>OY979646.1:0-1229000 GCA_963855885.1 Coenonympha glycerion
TCGCGGGCGCGCGAGACGCGAATGATTGCGATTTTTGCAAAAAATCTGCATAAGGAACCGCCCACCCGCCCTAGAGTTGAGTGGCGCCAGCCGCTTGCTCGCTATACCGTTGTGAGAACCGCAAAATTTAAGTTACGTTTTTTGACTGTTAAAAAGCTATTGACGGCTTGAGGACGTCTTGTGGGGCCCTTTACACTTCCTAAGTCACTTCTCAAGTCGAAATTTTGACCTCAGGGGCTCTCTACACCCCTAAAAACTGGTAAACTAATTAAAATTGTTAACTCTTTTTTTTGTCTATATTCTTAACGGACAAGGGTGGGAATATTCTCTTAGCCTAAATTGACTGTTGGAAGGCTCTTTACACCTTCCAACGAAATATAATATTTAGTATAAGTTATTTTATTTGTTGACTTTGGGAGGATTTTACACCTCCCAATTTGAATTGTTTTTAGATTTAGGTAATTTTAATTATTGACAGTTGGAGGCTTTTTACACCTCCAACCAAACTGTTTGTCGTGTTGTCCATAGTCTAAGTATTTATTTATTTTTAATTATTGACTGTTGGGGGCTTTATACACCCCCAACTAAATTATTTGTTTGTGTTGTCCTAGGTTAAGTAAATTATTTATATTTTAACCGTTGACTGTTGGGAGGCTTTCTACACCTCCCAACTTAATATAAACCTAATTTACTCTGACTTAGTACTTATAAGTAACACCTCTCTCTTCGCCTCACTATAGTGGACTCCCAAACTTTGTAGGTAGATTGGGTTAGGAGTTTTAAAAATTTCTATTTAACAAAGAGGTCTTTAAACCTCCGTTTAATCAATATAACAAAAAATATTATGTTCGGATATAGAACGCCGAAAAAAGGGTTAAGACGATCGCAATCTCCAAACATGTCGGAGTCCGCTATATTATCACCTAAAGGAAGCCTAAATAATTCGGGGAACCTCCCTAATACCCCAAATGAAGTTACGAACGACAGTACATTCGTGCTTCCCGAGACGGCTTCTCAGAACCCTCCCAAGTTAAAATCTAGGGCAGTGCCCTCCCAAAAGGGCGTTTGCTCCACCAACGCAATCCATTCAAAGCTCAGTAGCCGATCGTAGGGCCTCTTTTGAGCTTTGTAGGTCCCCACCGCCGAAACCAAGACCTTCCTGCCGACAGTTGAAAAAGCACGATCGTTCTTAAAGAATCAAACGCTGACTCCCCTCTTGGTGCAAGTACTTACGGGACATGGCGGGTTTGCGGAGTACTTGCACAGATTCAAATGCAAGGATAGTCCCGGCTGTGTCTGCGACGACGGCGTCGCAGAGACAATCTTGCATATGGTTTTAGAATGCCCGCAGCACAGCCGGGCCCGTGAGGATTTGCAGCAGCAGATCCAAATGAATCTGTGCAGGGGCTCCATCCCCGCCATTTTAGATCACCCTAGTTCCCGGGAGTCGCTTCTTGCATTCTGCTGCATGGTAGCAAGGACGGCCATAAAGAGGAACAAAACACGGTAGCAGAGATGCATAGTGTTTCTTCTATTATGAGAATAGGTAGAATTCACTTGCATATAAGCTTCTCGTGTTTTGTTCCTCTTTATATAAACTTAAAATCATTTTTAAAAATATAATAGATAAAAATAGTATTAAGTCTAGAAAAGTCTCCGACTTGTGTCGGAGGTAGCCGCCTTGCTACCATGTAGCAATAAAAAAAAAAAAAAAACCTAACCTAACCTAACCTAACCTAACCTAACCTAACCTAACCTAACCTAACCTAACCTAACCTAACCTAACCTAACCAGTACGTAGAATTCTACGCGAAAATTCAATACTTGACGCCGCGGTCGAGCTATTCGCTATCTTTTTACCGATTTTCAAGCTCCCGCGCTCAGCGAAGACATCCCGGGACCTGCAACAGAAAAAGTTAAATTAGAATTTCCCGAAAAATTTTCCGGGAGACGAAAACTCACCTTCCTGACACACCGCGGTCGAGTGTTGCAGCTGCCTGAACGCTCCCGCGCGCAGTTTACGCCTCCTACGCAGTAAAACTGCTGAGTTTTCCGAAGCTTTTCCGAAGCATTTTCCGGGAAAGGAAAATTTCTCCAGATTTTCTCGGCGACGAGCGTGTTCGGGCCGTACTCCGCTGCCGGCAGCTTCGTTGCGCGCGCCGTTGTGCGAATTCCACCCGGTCTCGCCCGGAAAAATCGCTTTTTCCCGGATTCTGACTCCGGGAATAAGCAGATTTTTCTCGCACCGGGGAGGTCGGACGGCGCCCGCCTAGACGCGTGCAACGAGCCCTCGCGCGCGGCGATCGGCTCAGCCGTTCCCGAGAAAATCGCGAAAAACGCTTTTTTCAGGAAAGCCCACCCGCCCTCATTATATATATGGGGAAGAGGGGTCAATTCTGGGACGAAAAATTTTTATTGCCTTATCTCGTGGAGGGTATCGAGAGGCATCAGAATTTTGCTGTAAATCGTCTGGCACTCATACCCTCCACGAGTTATTGTCGCGGGAAATCATAAAATATTGACTTTCTGGGGCAGTTTACACTCCCAAAACCTTAGTCCTAACCGTTAACTGACTAAGTTTGTCACAACTCTGATAGCTTCCGTATTTTAAGTTGACATTGGATGGCTATACACCTTCCAACTTTTATTTGATTTAATTTTAGGCATATTGTATTTATTTTGACTGTTGGGGACTCTTTACACCCCCAACAAAAATTGTGATATTTAGACGAGACTGTTTTAGTCCTAGGTTGTTTTGTTGACACTGAGAGGCAATTTACACCTCCCAGTTATTATTTATTTTGTGTTTGTGTTGATTTTAGTTTAATTTAATCACGTCTTATTAAGGTTGGGTTAGGATTTAGATATTATATTTGACTGTTGAGAGGCTCTTTACACCTCCCAACCATTTTAGTTAGATTACGTTAGATTTAAGAAATTAATTATTGACTGAGTCTTAGTCCAATATCTCCAAAAAATCACTATTGTCCAAAATTCATTATGTTCGGATATAGAACCCCGAAAAAAGGTCAAACGGGATCGCAATCGCCGGACATGTTGGAGTCGGTTACGTCACCAACGAAAGAAAACGTTAACAGTTCGGGGAATCTTCTTGGAACCCCAACTGATGTGACTTTCGTGCAACCTGAGTCCGCTCCCGAAAATCCTTCTAAGATAAAGAAGCCAGCACACTCCCAAAAAACTGCAGCCTCACTCAAAGAAAAGGCGCCCATACAAGAAAGCTCAGTAGCCGCTCGTAGGGCCTCCTTCGAGCTCACTAGATCCCCACCGCCGAAACCAAAATATGGCAGTAGATCAGCAGAGGCAAAGGCTTGCCTAATAAAGGCAAAAACCTTATTGGGCGAGTCGCGCAACTTAAAGGCGGATATCAAATCAGGGGTCACGCAGGCGGTAGAGAGACTCTACAGACTAGTGCTCGAATCGTCAGGGTCAAAGGAGCAAACTGTTAGCAGTCTCCCGTCTGCTCCGACTGCTTCGGCCGAAGACCTCGCCAAAGTGGTTATAGCGGAGCTCAAACACCAGACGGAATTGGTTGCTGCGGCCAGGCGAGATGTGAGTGCCGTCAAAGAGCAAATGGAGAAACTGAATGAAAACGCCACGCAAAGCAGAGTGCAAGATGGTATCACGTATGCCGCCATGGCTTCGGCACCAAAACCGGTGGCCCCTCTAGCCTCCCACCCTCGCCCTGTTCACTCCATGCTCGTCTCTTCCGTTGACGCTCACGACTCTAGCGAAGAAAGACGTTATAACTAAAATCCGTGATGCCGTGAGCGCAAAAACGTCGGGCATCAGAGTGGACAGGCTGAGAAAAGCCAAAGATAAAAAAGTAGTATTGGGCTAACAGACACGCGAGGAGCTGGCCAAAGTGGCAGAGAGGCTCAAATCAGGCAACCCAACATTGTTAATGGAACAAAAGGAGAACAGGGATCCTTTAGTAATTTTACGTAACGTGCTCAACATAAACACCGACGAGGACGTGCTGGGCGCCCTACGCAAACAGAACGATCACATACTGGGGGGGATTCCTGCAGAAGACTACAGAGCAAGCGTGCGATACCGGCGAAAGGCCAGGAACCCGCTCGAGTCACACGTGGTCCTGCAGGTGTCGCTCCCGGTCTGGAATCAACTAACTTCAACTGGAAGACTGCATATAGATCTGCAGCGGGTAAAAGTCGAGGACCAGACGCCACTGCTGACCTGCTCCAGGTGTCTGGGCTACGGGCATGGCCGTAAAGCGTGCACGGAGTCCGTGGACACCTGCAGCCACTGCGCAGGTGTCCACGGACACCTGCGCAGTGGCTGCAGGTCACTGTCCTGTATGGAGGGCTGGAGACCAGCCCACCTGCCGCAACTGTCAGAGCAGCAAACTAGACCGGACGGACCACAACAGTTTCGATGAGACATGTCCGATTAGGAAAAAGTGGGATGCTCTGGCAAGATCTAGAGTAGCATATTGCTAAGGGCGCCCCGGGCGTAGAAAACGCTGAACCCGATTACCGAGTAGTCCAAGCTAATCTACAACGTAAAAAACTAGCTACTCAAGAACTTATAATGGAGTCACAAAAAAGGAAAGCCTGCTTTGCATTAGTCCAAGAGCCATACGTCGGATCAGAAGGCGAACTCAAACAATCAAAAGGATTCAGGGTTGTCCAACAAACGCAAGGCAGAACAAAACCGATCAAATCGGCGATAATTGTATTTGATAATGATGTCGAGATTAATGAATTCCCTACGTTGACCACCGAAAACGTAGCTGCAGCGGTGCTGAAAATCGGCACATGGTGCATAGGTGTAGTCTCCATTTACTTTGAGGATAGTCTCCCCATCGAGCCCTACCTAGCGCAATTGAAACACGTAACACGCAGTTTGGGAACGGACAAGATAATAATTGGGGGTGACGCAAACGATGAGGAGGACTTTCGCGGGGAAGCTTTAGCGGGTGTGATAGAGGAGATGGAGATGCACGTGCTTAATGAAGGAACAGTGCCGACCTTCACTATAAGAAACGGGAAAATATACAAAAGCATAGTGGATGTAAGTATATGTACCCAACAGCTCCTTGGACGCATACACGGATGGAAGGTAGACCAAGAGCTGACTAGCTCAGACCATAATGCCATTACCTTCTCTATTAAATTAGGAAAACAATTAAAATCTAGGATATCAAAAACAACCAGAATCTTTAACACTCGGAAGGCACAATGGAAAAAATTTAGGGAAACTTTGGTCCAAAAATTTGAAGAAAATCAACTAAATTTAGCAGGCATAGAGGAAATAAGTACGGCATCAGGTCTGGAAGCAACTGTACAAAAATATATTCAGTGCGTGGAAAATGCGTCCAGGGAAGCTATACCTCAAATAGCGAAAAGTGCATACCGCTACTTACCTTGGTGGTCTCCAAATCTCGAGGACCTGAAGAAGCAGATGACAACGATGAAGCGAAGAATCCGGTGCGCATGTCCATCCAGGAGGCAGTACGTCGTAGACCGGTATCTGAAAGCAAAAAAGAAGTACGAATTAGAAGCAGCGATTGCTCAAACAGAGAGCTGGAAAGAATTCTGTGGCACCCAGGACCGCGAAAGTCTATGGGACGGCATTTACAGGATAATAAGGAAAACATCTAAACAGTATGAAGATAAGCCGTTAACCAAGGACGGAGTGGTCCTGAGCTCCACAGAATCAGCAAAGTTGCTTTCGGAAACTTTCTTTCCAGACGATCTGGTCGAGGACGATCTGCCGTGTCATACCACAACGCGAATGGACGCCGCGAACAGTACAAAGAGCTCCAATTCTGACGTAGACGATCCTGCGTTCACTTTAGCGGAGCTTATGCAGGCGGCTTCCAGCTTTAACCCCAAAAAGGCACCTGGGGCCGATGGATTTACTGCGGATATCTGCTTAGCTGCTATCCGAGTAAACCCACAGATATTTCTGGGGATAATAAATGGCTGCCTGAAGCTTTCACATTTTCCAATAGTTTGGAAAGAGGCGTTGGTGATAGCCCTACGTAAGCCAGGAAAAGACGATTACAGTCACCCTAAATCATACAGGCCGATAGGGCTGTTACCCGTCTTTGGAAAGGTATTGGAGAAGGTGATGGTTACCCGCATCCGTTGGCATCTGCTGCCAAAGCTAAATCCGAAGCAGTATGGTTTCGTCCCCCAGCGCTGTACGGAAGACTCCCTCTACGATTTGGTCCAACATTTGAAAGGAAATTTAGAAAAGAAAAAGATAAATGTAGTGGTCTCCTTGGACATAGAGGGAGCTTTCGACAGCGCTTGGTGACCGGTGATTCAATGCAGGCTAAAAGAGAAGGGCTGCCCAGTAAACTTAAGGAAGATGGTTCATAGCTACCTTAATGACCGAAGAGTACGCATACGGTACGCCGATGAAGAATTCGTAAAATCCACGACGAAGGGTTGTGTACAGGGGTCAATTAGTGGTCCAACACTGTGGAACGCGCTGTTGAACCCCTTACTAAATGAAATAGATGCCTATGGAGTACACTGTCAGGCGTTTGCAGACGACATTTTCCTGATCTTCTCGGGGAGTCAGACTGTGGATATTGTCAGAGAGGCGGAACGGGTATTGCACCGTGTGTATGAGTGGGGTATAGAAAACAAGCTAAAATTTGCACCCCATAAGACCTACGGGATGGTGGTAACAAGAAAGATGAAATACGATGCCCCACACATACGCATGGGCAATACTCTGATAAAAATTGTGAATGAAATCAAGATACTGGGCCTTATTATTGACAATAAACTTACCTTTAATAGCCATGTTAAGGAAATATGTAAAAAGGCTATTAATATCTACAAGCCAATGGCGAGGTCTGCAAAGATTAGCTGGGGCCTGAACCCCGAGGTGATTAGGACAATGTATAAGGCTGTCATAGAGCCTATCATCCTATACGCGGCCGGTGCGTGGGCGCCGGCGGCAGAGAAGTTAACCATCCAGAAACACCTAGGCAGCGTGCAGCGGGGGTTCGCGCAAAAGATTTGCAAAGCCTACAGAACCGTGTCCCTGCACGCTGCACTGGTTCTGACGGATCTCCTGCCGCTGGACCTACGCGTAAAAGAAGCATATAGGCTCTATGAAGCAAAACGTGGCAAAACACAGCCTGAGCTCAATGGCCATGAAGTAGAGGGGAAAATTAGCTATCTAAAGGCCGTGCATCCCGCAGACGAAATCGAAGTTCAGTTCAAATGCCTCGAGGACCTCGAACCGGAGACGGTAGAGAAGCATAAGATCCAGGGGATGTTGATGTTCAACGATTGCAGCCGGATTGAGGAAAAGGTCGGAGCATCACTCTCCTGCTGGAGTGATGGCCGGGAAACACTGGCCAAAAAATTCCGCTTGTCAGACTTTTGTACAGTGTTTCAGGCGGAGTTGTATGCTCTGTACCGGGCCTCAATCGTTGCAAACTCGGTAGCCGACGGGAACATCAGCATCCTCAGCGACTCGAGGTCAGCCCTCCAACTCCTGTGTAACGCAGAGGCAGCTCACCCATTGTCGTTCTTAATAAAAGAAAATTTACGAAAATTAAAAGAGAACGGCAAGAACATAAACCTGTTCTGGATTAGAGCGCACACAGGGGTGGAGGGCAATGAAAGGGCGGATGAACTGGCAAAACAGGCTGCGAAATATACTAAAAAAGCCCCTGACTACGATAAATGCCCACTGTCATTCATTAAAAGATCAATTAGGACGGAGACAATAAAAATATGGAATGACAGGTACATAAAGAGCGATAAAGCAAAAATCACGAAACTCTTTTTCCCGGAGATACGAATGGCACACAAAACTTTAAAAAGCTTAAAACTTGCACCTATCCTTGTACAGATATTGACAGGTCATGGCGCCTTCTCCGAAAACTTGTACAGGTATAGGTGCAAGGACAGTCCAGAATGCGCGTGCGAACCCGGGACAGAGGAGACAGCGATTCACCTGTTGTCAGACTGTCCAGTACTTTGTAGGCAAAGAGTCGATGCTGAGATCATGACAGGCTACAAAATCACAGTGGATAGTCTGTCAACATTGATATCCAGCAAGGAAACACAAAGAGAATTTAGAGATTTTTGCATTATGGTATCACAATACGCGATAAAACGAAATAAAACTAGATGAGATATATAGATATTTTATAATATTATATAGGCCAATATAGACCTAATGTATTGTATATATTAGTGTAAGAATATATCATTCTACATAGGTAAAAATTGTAGCATGTATAATCATCATCAATCATCATCATCATCATCATCATCATCATCATCAATCATCATCATCATCAATCATCATCATCATCATCATCATCATCATCAATCATCATCATCATCATCATCATCAATCATCATCATCAATCATCATCATCATCATCAATCATCAATCATCAATCATCATCATCATCATCACCATCATCATCATCATGAAATGAAATGAGTGACATTTCATTCATTTGAATTTGCCGCGCTTCGCGTATCAGCTGTCTGTCGCGTACCTATGATATTGATCTGTGTCTATGATTCAATGGCGTGTGACGCGCAGATTGTTTTGTGCATTTTATTGTTATAAAAACTTATAGAAAGAATGTGATTGAGAACTCGATATATAGTGAACTTTAAATGTCGTTTCTTTGTTATTTCAGGTGAGATAGAAGTGTAATTGTCGTAACTTGATAATAACTTGATAATTGTAAATACTTGTTAAATAAAACAAACCTTTGTTATTTCAGAGAAACAATTTGTGGTTTGCTTTGGAGATCCTCAATGTCTTATAAAACGACATTTTTGTGAACTAAAAGAAGATGGACCGGCTTCAATTTGAGTTTACAATGATAGCCTCAAATGATGGCAAATCAAATGTATTAGCTATAACCTCAATATCTACTGAAGAAGGAAAATGTTATGTTTTACCCGAGGAACTGAAGCCGGTGAGTCATCATACATATATTGTTAAAACGAACACTTTCACAAAAGTAAAAAATAGCATTAAAAAAAGACACCAGAGTAGAAAAGTATGGATAAAGTTGGATGAAAATCTAAAGAAGACATATGTAGATGAGGAAGGTAATATGCAATTTTTAGATCAATATTTAGATGAAGTGAGCACAACACAAGCAAAGGACAAAAATGACACTTTGCAACAAATCTTGGAACAATTAATAGAAACTACAACTAAGAAAGAAAGTCAACATAACTTAAAACATATCTCAGAAAAATTTATTATTGAAAAATTCACAAGCAAAAATCCTAATGCGATGCAATGGATAGAAATTTTTGAAAAAGAGTGTGCGCGCTTTAATATAACAAAAGATGAGACAAAAATAGATATTTTGAGGTTATTTTTAGATAAACCTTGTTTGGATTGGTATAGCTCGATGATCATAAAACTAACAATAAATTCTGAATGGAGTGAATGGAAAGACAAGTTTTTAGAAACTTTTAAAAACCAAGGATGGGACATAGTCACATATGCTCTCGCATTTAGGTATAAAGAAGGACAGTTAATTGATTATGCCATAAAAAAAGAACGGCTTTTATTAGATATAAACAAATCTATAGATTCCAAAACAATGATAGATCTTATTGCAACTGGTTTACCTGGATTTATCTTAAATAAATTAAACAGGGATGAACTCAACAACACTACTGACTTGTTCAACGAGATAAGAAAATATGAAGGCACGATGTATAAGAAAAACTCAACTAACATAAAGAAAGGTACATTTTATAATAAAAATAAAACTTATGAGAAGAAGTCATGTAAGACTTGTGAGTCTTTGGACAAAGGAATTAGATATCATCCGGAGGAGTCATGTTGGTTCAAGAAAAATAAAAATGAACCTGAAAAAGTTCTTAAAACTAAAAATGTAAACAATAACTCCATAATTGAAGTAGACATAAATACTGAGAAAAAAAACTAGTAAGCACACCATTAATCAAAATCAAGCTTTTATTAGAAAATAAACTAGAAGTGAGTGGTATTTATGATTCAGGCTCACAGATTTCTATAATAAATTCAAGATTAATAAAAGTAAAAGATAAAAAAAAGATGATGTGAACATAGCATACATGAAAACGGTTAATGGTGTGAAGAAGATGGATGGCTTGATAACAATAAAAATTAAAATATTTGATTTAGAAGAAGAGGTGGATGTATACATAGTAGAAAATGAAGATTTTGATGATTTCATAATCGGATTAGATATGATAAAGAAATTCAGATTAACCCAAAATGAGAACTTGCAGATAGAACAAAAGGAAATAACAAATAAAATAGACGGGATGTCTAAAGACAACATAAATGAAGATAATAATTTAAAAAAATATACAGTAAATTTCAATGAACACATAGAAACAGAGGAATTTATAAGTATGACAGACCATTTAGATAATCAAAAGAAAATTGAGATAGAGAAAATTATAAAGGAATATAAAACAATATTTGCTAAAGACAAGTATGATATAGGTTCAGTTAAAGATTATGAAGCTCGCATAGATTTACAAGTAAATAAATATTGTAGTTAAAGACCATACAGATGTACAATACAAGATAGATTAGAAATTGAAGAGCAAATATCGATGTTACTAAAGAACAATTTAATAAAGGAATCATACAGTCCTTTCGCTGCTCCAGTGACATTGGCGTTTAAAAAAGGTGAAAATAGAAAATCCCGTTTATGTGTAGATTTCAGAGAGTTAAACAAAATAGTTATACCACAAGCTCAACCATTTCCTTTGATAGATGATCTAATTATTAAAACTAGAAATTGCAAGTATTTTACTACACTAGATATAAACTCAGCATTTTGGGCAATACCATTACGGGTGGAAGACAGAAGTAAAACAGGATTCGTCACACAAGATGGCCACTTCCAGTGGACCTGCCTCCCTTTTGGCTTGAAAACATCACCAGCAATTTTCCAGAGAATCTTAAGCAATATTCTAAGAAAACACAATCTCACAGGATACTCTGTTAACTATATTGATGATATTTTGATATACTCGTCTACCTTTGAAGAACATATAAGGCACATTAGAAATGTATTAGAGGCAATAATTAAAGAAGGCTTTAGACTGAAGTTTAAGAAATGTACCTTTGCTTCAGACTCGGTAAAATACCTCGGCCATATAATTCAGAACAATTCAGTAAGACCACTAAAAGACAATTTGATTTCAATAAGGAACTTTCCAACTCCTAAGACGCAAAAGAACATCAGACAATTTTTGGGAAAAATAAACTTCTACCATGACTATATACCAAGAAGTGCAATTATCTTAGATCCATTACACAATTTATTACGAAAAAACGAGAAATTTGTATGGTCAGAGAAATGTGAAGAAGCATTCAATCTGATAAAAAGATATTTATGTTCGCAACCGGTCTTGGAAATATTCGACAAAGACTTACCAATCAAAATCTTTACCGATGCATCTTTGGAGGGCATTGGAGCAATATTAAAACAGACACAACTAGATGGTAAAGACAAACCGGTGGCATATTTCTCAAAAAAAATGAATGAACATCAAAAACGGAAAAAGGCTATATATTTAGAATGTCTTGCTATGAAAGAAGCTGTTAAATATTGGCAGCACTGGCTCATCGGAAAACAATTCACCATTTACTCAGATCACAAACCTCTAGAGAACATGAACATTAAATGCAGGACAGATGAAGAATTGGGTGATCTCACATACTACCTATCTCAGTATGACTTTACCGTAAAATATATACCTGGTAAAGAAAATGTAGAAGCAGACTGTTTGAGCCGAAACCCTGTATTAGAACCAGAAGATAACAGAGAGGAAACATTGAGAATAGTTAATTTAATACAAATAAAAGATATAGTTGAAGACCAAGAGAAAAATGAAACAATACGAGAAAAGAAACAAAATTTAATACTAAAAAATAATATCTATTATAAAAAAATAAAGAAACAGGAAAAGATTATCCTCTCAGAAGAATTTAGTAAAAAACTTATAAAAAAGGTGCATGAAGATTTATGCCATATTGGGATCAGACAACTGCAGAAAAAAATAAGTTCAATATATACGGCTATAAACCTAACAAAAAATATCATAAATATTTGTAAAACATGTGAAATATGCATAAAAAAATAAATCAAGATGTCAAAAAAAAATTGGATTAATGTCACAACTGGGACCAGCTACCAAACCATTTGAAATAATGTCAATGGATACTATTGGTGGATTTGGAGGATCTAGGTCTACAAAGAAATATCTACACCTTTTAGTAGATCACTACACAAGATATGCATTTATTGCGACTTCGAAAACCCAGAATGCATGTGACTTTATAAATTTAACAAAGAAAGTACTAGAGACAGATGAGATTGGAATTATCCTGACAGATCAATATCCGGGCATAAATTCAAGAGAATTTAAACAATTTTTGCAGGAAAATAATATTAAACTAATTTTTACAGCCGTGAATACACCATTCTCGAACGGCTTGAATGAAAGATTAAACCAAACAATAGTAAATAAAATAAGGTGTAAAATGAATGAGAAAAATAATAAGAGAACATGGACAACACTGGCAAGAGAATGTATACAAAAATATAATGAAACAGAACACTCCGTTACAGGTTTTGCACCAAAATATTTACTGGATGGTACAAATGTCAGTATTCTACCAAATGAATTCAAAACGATGGAAAAGGAAGACAAGTGGATTGCTGATAGAAGATTGGCATTAGAGAATACAATAAAATCTCATGAGTATAACAAGAAAATATTTGATAGAAATAGAAAAATGCAAGAATTTAATGTAGGAGACAGTGTATATGTAGAAAATGGAAATAGACTGAATAGAAAGGAATTAGACGAATTAAAAATAGGCCCTTTCAAAATAATAGAGAAAATATCGAATTCCATTTATAGGATTGATACAGGCAACAGAAAAACAGAATCAACATTATTTCATATAACAAAATTGCAACCTGTCATAACAGAGGCTGAAGAAGATGAAGGAGATGATAATGAATATGAAGATGACTTATAAGTACATTTTACAGATATATTGCTTAGAATTTTCGCTCTTAGGGGGGGAGATGTAATGAAATGAGTGACATTTCATTCATTTGAATTTGCCGCGCTTCGCGTATCAGCTGTCTGTGTCTATGATATTGATCTGTGTCTATGATTTTAAAAAATGGCGTGGGACGCGCAGATTGTTTTGTGCATTTTATTGTTATAAAAACTAATAGAAAGAATGTGATTGAGGACTCGATATATAGTGAACTTTAAATGTCGTTTCTTTGTTATTTCAGGTGAGATAGAAGTGTAATTGTCGTAACTTGATAATAACTTGATAATTGTAAATACTTGTTAAATAAAACAAACCTTTGTTATTTCAGAGAAACAATTTGTGGTTTGCTTTGGAGATCCTCAATGTCTTATAAATATATATATATTTTTATAATTAATTTATATTAAAAAAAAAAAAAAAAAAAATGGCCTACATCTAAGGTGGTGGTTAGGAAGTAAGCATAGCTCTAGATGATGAATTTTGTAATAGGACTCAAAAGTGAGTTGGTGCGCAACAAGTTTCCTGAAAATCGGTTAAATCATTACAGATGAGATTGTGGAAAAAGCAAACCCACAGGTTAGGTAGGACCGCTGGTGGTTTTTAGTGGGTAGTCTGGGTATCGTCACAGCCCAGGAGTCCCACATACCCGGCTCGGAACAGCGGCATTCCCGGAATGTCGTTGTTCCGATACGGGATGCGTAAATGCATTTCCCACCAGCGGGATATAAAAAAAAAAAAAAACCTAACCTAACCTAACCTAACCTAACCTTACCTAACCCGGAAGTCCCGGTCCTCTTTTTGAGGTGTGTGGGAGGAACTGGTGGGACGACGTGTGGTCATCGGTTTCCGGTCTTCTGTCTGAGCTGCGCGGGAAAAACGCGGAGTAAATCAGTATTCCAGCTTACTCGGTCGGTTGCTATCTAAGTGTTGCTCCGCGGGAAGTGTACATAGTGAAGTTGTCGGTCCGCGGGAAGTGTACATTGTGAAGTTGGTGTTGGTGATATTGGTGATGGGTCACCGTTCTTGGTGACTTTCTTGTGGTGACATTGGTGACTAGTTAGTGACCCTAGTGAGAACTGTAAAGACTTAGTGACATTGGAGTGGTGACATCGGCGGCCAGTTGGTGACTCTGGTGACAAGTCACCGTGTTGGTGACTTTCTTCCGGTGACATCGGCGGCCAGCTGGTGACTCTGTGGTGGGTGCACGCGGTGACTTTCGGGTGAGTGTCGGTGACAGGTGGTGACGATTTGGTTGGCGACCGCGACTCGGAACCAGTATTCCGGCTTCCTCGGTCGGTTGATATCTAAGTGTCGGTCCGCGGGAAGTGTACATTGCAGCAGCATCCCCGGAGCAGCCCGATGGTGGATAGATCGGAATAAACGACATCGGCGGTCAGTTGGTGACATTGGTGATGGGTCACCGTTCTTGGTGACTTTCTTGTGGTGACATTGGTGACTAGTTAGTGACCCTAGTGAGAACTGTAAAGACTTAGTGACATTGGAGTGGTGACATCGGCGGCCAGTTGGTGACTCTGGTGACAAGTCACCGTGTTGGTGACTTTCTTCTGGTGACATCGGCGGCCAGCTGGTGACTCTGTGGTGGATGCATGCGGTGACTTTCGGGTTGCGAACACTGCGAAGAATGTCTGACTCTGACTCCTCTTCAACTACGAGCGGGCGCTCAAAGGCAAAATTTTGCTCGCCGTCGAAGCAGACACGTAAACTCATTTCGACGGTGCGCAGAATCAATAGCAAGTTTGATAAGAGGGCGGGGACTGCTCCCATGGCGCGAACCCGACAGCTGGCGGTCAAATCCGCAGAAAAGGCTAGTCCCGGGAGCGATACCCTCGTGCAGGCATTCAAACCACTATCGGCGACACAATCAGAGACTGACGGAGATTCAGGGGGGAGAGATTCTTCGGTCGAGTCAAGCAAGAATTGGCAGGTTAGTGAGGAAAGTGACTTTGCCTCTGGGATCAGGTCATCGCCGGGAAGCTCCGAATTTCAAAGCGCAACCAGCTCACCCTTACCAGTGCTAACGGCTCAAGCAGGTTTAGGTGACACAATGCAGAATATGAGCCCTTTAAGGAGGCGCCGAAGCAGTGAGAGCGATCTCTCTCCCCCGACGCCTGGCCCCGGCCATAGCTTGAGGTTGGAACCGGTGCAATCCAGACCGAAGTCTGAGTCCTCGCTGCTGCGCATTAAAGCGCAGTTGAGAGCTGCTGCAGCGGCAGACCTGGAAAAAAGTGTGAGGCTGGCAGAGGAACCGCGGGATTACGAGGCTGAGAGCGGGCCCATCCTCTCGGACACATCGATGGTTGACGGGGCGCCCTTATACGACATGCCTCGTCTCGCCAATACTATTCTTCAAAAGACTAAGAGCCGGCTGGAGGAGAGCAGAAATTTAAACCGGGATATCAGAGAAGACGTCTGCTGTGGCATCCACAAACTCTACGAGATGGTCCTAAGGCTAGCTGACTCGCGAAACAGACATATAGCCGAAAAAGAAAAACTAAAAGCCAGTTATGAGCGCCGTCTTTCCTACTTGGAGGGCAAGAATGCAGCCGCACTCCTTGAATTCGGGGAAAAGCAGGCAAAAGTGTCCGAAGACATCAAGTTGTGCATCGAGAAAGCCACAAAGAAAGCGGAAGCAGCACGGTGGATCGCACTTGAGGCCGAACAACTCATAAAAGAGAACGCCAAGAAACTGGACAGTTTGGCCCCCGCCAACCCCACTGGGCGCACCGATTCAGTGGGTGAAGCTTTGCAGGCTCTGCAGGGTGACATCGCCATGCTGAGACTCGAGGTTGGAACCCTCAGCATGGCAACCCACGAGGCCATGCAGGTACCTGCCGGACTACAGGAGACTGAGGCGAGCGACAAATGCCCGCAACCCACCACAAGTAAGGCAGCTAGAACCTACGCTGCGGTAGCACAGTCATCCAGGACTGCACCACATATTGAAGCTCTTAAAACTCCGAAGCACGGAATTGTGCTGGAGTCAATCGAACCGCGACACACCAGTGGGGACGTCATCGAAAGGGTAAAAAACAGCGTAGATATAATCAAAATGGGTATTGGAGTAAACAAGGTCATTAAGCTCAAAGGCCAACGAGTTATAATAAACTGCGATACGCAAGATGATCGGGATAAGTTGAGACAGGCCATTACTGAAAGTGGAACCAGACTCACAGTGGCTAATACTCGCCCCAAAAATCCACTACTTCGACTCGTAGGAGTGGTAACAGACCTGCCGGACGCGCGAGTAGAGGAAGCTGTCCTAAACCAAAACCGAGCCTTAGTCTCCGACTTAGCTGCGGAGGACAAGAAAATTAGGGTTATTCGCAGAACTCGGGGTCGCAATAACCTTATCAATAATGTCATCTTAGAAGTCAGCCCGCCCCTGTGGCAGAGACTGCATGATCGAAGGCTGAGGATCGGATACCAGGTGGTGGAAGCCTATGACCAAACCCCAATCATGCAGTGCTACAACTGCATGGGATTCGAACATATTTCGGAAAACATTGTGGTTTTTGTGGTTAAACTGGGATATATGCAATTAGGCATTTTCAATGTATACCTAGAGAAAGAAACAGAAGTGGAGGAAGACCTGCAGAGGATGGAAAAAATTCTTACAGAATTAAATGCTGACAAAGTACTGATTGGGGGCGACTTTAATGCCAAAAGTCCGTGGTGGGGGTGCGATACGGAGGATGCTCGGGGAGCTAAAATTGCCGGCTTCCTAGCTCAGTGGGACCTACAGGTGGTTAATGAAGGAAACACACCGACTTTTTACGCTATAAGGAATGAGCGGCCCTACACTAGCATTGTGGATGTCACGGTCTGCATTTCAAGCCTATTACACAAGATCCATAGTTGGCATGTGGATGCTGACTTTGTCACGCTATCGGACCACAGGGCAATCAGATATGAAATAGTAGTAAGTGGAGATAAAGACAGTTTTGCCCAAACAACTTCCACTCGAGTGTATAACACATCAAAGGCAAAATGGTCTAAATTCACTAAAATGCTCACGAATACCCTGGATGGAAGAGGTATTTCCGAGGCACAATTGGAGCAAATCTCTGATGAAAGAACACTAGAGAAATTTATAGAGGATTATGTCACTAGCATCACTGAAACCAGTGATAAGTCTATTCCGGCGATCTCCCGAACAATAAATCTTGGGAAAACGGAGTGGTGGACGGAAGAGCTTAGTCTGAAAAAGAAAGAAATGATAAGACTACGAAGAAAAATAAAAAAGGCCAATCCAAGAAGGAGACTATACGTAGTACAAGACTACTTAGAATCACTGGAATGCTACAAAAATCTGATGCAAGAAACAATAACAAGTAGCTGGAAAAAATTCTGTGAAAGACAAGACAAGGAATCTTTCTGGGATGGGATTTACCGTATTATAAGAAAGCGCGTGAAAATCGAAGGCGACCGCTTACTACGATCCCCAAACAGTCAAAGAATTCTAACCCTGAAAGAGTCAGCGGAGCTTTTGGCTACTACGTTTTACCCACGAGACAATCAGGAAGAGGACTCCAAGGAACAGAGAGAAATCAGGGACCGGGTGTATGAGCAGGTGGCTAATCTAG
Source organism: Coenonympha glycerion (assembly GCA_963855885.1). Taxonomy (NCBI): domain Eukaryota; kingdom Metazoa; phylum Arthropoda; class Insecta; order Lepidoptera; family Nymphalidae; genus Coenonympha; species Coenonympha glycerion. Next base: position 17,685 of record OY979646.1, read on the forward strand.
GGAAAGGTGACACGCCCAAGTTTAACATAGATGAGATCAGAATAATCCTAGAAGGCATGAGCCCTAAAAAGGCCCCGGGTCAAGATGGTCTCACCGCGGACATCTGTATGAAAGCATTCCTTGCAAGACCGAACCTGCTGCAGGCAATATATAACAAATGTCTTGACTTAACGTACTTCCCAAGGCTATGGAAAGCAGCTAGCATTAAGGTAATCCCAAAACCTCAACGGGAAGACTATACAGTCCCTAAAGCATATAGGCCAATTGGCCTACTCCCCATATTGGGAAAAGTGCTGGAGAAACTGATAGCAAACCGCATCCTATGGCAGCTGGGCCACTCAGATGCTCTAAGTCCTAGGCAATATGGCTTCATGCCCCAACGGGGCACAGAAGATGCCCTATACGATGCGGTTAAACTAATTGAGGCCGCAGTCTATAATAAGAAAATTGCCATTGCCGTGTCCTTGGATATAGAAGGAGCTTTTGATAGCGCCTGGTGGCCAGCCATTTTACAGCAGCTAATCCTGAAAGGAGTGGAACCAGCATTGATAAAAATCATGTCTAGCTACCTGTCTACACGGACCGTAATAGTTAAGTACTCGGGTGAAGAGGTGAAACGAGACACAAACAAAGGATGCATACAGGACCATTACTATGGAATATACTTTTAAACAGCCTGCTCGAGGAAACGGAGAATCTCGGTGTTCATGTTCAGGCTTTCGCCGACGACATTTTATTGATAGGCACAGGTAAAGAAGGAAGAAAGCTTGAACAGGACCTCAACAACACCCTCGAAGTTGTAGTTTCATGGGGAGAGAGACACAAATTGAGATTTGCACCGAATAAAACACAAGTAACCCTATTCACTAGAAAATTAAAGTATTACAAGCCGAAACTTACGATGAAAGGCACAAACTTGGAGATAGGGGATGATTTTAAAATACTTGGGTTAACGCTAGATAAAAACTTAAGCTACGTGAAACATATCGAACAAGTCGCTGACAAAGCAATAATCCTCTACAAAGGGGTTTCCAGGACGGCCAGAGCCCATTGGGGGCTAAACCCGGAAATAGTGAGGACAATCTATGTTTCTGTAGTGGAGCCGACCATTCTTTATGCTGCAAACGTTTGGGCGCTTAAGGGACAGACTGTACAAATAAGAAAGAAGCTCGATCACATGACTAGAATGTTTGCCATATTAATCAGCAAATCGCACCGAACTGTATCTTTAACATCAAGTGTCATTCTGACAAGAGTTCTACCACTTGATCTAAGAGCGCTCGAAAAAAGAGAACTTTACGAAGTAAAGAGAGGGAAGCCTCTGGATCAATTGCCAGGAAGAATGATAGAAGCACCCATAAGCCCATTTAACTTACCCCATCCAGCCTACCGGCCGAGAATCGCATATGGCAGCATAGAAACCATCGAAGACTTAAACGTCATCTCCGGCGATACACCTAATATCTACACAGATGGAAGTAAAATCGAAGCCAAAGTGGGAGCAATCTGGCAAAAGGATCGAGAGATAAAGCGACGGCTTCTGCCCTTAGCCGGATACTGTACGGTGTTTCAAGCAGAGTTGATTGGCCTGCAAGGAGCTATCGGAATCATGTGCGTAGAGCCTAGATTCAAGAAAGCTATAATTTGCAGCGACTCAAGGTCGGCACTGGATTGCCTAGCGAACCCAAATATTTTACACCCACTTGTTTGTGATCTAAAGGAGCGTATCAAAAATTTAAAGGTCATGGGAGGGGAGGTTAAGTTCTTCTGGATAAAAGCGCACGCGGGAATGCCGGGAAACGAGAGGGCTGATGAGCTAGCCAAGATGGCTGCACTCAAAAGTAAAACTGCACCCGTGTATGATCACTTCCCGATTACTTAGTATGTTCCCCGAGGAACATACTAATTTTTTTTACGGATGGGAGCAAAAGAGAGGTCAAAGTTGGAGCGGCGGTCTCGTGTTGGAGGATGACCAAGAGATCTCATACTCCACACTAAGACTAGCAGACTACTGCTCAGTGTTCCAGGCAGAGATAGCGGCCATCAAACGGGCGGCGGAAATGGCTCTAGCAAAACATAAAAAAGAAAAGGACATTTCTATAATCTCGGATTCAAGGTCAGCGTTACAGATAATTGCAGATGGACATCATCGGCACCCTCTTGCAATTGAAATAAGAAACTTAATCCAGGAACTGGAAGCAAGGGGAACGCACGTAACACTGCACTGGATCAAAGCACATGAGGGGTTATCCGGTAACGAGAGGGCCGACGAGCTCGCTAAAAATACAGCCCTCTACAAAAAGACAGCCCCGGCGTATGATAGCGTACCGGTCTCTACCGTTAAGTGGCTCCTACGGGAAAATACAGTGAAAGAGTGGCAGAGTAGTTATACAGAGGAAGACACCGGGGCAAAAACTAAGCTTTTCTTTCCCGACGTGCGGATAGCTCATAAAATCCTTAAAGATATAAAAATGGACAACAAGCTTTGCCAATTGTTCACGGGACATGGAGGGTTTGGTGAATATTTGCACCGCTTTAAATTGAAGGACAGTCCATCCTGCGAATGTGACGGTGTATCACCGGAAAGCATCATACATCTTTTATGCGACTGCCCAAGATTTCTGGCAGATAGGACAAGTCTAGAGAGCGCGACGGGGATCTCTGTCACGCAGAATGGACTGTACGAATTTCTTAACTCACAAAAAATAAGAAAAAGTTTCCTCCAATTTTCTCTTAAAATAGTAAATAAGGCTAATGTTGACAATAAAAGTAAAATAGTTTTGTAATGTACATAGTAGACATAATTTAATTTAATGGATTCAACAGCACCAGCATAGTTATAGGTTGATAGAAATGTTACAATGTAGGTCTTCTATTTCCAAGGTATAATTGTCCCATTAACACAACTACTGAAAATATAAATGTATTCCTATATAATTGACAAGTTGCCGAAACCAATGACCGGTACTAGCTTATACTTGGACCTCAATTATTTAGGTAAAGTATAAATTAAAAAGCTTAAACTAATAAGGTTAGTTCACCCTCGAACGTGTCCACGACCGTGTCTCAGCCACTACTCCCGTAGTAGTAGCTCCCTTCCGTAAATTAATTAGAGGAAAATTAAAGAGTAAATAGTGGTAACCTAATTCAGTGACTTGATAATATAGTTCTCGTACAAAGCAAATGTAACCACTCACGGGAAGTAGTGCGCGCCGTTGATAGCTATCAGTCCAACATCTTACCACGTAAAGTGGCTGGAACGAAAGTATGAAGCCCTCAGCAAACGATACCAGCAGATAAACAGATTGCTCAGGGGGCAAGAAGTGCGGAGGGCGAGGAGACCAATAGCGGTCGCCCCGTATAAGATGAGAGCCAACGGGACGCCTATTCAGCCTGTGGCTGACCCGCGCGCAGGCCCGGATGGTGGCGTGGGCCGGGACAAAGATCCCGATCAGGATCCCGTACCAGAGCCACCTGGGGCACCCGTGGCTGGTAATAATGCTGATGATGCACCCCCGCGTAATGAAGCGGAACCGGAGCGGGGAGCTGGTCCTTCGATTCCCACAAAGAATCGCACCACCTGCAGAGGCCGGTCCCCTCAGGGGAGGAGTAGCGCCGCCTGCTGTGGCTGATCCGCCTGGGGAAAGAGCCGCACCACCCGACCGTGAAGCGATCGGGCCGGACCTCCAGAAATGGAGAGGCGGACGGACAGAGGGCGGGGCCCTCAGGACTCGCCGGGGGGACCCCAGGGCGCCAGTGCCTATTGTGCGGCGCATATTACACCAGCCGCAACATCTTGCGGCACTTTCGACTTCGCCATAGGACATATAAAGGTGGTCGCACTCGGGGCCACCCTGATTACCCCCGCAAATTCTTCTTTTGGACCCCGGCCCCTCGCGGTTCTGCCCACCAGAATTAAGACCGGCGCCGGAGGAACTGGTGGGGGTGGACGGAGTTAAGCACGACTTTTTATTGAACAGGAGAACTACCACTCCGTCAGACAGCGACATAAGCGACATAAGCGAGTAACTGCTGCTATCAAAATAAAAAATTTCACAAATAGAGAGTTACTTCGTTATCATTGTTAGGAAGGGTAGAATAAAATTTTTTTGTTATCTTTGTTATTGGTTAGAATTAATTATTATTAGTTAGAATATATTTTATGTTATCCTTATTTTTTGTTATTTTTGGTGTGGTCTTTGTTTTGTTGTGGTATATTTTCTATAAAACTGTTATTTAAAGGTGAGGGGTATAAAAAAAACCAAAGAACCGGAAAAGGCAACAGACAATGAAAAACTGAAATATTGTATATCCCTTACCTAGATCGTAATATTATATTGTATAAATTCTTAAGGTTAATCATGTTGGACATTTTAAATGTTATAAGGTGGAGGGTAATTTAAGTAATATATCGTTCTGTTGAGTTTAATTGTACAATAGTACAGGTATATAGATGTTAGTTATGTTAGCATATAGGATCATAATAAAGGTGAAGGAAAACGGTCGATAGCTAATTATAGTCTATGAGGCGAGTAAAGGTGTAAAGATGACAATAGTTTTTAACTTTTTAGTAGGTACTGAAGGATGTGGGATTATCAATGCCCACAGTTTTGTAGGACCGCTGGTGGTTTTTAGTGGGTAGTCTGGGTATCGTCACAGCCCAGTAGTCCCACATACCCGGCCCGGAACACCAGTATTCTCGGAATGCTGTTGTTCCGGTACGGGATGCGTAAATGCATTTCCCACCAGCGAGATAAAATAAAAAAAAATCCTAACCTAACCTAACCTAACCTAACCTAACATAACCTAAACTAACCTTGTAAACATTAGTTCTTAGGGCTATTTTATGTTTATTTGTGTTAAGTTGATTTACGGCGCAAACCTTACATTGTAAACATTAATTCTTAAGGCTATTTTCTGTATCATTGCATTGGAAAAAGAAAGAGCGCGCAACTCGCCTCGATTTATAAACCATAGAAAAAAAGAAGTTGTCATATAAACAATAATGACGGTTATAAGAAAGAATAAAAAAAAAACCTAACCTAACCTAACCGAAGAAGATCAGCTTTCTCGAAGCTCCGCACCCCTCAGAGGAGGCTGTGGTGGAGTTTCGGTGTCTAGAGGACTTGGAGCCGGAAACCGTGGCATCTCACGCGATGACCGGTCTGAGGATATTCACAGATGGTAGCAAAATGGAGCGTGGAGTGGGCGCGGCTCTGACCTGCTGGATGGATGGATAGGAGACTTTCTATCGGAAGTTTCTTCTCCAATCCTATTGCACTGTCTTCCAGGCGGAGCTGTACGCACTCTACCAAGCCACAGAAATTGCCCTTAAGACCAGGGAAACGTCTGTGAATATACTCAGCGATTCAAGGTCCCTTGATGTCAGCAGTCCACCTGGTTGGGACTTGGGGCCTCCAGCAGTGCACTTTCTAGTCAACGCAAAGTCGCGTCCATTGAATCTGAGCTTTATTATCGTTGCAAAAGTATACCTTATAATTTTTATGGAGTTCTTCGTACTCGTATGTGTGTAATTAAGAGCAAAGCAAATAAAACATATAGTGGCGACATTTCAGGTGGTGAGTGATTGTTGTGATTGTTGTGAGTGTGTGCGTGTGAGTGTCCGCCGCCCGCGCGCCAGACCCGCCCCCTCCCCGACTCTCTCAACCCGTAGTGATATTTTAATTTCCTTTTATTTCGACAGTTAGAAAGAGCTAAATTTATAGCCGATTTTTTTCTTAATTTTATGATTTGATATAAAACAATAATAATATTATAAACTGACGTTTTGTCGACATTCATTATTATCATTCTCCATTATTTTAATCATAAGTTATAAATCCAATAAATGCATTTATGTACGAGTATGTGTGATGCTTCAGTTCAGGCCATAATTCTTATTTAGCTGCTAGAAGTCAGACAGTCTATTAAATAATTTGGACTAAGAAAGTGTTTCAAAATTTCAAATGTTCAACTTTTCAACTGTTTACTTTCAACGCGAGCATTAATAGTCTTTTCGAGAGAGTCTTTTGATATCACGAGTCCCTTTAATAATAGTTTGTGGAGTGCTGGAAAAAGGTAGGCTTTTGTATACAAACGAGCTCGTTTCCGCGACAATCCGACTGAGAAGAGGCGGTCGACCCCGCGTCGAGCCTGGGGCGGCGGCGGGCGGGGGCGGCACATGTCGATGTCGGTATTATTTATTTAACGAGACTCATCCTTCAATGATATTTCAAACGACAACAATATTTTCTCTGAGATTCATCGCTATATATCAATTTTTCATGCTAGGCTGCAGGGGCCCGGAGCACGGTAGATTAGAGATGAAATTTTATTTGTAAAGCTTCTTAAAAATATAAAATACACTAAAATATAAGGTCTTCTCGAAGCGCACTTCAAGATAACCGGGATTGAATTATTATGTATAGTAGCGTCGATTTTAGTGTCGAATTTCGCTTGCTTTTGATGTTGTTAGAACTCTCGTTAACTTAGTTCTAAAGACTAGGTAGAAGTTATCACCAAATATCGTATTGACATTTTTACAAGAGCCTGCTCGTTAAGCCTATGTGAAATAAAGTTATTTACTTTGTCTTTTTGAAATACCTATTGTCTCCTTTCTCCGGTATGCGGCCCTGACCGTTGATCCAACTAAGCTGGTTTCTGAAGCAATCAAATTCATTTTGTATTAATATTGTGTTTTGTTTGTTACTTCCTTATCTTTACTACCTTCATCTTCACCCTTACCTTTGACGCATTATTTTTCTAAGAAAATAAAAAAAAGAGTTTATTCGAAGCAAAATCAATTTAGTGGATTGGGTAAATATTAAGTAAGTAATTCATTATTATTAATGGTAAGAATCTAAGCCTTTAAACCCGAGTTCCATCATCCGAGTAAATATTTTCTCTTCCCGGATAATGAGTTTCAGCGGAAGTTCGGGGCAGCGGTATTAGCAAAGAGTTCGATCGGGAATATTTCACCCTCATAGGTGCCGCAGTGCGGGGCGCACAACGTACTTCTTGTATTATTTTATGAATGCTTTATCGATCATAATTTTTTTAAATTATTGTTTGGTTTTATTTCTATTGTTCTAATATGAAGTTTTCCTCGCGGCTCCGCACGTGGTTTCGGTTTTAACTAATCTTACGGGTATTGTTGATTTTCTCGGAATAAATTTTTTTCTCATACGTATCCCTACTTTATCTTCTAAAGTTTATTAAATACTTTAAGGAAGTTTGGTAAAATGATATTTAAATCTACAACTACAGATTTCAATAGCTTTTGGTTGTTCAATATCCTGCCGAAGCCTTGGGGCTTTTCGAGGTTAATATAGTAGGTAGCTTATGTTTATAATAAGTAGCTGTAATGTGTCAATCTAGGATGACCAAAGGTGGTATGAAGTTTTCTCATGAACCAAAACCAGAATGTTTTAGAAGAATAAAATAGTATATTTTAAGAACCAGGATTAAACAAAAGTTACTCTTAATGCACTGTCCAATAAAATGTGCACCTGTTCTGTCGCACATTTTATTGAGAAGTACAACTTGTTCATTTTCATACGAGTTTTGAATCCGTATGTTAATTCAAACAATAACAATTGAAAGAGTTAATGAGGTGACCGTAATATACAATGTATATAAAATAAAGTTTGGATTCGATTCATCTTGGTACAGGATTCTATACATCCATGGGCATTATCCTTTCATCCAAATATGTTCAGTGTTTGTGGCGTGATTGAGTTATAAACATCGGCACATACAAACTCATAAACTTTTACAGATTCTAGAAATATTAATAGGATTTATCTTAAAAAGATACTGACCAGAACAAACCTTATTTTTGGTAACCACGAGCGGCGGTTGGATATTAATATTTTAATATGTACACACAACTGACACTCAGAAACCTACAATAAAAAAACCGGCCAAGTGCGAGTCGGACTCGCGCACCGGGGGTACCATACCATACAAGAAGTTAAATATTAAAAGAATCACTTTGGTTCATGAATTTACGAGTATAATTTACATGTAGGTACTTTTCTTGGCAAACCGTAAACATAACGTTGTTTTTGCCGGTTTCTTGTTATTATCAAAAAAAGTATAATAGTTAGAGAGTTGATTTTATTTTTCCTGTAAAATATACGTTTACTTCTTTTGATCATAATTATTTCAGATTTTTCGATTGGTAAACTTCGGAGATTATTGGAACGGTATGTTTTTCGACAGTTTGCCCAATAAATCGAAAACTATCAGGCATAAAAATGGGAAATGCTTTCCAAAAACCAACTTCAAATGCCACTACAAAGAGTGAAATAATTTTCATTTAAATTTTAGGTACCTACACCAATTCGAAGTCGGGCAATGTTTCATACAATCCCTAATAGTCCTTCTTACTTACTTGATGTGCGAAGAAATGACGAAGTCATAGACAATCGCCCGACTTCGAATTGGTGTAGGTACCTAAAATTTAAATGAAAATTATTTCACTCTTTGTAGTGGCATTTGAAGTTGGTTTTTTGGAAAGCATTTCCCATTTTTATTTTATACTTTTTAGTGGAAAACAATAAAATGCACAAGGCGTTGTAAAATACCCAAATTGCTTGTGGTGTGTTCATAAAATCTGAAGAGATACTTCAAATTCACCAAGATCCCATCATCAGACCCTGACTTGATGACTTTAGTCATCAAATCAGTATCTGCTAGCAAATGCACCAGTAACTATAAAAAATACCCAACTCGCTTCATGTATACTAGCAAAATTTGAAGAGTTCCCTCGATTTTACCAAGATCCCATCATCAGACCCTGACTTGATGACTTTAGTCATCAAATCAGTATCTGCTAGCATATGCACCAGTAACTATAAAAAATACCCAACTCGCTTTAAGTATACTAGCAAAATTTGAAGAGTTCCCTCGATTTCACCAAGATTCCATGATCAGATCCTGACCTGATGACCATAGGACAACTTGGAAAATATTACTCTTTCTAATAATACTCAAATAGTTTCATGTGTCCATATAAAATTTGAAGAGTTCCCTCGATTTCTCCAGGATCCCATCATCAGATCCTGACCTGATTAAAATGAGACCATCTGGAAACAAAACCCTCTTAAACAAAAAAAGAATTTTTCAAATCGGTCCACGCGTCTTCGAGTAATCGGTGAACATACATAGATAAAAAAAAAAAAGATTCCGACGAATTGAGAAACTCCTCCCTTTTTTGAAGTCGGTTAAAAAATAAATAAAAATCGGTTTTAGAATACACAAGTAACGCCCTTTCATATGATACTCTACTCAATATTGTTATCTCATTTTGAAAATTTGACGACCCGGTTTTCCCCCCTTTTTAAATAAAAATAAAAAAGATTTTCAATTTTTTATGATTGCAATAACGTCGCGCCGCAATTACTTACAACTATTCCAAATTTCAGGTCGATAGCTTTAATAGTTACTGAAATAATCGAGTGTGACAGACGGACGGACGGACGGAGAAAGTCTCACCATAAGGGTTCCATTTTTACCATTTTGGTATGGAACCCTAAAAATGTATTCGCTAGAATTGAACGAACCAAATATTATATAATTTGACAAAGATAAGCATCGCTACAAATGTCAATGGTATTACTTATCATCACTTAATAAGCTGTAGCAATGTTCCCAAAACCAGCGTAGTGGTTTACACAGTTGTGCACAGGAATGCCTCGGCGACAGTGATTGGCTTGTAGATCCCTTTGCTCTTTGTCGGCGTTCAGCCTTCAGTCACCGGTGTTTATGCCAGTGCAATGGGCTCTACATAATATACTCCTTCTAAACTATGGCTACTAGTACAATCAACGAGCTGCATATACACAGGTTTTTTTTTTTTTTTTATTAATTTTATTTTGTTCCACAAGAAATATATCAAAGTTACTTCACAACATGAATCTTTGTGTCGCCGCATTACTTCCGCTATTTGATACGTCAGTAATGTGGCGAAAGGCTTCACAATTTTGCACTTATTCTCTATACTTAATTTGCTACACATTTCTAATTGTAGATTAATTAATACTAAAAATTAAAAACTCCTATTTAAACTAAATCTATACATTAAACTGAAAAATAAATACGAGAAATTAAGAATATATATATATTATATATATATACACATACCATGTTGTATGCAATATGTATACATATATATACACACAAACACATGTATCATATACACATTATATACCTGTCACAATACTTAGTGTTCTGTCCTATTTGTTGAATTCTTTAAGACTCTTAAAAATACGACATATTAACTCCATAAGAGACTCAATGCAGCTGAGTTTCTTAACTAGGTCCATAATCGAGTAAGGTGAGCGCCGTAGAAATTCGCAATTCGATTCGTGCTCGTAGCGTATGTTCATAAATTTTGGGCACTCTTTCAGTAGATGGTCTATGGTTTGTATGGTAGGCATATACACAGGTTACGACAACAAATTGGAACTAAAGGATATTTATTGTAAATTTTAGTGCACTATAAAAAACCGCTAAACTTTTTGAAAGGGGAGGGGCAAAAAATCATGAAATTTGTGTAACGTAATTAATGCTAAACTGCGCCAGGGAGACCATCATAATTACTAATTAGGTAGAGATCAGTGCTTATCTACAACACAAAGGCGCGTGGAGTCAGAGTCGCCGACCGCATCATTTCCCGAGCGGTACGGAGGTACAGAGGGACGACAAAGGTACAGAGGTACAGAGGTACGAGGGTACAAGGGCGCACCCTCGTCAACGTACTACTGCTATCACGCTATCACATCAACTATATCACGGGTATCACGAACACCCGCGACGGTGATTTATTGTTTGTTGTGCTGTGAAAAGGAATGTATTAACCCGACACTGGTTGTCGTCCGCGACTTTGTTCTCTTTTATCTTTATATTATATGAATTGTGTATAACGACGTTGCAAGTTGATACAAAAAAAAATATAAAAAAGAATCATTTAAATAAAATCTTTTTTTTTTTTTGCTTTTAATTTTTTTTTCTTCGAGTTACGCTCAGCAACCCCTTTCATTTGATACCCATATTGTAGAAACCAACTATTTTTTAAGTTTTATTTCAGTTTCAAATATAGGCGCAGATTAGCAATAAAATGTGATTCCTACCTTCAGGAACAAAAGCGAGTTCCTGTAGGTAGGTATCACATTTTACTGTCATTTAAAAGAATCGAATGTGCTGCCGCGAAATTTGAAATAAACTCTGCTATAAAATCTGTGCTTAATAAACGACGTCATTATTTTTCGTTATCTACTTTTCACATGTATTTTTCAGCGATGACTCTAAACGAACCTATTTTGTTTACGAACAGAGTTTAATACACTCCACTCCTATTAATCTCTCCTGTTACATAATTAAAGCTAGCCTTATCGTAACATTATATATTGTAATAAAGTTCTCGCCTCCTACATCAACATTGAGCGGGAGACATTCTCCATAATAAAATCGGCCTGTGAGGATACGCGGAGATATTAGGGACCGTAGCTCTGAGAGAAGACTTTGTGGAGCTGTTACTGTAACTTACTGCGAATATGGCAGCCTAATTGAAGCCCGCGGCCTCCCCCGCGCCCGCACAGCCCCGGGCTCGACACGCGGCCGCCCCCGCGCCCGCACAGCCCCGGGCTCGACACGCGGCCGCCCCCGCGCCCGCACAGCCCCGGGCTCGACACGCGGCCGCCCCCGCGCCCGCACAGCCCCGGGCTCGACACGCGGCCGCCCCCGCGCCCGCACAGCCCCGGGCTCGACACGCGGCCGCCCCCGCGCCCGCACAGCCCCGGGCTCGACACGCGGCCGCCCCTGCAGTTGTCAGACAGGAATTAATACGCACTCGTTCCGTTAACAATACTGATGAACCTATATTTTTTTATTATTTAAAAGAAATATACGAAAACTCTATCAACGAGTTTTTTCTGAAATATTAATCCAGCGTGTTGAATGTTGTAGTCGTGGCACTGTTTAGTGCTCCGGTGCGATGCTGTGTCGAGAGTCTAACATGATGCACATTAAAAGGCTTCAAAACCACAAACAACGAAGAAATCCATAAGTATCTGTAGCTGCCAACAATCAGCGATGAAGATAGAAAATACTGCAAAGACCCCAGCAGTTCTAGCAACGGCCCATTCATGCGTTTTAAGATATCTATTGCATCGCTTTACAACGAAATTTAAATAAATAAATAAATAAAATAAATAAAGCCTTTATTTCCAATCATAGCACATACACATTACCGTCACTAAAGCACAAATTACACAATAACATCAATAATTAAAAAGTAAAATAATAAAATAAATAAAAATAAAAATGTCAGTTAATTATTATATTAGTCAGAAATCTTTTTATCTATAATTTATGTCGTAAATGTTATTGTATGTCAAAAAGGAATACGTTATTTGTAAAGTTCGCATGCATGATTTAAGTATGTCGTTATTGGAACGCCCATTTTTGGGCATAGGCCTCCTCCATCCTTTTCCACTCATATCTGTCCCTCGCCAGCCTGGTCCAGATATTTCCCGCTGCCTCAGTGATGTCGTCACGCCAACGAAGCCGCGGCCGGCCTCGCGGCCTCCGCGACTCCGTAAATAATAAGAATGCGTGGAGTCATATGACCTATTTACTGATCATTATCATTTTTCGAATTTCGTTTCACATCTATTTCATTTCATTCATTTTAGGCGTATCGCAAATCGAATGGCTATGGATAATTTGTCTTTTAGAACACCCCTAACACATTGTTAACTTGTTGTCAAGCCCTAGAGCAGAACGCCTTTATCGAGCTCACGTGTACTAGACACGATCGAGCGATGTCTCCCCGCCTCGAACCACCTTAGTTAACAGTAACACAGTATATCTTCAGGGCGATCGGCTAAAAATGTATCAATCATTAAATAACTGTACCAATGTCAAAACATAAGTGTTCACAAATCACAACCCTTGAAAATCGTGTTGTGACATTGATACAGTTATTTAATGATTGATACATTTTTAGCCGATCGCCCTGCTGATTATAGTTGAAAGACGGATCGCAGATACAGGAAGAAAAAAAATTGGGCTCTCCAAAATGAAGACATTCATCTCAGCTTCATAAATTACTGGTCTGATCGTCCGAAAGGAAATTCTCACAAAATTTTTCCTCGTCGATTTAATGAAATACTATAGCAGTCTCCTCGATATAAAATTTTCCAATGAACCACTTTCACAAGGGCCGCTAAAAAAATATTCGATAATTTTGTTTTGCATTTTTTTGTGAAGTAGATTTTATTAAAGCTGTATGCGTACCTATTTTTATTGGCTATTTAGCATCAATTTTGGATTATTTTTGAAGTGAAAACTTCTTGAGGCGCAGGCAAAGTTATGGGACGCACTGCCTGTGCGTCTGACATCAGTATCGTGGTGATCGTCTTGTAGCGGTCTTTCGATAGCTGACGACAGATGGCGTAACTCGTGCAATAGCACACGCTGACGGAGCATTCGACGAGCGTTCTATAAATACAACTTCTGACGTCACACGCTCGGATCACAAGCGGTCCCCAGGCACAACACCTGCCTGGAGGGAAATTTCCCTATTGCCCTCTGCACCGCTAAATTGGTGCCGCCCGACGTGATTTCACCATTCACCACCAGAGGGCACACATCAACTGAAGAACACGCAACATAAACAACGAAACCGCAACTGCAACAACCGCAACCGCAAGAACCACAGCAACCGCTACAACATCGAAGAAGCAACCGCAAACCTCATTCCTCGCATCAGACTCCCAGTCTTCGCCGACCGACTCACTGGTCGCCGCGACACGTCTCGCCGCCGATCGACTCACTGATCGCGCGCCGCTGCATCATCAACGGACTCCCGGTTCGAAGGTCACTCACACCTCGCCGGCACGCAGTCCACCCAAGTCAACCCGGTATCGCTGACGCACTTCCACGATGCTGCACGCTGTTGACACGCACCAGATGCACCACGACGACACACGACTTAACAGTCTCAGAGGGGAGTGATTGTAGCGGTCTTTCGATAGCTGACGACAGATGGCGTAACTCGTGCAATAGCACACGCTGACGGAGCATTCGACGAGCGTTCTATAAATACAACTTCTGACGTCACACGCTCGGATCACAAGCGGTCCCCAGGCACAACACCTGCCTGGAGGGAAATTTCCCTATTGCCCTCTGCACCGCTAAAGTCTCATCATTCTTTATTACAAAGCTAGCTGTTGCCCGCGGCTCCGCCCGCGTGCAGTTTGTTTTTTTTATAAAGTTGATTCTCGTGGAATTTCTTAATTTTTCCCAAGAATTCGGGTTGATAAATTTTCCCAAGATAAATAAGTGGTCCCTGGGTTCGATGGACCCGTAAAGGAGTCTCCTTCCAATCTCTCCTGTCAACGTGCAATCTTCTTTCTCACACTTCACCTATATCTTCTTAGGTCTTCCTCTACTTATACACTATGTCACAATCGCTTATGTTATTCGATTCGCATGGAGTTAGACAGCGTGGGGTGTGTCATCGTGGATTGTAATATCTATACTAACCAAACTTATCTTATTCTGAGAGGATACCAACGCCCAGATATTGTAATTAAGCATTCTGGTGCGCTGCTGTGTAGCAACCCGTTCCTGCTACGCACGGGTTATCTTGTATAGTTATACCTAGTTGCACAATCAAAAGGACGATTTCCTTTTGATTGTGCTACGTAATAAGTAGCTATAGGTTTTTTTAACTATCCCACGGGAGGAAAAATTTAAATTAGTTCTATTTCACTTCTCACATCCCCCTAACTCGGTTTTTTGCATTTTTTTATTTGTACAGAAATTCGACCTCTACAGATTTATTATATGTATTGATGATGACAATATATAAGACCCTAGTCTTCACCAGTTGACTTTTACTAATAAAGTTTAGTAGTAGCAGATTAATTAAAAATACTAAAGAAGCTTGAACAGCTGCTACGTGTTCCCTAAGCCGCTTAGTCTGCTGCGATGTGGTGTAGGCATATCACTTAAGTGGTCCGTGCATATCCCAGTCGACCGACTCAGCAGCTCGATGCAGTTTAGTGGTCTGGTGTATCCATTACCTGTAATCCAGTAGAGTAGAAAGCGACGCGCAAACTGCGTGCAATGGATCCTATATGATGCAGAATATATTACCATCAAAGCTACACTATAATATCTACCTGAAGCAGATGATGTTCACTTGGATTTGAGCGGGAATTCGCGAGTTCAATTGGCGACACGGTCCAGTTTCGAATTTTGTAATTTCTAAATGATTGGTTCAGTTTTAGTCTGGCAGTGCTCTGCCGGTGCTTTGGTTCGATCCTTTGAAGCAATTGTAAAGAGTAACTTACCTAATACCTACCCTTTCCAAGTTAGTTCGATAACATCTTCTGCATCGTTACTTACCATCAGGTTGTATTGCAATCGAATACTAAACTCTTAGTGTGTACGCTTTTCGCTGGTACGTGCAAACCATGTAACTTCATTTTTTTTTACGATAGACAAGTTAGTACTTGACTGCGATCTCACCTGATGGTAAGTGATGATGCAGTCGAAGATGTTAGCACTAACATGGAAGGGGTAAGTTATGTCACCCCAACGGTTTCTACGCAGCATCGTACCGGAACGCTAAATCGCTTGGCGGTACGTCTTTGCTGGTAGGGTGGTAACTAGCCACGGCCAAAGCCTCCCACCAGACCAGACCTGAGCCAAATTAGAAATCATAAAATTCCAAAGTGGCCCGTGGCGGGAATCGAACCCGCGACCTCCCATTCGAATCCAAGCGTGCGTCCCCTGCGCCACGGAGGTCGTCATTGAGAGATAATCTGAACAAAACAGGGTTCCCTGGAGGATGATCTGGGCGACCACCCCGCTTTTTTATCCTGCGATGAAATCACATCGTTAGCTTATGACTTTTGCAACTGCTTACATGCAAAATTCGTCACGAAGTTATAAGTTAAAAAATTCATATCTTGTTTCAACTGAACACACGCATAAAATTAAATTAACAAAACAATTATATACTTATTCAGGATTATGAGAAAGAGACTCATCTTCGCACAGACAGTGACGCTAACCTAACCTAACTAACTAACTATCATGACCCTCATCTATGATTTACTGCCATCGCGATGTCGAGCGCAAAACAAGTTCATAAATGAAATATACTGCAGCATCATCCCGGAATTGATCGGCCGATAAACATTGCGCTGATTGTCGGTTGTCACAACTATGTTCAGACAACAATCTTACATTCACTATATTACGATCCAATATGCTAGATGACATTTACGATATGATGAGATAATCCCAATGATGTTTGTAGACCGACAAGTAAGTAGGTCAATCCAAGGAACAATCTTAACCTTAAATTTCACCCCGACCAGTTTAGGAGTTGCAGCGCAAAGAAGTAACAAACAAACAAACAAATTTTCGTTCATAGCAATGGTTGTTGTCTAATTCAACATTATCTAATTCAAAGGAGATAGTACTTCGCAATGAAGTCACTAACTCACTAATCCCTATCACTCAGCACCCCCTTTCCCCCTTGCAGGGATGAGTTAAGACGGAGTTATATTTATTTCAATTTTAAATTTAAGTGCTATTCTATATTGGTACGGTGGAAAAATGGCGCAGCACGATCTTTGTTTGTGTTGATAAAACGGATTCTTGCCTTGACTTGTGTACAAGTGGAAATTATCAATCATCAATACATATAATAAATCTGTAGAGGTCGAATTTCTGTACAAATAAAAAAAAAATGCTAAAAACGGAGTCAGGGGGATGTAAGAAGTGAAATAGAACTAATTTAATTTTTTTCAAATTTTTTGTTTCTCTGTTTGTCTGTTTGTCTGTTTGTCTGTTTGTCTGTCTGTTTGTACGGGCTAATCTTTGGAACGGCTGGACCGATTCCAATGAAATTTTGTGTGGTGGTAGATTATGTCCCTGGTCAACATATAGGATACTTTCCATCCCGGTAAAATAAAGAGTTCCCGTGGGATAGTTAGAAAACTGCAATTAATTTTAACAGCTTTGTAAACAACAACTAATGAACTTAATTTAGTAAAATTTGTTATGCTGATACCTTATGTTGCCTCTTTAACAAAATATATAAATAGTAAAACTTATTAATCCAATCGAGTTCCCGCGGGAAAAAAACATTACAAAAACAGTTAGCAGGCGTCTTTCAAGTAACGGATTTAAATGAAATTTTATGATCCTACTTTATATATATGCCCGGTCAACATCAGGGGGCACGGCAGTGCCCCCGCCAAAGTCAAAGCGCGAAGCAAAACTGCCGTACCATCTTTACAGGAACCATTTCGCCGCATTTTCGGGCTCCTATTTGAGAACCTTTGGATAAGACCAGAACGCTGAAATTTTCGCTATCCAGTAAGCTATAATCACATACTTAAAACCCAAAATTTCAAGTCTGTAGGTCATATAGTTCCGAAGTTATGCGAAAGCAAAGTTTCGCATTTTCGACACTGACTGACTGACTGACTCATGATCATCAAAATAGAACTAGTACTTCCCATAAACTCAGAGAGCTGAAATTTGGTACAGAGTTAGGGTTTAATGGCCACATAAAGGGAAAACTATAAAAACTAGGATAATCGAAGATCTGGAGTACCTGGTGATCACTGCATTAATAACTTTGTAATTCCATATAAATTATATGAGATTACAAAGTTATTTATGCAGTTAATGTATCTAGAAAAACGGACAGAAATATTTTGTAATATTTTGAAGTTTCTACAAAAAGAAGTGAAATCCCACCAAAAACATTCTGTAAAAAACTAGCCAAAGTCAAAATGGAGCTGCTTGTTTATCTCTAAAAAGTACTGAAATCTAGACAAAGTCGTGCCAAGTCTAAGGTTCCTTACTGCGATTTCTTTATTATTATAGTTAATGTTGTGTGACTTGGCCGTTGAAGACCAAGAACCGCTACTCATTGACGATGAATTCTGGCGACAGATTGGTGCAATGGTGTCATGGAGCACCTGATTTGAACCCTTGTGTACCCTTCAACGGCCAAGTCACGCAACATTAACTATAATAATAAAGAAATCGCAGTAAGGAACCTTAGACTTGGCACGACTTTGTCTAGATTTCAGTACTTTTTAGAGATAAACAAGCAGCTCCATTTTGACTTTGGCTAGTTTTTTACAGAATGTTTTTGGTGGGATTTAAGATACTTTTCATCCTGAAAAATTTGAGAGCACCCGTGGGATGTTTAAAAAAACCTATAGCTACTTATCTACGTAGCACAATTATAACGGGGTCGAAATATCGACAGTTTAAATTCTCCTTTTGATCGTGCATCTAGGTATAACTATACAAGATAACCCGTACGTAGCAGGAACGGGTTGCTACGTACACAGCAGCGCATCAGAATGCTTAATTACAATATCTGGGCGTTGGTATCATCTCAGAATAAGATAAGTTTGGTTAGTATAGATATTACAATCCACGATGACACGCCCCACTCTGTCTTACTCCATGCGAATTGAGTAACATAAGCGATTTCGACAGAGTGTATAAGTAGAGGAAGACCAAAGAAGATATAGGTAAATTGTGTGAAAGAAGATAGCACGTTGACAGGAGAGATTGGAAGAAGACTCCTTTACGGGTCCATCGAACCCAGGGACCACTCATTTATCTTGGGAAAAATTGAGGAATTCCACGGGAAACATTTTTGTAAAAAAAAACGAACTGCACGCGGGCGGAGCCGCGGGCAACAGCTAGTTCTATAATAATTTACGTCTCACATGACATAATATTATTATATTGGAAACTATACATAATATACTCTCTTATTTACAAACGTGAAATTGCGGTGGTGACGTGAAATAGTTATAATTAGTTCAATTAATCAATCAATCAATCAATCAATCAGTCAATCAATTATAATTAGTTGTATCTCTTTCCTTCGAATGTCAAATTACTGTTGACAAACACTTTTGTTTTTGTAATTTGACATTTGACAGAGTACAACTATTCGACCGCTATTTCACGTTTATGTATAAGTAAGGGAAAATAAATTAAGTTTCACAGTCTTCGGATTCTCTTCTCGCACTCAAACAATACAAGGAGTTACCGAACTCTAACCCTCCGAGTGCGCGCCTACTGCGCAATATCTAATGAATAAGAAGGGCAGGTAAGTAGGAAGTTACAGAGCAAATTGAATTAATGGAAATTGAGGAAAAACAAACCGGCGAGCAACCCGCTACGGCCCTTCAATAAGCCATTAGTGTCGACGCCGCCACTACTCCGAGATCTAATTTACACAGCTCAGAGACTAGCGGAGTTGTATCGCTACTCGACACGCGATAAGAAACCTTATTTTTAGCAAACAGAGTGCAATTTTCTATAGGAGCTGCGATCAGCAAACGGTGTAAAAATTCATAGTTCCGCACACTTCATTATGCAAATGTGTCTCCGGTGTATCGTGGTGTGTCGCCTCGCTCCGCACCCGCGCCGCTCTCGACTGGCCCGAGCGTCACAGAGCTTCAAAGCAAAGCGAGGCGTCATCACAAATAAAAGGTGGTTTAAACTGTCCATGGGTCACCCATCGCGATAAATATATCCAAATCACCGAATGAACCAATAGCAGGGTAGCAATTCATAATTTAACACAACGGTTGTGAAAAGAATACAAAAAGTTAATATTGATTATAATATACCTACTTGATTCATACCAATAAAACATGTTCTCAGAACTATGAAAAATTAATTATTATACGACTATAATTGATATAGAGCATGAAATTGAAATATACTTCAAAACGTAATATACCTACTCGAGAATTGTGAAGTAAATTTTTTGCGCTATAAAGTCGAGTATTGCATGAGTATTCCAATGTTTTTACACTCTATAATATCAATAGACGTAAAGTTAATTTATCAGTGTTATATTTTCCATTTCACTTAGTTCGTCTTTGACACACTGCTGCTCGTTTTTACCAACATTTTAAGAGACACCTAAGCCCTTAGGTGACAGTTGTTGTAAGTGAAAACTGTCACCTATCAGCTTAGGCGTTTCTTAAAGTGTTGGTGAAAACAGGCATCAGTGAAATGTTTCATTGAGTCATTTTACTCAGTCTTTCAAAAGTACGTGAATGGCTTAGCTCATTATAACATAGCGTTAGCATTTTTCGATTTGCTGGCCTATTCTATCTTTATTCATAATTTCAGCCATATCAGTTCAGTAATTACGGCGGGAAGTAGTATTTTCCCGCGTGAATATCTGTTTTCCCCTTCTCCTGCAAAACCCATGGATTTTTTCGGGATAAAAAGTACCCTATTTATTAACCCAGGATATAATCTATCGCCATTCCAAATTTCATCCAAATCGGTTGTGTACTTGCGGCGTGAGATTTTTTTCCGCGTGAATTTCGGTTTTTAACTTATCCCACGGGAACTATGAATTTTTTCGGGATGAAAAGTAGCCTATGTAATAATGCAAGATATAATATACCTCCATTCCAAATTTGAGCCAAATCGGTACAGTAGTTGCGGCGTAAAGACGTATTTTAACTTGATAAAATCCAAACTTCGGACCCCCGTTTCACCCCCTTAGAGGGTGAATTTTGAAAAATCCTTTCTTAGTGCTCCCCTAGACCTCACAAGGAACATGTGTGCCAAATTTGGAGTCTCTAGAACCAGCGGTTTGGGCTGTGCGTTGATATGTCAGTGAGTCAGTCAGTCAGTCAGTTTCTTCTTTTATATATATAGATAATTTATTCGAGAGATTAAAGTTGGTTCTGCATAATACCAGTATGTACTTAAACAACACATTGTAACAATTATTAATGATAATATCAATAGCTCTATGATTAGGAATCACCGTTACAATAATAGGGAGTATTATACGAACCGAGCGGGCGGCGCGGCGGGGCGGGGGCGCGCCGGGCTGAACAAATACAACGCACTTCAAATAACGTTTGTGTAATCCTGCCGCCCTCGCACCCTACATATACATACATGGGTCGGAACGATACGTTTGATATTAATTAAAACGCAAAAACCTCATCAAATTCGCGGAAAATGAACAACGGATTGTAACAGAAGTTGCCACAAAGAAAAACCTTATGTTTGCATTTTGTCATCATCACGACGTCAGACGTGTGAAGATTTCAGTAGTGTTTCTCTCTCTCCAGTCGCCCTTTCTTTCCTGATGGCAAAGATTTGGGCAACATTGTGTGGATTAAATTTTTCCGTCGGGTTATGTCTGGAAGTCAGTCAGCGGTGTTTAATTGGCAATGTGTGAACAATTCCTGAATAAAAAATAATAAAATTGCACCTGACTTTCACCTGATGGTAAGTGATACGCCCACGAAATGTCAATGTTAGATGCACTGCGACTTTATGTGTATGCAAATTACTCATAAAGTCTTACAGGACCTAAATAAACATCAATAAAAAAAATTAAACTAAAACATCGCAATTACCGCAGCGAGGCATAGTAGGTGTTCAAGATGATGGCAGCATTGATTCGTGAGAAAGCCAAACTTTTTTTTAGGCCATAGCTGCCAGCTAGATAGACATTTAAGGTGCGTTGGGGTAAGATCGTAAATGGGGAAAGACCGTATTTATTAAATAATTTCCCAATTAGTAGATATTTTTCTAATCTGGCAACAAAGTGTGGGACGCTATTTCGTATTGCCCCGCGTCCGAGTCCGTCTTGGTCGTTCCGACGCTTTAGGTGTGAGTTATGCATGTTATACTGAAAGTGTCGTCTAATAGATTAATTTACGAGATCCGGATTTACCCCAAAAAACAATTTGCTGTTTTTTGGTGAGTATTACCTATTTTTTTCAAATAATAAATCTTTGAGATATCAAGATATGTGGTGGTTCGTGATATATGTCTGTTCATAAAATGCTAAATGTGAGTTTAGGCTGAGATCCGGACTTTCCCCATACAGATATTGATGGGTGAATTTCGGACTAAAAAGATCCGATCTTAAACCGGAATGAAAATGCATGTGGTTGTCAAACTTTATTTTAATCCGAACTTTCACCTACGAACTTTGGTGTTGTACAATCTATTGTTATGTACCAGTCTAAAGTTGAGGTTTTATATTTTGTCCGTTTTATTATGAATTGTTTTATATATTGTATTTACATTTAATTACGAATTATTCAAATTTTATACTTAATTAAATTTTGTAAGATGCTTTTTACGGGTCAAATATAAAATGTATGTATTTTATATCGATAATTTAGTTTTATAAATATCTATCTGTACTCTTAAAATAATTTTCTTTGTAGGGTCATAATGACACGTCTATAGAAAATCACTGCGGGCAACTTCGTATTAGAAGGAGAATTTACCTACGATCGGCAGTAAATACGAGTAAAAGTGGAGAACAATAATTTATCTAATAACGCAGCAAAATTTGTTGTACCTAAACGTAAAGACTTAAGACTGTGTGCCTGAAGATTGTGAGGCAAATAATGTAATTACTTCAAATAAAAGAGAATTCGGTTAAATTTATTCTAATGAATATAATAGATAGATATTACAATTATAATAGATACAATTTCATTAATTTTTCAAAACCTATGACTGATTGATAATATTAAGCAATGCAATAAACATGTGATCAGCAATGAATTGTAAGGTTTTATTTATTTCATATCCAAAACATAAAGTATAAGCTATCTAATCTTTAATCTGCCAATAGATAAATAATTTTAATTGAAAGAAAAGCTTATCATGATCAGGAACGCGAAAGTTTGAGAGCCAGTGCAATTTGAGATTTGGTCTAGTGGGGTAAGATCAGACGTCCGAAACAGAAAAAAACAGGAATTTACTCTTCAGGTTCCTTTTTTTACAATATTTAAAAAAACCAAAGATAATCTTGTAGGACGTATAAGATCGGATATGCTCTTTGTGTGAACTGTGTGTTCTAAGCCACAATGGCGATTTTAGAAGGTAGTCCGATCTTTACCCACGAACGTCCGATTTTACCCGCGGTTTTAAAATTTTATTCGCATTTTAAACACCTGATAAATAGTAGTTGTTTTGTGAATGAAATCCAGACTTCATAGTATACACTTTATTTTCCTTATTACAAGTACTAGCGTATTACATTAAACTTCTTATCGCTTAAACTTTGACATACATATGCCTTGTTTCTTGTATTACATTGCAATGAGTACTTTACATAGCTTTTTATTCATATCAGTACAATATCAATTATATAGTTTTTGCTTTTTTGCTCATCAAAACAATTCCATAATCCTTCTGCCATAGCCTACTAGATTTTTTTATTGGTTTTTACTAGAGACGTTCTCATTGGTTGAGAAAAATGAGCGGGAACTATTGACCAATTACATGTAAGGTTTGTTTTGTTCTCTCAAAATGGCGGTAAACACTGTCACAGACAATCAAAAATATTCATAGGATTAGCACAGATTATAAAATTATGCCTTTTTTGAGCAGTCGTGAAATTAAATCATGACATTCGGCCATCCACTCCTGTGCAACCTCCTGGTGCACAAAATTAAACTCTCATCAAAGTAAAAATTCTACCACCACTCAACTAGGCGGTTTAGTACCTATAAAAACATTGCACAAAAACTATACAAAAGATAGTATTTATTCTTACATGTTAAGTAACTATTATGCCACCTTTATGATTAATAAAACTATAATTTATATTTAAAACAATACTTTTCAAATACATATAGTATTTAGGTTTTCACACTTCATATAGGGTTTCACTTACTTATCAATTCTCTGTATATTGGTTATTTACAATATCTAAATGATTTTGACTCTTAGTTACCTACGGCTTAATCTTACTAAAATACATCATTATACAAAAACTACAAAAGATGGAATATATATTTAGGTACATGTTAAGTAATTACTATTTCGCCTTTATGAGTAACAAAGTTATAATTTATATCACATATATAATATACAATATTTTTCAAATACTTTATTTCACATAGGCCTAGCCTACATGCACTTACTTAAGAATATTCAGTACCTACATTTGTTAATTTAAATATCTAAATAAATAACACTGACATTAAGTTACCTATGTCTCAATCTCATTAACATAAAATAATCATGACATTCGGTTTCTTAGATTAATTAAAGTATTATTGGGTACAATGAATATTTAATTTAAATTTAAAATAAAGAAATTATTAACTATAACATACAGACCTACATAAAATTATACATTATTTATTGTATACAATATTAGAAAATTATAAATGACTAACTCAAAATTGTTAACATATCACTTCTTAGGGTCTGGAGACTCAATTAATTATTAGATTTGCTAACTTGAACTCAAAAACGTAAATAAATATAGGTATTATTTTAATTAAGCAGATTTCAATTATCATAATATTATATAAAGTATTTTATTAAAGCAAGTATTGACGAAAACTGACAGAGACTGAATTAATTTTCCAAATATTATTCTTTTTTTTTTTTATTACGGTTACAGATTAAAATGACAACTTTTTGAAAGAATGTTTATGTTATTGTAGCATAACATCTTTCAAATCTTTTTCTTTTGAGTAAAAATCATAATTTTATCGTTCACATTTTCTATAGCAAAATGACTTACAGTCAAAAATGAAGTACCGTCTACGTTATAATATAGGCTGCATGTCCACAAATTTTCGTGCGTTCTGAACAAAAATTACTTCAAATCAACCTTGCATAGCATATTGTGTGTTACAAACAATAATCAATGTGTTACAATCTTGTTATTAATCTATTTTATTACAATTGTATTGAAAAACGTCGGTAAATAAATCTGATAAATAATGACAATCTCGTAACATCAACGAGCTTACCACCTCAATAGGAAATACGTCTACAGTTTTTTTTTTACATTTTATTTAGTTGTTTCCATCGTAATTACAAATAAAGATATATATTACTCATGAAATATTGATAATTAAAAATTGGTATGTATGTGCTTTATTGTATATTTAAGCGCCGAATTTCGAACGTTAATCACGTCATACCAATATTCAGCAAATCACCTCGCACTACAAACTCTGTATCATAATAGTGGTTTTATTTATAATCTGTACTATAGACTATGCACTACAAACTATGTGAAATCCGGTTATTGTGCTGATTCGGTACCTATCTATCATTTCCATAACTTTGACAATTTTGCAAAGACCTAAAATTTTAATTTTATAATTCGTGATATTATCATCTAATGTTGGATACTGAATTGACTGAAATCGAAATACTGAGCCTCTGTTTATTTTTTTTTTTAACTAAAATTAAACAACAAAATGATAAAAAAAACTGATTAAATCGATAAATTAATAAAAAAAAATTATATGCGTTTCAATATTTCTCATTAGACAGACATATTAAAATGTGAGATCACTCTTCAGTAAAGCCATAGTAGGCAGCTCTATATTTATTATTTACGCATCATAAGTAAGGGACAAAACTTTGTATTTCATTTCGTGTTTGGTTTTAATTTTTTTTTTTACTCCAAAATATAAACTAACGCTAAAATTATTCAATGTACAATAAACTTTACAGTTCAAGTTATTAGAGAACTAAAGATTAGAAACTAAACAAACATATTTCAATAAAATTAGATTTAAATATTTACAAAATAGTATATAACTATTACTGATTTTAACTATTGTTAATGTTAACATCACGGATATGAGGATTCTGTCATCTGAACATCTTAAGTATGTTTTATGTCTAATATTGTTAACCTTGACTTCCCTAGATCCGATTGAAACATTTGGCTTGGCGGTTCGCTCGTGGATACGCGACTACGTTTAATTCATAGGGGATACTTTATGCAATCTGAATGGGCATTTAATCAGACATTATACACATTTAGAAAATCATATACATACCTACACAGTCACTTAAGTTTCTTTTAACTTAAGTGTTCCATATCGTTATCTTTAGGAGAACTGATAAAGAATATGTTCTAGGTTATTAGAATGTTTATAAGGACAGAAAAGGAGTATGTAAGAGTTCGTTCCGAAATAATTAAATACTTGTGGCAACGTCATTGATAATAATAATGAAATTAAACTGCTACTCAAAATGATACGACAGGGTTACTGAAGGCCTTTGTGAAAGGTTAAAAGCTCATGAATACATTTTGACGCTTCCTGATTTGTGTAATTTGCGCACAAAAACTTAATACCAAAATCAATAAATGGCACTTTAACACGTAGGTTTTATCATCCGGATAACTATAACAAAAATATCACAAAAACATTAAGAAAACCTATTTGTTGGTGTGTTTGAGTTTTACAAGTCTCACCAGAAATCGTCAACGGACTCTGTTGACTGAGAACTAAATCGTGCCCAATTGTTCTAAAACATTAATTATGACTCTTTTTTTGGGTTTTGGGAATTTCTGACAAGATAGCCCCCTTATTAACGAATAAATACAAAGTGGCTATATCATTATCATTGGTACTAATGGAATAGCTATAAGCGACTTTTTTTTTAACAATTATGATAGTGGAGCGTCACTTAGAATTTAAGAAAAATAGTATACCTAGATCTTCACGTTTCTGACAATCCATTATCCAATACTTGCGCCTTCTTCCAAATAGACTTATCTTTAAATAGCGTGAATGATATCATAGTCTACCACTTTATTGCCGCTAAGATTACAGCGATTAAAAATGCCAATAATAGCATTTCTACAAACTTCCATTAGGTACTTCGTGAAATGCATGCAAGCATCTCAACCAAAATAATATGACTGTAATTTAGCTCATTTGTGAACGATTTTGGAAGCTATTCATTCCAACTGTAACTAAGGGAAGGTAAAGAACTGCGCACTACTTTTATTTTTATCTACCAGTTTTGTAATACAAATTGTAAGGTTTATTTTTAGTTTCCCTCACTAATGGTCGCACATTCTTTGACTAACCAGTTATTTACGCTTTTTGCTTTGCTTGATGAATCGATTCTGGAATTACATTAAGATGATCGTCGTTGCAAATTTTCATGCTTGCAAATGCTAACCACCCCGTCTGTTGTGAAGCTTTTGCTTGCTGCTGCATTGATGATTGTAAGTACTTGTTCCAACTAAAGCAACGGTTTGGTGAGCAGCAAGCAGTGTCGGAGTTGTGGGGACCACCGACGTTGATAGGAGCATCTACGTGCCTTTCGGACCAACTTCCATTGTTATGACGGGGATCGCGTTTACACGCGCTTAGCCGCGTCCGTTCACGGCTAGCTCGTTCCATGTACCTCCTTGGTGTTGGCAGAGAGTGCGTCCTCACGCGCTCGCCTTTGACCCGCGTCAGTCCACGACCAGCTCGTTGAACGTGTCATATTCTCGGCAAAAGAAATAAACAATGTTTAATGAATTATGTATAGGTATATAGCAGCTGTTATACAAAAGAGATTATTCGTGAAAAATCTATTTTAGTTTTAGCAGATTATTTTCAAAAATAGATCTGTATTTAATAAAACATTGTTTCAAATTCCATTCATCATTCTACCTCTATTTTATTGTCACTTTTAATTAACATGTAGTCCTAATGAGTTTACTGTCCTTTCAGAATCTTTCAATGATAGAAAATGTATAAGTAAATTTTTAGTTATTGTTATTGTTTTAATACATCGATAAACTGCAACTGAGTACTCATTATTACCCTTTTGGTACACATAACCCAAATAATTGTAGAACATACATAGTTCCATCTTGGCTCACATAACCAAGTAACTCTTGGCACACGTAACCAAGTAACTCTTGGCGCACATAACCAAGTAACTCTTGGCACACATAACCAAGTAACTCTTGGCGCACATAACCAAGTAACTCTTGGCACACATAACCAAGGCCATTATTCATCATAGAACATACATAGTTCCGTCTTGGCACACATAACCAAGGACATTATAGAAAAAATAAATACAGCACTCATAACCGTATTATAATTTAGTCACGGCACTCTTAACTGCCAATTAATTTCATGTAAACTTTAATAAAATAATATCTATGTTGAAATTAACTTTATCAACACTAAATCAACATTATTTAAGAATCGCTTGACAGTACTAGTAAACTCTCATCAATTGTTGTAAATGCCTCAAGCAGAATCGCATTAATTTTATTCTCATGCCATCATATCATAATCAGTGTAAAAATCTTACAAGTATACTGGGGAATTACAAATGAATTTAAATAATAATATGTTATTTTATTTCATGAAATCACTGCCACGGTATCTCTTTCAAGAACTGTTTAGAATGGCAAAGAAATGAAAATAATACGCCAGTGTTTGTAAGAACTGTCAGTTTCTAATTTTTCTCTTTTTTTTTTTATTGATTTATATCTAGGTACAGCTTCTTAGAGTGAATTATGTTTTTTTTTTTACTTTCCATGATATGAGTTAAAAGTTGTGCTTAAAAGTTTCTGCACTCAGATATTCATCATTAAATATTATTATTTCTGCGTCACATAAATTACATGAACTACTACTAGAAAACTTCAGCTATACCCAATAATACAGGCAAAGAACAAACTACAGTCCGACAAGGCTCTCTTGGCACTTGAATGACATTGACAGGAGGGCGCTGTTATAGAACAAAGGCATCCAGGAAATAAAATCTCCTCAATTTTACTTCAATTCTAGTTTAAAATAGTTAATAGTAAGCAAAAACAATACAAACATACAATAGCGATATACCGCTAGAGCGAACTATCAATCAGTATCACAAGATAGCGGCGTTAGTACCGATTTTGGCCACGCGCCATGATAGGTCTGTCGCACTTTACACGGCTGTGCCGAAATAAAACAACTAATGCTATATCTTGACACAATTCAGTCATTCATAATTTATTATTTAATAAAAATTCATAAAAAATTATACTTCAAATAATTACCAAGAAATTGGATCAGAGGGCTAAGCCACTAACCTAAAAAACAGGTAGGTTTTCAAAATTAATCTCTTATATTTTAATGCACAGACAATATGGCGTTACCCATTCAAAGCTTTAAATAGTTGTTGATGGCGCTTTCACTAGATGGCGTTGCACGTCAATAACTCGCGATACTCTTACTCTGTCTTGTTTTCTTTTTTACAAATTATTCATTTCAAACAAAGTTGCAATTATAATATAAGCAACAAAAACTACTCTATTTAACCAAAGCGACACCCGACATGATGCAGCCGATAAAACCCGTCTGGTTCAATAGATAATTAAGGCATTGCAAAAGAATCAAAATGTACCTACTTAGTTGCTCTAAGTTTTGACATAAAACTTCGCTATGATTAGGTTCAAACCAAATTACTAACTGGCTCAACCTCGAATTTTATCTTTTCACTATGATATCTGAATATAATACAATCTACATGAACATGGAATAATGTTTCTAAACACATTCATAATACCTATTTACACGCCAAGGTACAGCAGATTGTTTTAAAACATGCAACTAAATAGGGTAAATCAATGAAATGAATTTATAATTATATCATACCTCAATATGTGGGTCTTCGGATCACGTACCACTTCCGATGTTTTGTGAATGAAATCCAGACTTCATAGTATACACTTTATTTTCCTTATTACAAGTACTAGCGTATTACATTAAACTTCTTATCGCTTAAACTTTGACATACATATGCCTTGTTTCTTGTATTACATTGCAATGAGTACTTTACATAGCTTTTTATTCATATCAGTACAATATCAATTATATAGTTTTTGCTTTTTTGCTCATCAAAACAATTCCATAATCCTTCTGCCATAGCCTACTAGATTTTTTTATTGGTTTTTACTAGAGACGTTCTCATTGGTTGAGAAAAATGAGCGGGAACTATTGACCAATTACATGTAAGGTTTGTTTTGTTCTCTCAAAATGGCGGTAAACACTGTCACAGACAATCAAAAATATTCATAGGATTAGCACAGATTATAAAATTATGCCTTTTTTGAGCAGTCGTGAAATTAAATCATGACAGTTGTTTCATTTATAGCTACATAAAAAAAATTACATATAAAGCCTATTTATTAATCATCAATTTTCACTTTAATTTATTGTGCTAAATATTGTAACTTTTGTGCAAAATATTTTTTACCAACATCTTCCAAATACAACTAAAAACCGTCCGAACTTACCCCAACGCACCTTAATTCATCTGTAGGTATTTGAACAGTAGATTTTGTGTTTTGAAGTTGTTATAATATTATCTTCACTGCGCGTGTTTGGTACGGCCAAATCTTCCAACTTCGCAATAAGCCAGGTGTTTGAATGTTCGCTAGAGTGCCGAGTAAGCGATAATCCTGCACCGCTGCACACACGGCGTCGGCAGATCAAAGCGCGGCCAATCAACTAACGTTTATTGTGATATCAGACTCCTACCACTGCACGCGGCTATGAACCTTAACGTGAACTTCTTTAGAAGTAAATTCGCGTGACGTGTGTAAAGGCGTAGTTTACGACGTCCGTAGTTAATGCAGTGGAAGCGGCGGTTTACCGCGCCGCGTCTCCACTATACAGATAGGCAACTAATGGCTGGATAGTGAACGAGGCCGCAGCGCCATTACTGTTTGTACAGTGTCCAATCCTCATCATCATCGTTTTTTAGGGCCACTATCAGCTCAGTTGCAGTACCCGCGTCATGATAAGGCTTGACTATGCAGCCAAGGCGCTAATTGGCTCGTGACGGTTGCGTTGCCATGGTTACCGCCGATCGTTGGCCGATGTTGGATCAAATTTTATATTTTCGAGAATAACACAGTTGACGTGGTCTGCGCTGGTGGTGCGATTCTGAGCGCTAATGTAGAGAAACTGCCCGCGACCTTAACCTTATGACATAATATCTACAATCGCTATAGAAAGCTGTCCATCGCACACTCTATAATTAAATGAAACTAAACTAATAACACGAAATTCAAAAACTGTATGAAAATACTCGTAGGTAATATACTTATCTCGTGACTCATCTTAACAAGTCATTTCCATATATTTTTTAAAACACACCCACAACGACCGATGTCATATTTATTTCGTTCGTACCAAAAATCGTAACTAATTGTAGTCCGATATCCTTGTGGACAAACTTGTGTGGACAGTAGACAAAGTATAGAAATATTCTGCAACACCTCAAAACTACTTATACAGGCTACTTAGCAAGTATTATCGAGTATCGTCAGAACTCAGAGTGCCCACATGGAACCATTTAGCATTAAATCCGATCAACCGCCCCCCTCCCCTGTGTACTAATTGTGGGGGGCGGTGAGCATTAACTCCGCTCCGGTTGCGGGTTCCATTGCTTTCAATGGTTTTAATTTTATTTAATTTCATTAAAATACGACCGCAGTACACGTGGCTGCACGCTTCGCAGTAGGATCGCGTTCATTAACGTTTAATTAAAACAACTTATTATTCTGCGTTAGAGTCATAATTAAGATACCATTCCGAATGGAAATAATGCGGGTCTTGAAACCTATTTCCATACTGTGTACAACTCGTACAATGTTATTACTTGAGTTTTAAACGAGCTTACGCGAGGTTCGAATTATTAACAAATAAGTTTCATTTAAAATAGAGTTTGTAATGTATTTGGTCTAGTAGTAAAGTTATGTTAAGGGGATTTATTGAGTTTATTTTTGTCTTTGTCACTCTCACGGATATGTTGATGGATGCGACATGCAGCTTCGCGGAAGAATATACCAGAAAAACGACTTATTACCTAATTACTCAAAAACTAAGCCAGTTATCAAAAATCTGTTTCTCAACGTTTTTAGATATTATTATTACCGATACATTAAAACTAAAATTACAATTACATCCATTGTAGTTTCCGATAACACTGAGAAAAACAGAAATTTTGGAGCAACTTTTGGGAGAACTTTCTATCGAGAAAATTTTATCCAATCGTGTTTCTGCTTCTCAACGATTTTAGATTAAAGACCCAAAATACATGACGTTTAAATTTAAAACTAATTGTCTTTATAGTTTTTAAACAAAACTTCACTAAAGATAGAGCTTAAATACGGGGCTTCTACGCCGTTAAAAACAAGGTTTTCTCGTGGCTCCGCTCGCGTGAATTTCGGTTTTCACGTTTCTTTTCCCGCTCCCTTTCCTTACCTCTATAGCTACTTAAAAAGAAGTTTGCTATAACAATCTACCTATAACTGTAGCTATAAATTGCTATAGTATGCGTTTTTCCCGATCCCGACCGAAATGAATTTTTCCGGGATAAAAATTATTAGAAAGCTTATCCAGGTTATAATCTATCCATTTTAAATCCCAACCGAATTTATCAGTATTTCTGGCGTGATTAATAAACAAACAACGAAACATACACTCATTCAAATAGACAAACTTTCACATTACTTTATTTAACAGTAAAGCTATATTGAATTATTGTTACAAAATTCTAGTTGTTCGTATTGCTATTCTCTGACTCCGACTTCTAGCAGCGGTGGACAACAAACGAAAATTGTAACAAAAGCATGAAACGGAATTCTTAACAATATTCATGACAGTATATTTTTGCCGTGAAGGAAAACGCGTCCTTTGTGTTATTATTGGGTGCGGAAAGGGCTTGTTTGCGCTGACATTGAGTCCACCCTCTTACAATGAGATTATATCTAGACTTACGCCCGTCCTTCCTGACCTGTATGACTTATTTGACCTGCTGAGCAAACAATAAGGCGGATAGTGATTTTATGTACAAGTATTTTCAAAGTCGATTTAATTTAACATGATATAAAATAATGTTGGGATTGAAAACAAGCCACGATTTATCTTTCCCACCTGAAGCTAACATTTGTTTTCCATACAAAAATAAAATATTGCATTATTTATTTTTAGAGATATTCACTATTAATAATTTTTAGACACATTTAACAACCACCATACATAAGCTGTCAACAATATCAAACCTATTATAAAGATTTAAATAGCAAGTTGAGCCCTGCCTACATTGCGCACATCGAAAAGTCCACACACATGCTGAAAGAGTGCTGTGTGTACGATTGTGTGACAGAGAACGCAAGTGCAAATTTCGTTTAAGAGTTAAAGAGACCTCATGTCGCTTTGTGTGTAAGATGACAACGTGTCGAACACAAGACAGAAACGTGGACGTTTTTGGAGGTTTAGGGCTCATCTAATGATTTAAATCTTTGATCAAACCAACAACTGACTAAATATTATGTACTGAAGAAGCGCGAGTGATTCTAAAGCGCTGCGAAGTCCGGAAGTTATTCCCAGAGAGCACTATTTATTACCAGACTCCATTAATCAACACGGGTCTCCTCGCAGCGAATAAATTGTTTCGTTCCCGTCGCACAATTCAATTAAACACACAACTTCCAAGAAGTCGAAGCTGCCTGAGAACAAAACGTAATTAATATTGGAAATCTCACTTTTCCTCTGCACGGCGTATTGGATCAGAAACCTTTGAGAATTAAATCTTATTTGAACAATTTTTCCCGTGATAATTTCGTTACGACCTACGGCCTGCGACATCGGATACCTAGAAAACGTTTTGTAAAACGATTTTTCGTTCCACACTTAATTTTCCGTTTTAACTAGTTTGTAATTATTATCCAAAAAATTATAATATTTTAGTGAGGCTTTCGGAAGATTACCACTTGCAGCCATTTTATTTCAATCTACTGCAGGAATAGAGTCCTACTCTATTCTTGCAGAGTTCATCCGCGGGTGGATCAATTATATTATTTGCCGTGGAACCAGTCAAGTATTCCGGTATGCTATGGTTCAAAGAGCACTATAAGCCTTAACTTAAAATTACTGGGCAAACTGAAACCTATGCAGTGATTTTGCTGTAATAATAATGTTTTACAGTTATTTTTCTCTGCCGCCAGTTCGTTGACCGCAAAGATTAAAAATATTTGTACTCAAAATATCATTATTTGTAATACTAAATCAAAACCAACAGAAATACAAAAGATGAACGTGTTTCTTTGTTCCAATTTGGATGAAATGAAACAAATTGGTAACCGCACAACTAACCGAATCAGCAGAATGCAACTTAGCAGATAATTGCGGATAGCAATTAGCGCACAGCACATACAATTCCGTCTGGTTGTCTCAGTATTTATTTACTCACACGTATAAAATATCGCCGTTCATATTTTCCAGTGGCGCAAGCACTTGTAGACGCTATTCTAGCTTTAAA
Source organism: Coenonympha glycerion (assembly GCA_963855885.1). Classification (NCBI taxonomy): domain Eukaryota; kingdom Metazoa; phylum Arthropoda; class Insecta; order Lepidoptera; family Nymphalidae; genus Coenonympha; species Coenonympha glycerion. The sequence goes on from OY979646.1 coordinate 51,855, forward strand.
ATAAAATACGAGCGCAGCCGAGCGTTTTATATTTCACATTTCAAAAACCGTTTCTAATATGTTAAACCGCGTTTGCAAAAACAAAGTATTGGCTACATAAATTTCCGATGCAATATTGGTAACTTTATCGTAATACTATCATAAATTTATTCCTTATGTGGTTTTTATTTTTACACGTTTTTATGCCTATTGTTGGCTCGGTGACCGAGCATAAATACTCCTCGAGGAGAGGATAAACATTTTTTCCTCCTAAGCTGTGTCCAATCTCTAACTTAGATTATTAAAAAATAATAAACTATCAAATTCCAAACTATCCCATACCGAGAATAGTACCCGTCGTATATTTTACTCAAATTGGGTTCGAGGTCGTCAAATATCGTCAGGTGATCATTTGGGATGAACCATTGGACTATAACGAAGATAAATTATTTCTAGAGATGTATTAGTTGAGCTATTTCTTATCTTCATTGTACGACGTGAGATAGTTCCGTATAAACTTCTTCAGCACGAGTGTGGCGCAAACTTGACCTGCTTTGAGTTGCAGACTGACTCAACTTCGGAGCTGTCTGAACTAGGCCGCGTCGCTCTTACGGATGGTTAAACATTTTATCTCGACTGCATTTTCATTATTTTTCTTTGCTTCCATTCGTACTAAGTTGAGTTCGGTAGCACGAGAAAAGTGTGGTCGTAAAGAATCGTGTCAATGTACAAAAGTAGCTATAGGGTTCAAAAGAAGGATTACATTTGACTTAGACTCGCATAAATTTGTTTAGATTAAATAGCAAGTTACCTAGAGCTTTAACTACGATCTCACATTTACCAGTAGACACGAAACGAATCAAACATTTTGATCTTGAGAGACGTATACGGTATACCTAATATGTCAATCACTACACAATAAATTCAATCCCACTAGACGAGTCAATTAAGATGAGAACATCGAATGAACTCTCCAGCATCCTATATAACACCAACGTGACATATTTAAGCTGTGATTCCTGAAGGAAATAGCAATACAACTATGGCTGTGTTTTCAAGTCTCTTTCATAACAAATCAAACAATGACGGGGCTTTCAGTAAATGCATCTGAAGGGTCCTCGGAACACCGCGACACTCAGCAATCCACTCCGCCATTCCGCCACTCCGCCATTCCGCCATTCCGCTATCCGATATTCCGCTCGACTACAATGAACTGCGGATGATATGGCAGCGTGGAGTGGAGTGGAATACCGTACCTACTCGTACTCCATGAATAACAATAACTCATCGAGAACCAATCAAAACATTACTTCGCATTGTTGACTATGTTGATGTTGCCATTGATTCTAGTGGCTACACACTTTATAGTATCCATTCGTGATGTAAAAACAGGTAAGTTTTCTTTTTTCATAATTATTATACACTGACACAATTAAAAAAAAATACGTAAGAACCCATTTTAGTTTCCGATAAAAAAATTAAAATTATTATTTGTAGAGCAACTTTAAGGAAAACTTTCCAGATTTATTTTTCCAATAAATAATGTTTCTGCTTCTAAGCTTTAGATTAAAGACCCAAAACTTATAACGTTTACATTATAAAGTAATGGTCCTCGTAAATAGTTTTCAACCCGCATGTCGCTGAAATTATACATTTATGCATGTTGTAGCTACCTTTAAGTTGAATCATGTACGTATGTAGTACCTAAGTTATATGTATTTATCAATGTGTTACATGTGATTTTGTTGGTGGCGCTCTGAATAAATAAATAAAATAAAATAAATCGCTTAAATGTACTCGTGAATAATAACTAGTGTAGGTACGGAAAGCCCTATTTCCGTGAGAACGTGAACAAACATCGCCTGTTTGCGCTCGTCCCGACTCACGGCCGACAGTCCTCGTTCCATTACGACTGTGTAGTGTATACTATACAGTAGGACTAGTACAGGTTTTTGTACACATTACGAGTCAACTCGCTTCGAATGGACGGAACGGATTTCTCCATACATCTACTGCTATCATATTCTTGGGGTTTACTAACCCCAAACATTAATAATTCCAGCTCCCCAAGCGGATAACCGCCGATAGTTTAGTTCACAATATTGAATTGAAGCAGGCGTTATTTTGCGCACTCAAGTTTACTCTACAATTTCGCATAGTTAAGTCAACATCCCCTGAATAAGTCCCGGTGTCGGCACGAAAAGTGCGTCAAGGAAGTTTTGGAAGAATTGTGCTCATGCATATTGGATCATACAATCCACACATAAAGTTGTGGATTGAAGCAAAACAAATAACCTGTCTATGGCGATGGCTGTAGATGTACGGAGGAATCCGTTTCGTTTATTCCAAGCGAGTTGACTCGAAAGTTGTACAAAACCTGTACTAACCTTGAAGTATACTATAGTGCTCGTGTACACTGCTGTATAGTTGTACAGGATGTAAGCCGCAGTCCTCGCCTCGAGCCCTGCGAGCCCCTCATTAGCCATTATACTGCGAATTCAAATAATATGATAATACGCTGTCGGTCTCGTGGTCTTGTTCCGCAGCCCATTATATTTCCAAAGTGTTTGACCGCACCACAGCGGAAAGTAAACTTGTTAGTAATTCCATTAATAAAATGTTTACTTGTGTTTTTTACTAAACTAAAATACCTTTTAGCGGTAGAGATTTCAATCAATCAATCAATCAATCAATCAATCAATTTATTCATTTGCTGGTATAAGTATTAACAAAAGTTGGTTGTTACAAATATATAAGGTCTAACTATACCACACCATATTGGCATGCAAATATAAATCATTAGAAAGTCAATTAACATTTTTAGAATCACAAACAAAAAATTATTAATTTACTATGAACATTGCACAATATAATATAATGAAAAAAGAAATATAATAATATCCAATTACAATTTACATCTTTGAAAATATCAGTATTTTGTTGTATTTAAAGTCAAAATTTAAAACGTTATAAAAATTGTCATAGTGTCGGAAATATCATACTGCTAAAGAACAATAAATATAAATAATAAATAGGAATAATAAATTTGCTATATTATGTTAAGTGAAATTGTCAGGTGGTGATATAAAAAATTGCGGAGTTTATCGTCAGCTCTTCTTAATATAGGACGTATTTGATTTTCCTTAGCTTTTGTGTGAAGTCTATGTTATCTACTTTACTGGTGACTGGTGACAGACTGTCAAAAAACATCTAATAAGTGTAATAAATCAAGGTTTCTGAGACATTTTTGAAAAGAGCAAGTAGGTACCGAGTTTCTTGCCAGTTCTTCTCGGTGCAAACCTGCATTCCAAACCTGGCTCTACCGCCAGGTTCGGAATGCTTATGATACCTAATGTTATGATACCTAAGCCTATGTGAAAATAAAGAATTTCTTTTCATTTCATTTCATAGGAGTCTCGGAAAGTAAGTACCACCGCGGTGTCAGTGGTCTCATTACTGTCCCTGTTTGCATTGCAGACTACAGTGTGATGTATGCTATTGCAATAATACAAAGTCGTGGAAAAACTGTATTTTACAACTCCGTCTCCATCATTCTTCGTATACAATCATATACGATTTTTCACTAATTTTACAAAGAATGGCACTAATTTCTTTCAAATAAATATATGCCGTAACGAATTTCGTTGGTTATATTTTTAGAATGTACGTACAAAAAAGTTATCCAGTATCAGTTTTTCCTTGAGCTTTTGGTATTTCTAAGGAATAGCAATTTCACAAATATAACATATTTCATTGAGCATGAAATATTTAAGCATCACGTTATTCCTGCACGTGTAATTTTTGATTGTATTTGCATGTGGACTACATTTCATTGGTTTATCCGTGTAATACGACATATATACGATATACGTGTGTGTGAGATTATCCGGAGTCGTCCTTCGTATGTTTGCTTTGTAAATCCGGTTTATCCGTACATTATACTCGCGCCGGCAGCGGGCGGCACGAGCGCTCAGCTGAATTTTATAAAAGCTTTCCATTATTTGCGAGTACAGCAGTCTGTAGGCTGATTAATTCATACATCGCGCGCTGTATGTTATCGCGTACACTTTAATGTATAGTCTGTTAGGGACAGTCTGCTATTTATAATTTGATGAGCAATTATGCTACCTTATTTATTATCTGTTGAATTTTGATAGCCTGTACCGGATTTGGCAGTCCGTAGTTCGTGTCCTAGGCGCGCAATTTTGACTTTTCAGTGTTTTTGGTACGCGAATAAACGTCGTAAAACCAGCATAAAATAAAGTTCTTCGTAATATTTTCAGTGGTGTTTGATGCCAATCTGCATTCTGTTATACAGCGAACCACACACAAATGACTCTTTATACCGCCGCTCTAGCTTAAGGGTGCTCTTACTCGCTTCTCCATACAAAGTTATAACACCTATTTTTCTATTATTTGCAATAATATTTATATCTAAAACTAAGCCAGATGTTGATTTATATCTCCATAATATTTATACCCAAATGTAATTACGACAACAAGACACATCACGTTACGTTGCGTATATTAATTTCAAATGTCTTTAGTCTGTGTAAAAAATTTACAGCCGAATTCCCTCCCCAGATTCAAACTTCCATAAATCTTAACTTCCTAATCAAATAAATTGCAATAGGTACTAAAACGAAGTTAATATTGAAGTAAGTACGTTTCGGCCTCGAAGAAACAGCTGTTCTCATACAAATATTACAAGCTTAATTGTACCTACTCCCTTTTCCCACCCCACCCACCTAGCGAACATTCCGAGCATCAATCAAAGAAAGAAAGAAACAATTAATATTAGTCCCCATTTCGCCTCGCGTGACCACAAGAAGCCTCCCCCCCCTCCACCCGCTTTCCTAATGACCCTCAGGCCCTGACCATTAGAGTTACATATCGTTATTACTGTTAAATACCAAATACATTGCTGCATAATTATGTACTTATTACCATTTTGAAGTTCAAATCTACCCGATTTTTAGTTCGTTTAAACCACTTACATCTGAATGCAGGATGACTAATTTTCCGCACTTCTTTTCAATACAGACTTTACTCAAGCTAACTAAGTTTTCTTTGTAAGTATTAGTTATTTTTGATAGTTATATACCTACTACGCTTTCACTGAATATTTTTATGGTTGCCTACCACTTTGGTAAAAATGAATCCTTATGATCTCCGCTGCGAGTGAAATTTTGATTCGTATGTAAATTTATGTGACTTAAGTGTGTAAAACACTAATCAAAAGTATAATTAGTCAAAACTGAAAATCGTTTTTTATTTTCATTTCAAAGGGGGGGAAAGCCAGGCTGTTGTTTTAAATGAATGGGGTTTCAATATTGAGTCGGGAATCATAATATGAATGGACGTATATTCTAAAATAGATTTTTATTTACTTTTATGCTTGATGGTCAATTTTTTCGACAGTTTGCCCAAGCAAACTGTCGAAAAAATTGTTAGTTTAGGAACGGTTAGTTTTCCAATAAAGTAAGTTTATTTTCAGCAGCCGAATCCGACTATCAGTTCTGAAAATCGCTCTCACCCAAATCATATCACATTTAATAAGATACTTCTTTCTAAGGGATTTTCAACTCTATGTCGATAATTTAAAAATATATTTTAAGGAAGCGATCTCGATTTTTATTAGGAATCCCTAATAACATAAAACTAGTCTGTGGTGAATATGAACCGAACCATAAACTAACGCAAACCCGTCGAGTGGTATTTGTGACCGGACTATCTTATCTATCTTATGTATATCTTATCTATTTTACCTAGTTACTCAACCACCATCCATCTGACCATACCATCCCATCCATACCATCATACCATCTGGCTCAGTCACTATAGTTTGGCAAAAAAAGCGTATAAAAATTTTGAATTTTATATTTTTAAGTTTCCCTTGTAGTTACATTCACTATAGAAAACGTGATTTCTCAAAAAAAAAAAAACCACCGAGCTCGGTCGCCCAGCAACACATTGAATAAAACCCTAATTTTTAACATGTATAATACCTAAGTTTTTCCTAACTAATTTCAAATATTTAAAAGGCGCAACACTGCATAGAATAGTTTGGATTTAAAAAAAAAACTCGAGGAAATGGAGAGAATATAGAAGGAGTGTTTGGTGTCTTAATTTTGTGTGGTTCTATGTATCTATTTATCTATTTTAATAGCGCTGACACATTGTAAGGTCTTTGAATACAATGTCAAGTGGCTGTCAGAACAACTTCATCCCGGCGGAGCAGTGTCACTCAGTGTCACTACAATAAAACAAGTTAACAACCTATAGGCCGTAAGTACACGGTCGGCAGGAGGCGTTTTTTATTCACGTGCTCTGGTACCTACAAATGGATATTTTACCATACAGATTCCTTTGTAATTTTTGATTTATTTGTTGCTTTTCTATATTTACATATTTCGATTCCATCCGTGAAATTAAATGGATGGAACGCTAAAGCCACGTGACTACCGCGCAAAAAACTGTTATTCTTATACATTTTATGAATTTCGTTCCATTCCATTCCATAATTCTAAACGAAACAAAAATATATCATACTAGCAGATACCCGCGGCTTCGCACGTGTAAATTTTAGTTTTCCCTATTCCCACGGGAACCATCGATTTTTCCGGACTAAGAAGTAGCCCTTGTGTTAATGTTGCACGAAATCTATCTTCATTCCAACTTTCAACCAAAAAGCTGCAGTTTACTGTAAAGATGATCTGTGTGTAAAAATTAACTAAGAATAAATTTTCCCATAACCTTCAATGACTGCCACTGGGGAAGGTCTGTTTTATAATGACGCGTATGACTCTCCCCATTTTATCCATTTACCAAATGTTAAACTATTAATCGCTCAACATTTCCACTCCAGTTGTCCGAGTACCAGTACAGGTACTCGAGTCAGTTTAATTAGTTGTCACGGGGTTGTCACAGCTACTGCGCAGTACACAGTTATACAGTACAATACAGTGCAGTACAGTACAGTACAGTGTAACTATACTGTACAATATACAGTTAGTATAGTACAGTACAATGAACAGTTGCGGCTCGTCGCCACCTGCCGCGGAGGTGACAGCTGTTAACAACTTGGTTGTACATTTCTGTTATTAATATTTGTTAAAGTTCCTATTACTTAGTGTGCCGGTTATAAAAATAAAGAAAAAAAAATGAAATAAAATATTAACTGAGAGAAAATTAAAAAATTATTTATTTGGTAAAATTTTACATGTAGGTTTTCTAGTTCAGCGGAGGCACACGAATTTATTGTAGGGTCGTGGCGGCCGATCTGTTATTTTACTTCTGTTGCGGTTACGTAGTGGGACTCCCCTGGCTTGGACCTAAGATGGCGGGCGGCCCAAGGTCAGAGGGGACGCCGCCGCAGGAAACGTCGCGGGGCGAGGTGGTGGAAGCGGGCGATGAGTGACGGGTCGGGATCCCAATACCCTAGCCCGTACGGTGCTCCCGTATAATCGGGAGCACTTACAATTTACTTAACATTTTAATAATGTTTAAAAGAAATTAAAATAAAAAAAAAATCCATCGCGACGAGCTAAGGACGCTCGCACGATGGTTGAAAAATGACGTGTGGTCCCGCTAGGAACGCCGGTACCACACTGTAAGGTCAACTCGCGGTCAACCTCCGCGGTGCGCGGTGACAGAAACCAGCGCCGTCGTTCCGTTAACGAGCAAAATACATAAATTTTGCGTTAAACATAAAATAAATATAATAGAATAATAATAAATATACATTAAAAAATACTAATAACATTATTATTTTAAACAAATAATATTAAATATTAATAAAATATGTAACGTTTCGTTACATTAGTTAATTGGACTCCGATTTCATTATACAAAGTTCTAAATGAAATGTCCGACAGGTGGCGTTATATTTCTGCTGGTTTTGTTTAAATAACAAAAAAATAAGATGAATACTTATAATAATTTGCTGCTTAAATAATAATTATTAGGGTTCTGTACCAAATAATAATAGTGTTGCTTCACCATCAAACAATTCACTACTCGGTTTTGAACAACACAAATACTCGAATTTGAAACGAAAAAAAATGAAAGTATATATATTCCTGTATAACCGAAAATATTTCAATATTTTCCTCGAAAAGCGGATAAACTACAAAAATTTAATTCAGTCCCGATCCCCGTGCAAAGTGACGCGCGTCCCGCTCGCCGGGACGGGGGTGCGGGACGGCACAGGGTGATTTCCCGCGGGACGGCGCCGGGACGCCTCGGTGTGCCCCGGCTTAATATCACACGACGCTTACATTTACCATCGACTCCCACGGAGAGATGACATTTTGACTGAAATGGAAGATGACACAATATCATATTTAATCTGAAGATTATGGAATTCTTACACATTCATTGCAACATTGCATGCTAAGAATCGGCCCGCATTGCTGTAAGCTAGGTTTATGTGAAATAAATTATCATTTCATCAAATAATTTTAAAAACGAACTATGTTGGATTTGGCATGATGTCATACAACTTGCATGCATTGTCATCCAAACTAAATGTTTATCCAAAACTGCTTAACTGGTTGAAGATATCAGCTTCAAAATTTCTACCCGAGCAAACGTACTTGCTCGGGTTGCTTGACTAATCTTTAGCAGAAAAGTTATCGTTAAATATGACGGCCTAACAAATTAAAGTTATTGTAGTATATTTGAACACTGTGTTCTTAGTATCTTTGGAAATAAGAGCCAAATTTAACGATAAAGTTTCTGTTACAGTTAAATCAAGCAATCAGGCCATTCGTTGTACAAAATACATACATTTCTAGTTAAATAAAACCTTGTGCTGAAGATACAGCAGATTTGAACCTTGTGAAACTTATGATAAAGTATATACAACCTGCTAATGTACTTTTCGCCAGAAACGTGGGTTCTAGTTCCTCTTATTGTAAAAAGGAAAACCACTCTCAAGGGCATATAAGTCAGTTCTGTAATCACAATAATATAATAATAATATTTTAATTCTAATACATTATATTCGAAATAGGTAATCAGTTTGTAATTTATATCGTGACAAACGTTTATTGTACCACCGGGCTGATTCAGTACAAGTGCTCTCTGGAGACAAATTAAATTGTATCTAAATTTAGCACGCTTCAAAAGCACCGGAGAATTGTTAACTGTACAAGTAATTCAAATGGCTTCAGCTCCAAGTGAACGGTGGAGCCGCGAGCGATGGAACTTTAACAAAAGTTCTGTGACGTCACAGCTGCCTCTGCGCGAGTTTGCGACTCGATGCTATTTACTCGCTTTTCTGAAAAAAAAATATGACAAACGGACGGACGGAGAAAGTCTCACCATAATGGTTCCATTTTTACCATTTTAGTATGGAACCCTAAAAATGAAAATGATTTATTTCATATAGGCCTAACTTACGGACACTTGTTAATACACGTATGATAGCGCGAATGATTGAATTTGAGAGTAATTACTGAGGAGAATGATTACCGCCATGGAATACTTTAAAATTTTATAATTTCTGAATAGGCTTAAGTATGGTGTGGAAAGTTTCGGTCGTTGCTAGTTACCGCCGTACCAGCAAAGTCGCGCCGCCAAGCGATAATCGTTTTGGCGAAGTGTTGTATAAAACCCGTTAGGGGTGAGTTTTTTTACCCCATCTATATTAGTAACAGATAACATTTTCAGCTGTAACATCACTTATCATCAGGTGAGATCACAGTCAAGTACTGAACAGTGGAGTGTAAAAAACGCAACTTTGAAAAGCAGAAGTCTCAGCTTCGAACTCTCGGCTCCCCGAGGCAGAGCTCTAAACCAATGATATCGCATTAGTCTACATATATTATTTACATTCTACTAGGTACATTTTTGCATGTATGCTTATATGTATATCATTTTTTCACATTTTACAAGTCAGTACTTGAATGTGATCTCGCCTGATGATAAGTGATGATGCAGCCGAAGATGTTATCGTACTAACTTGGAAGGAGTAAGTTAACTCACCTCTAATGGTTTCTACACAGTATCACGCTTGAATGCTAAATAATTATTTGGCATTTGGTACGGTAACTAATCACGGCCGAAGTCTCTATAGGTATATATCTACTCCGTATATATTATGTATACATAATGGATACTATCCACGACAGAGCGAGTCTCCAAATTTCGCACTAGTAGAAATTATATCAAAACTATTATTCCTTTAAAATACGACCAAGGAGAATATTTGGTTCCCCGGGATTATAAAGCACCTCCGGGGAGAATTTAAAGCTACTGCAGTTGATATTTTTATCCCCTCGGGCTCGTAAAGAAGTGCACCTGGCGCGCATTACACTTGCAGCGGGTACCATACGTTATGAGCCGGCGGTGTGAGGCCGCAGTGGAATGGGCGCGCAGCTTTATGACGAAATCGACTGTGGGATTTAAAGATCCGTCGTCAATCTGGTGTTACCACATTGGCTTCGTTAAGTTTTGCAAGTTATTAATAATGCTTATAACAAAAGCTAAAACCCGATTCAGCCGTGCTATTCTGCAAAACAACGACGAGCGTGCATCTCTGCATCTATGAATTTGTCAGTTGTAATAGAGTACAATTTTGCTTGCCATATTCGGCTTGGCAGCTGTCTGGCAGCTGTTTCATTTTGTAGAATAGCACTCCAGTATTTTCCGGACTTCATGTCCCGGCAGGGCCATGTTGGGACCTTCCTAAATGTAGTTTAATGTCGAAAAATAGCTATCACATTATGACAATCAAATACCTTATCGATTTTATGTTTGTGTCAATCAATCAATTTATATGCATAAAAACATTCAAATACAGATTTTATTATAATTACAAGCGTGTCAATGTTTCATGTGTTTCATTATTATTGTTCATGTGATAAAGTTTTGGGTTTAAATATTTTTTACGTCATCATGACAGTGTAAAAAATATAGAAAAAAAATCTTAGACACTTAGAAGGTAAAAACTCTATCGATTGCTGCACAGTATCGTATCAGAACGCGAATTTAGGTAATGTAATAATGAAATAAAATATTTATCTTTAAAAGCATATTTCGTAGATGTAACTATTAGAAATACAATACTCTCAAAGGTGTGTAAAATCTACGAATCTTCACTTTACTACGCTATGATCGAGCCCGCTTATTTTTAGAAAAGACTCGTCCTTAAACAGGACATTTTTAGAAATCCAGTATAATTTAGAAACAAGGAAAGCAATTTCAAAACCCTGTGAAGTCCTATCATTCACCTTCTTATTGATAAAGTAAACTAGAAGCGAAGTGAATTCTCCGCAACGCGCGGGCGTCGCTGCTCGCCGCGAAATAAATGAAGAGCGATGTAACTAAACTTCAGAGAAATGAAACTAAACCAACTGCCGGCTGCCGCACGTGCGCTCACGAGAGATGGATTAACCAGCTCCTAGATTCTAGTGCATACTTTTTGCTACCATCATCAAAAACTAGCAATAGTTCAAAGATTTACTTACGGTTTGAGAAAAAATTTAATGTAATGTAAAAACGTATGGAAAATATGTGTATACACCTTCTTTTTATTAAATTATTATTCGAAAAAGAAGGCACCAGTGCTTATCCTGAAGGGGAATAAAAAAAGATACTAAAAAATCTATACCATGTATTTATTTATCTCCGGATTCGAGTGGGAGCTTCGATTTCCGCCAAAGACTACTTTGAAAGTTGATTTCTTTTTAATTGGCTCAGATACAATCAACCAACCTCATATCGATTACATTTGTGACAAATTACGAGCTATCCTGAGTAGATTAAATGTTCTTAAATTTAAACTTCCCTACGGTACGCTGAGATTACTATACTTGGCACTGGCAGACTCAATTATTGATTACGGCCTTAGCAGTTATGGAAGAACTTTTAAAAGCTATCTTGCACGTATATTCAACTTACAACTAAGACTACTTAAAACCATAGTACCTAAAATAATTAAAAGTAAATACTCAAATGACTATACCGAATTATTCATATACTGTAAACTGCTGCCAGTGCACAGTAAAGTTCAGCTGGCAGTTCTGAGGGAAGAGTACGATAATATCAAAGATCTTATAAGTATAGAAAGAAACAAGAACTTACGTAAACTATTAAATTACAAAAAATATTATGTACCTAGAACTAACAATATCCACGGCAAAAGAAACTATAAATACGCATTACCTAAAATATTAAACAAACTTCCACACTCCCTTCTAATTATAAAACATAAAAAACACTTATTTTTAAGGCAATGTAAGAGGCACTTCCTGGACATAGGTGCCTATTCCTATGAAAGCATTGTCTAGGAAGTGACTGTTGCATAATTTACGTAGAATTTAGATTTCTTTATTTATATTCATGTATCTATGTGAACTCGCCATCCTCATATAAACTCTTTGAGTTTAAGAGGATAGCAAGATGTATGCATATTGATTGTTGTATTTGGGTTTGTACAATAAATTAAAAAAAAAAATGTACTCTAGCGGGTGGCTTCGCCAGAAGCTAGTTGCCATCTTTCCAGTAAGGACGCACTACAATTAATTAAACGTTCCGGTGCGATGCTGTATATGAACCACTAGCAGTGCCCGCGGACTCCGTTCCGCGTTAGAAATATTTCTGTCCCAGCCCGTTTGTAACGCGTAAGGCCCGGTTTCCACCAAAGCGGAGTGAAGCGGAGCTGTGTTTGGATAACCTCCCCTCCCCTCAGTTTCGGAGATGTTAAAATGACGAAATCTGATTTATTACTCATATACAGCTCCGCTTCACTTCGCTGTGGTGAAAACCGAGCCTTATACCCACAGCCCACAGCGCCGGACTCGAGGCATTCGGATAGATATCGCCACGCAACGGCCGGAGCGGCGGCGGCGCGCAAACGCTTACTACACGTTTTTATTTTGCTAATATCTTTGAAGATATTTGTTTAAACTGTATAGAGTAAAGGGCACAAATATTCTACATTCAATTTCCGTTCTAAAAATCATATTTACAAAGATATAAATGAATACCATATGGGCTAAATAAGCTTCACAAAAATTATTTATTTTTAATTCACAATTTTAACAGTAAAAGGCGTTATTGTGAGCTACTGGTAGGAGATAGGCATATGCTATCGCGGACTTTTTTGCAGATTTTGATACGTTCTTTAATATTGTAGAACATTGTTTTGTTCTATCTTTAATAGTTTTCGCAGCGTTCGCCATGAAAGCAATTTTTTTACGACTTGGATTACATTATTCAAGTTTAAGTAAAGATGCGTAATTAATTTTGGAAAACATTATAGCCTATGACACTCTACAATAACGTAGCTTTTTATTGGCGTAGCGTATTTTGAAAATCGGTTCAGTAGATCCAGAGATTACCCCTTACAACGTCACAAACTCACAAACTCACAAACATCGTTACGCTACCTCTTTATAATATTAGTATAGAGTATAGATTAGTATAGATTAGAGGTTGCTTACTCCCTTCTAAAAGTATAGGTAACATCTTTGATTGCTTCATCACTTGCGATGCTTTGAGATCCCAGTCAGTACTAAGTTATAGAGTGTAGAAAAACCTATCAACAAACTTTAACAACTTTTAAACTACGTTCCTCCAAATTTCCAATCCCTCCAAATCGTTGTTTCCCTCAGTGACATATTCGATGGATTTAAACTAGAACTGATGAACTTCAAACTCAAACACTGTACCAAAAGAACATAAAAACACAAATTTCAGCAGTTCTCTGAAACTTAAAGGAATTTATCTAGGTCAAAATCTACATGCGTTCAAATATTACTCGCGAGAATTCCGCTCACGTAAAAACTACAGTAGGTACTCGCAAGTAAGGAAAAGGTAAAATGTTTCCGGAAATGCAATATTCCGGAACACCGACAAGTGAGAAAGAGATTTTGCAGCGGAGTCCGGAATTTAATTACTTACGATTGGAAATTCCGGGAACCCTTCCTTGAATAAGATTAGTGAAGACGACTTGGAATGCAATTTATAAAAATTGCTACTTGACAAACTGCGTGTGTGTGTGTGTGTGTTGCGAATGATAGGAAACTATAGTTTAACTCCACTTACTTAATATCTAAATTTTTAATGTTCAAGTATATTTTCAACAATACAAGGTTTTTCGTAGCACAAAGCCCTCGTGAAATTCGATTTTTTACTACTCCTACAAGATGCACAGTAACATTTCTATCCTTATTAACGATTACGCTCTGTTCCCCAACTTACTTTAAAGGAAATATGCTATAGCGATAGATAGATATAATAGCTATAGATTGCTATACCATCATTAGAACCGTAGATTATCAAGGATATAAAGTAAGTTAGTAATCTTAATCTAAGGTATAAACTAGCAGTTTGTATAGGTGTGATAGAGTAACAAACATCCAAACACAAAAACTTTCACAATTATGATATTAATTAGGAGTCCTCATTTCTAAGTGGTTTTGGTAAAGAATAAAGCTTTTGTAAGAAAATCAAAATGTTTCGAAGTCCGCAGGCGTCGCGGCAAGGCGGGCGGTAAGTGAAATGGTATAAAGTAACAAAGTAGGGTGCCGCCGTCCCCGGCGCGGGGCGCGTGTCTTCAATGAATTTTAATTAATTAGCCGAGTTTGATTAATTTTCACCGCCATCGAGAGTCTGGATAAATAAATCTCTAGAGAATCGCTCGCCCGACGCCTACCGCGTGCGCGCTGGGGAGACCGAAAGAAAATATTAATTTGGATGTTGAAGTAATTAATTTATGAGGCAATTTTTGAAGTCCTGTATTTGTAAATCCATTAGATTTACGGAGTTGTAATTGCATTCTAATTATCGGTAATTTTCTTGCCTTTAACATTATATTTTACTAGCTGTTGAGTGTTGCTTTACCAGCATGAAAATTCGGTTTTTACCTACATCTCAACATAATGAGTCCACCTTAAAGGATGAGATATCGCGGTATTTTTTATAACTTTTAAAGGAAAACAATTCCGTGATACGTGATGTTTGCATAACATTAATTAACTGAGTAATTTACTTTTGCATATGATGCCACATAAAAAGACAGGAGCTCAGAGTCCACTGTATCCTAATGGAAAAAAATATATTTCATACAATTAAAGAGATTGCCCATGAGGGACTTTGCTGACGGTCTGCGGCACCGAACGATGTCTTTCTTGAGGGAACTGACTATTTCACAGCAAGTATATTGCACTACAGTAAGATTGTAGCACTGCAGTGTATTTGTACGTAGCAGTGCAGTTTTGGCACGAACAATATTGCTGCAGCTGCCTTGAATATTATACCAAAGAACTGAATATTATATGAATAACACACAGTACGAGCGAACCAACCCAAACAAATACTTAATAATTTTCCTCTCTGGTCTAGTGGTACTCACTTTTACTTTCCAGCAATGCGTAAGGGATTCGACATCTCTGCACTTTTGAAATTATGTGGGTCTTTTGAAATCCTTGAAATGATAGGGATCTGCTTCCATCTCCTCACGAGTTATCTTAAAAGACCAAGTGACGAGTTTCTTGCCAGTTCTTCTTATTGCACTTCTTATACCTTCCTAACCTGGTGGTAGAGTTTTCACTATTCATAAATGCCTATTATTTAGGCATGTGTGAAAAATAAAGATTTTCATTTTCCTTTAGTTGACGGTGAGAAAAACCTGTCTGGATCTCCATAAAGTTCTCAAAGGGTGTATAGAGCCTGCCAATCCGCAGCTGGAAATCCGTGTCTAATTGAAGGCCACAAGGATGCGATAAGGAAAGTTTTTTAAGTATAGTATAAGCTATCGATTTTCTGTTACCACACCTGATGGAAAGTGAAGATATAGTCTGACTCTAAGGTACAGCATGCTTGCCTAGGAGATGCCTATTCACTCTTGATTTAACGACTCTCAAGTTGTAGTTAGTGGGGAAGACGGAGGCCGGGAGGATATTCATACAAAAACTACTAATAGCGAGCATAGTATCAATAGCGAGGAATGAAAACGATTTTTAATAATAATAACATTGCGAGTATGAACAACGCGTAGCGTAATGTTATTAAATGAAAGTAAAATAACAAGCAAAACGTGGTGAATTTCAGCTTCGGTTATCTAATAACGGAATTATCAAGCGAGCGGCAATTCTGTATCTCAATATTTAGACAGAAGTTAGCACAAAATTCATGATGCATGAATTGTGATGAAAGTTTCACAATGCGAGCGCTTAATGTTATTACGTGGAACTCGGCGAGGTAGACCGGGGAGCGGTGTTATGTTATGTTATGTATTGTTATGTTATGTAATGTTATGTTATGTTATGTAATGTTAGGTTGTGTTATGTTCGCGCAGAGCTAACGCAATTAGCTCGGTTCCTGCATCTAGCGTTAATTCCACGTACTAAAACTTTTAGTTGCAACTTACAATATTGAATGTTTTGTTTCATTCATTGAGGTGAACTAAACGGATTTGTCCGCCAATGTCATATTTAATTTTGTTTGCGAATGGCATATTTATTTTTAATTTAAACATTGCTTTTGTCGTGGCCAATTCAATAAGATATTAGTTCAAATATAAATTTAGTCATAAAAATAGCCGATTCTTGAAATAATTTTGTAAATTTCCAAATATTAAGCAAAGAATTTTATATAACCGTGTAAAATTGATACCGCTGCACTGTTATATGATTTATTTATTGACATAAGCCTACTGTATGTATTTATCTTACAAATCGCGAAATAAAAACAGTTTTAAATTCGGCGAGAGGACCCTGGCATTAGACTTCATCTCCATGTTTGCCTTAATTACTACTTACAAGAAAGTTATATTATTTAGTTTTCAGAAACGCATATAACTCGGAAAGTAAGAAGTACATACGCGAGATTTACTAGAGGCCGTAACAGTTGCTTCTTTGTATAAAAAAATTGGCTATTTTTATCACAAATTATAGGTATAAGGTATTTTCTGTTATGTGCATTATGTGTATTTTGGGTTGGTAATGCGAGTTGGAAAATGGAGTGGGGACGGGAACCGGCAAGTGACGCTGCGAATAAAATCTAGTTGTGTATAAAATGAAAGAAGTGTACAATACAATGTCGATAAAAGTTAGGCAGTAGGTGTGTCCGGGCCCGGAGAGTCAGGCGCGGGCGCGGTGGAACCTGTCAGGCGCACTGGTAATTAATACTGTATGATTAATGTCCCGCACCTGACGTATAGTTGTATGTACCTATACTCAGTAAGCACTATGTAATAACAACCCCCAACAAGCGCTTATACTAGGCGGCATATAAGTGCTGGAAGTGGCCACTTAGCAAGTAAAACCAGCTTTACGCCTCGAGGCAATCTTCCTCGATGTCACGAGTAGCAAATAATGTACCAAATAATAATGTACCAAATAATGGTTTCGTAATCCAATATATAATATTATAACAATAATATGCGTAAGGTAACCAAAAACGTACAACTTTATCGATTTCTAAGCATTATCGTAATACTGCAGAAATTTTCAGCCGAGCTAATCGGCGACGGCTGCACCGTAGATGGCAATGCCCGCGTAGCGCGGTGTAGCACTTCCGTAGCGCTACGAGCTACGCGCTACGTGCCTCGTAGTAAATGGCCGTCGACTTCTACTGAAATAACTGAGGCAAGGCTAAAGCGCTAACTCTCTCGAATGTTCCCGCGCGTGCTTTACTTTTAACCGACTTCAAAAAAGGAGGAGGTTCTCAATTCGTCGGAATCTTTTTTTTTTGTATTGTACCGACATTAAGTGACTAGTTCAGTTTTAACTCTTCTACTCAAAGATCGCAAATTGCTCTTATTTTTTTTCCGGTTATTCTTTAATGGACATTAATAAAATATGGACAGCAAACAAAAAAACCCGTGTCAATTTATTGTGGGTTCTTCTTAGTGCAGGACTCATTTGACCCACGTTTTATACTGTGAATTACACTGATAAAGTATTATAGGTTATTTCAATGTTGAACCGATACGTTTCTTTGAAGTTTTTTTGGTACTTAGGTGTCACACAGATGCATATAATATTAGAGTGTATAGTAAAATATAGAAGCCATCGTCTACTATCCTAAAGTAATTACAAAGTAGTTAACATTCAATGTAAAGTACCTATCTGATATCTAAAACGAGTTTTATGAGTACATTTACTGCTAAGTACACAGTTACCGGCGCAAGTTTCCTGGCGAGCCGGTGATGTAATGTAAACATCATTATCTGAATGCTCCTATCGATCTTCAAGTTGTTCAAACGTTCTCAAGCAAAGATAACGTAATGAAGGAAACATCATTTTTTACGCAATTGATTGCAAACTCGCGTAGCGGTAAGTGATGTCGCTAACAATAACCACTCACTCTTGCTACACAGCATTGCACAGGAACGCTAAATTGCTATTTGTTTTCCGAAAGGGTGATTGGATGCCGAAAGTTTTGGAGTTGTAGTTCAAATGACAAATATTCCAAATTCCAAACTTTCGCATTTAAATTATATTGAAAAGGAAGCAGACGTTATTTTTCAGCAATCTTTAGTAGAGTTTACAATTTCGCATTGTGGAGTCAACATCTCCTGAGGATTTCCCGATGACGGGAAGAAACGTGCGTGGTGTTTCATGTGGACGGTTTTCCTGCATATTGTACGATCAGATTCTTTTCAAGTAACTGATTATATAGCAAAACAAATTAACGTGTCCTGCTTTCATTGTTATAATAAATATTTATAAATTACGTCTTACACCGCACAACAACGCTGCGGAACCCTCTTCCGTATCTAATTTCGCAAAATTCTAATCTCAAGTTTGAAATAAGATATTCGAAGTAACAAGACGATCTAAGTTACCGTCGTCGCGCCTTCGGAAATCGTTCCAACTAATTATAAGTTGGTGCCAACGTTGGCTCAATTTTCTTTGATCCAGATCCCAACGTTTTATATTCTGTTTGTGTTGAGTCGGGCGGGATGTTTGCTGAGCCGAAGTGGAGCAAACACCGCGCCAGACAAATGACTTTGCGATAGTTCCAGGAACGTGGAAAATGTATCGCGCGGCAACTCACACTTATGCTCTTTGAAATAGTGCTTTCTGAAATTCACTCTTGGCCTTTCAAGAACCTAAACATAACTTGCTTAGCGGTAAAGAATTGCATTGTGAGAAAACCAGCAGCTTTGACATGTCGCTACACGATAAAAGAATTGAAATGGAATGCATTTAAAAAAATGTATGAAAATTATAGCTAGATATTGATCTTATTTAAATCTTATTTTTAAAGTTCCGGACCCAAAGGGTAAAGAACGGGATCCTATTACTACTTTTCCATCTATCTGTCTAGTCGTCCCTCCGTCCATCCGTCTGTCATCAGGCATGGCAGCGTATCTCATGAACCTTGATTACACTTAAAATTTTCATAGATTATTTCCGTTGCGGCTATAACAACAAATATTAAAAAAAAAATACGCGTCGAATTGAGAACCTCCTCCTTTTTTAAAAGTCGGTTAAAAAAATAGAATAAAATAAGGATTAAAGAGCGCTCTCGTACATCAAACGTTTTGTGTACTCAAGAAGTGTAGCTTTAATCCTGAGGGAACTATAGAGAGTTCAAAAACGTAGCTTCAATTTTAAGTGACATCCCTAAAAACAGCCGAGTCAATATCAATTAACTGGGAATAATGAAAATGATATGAGGTTTGTCGATATCACAAATAGGTTGCTTAATTTTACTTTACTAATTTAAATAATATTTTTTGTATTGAAAAAAAAATCGGCCAAGTGCGAGTCGGACTCGCGCACCGAGGGTTCCATACCATAAAAGAAGTAAAAAATTGAAAGAATCACTTTTGTTCATGAATTTACGAGTATAATTTACATGTAGGTACTTCTGTTGGCAAACCGCAAACGTAACTTTGTTTTTGGCAGATTATTGTTATTATCAAAAAAAGTATATAAGTCAGTGAGTTGATTTTATTTTTCCTGTAAAATATATATAAACTTCTATTGATCATAATTATTTCATATTTTTCGATTGGTAAACTTCGGAGATAAGGGGGGGGGGACGGTATTTTTTTCGACAGTTTGCCCGATAAAACTAAAACTATCAGGCATAAAAATAAAAATAAATAAAAATTAGTTTTAGTATACACAAGTAACGCCCTTTCATATGATACCCCACTCAATATTGCTATCTCATTTTGTCGACCCGGTTTTCCCCCCTTTTTAAATAAAAATAAAAACAATTTTCCAATTTTTACGATTGTTATGATGTCGCGTCACTATAATCTATAACTATTCTAAATTTCAAGTTGATAGCTTGAATAGTTACTGAAATAATCAAGTGTGACAGACTGACGGACGGACGGACGGACGGAGAAAGTCTCACCATAAGGGTACCATTTTTACCAAATTGGTATGGAACTCTAAAAAAAATGGGACTTCTTATCACGTTAATGTGTAAGATCAAGTTATCTGCGGGCACACTATATGAATTAACCCACACCTTGTATAAACGTGGTAATCTCCAATCCCCACAGAAGCAACAAGATGTCTCTGTACCGTCTCACAAGGTCTGAGCGGCAGTCGCGGATGAACGTACGATGCAATAGTTCCTACCGCTGACATCACGCGTCACTGCGACCCCACTACGTATTAATCTCCCGTAATTGATGTACGTGCCATAGTTAGCGACACCATGATTCCTGTTTGTGAGGGACAACATAAAAGCGCGATTAGACCCCGGGTCCAATTTCTGATCTGCGGTAGTTTTATGTTATCTACAACTCTCATAATATTGCAGATAAAAAAGGCGCTAGATGTCTGGTAAAAAAAATTAGACAGTGGACGATATAACTAGTAGCAGATGAAGAATAATGATGATTCTGTTAGAAATTATGATTTGTAGTCCATATTATTAATTTTTAAAAAATTGGGGATGGTCAAAACTGCAGGAAAGCGATATTTGAGTACTTTCAAATCTGTGAACACAGGGGGTACTGATACTTAACAGATTTTATAACTTTTTTCATTAATAGGAAAGTACTCTTGATTCGAAGGCACCCAAGTTTTACTCGTACATAATGTCATGACTTAAGTTTAATCTGTGGTACTGCTACGAGTTTATTTCTTCATACTCTGTAGAAATATTGACTTCCATTTTTGAGACCACAGAATACTGGCCAATCATAACGTTTCCCGCTAAAACGAATTAAAAAAAAATAAAGTGGTAAAAAAAAAGAAGATGATGTATTGGAGTAGATGCTTGAGGGGGAGCGAATTATGTAAAGATATAATACGCCATTGCATTGTAATACTAGAAATTAACAAATAAATGTCAAAGTTATGTTATACTTAAAGAATCAAGCTGTTATTTGTAATACGAGATATCGACATATGAAATAAAGTGTATACTATGAAGTCTGGGATTTCATTCACAAAAATAATATAATCACAGTTTAAATATATTCTGTTCTTAATTGTTCACGATATTAATTTCAGAAAAAGTACTTATATATTTGCGAACTATATTTCAACTAATAAGAGACTATAGCAATCTTAGCGTAGTCCCAGAATACCATAGTAGTAGCTTTGGCGTAGTTCAAATATGGCAACTTCAAATTCACATGATAATCTGATTAGCATCATTAGCATAATGTCCCCATATGGGAAAACGATACCAAATGTTTTTCAGGTATGTAGGCATCTAACAATATAATATAAAACGATATGGGACCCTGGGTGCCTGGTCACGTCCCCAACTACAGCGTGGTCACCCGCGCGCGATATATTTGCCCCGGGACAGCGCCCCGACGGGGCAATTGCACCGCTAAATTATTCCGAGCGCCGTCCGACCGACCCGACGCTTGGACGCAACTACACACTAATTACTAATTACTTTAATGTGGAACAAATTTAACTAACTAGCTTCAGCCCACACCTTTGGTCATGTGAAAGTTTGCTTGTAATAATGAAATTTAGAAAGAAGATAAAGAACTACTCGTTAGTTTAATTTTCTTAGAAAAAAAACCGCGGAAGCCAAGAATTATTCTAGGATAATAAGTATTCTGTTATTTATCCAGCTATTAATTATTTACAATAATTTAAGGCAGATCAGTCCAGCAGTTGTAAAAAGCAAATTCACACTTATAAATATGTTATAGATATGCATGATGATTATTTTTCAAGTAGTGTAGTGTATTCAATAGTATAAAAGAAAATATAAATCAAACTAAATCAAACGCAGTATTCCATATTTTACAGGCTTCTCATAAGCTCTTCCTTTGCTTTTATTGCACAAGAAGTAGGCTTTCTTCGCATCGCATTATACTCGTACATGTATCCCCGTTTCACAATAGAGAGTCCATCAACAATAGCTACCCCCCGCTGCATCGCGCGCTGTTCTTCCGTATTGTCCTCTAGCCAATAGCCACTCGACACAGGAGAAATCTTAGCCCCTTCGTACACAACTCGTAAGTAAGTGTATCGTTTTGACGCTACGCATAACAATGTGACAATTACGCCTCCTACGATTCGCTGCAACACCGCTTCGTCTGTGGACATGTTTGAAAATGTTCGTGCTCGTACCGCTCTCGTCGTATGCGAGGATTACGCTACGCTTACGCTTACGAGCCGTGTGCGAAGGGGCTTCTTCTGCTACGTAATACAGAAGATTCACAGATACACAACAAAGTGCAATTTAATTCGCAACAGCGCTTATTACCTTGTCTAGTTAACCTTCTCCCTTTCTCTATCGCGTAATTTTATGTCTACTGGCACATTGTCAATTATATTCGAAAAATCTAAAATATCAGCAGATTGGTAAGAAATGTAAATGTAAATTACTGACTTAACGATCTATGAAAAGTCCAAGCTTGTTTGAACTCCTGGCAACAAATGGTGTTTACAAAGCGATGTAATTTTAGAGTTTAGAACGATGAAAGTTTAGAATCTTCAGTAAAAACTGAACCGAGAGATTCGGCCGAGATACTCGGTTTGTAAAGTAAAACTAACTCGGTATCGGAAATTCGGTATTCGGTAGTTGTAGTACTACGACGCATCTCTAACTGTTGCAGTAAACGCGCTTACTGAAACATTGTCTTATCGTACACGCGGGTCTAAGCTCGGCCGTGCATAATGTACGCTGTGACGTCACTCCACAGCTTCCCCCCCTCCCCCGCTGTAGAGCCCCCCCGCCCACCGCCCGCGCCCGCCCAGCTGCCTCTGTGTAGTCGATAAGGGCGGTTTTGTGGTACAAGAGACAGTCGACGTTTTCCCTTCAGAATGAATAAATATCTACATAAAATACTTTTTAGCAGACTTATAATGGAATTGATCTCTTCTCATTGATTGAAAAAAAAATCCAAAACTCTCAAACGGCATGCCAAAGAATTTACAACTGATACTCGCGTTTTCTAACAATGCTTTCTTACACCGCTGAGTTCCACTAATTACAAAGTTTCTTATAAAAGATCTTAGTTGGTATTTACTAAACAGATGCACAAAAATATAATTACTAAACAGATGCACAATATGTCATAATATTGAGTAAATCTACTTACTATGCTGCTCAAAATAGTTCGATTTTTAATTTGCGTTATGCTGAAACCATAGGCCCATAACCACTGGTTCAAAAGCAAACTATTATTTTGAATCGTACCTTCGTAAGAGCTCTATAACGTGGGATTTTTGTATTGAATAGAAGCAGACGCTACTTTGCTATACAAGCAGGCGTAACTTTGATTCATAAAGAAAAGAAGCAACTCTACAAAGAAGATGTTCCAATTTCGGAGCGAAACGTGCGTAGAGTGATGTGAAGAGTGGGTGGCATTGCTCGCTTGGGAACTTGGCTTTGGCTTTACTTGGCTTTTACTGCATATTGAAACCATACAGATTATTTTCAAATAATGGATGATGGCAATATTTAATAATTTGTTGTACATCGTCTCCTAGGCTAACAGCGTTCGCGCTCGCGCTCGCTCGTGTTCGGCCGCGCTCGGCGGTCGCCGCACCAGTCGCGCCGCGCGAGTGGTGCCGAGCGTCCGCCTGAAGTAAAGCGCCCCGCACACGACGCGAGTGCAGTGAGCCGACAGCTGACGCGAGTGACTGAGTGCGGTGCTCGTGATGTGACGGCGTCAGGACGGCGCCATGTGAGCGGAGCTGTGTGCGAGCGACGCTGCCTGCGAATACGTGGATACATGTAATCACCGAGTACATTGCTACTTAGTTACTGGTGGTAGGACTCTGGTAACCTTGCTGTGAATTCCATCAGGAAAGATCACACAGTGTCAGTTTTTCTACCGTGAACCAGTTACACATTCGTGTGTTTTGGTTTGTGAAGGGCACAAAAAATGAGACTTAAGATGAGCACCACAGTGTCTTGTATGATATTGCACGCTAGGTTGTAGTATCCACTGCATCTAACATAAACCTAACATAAACTGGCGTAAAATTTAACATATTAAGGTGAACATCTCCATTGTTTCATCAAAACGTCAAAACTTTAGCAGAGTTACTGTATATACGGATAGAAAGTGCAGAAAGCTAAAATATTTTTTTCGGTGGAACAAGTAAAGACGCGATCGCTAAAACATTGTTATGACGTTTACCTACCTATCATACTGTACTTTAGTAGGTACCTTGTTATTATTATACTCCAGCGGTGCTTAACTACACTTATTTACATTTTTTGACACAAAACTCTTTATGTAACGATGACAGTTTTTCTATTATATTTCCAAAAGTGTGGGTGTGAAGCCTGCCAACCTACATTTGGCCAGTGTAGTGAGCTATGATCAAAACCCATTCATTCATTCTCCTGAGATCATAGGTCCAGTAATCTACTGGTAGTAATAATTTATAGTTCGCTGTGTGTTGACGCTTCAGTCGCAACTTTTGAGACTCAAAATCAAAAGTAACATTTTAGTTGAATAATAATTTAACTAAACCATCTCCTTTAGCCATCTTACATAAAGTTTCTCTTTCATGATTACTGAAGCTTCGAGATCAAAAAATGTATCCTTGAATAAAACTCAAGTATGTAGTCTAAAAAGGATAAATCACTTGTTAAATCTATAGAAGATAATTCCTTCTTTGTATTATACATTTTTTAGTTCTCGAGGTTTTAAAGATTGTGGATATTCATTGTGGATTGTGGATAAATCTAACATAGTTCTAACTGCCAATGTGTGCCTTTTTTGTCATATCCGATTAGTATGTAGTTTGTAAACAATTTGTATGTTGCACCAATGTGTAGCAAGTATAATTTTCTCTACTCGGAAAATTGACAAATACACGGGACCCGGCACACAGCGCAAAAATATGTCGCCCGTTTACTGGTGTCAAAAATGTTTGTTTTGATCAGTGGTAAGTCGACTGCAGTGACTGGGTACCAAGTGATAATGGCAAGACAAGATTTGATTTTTACAGTAGTAGATCAAGTCTCAACGACCTGAAATAAAACACACGAATATTACATCATATTGTCGAGAAACTGTACAAGTATAAACATAAAAGGATAAATTTTTGTCGATAAAAAAAATCTCGAAGTTGCATCCAATTTTTTACAAATTTCAATTTATTTCCAATGTTATACGCACTAGAGCGCCAAGATTTAGGATTTTAATTCAAATAAATATTACGAAGTACATTTACTATTGATTCCTTTTTAAATTGTGTATTTTAAAAGTTATTACTGTAAATTATAAATGGCGTTTATTACGTTCTTATTTCGCGTAATACGCTATGCTGTTTTGTACCAAAATGATGTTTTGCGCATGACAATCAGTCATAATCGCTCCATTGAGACGTGAAGACTGTATTTCTGTGCTCCAGGCAGAAAAAATAGTTCTTTGTATGTTTAATATATAAATTATGAATTATAAATTATTGTATGCGTATCGATAAATTATTTGGAGGTGTTAATATTATAATTGTAAGTATGGCGAACAAAAACAATGAGTTACAAGTATATTAAAGCATAAACCTTTCTTTCAAATATCGACTTTCACTCTTTATTTTTAAAGCACATAATTAACTAGCACTGCATTCCTTCAAGCAGTGACGGCAAGAGGAAGTATATGCAAAAAAAGACGATCCCGATGAATTATGAGATGAGGAAATAGAGAGTGCAACATGTTCACTATTTTGACACTTTAGTATGCAAATATCTAAATATAGCAACATCAACTACTTATTAATGATAGTATGTTAATTATTTCTAAGTAAATAAAGTTCAAGATATAATGTGCAATAATAATATGTCAAAATATGAAAAATTATAACATTTCAAATTTATTGTGATACAATGTCAATAGGAATTATATACTTTATTTGTGAGTAATGAATTCTGTGAAAGAGACTCCGCATAAATATTTTTGCTGGCTTATTTTTTGGGTTCCTTGCCCAAAAGGTAAAAGCGGGACCTATTACTAACGTTCATCTGTCCTTTGCCTGTCACCAGGCTGTATCTCTTGAACCGTGACTCTTAGAGACATGATTTTTTTTTGCTGTTGCTCGTATAACAATAAATAAAAAACAAAATGAATATTTTTAGGGGCTCCAATACAACAAACGTAATTTTTAACCGAATGAGGAGGATCTCAAGTCTTCGGAATCTTAATTTTTTAGGGTTCTATACCAAAATGATAAAAATGGAACCCTTATAGTGAGACTTTCTCCGTCCGTCCGTCCGTCTGTCACACTCGATTATTTCAGTAAGCTATCGACTTGAAATTTGGAATAGTTTTAGGTAATAGTGCGATCATAAAAATTTGAAAATCATTTTTATTTTTATTTAAAAGGGGGTTAAACCGGGTTCTTGAAATTTTAAAATAAGATAATAATATTGAGTGGGGTATCATATGAAAGGGCGTCACTTGTGTATTCTAATACCGATTTTTATTTATTTTTGTGCCCGATAGTTTTTTATTTATTATGCAAACTGACTGAATACCGCCCCCTCCCCTTATCTCCGAAGTTTATCGTTCAAAAATCTAAAATAATTATCATCAATAGAAATAAACGTACATTTTACAGAAAAAATAAAATCAACTCTCTTACTTTTATACTTTTTTTTGATAATAACAATAAACCACCAAAAACAAAGTTTTGTTTGTGGTTTGCCAACAAAAGTACCTACAAGTAAATTATACTCGTAAATTCATGAACTAAAGTGATAATTTTAATGTTTTACTTCTTTCATAGTATGGAACCCTCAGTGCGCGAGTCCGACTCACACTTGGCCGGTTTTTATGTATATTCATCGATTACTCGAAGACACGTGAACCGATTCGGAAAAATCCTTTATTGTTTTATAGGTTATACTTCCCAGAAGGTCCCATGGTCATCAGGTACTAATAATGGGACCTATAATAATGGGATCCTGAAGAAGTCGAAGGAACTCTTCAAATTTTATTACATTTCAAGCGATTTGGACATTTGTTGTTTTCCATTTAAAAAGTAGAAAATAAACTGAAAAAATGTTTTCCAAAAACCGACTTCAAATGCCACTACAAAGAGTGAAACAATTTTAATGTACCCCAATTCAAAGTCAGGTGAGGTTTTGGACAATCATAGTCCTTCGTATTATACTACGCGATGTGCAATAAAACGTCGATCTTATAGACAATCGTCCAATTTCGAATTGGAGTACATTAAAACACACTTTGTCATTGCATGTGCATTAAAAGTCGGTTTTTTTGAAAACATTTTTTCATTTTTTATTTTATTAAAATAGATAAATAGAAATGTCATAAAGAAAAAACTCCTTACGCTTCGTTAAAAAGATCGCCCCTGGCTGTACCCAGCCAGAAATCCACATCAGACTAGCGGCATTGCTCCGCTGTATTGGGCCAGGAAGGTCCCAAATTGCGGACTGAGATTGAGAATTCATTTTTATAGTAAGGAGCCCTCAGTGCTCGAGCCCGCACGTACTTGACCAATTATTTATTTATTATTTAAAAATTCATACAATCTGTTATAATTTTGAATGTATGAAGCTTTAAACAGGGTCGTCGTGTTTTTTAATTTTTTCGTTTTTCATGCATTTTTTTTAAATTTATATTTACAAATAAATTGTCCTAACCAGTTAACTCTTTTTGTCAAAGATTTGTTGACTTCAGATTATAATGATGAAAAGAATAGACGGGTGTTTTATGGATACGATACGTTTGCAAGGAGGATGTCAATATACAATTAACGTTAGACGTTAATGCCAAGAAGACCTAAAAGGCTTATCTGAGGAATACTGTAGCTATTAGATTCATGATCGGATTCAAACATCCCAATATCTTTTTTTATTTGTGTGATGTTTGAATCCGATCATGAATCTATCATGATCGGATTCAAACATCCCAATGTCTTTTTTAATTTGTTATTGTCATTTTTTTAAATACATACCAAAAAATAAAGTTTAATCGATTTTTTTATTCGCATTAAAAATATTTGAAAAAAAAGGTATTTAAATTTTTGTATAAAATGTCAAGAATCATTTTTCCAACGACTAGATGATCTGCAATGCACCCGAATTTATCTGATTATCTTACCTATAGTGATCGCGGTTTTGTTGAGTTTTGTTGACAGTATTTGACAGTACACGACTTTTTTTTTGCTTTCCGCCCCCTCTTAAGGACTGTGGTCCACGCCAATGATCACACTATACTTGTTATTAGTCCGCACTCGCGTTTCGTCAGTTACGATTTCCGCCATATTGTAGCAATTAGCATATTAACGGGAAATTCGATAGATAGCGAAACTTTTTTCTTGTAATGAAGATAGTTTACGTATAATGTTCAGATGGGCTTATCCGTAGGTTCATATCAGTGACTCGGAAATTTAAAAGTTTTGCCCGAAGCATCGCCCGTGTGGATTTCGATTTTTAACAAAACACGTCGGATTTTGAAATAGGCTGTTCTCGTTCTCGTTTGCACGCCATTTTTCTATTGTAAGGAAATCTGATACAATAAGTTACACATAGAGCTATTGATATCTATACAAAAATTATTGGATTATTCAAAATCTCGTTGGAACCGTGGTTGTTCTGGATTAAAAATAGAATTTATGTTATTTGAAGGTATATTTCGTTAGTTTCAATAGTATACTATTAGATAGAACCCTGAACAAATACGCACTCACATACATTCTACTCTATAATATAGCAACATTAA
Source organism: Coenonympha glycerion (assembly GCA_963855885.1). NCBI lineage: Eukaryota > Metazoa > Arthropoda > Insecta > Lepidoptera > Nymphalidae > Coenonympha > Coenonympha glycerion. Next base: position 80,941 of record OY979646.1, read on the forward strand.
AGAATATTGATAGATAGATATATAGATAGATAAACTCTTTATTGCACACCACAGAATAAAAATATAAAAAAATAAATAAATAAATTAAATACAAACAAACTTAGGAGTACAATTTGTTATGTTAGGAGTACAATATTGGTTATTAATATTAGAAATATTTGTGTAGATTAACCTCGCCAATATATCCGCAAACACAAATTCCAAGTCGTCGTAGCTTCACATCGCTAGCCCGGGGCTGGAATGTCGCAGGGGCGGCAGGTGGGGGCGGCAGGGTCGCAGGAATGCAGGGACAAGGGTCGACACGGGTACACTAATAACGCAAGAAATACTAGGACATTGGGCTTGACAGGAAACTTAATTGTCTTAATATCAACCCTAGGTAAAACATTCCAGCCTTTAAAATATCCTTATAGGAAATGTCTGAGAATTTTCCATAATGTTGTCAAATATGTGTAAATAGTAATGAATGAAAAATATTTTTAATAACATGATGTTATACGTTTTATCCTCATCTTTCTTAGTACTAGATCCTGGTTACCATTTGGTACCAACGTAGACTCGTCACGACAGATCAAACGAGTCCAAAATCGAAGGGGATGTGTCGATTAACTCTCGAGTTTTTATGGTTTCCTTCCGATTCCATCATCATATTATCACCTCCATGTCGTAATAATTTCGCTCTGTCATCTGATTTACGTATGTATAAAATTGGACTATACCTTACGTCTTAACACGTTCGCTGCGGGACCAAAACTGGCGTTTTTTTATGCAGTGCGTTAACTGGCCAATTGGCCTGGTACTCAAAGTTTACGCAGCGGCGATATGGGGCTCATAGACCTAGTAAGGTACCGGCAGATATAAATGACTATAACTATGCGAAAATGTAAAAATTTGGATACTTACCTATCAATATCGACGGTTGATGAGTTGTTGGTTATAGTGCTTGCTTCGCCCCGGGTTCCTACTATATACTTGAGAGATATATACAAGAATATATGTAAGGTCTTGAAACCCGATGCCGCACTGAATTATAGGTGTATTTCAGGAAGTATCAGTGATGGGAAGTAAGTTATCGACATATTATTTTTATGTAATTTATTATAGAAACAAAGATAATTATTTTTATGCTTAAAACAAGACAGGCAGTATTATTTTTTACATTATATGTGAAAAATTAATTAATTTTACATGAAAGTAGCAGAGCGGTATCCTTTCTTACATTCTACGCCATTGATATATAATACTAAGGATTTCAGGTCTTTCGGGTCGGAGAGTCCGAATGTAAAGAAATCCAAAACGCAAAAAGAATTCCAATGTCACTTAAGCAAAATTAGGCTGTGGTGTAATAATGGTTTAAGACATAAATTACAATATTTTAGTTTCTTTATAAAAATACACATGTACCCTCGTTTATATAGGTGTTCTCGGGATACTTTTTGTGAATTTTGTATTACACCCGGGGTCCATAGATATATATGCCAATGACTATCGTATTAACGTCTATTCTCGCAAATAACGTCACAACACTAATTGGAAGTAAACAATTGTATCACCTACAACAGTGCGGGAACGGGTGGAGTGACCTTGTGATCTATGATGGGCCTTTCGGCCTATTACCCGCGAGGAAACGAAAAAATTATTAGACAGTGCGTTATCAGGCCGAAAAACCTTAGGACAGTTTTTATGCTTTATTGAGTAGCCCTTGAAGTCCTAAATTCAAACCTATAATTGTCTCTTTTTTACATAAAGAAATACTCATTATACACGCCCCGCACCAGGGGAAGTTCACGGCTTTTCGCCTCCGCACAGAGCGGGAGTACATGCATCGGGCATTTAAGCCTTATATCGCAGCGAACGTGTCAACCAAACCATCGGACTCGCGCACCGAGGGTTCCATACTAAAAAATAAGTAATACATTGGAAGAATCACTTTTGTTCATGAATTTATGAGTATAATTTACATGTAGGTACTTTTGTTGGCATACCGCAAACGTAACTTTGTTTATGGCCGATTATTGTTATTATCAAAAAAAAGTATGTTAGTCAGCGAGTTGATTTTATTTTTCCTGTAAAATATACGTTAACTTCTGTTGATCATAATTATTTCAGATTTTTCGATTGGTAAACTTCGGAGATAAGGGGGGGGAACGGTATTTTTTCGACAGTTTGCCCACTAAATCAAAAACTATCAGGCATAAAAATAAATAAAAATTAGTTTTAGTATACACAAGTGACGCCCTTTCATATGATACCTACCCCACTTAATATTATTATCTCATTTTGAAAACTTGTCGACCCGGTTTTCCCCCCTTTTTGAATAAAAATAAAAACAATTTTCAAATTTTTACGATTGTTTTGACGTCGCGTCACTATTACCTATAATTATTCTAAATTTCAAGTCGATAGCTTGAATAGTTACTGAAATAATCGAGTGTGACAGACGGACGGACGGACGGAGAAAGTCTCACCATTAGGGTTCCATTTTGGTATGGAACCCTAAAAAGGGTTAGTAAGATATTAACAGGGAAATTGTAATAATCTGATTTTCTAAGTGGTTAATTTTCTAAGTTTTATAAGTGGCATGGCGGTTTCACATGTTTCGAAACGTTCAATTACTTTTTTATAATACTTTTGAACCCCTTTTCACATTTCACTAATATAAATATATCCGATATTAAAATTTGAAAGAAGATTCTTCATGCATACGTGCTTGAGACGCAGAGTGACGCAAATCTAGCCCATTTTTTGGCATTCTCCTTTATTTCCTTCATTCGCTTACAGAGAAAATGTAACAGTTGAAATGTAACCCAAATTCTGTTTTCTACGAGTTCCAACTTGTCGCGTGTGAAACAAGCTTTATGTTCAGCAAGTTTCTAATTTGACACGTTCTCAATTTCTCGTTATATCACGATTACAAAGAAAACATTATTGTACGTGAGCGAACATCCCTCTTACTTTCTGTAGCTAATTAGACATAGATAAAATCTTCCAAAGTATAAACATATTATTATGTATGTTATGGAAAACTCTATCTATTTTTATCTTATTACATAATAATCATTAGGATGATTCAGAATCTCTGCGTAAAAATATCTAATTAAGTAATTAATATTAAACATTCTCTTATTTTTCTCAATAAATGATTATTTTTTGCATATTTTAATTTATTTAATGATCAAAGTTAAATTAACAATGTACGTTCATGATGATTGCACGTGTCGAAGCGTTATTACCTGTGTGGCAGGGAATAGGAAGCAAACTTCATTTGATGTCGCTCGCCCACTTATTACCCAATTATGCAAATAGCGCTCATAAATATGTAACGATTCGTAAACGTAGGCCGCTGGCTGATAAGCTGTTTGTGCGAGTTACAATAACGAAACACGCATGAGGCGGTCCAACTAAAGGCCACTGCACACGACCCTCGGTGCCTTTTAATAATAAATTTATAGTTACAAAGAAAATAACAGTCTCATAAGACTATAAGAACTCTTATTATTTCTCCTAACTGTTAGTTTTTGCGGTTATCAGTTTAACTAAGTCAAATAACGTTTGAACACTTGTTGCATCTAACAGCCTAACTGCAATGCAGCTGATCGCACTATGTGACCACTGACCACTCCATAACAATATTTTCTGGCGCTTCGACCTTGCGTTGAACACATTACTAGTGTGTCCAAATAACTGTGGTTTCATTTTTCTTTTCCTCTGTGTCTCTTTTATTTAATAATCTAAAAGGCAAAAGTTCTTAAAAATTAGAAAATTAGAAAACAATATAAAATATAATTTTATATTAAAAAAACATCCAAACACTATAAATCATGGTACGTACAACCACACGAACATTTTCCAGTTGTTAGAATCGAACCCACGACCTCCGACGCAGACGGCAGGATGGCTACCGCTACACCATTCAATTTACAAAGCGAGCAATTTTCTTGCAAGAATTTTCTTGTAGTACTATGTCTAGGGGCTCTAAACTGGCCTGGCGAACTCGCGCCGTGTAAAGAAGCCATTATGTACAATAGCATAATAGCGTAATAAACTACTATAACAAGGTCAGATATTACACAGTTTTCCATATAATAGCTGCTTTGACTGTAGCCTTGGACTGTTTAACTTCTTGTTAATGACTTGTATTAACTAGGAGTAAGAATTGGACCTTTCAATTTCAGTAATAGCAGACAAAATTGTGACCTTTTACTTAGTAATTTTCTGAATGAATCACAGAAGTTAGTCCTGCCAATTATATTTAATATGTAGAGTTATTAACTTTTGTACACCTTTATAATGTTTCGATCCTTTTTTTAATTATACTAATTATATGATTTGAACCAATGGGCTAATCCCCAAATTTTTAATTACTTACCAATTAATCACTTTCACCGAAAAAAAGACATTATGTAAATTAAAAAGTTTATAAATGAGCGCTAAACGATGTCTGTGGAGTTTCTAGCTGCGGTATAAAACTTAATTAATAAAGAACAGAAAATAAATTCTTAAAGATCTTTTGAAATTAATATTATAATTAAACTATTCAATAAAATTGTCCTAGAACTGTTCTGTAAAGATGATTCTAAAGCACTTTGAGAGTGTATTTAACAATAATTTAATTTGGGTTCCCCGTAGAATTGTGAGGATATATTAATTTTTCAACTTCTTATGTGTCTGTATATACATACTCTAGTGATTCATGACTGATTCGACAAAAGATTTTACGGTCTAACCGAAAAAACGAGAGTAAAAATAGAGAGTAGAAAGTAAAATTAGAGAGTACTGAAAAAATGGGAAATGCTTTCCAAAAAACCAACTTCAAATGCCACTACAAAGTGATGTGCGAAGAAATGACGAAACCATAGACAATCGCCCGACTTCGAATTGGTGTAGGTACCTACATTAAAAATTATTTCACTCTTCGTAGTGGTATTTGAAGATGGTTTTTAGGGTTCCATACCAAAATGGTAAAAATGGAACCCTTATAGTGAGACTTTCTCCGTCCGTCCGTCCGTCCGTCCGTCTGTCACACTCGATTATTTCAGTAACTATTCAAGCTATCGACTTGAAATTTAGAATAGTTATAGGTAATAGTGACCCGACGTTATAACAATCGTAAAAATTTGAAAATTGTTTTTATTTTATTTAAAAAGGGGGGAAAACCGGGTCGATAAAATTTCGAAATGAGATAAAAATATTGAGTGGGATATCATATGAAAGGGCATTACTTGTGTATTCTAAAAAAAGAACTTGGAAGGGGTAAGTTAAGTCACCCCAACGGTTTCTACACAGCACCGTACCGGAACGCTAAATCGCTTGGCGGTACGTCTCTGCTGGTAGGGTGGTAACTAGCCACGGCCAAAGCCTCCCACCAGACATCCCCGTCCCAGATGTCCCCGTTGATCCCTGGACAGCTGTTCACACTGGCACTGTTGCGCGCAGGCGGGGGCGCGCGCGGCAGTAGCGGCTCATGGCGGCCGCGCTCGCCCTGGCGCTGTTGGGCGCGCTGCTCGGCCCCGCAGGCACGCGAGGCGCGGCGGGCGAGGCGGGCGAGGCGGCCGCCGAGGCGCCGGCGCGCGCGCACACCGAGATGACGCAGGCGGAGATGGACGCGGCCGAGGCGGAGGCGGCGGGCGTGCCGGCGTGGCGCGACCTGTGGTACTCGTCGCTGGAGGCGCTGCGCCGCGAGCCCTCCATCAACAACACGCAGGAGGACGTGCCCGTGCAGCTGGGCGCCGTCGCCTTCCTGCACTGCCCCGTGCGCAACCTCGGCGAGCGCGGCGTGAGTTACCACTAACACATGTGCTTGTAGTGCCTACCTAACTCCAGAAGCTTACTGGAGCTATAACCTGCCGTTACTGCAGCGTAAAAGACCTTTAAATATATTATCACAAATCACTCTACAAATGTGAAGGCCTCTCTACATTCCCACGTGAATTGTGCGCGAAGCAGCGAAACACCGAGTGTACTACTCTATACTGTTTTCGCGTATTTTTCACTGAACAGCCTTGAAGAATAGGCGAATCGGTTTCGCGCGCGATTACGCGGGAATGTGGAAAGGGCTTATAGAAGTGCGTGCCTAAGTACGAGAAAAAACTGCGCAACTTTGATTATTAAGGATATAATTAAGAATAGCATGTTTGCAGGTGTCGTGGGTGCGGCGACGGGACTGGCACATCATCAGCTCGGGAGTGTTCATGTACACTAACGATGAGCGGTTCCAGGTACGTACCTGCCATTGTTATAATGATTAATGCCAACATTCTTGAATGCAGGTGACAAACCTAACATCAATGGCTGTTTCAGGTGCTCCACAGCGAAGGCTCGGACGACTGGATCTTACAAATTAAGTACGTGCAGAAACGAGACAACGGCACCTACGAATGTCAGGTATTTATGAAGATTATTTCACGCAAAGTAAATTAACAATATTTGATTTCCAAATACAGGATTATTTTAAAAATACCAAATCGCTCTCGGCCTGTAGTTATTTACATTAACACAAACAACTTTTGTTCTATACGACATTTTTTTAAATCGATATTTTTAAAAATATCAAATTTTCAACATTTACACAGATTAGAGTATCTGTGCCCATAACTACTCTTTACATTGTACATTTATACCTACGTGCTACATTAGCCACGCGGCCGGCGAGCGGCGCGCGATTCTCGACCCTATCGTGCGGTCACTGACCCGACTACGCGACGTTGTTCATAATGATAATACATACCTACTATATGGTTGTACACAGTGTAATGCCACTTTACAGAAATAACATGAGGTATTATTTTTTTGTATGAAATAAATTAATACTGTATTTTGAAAAGTCGTAGAACAAAAGTTGTCAGTGTCAATGTAAACAATTATGGGCCGAGAGCGATTTGGTATTTTTAAAATAACCCTGTATACGAGAACCTTGAGCTTCGTGTGGTCGCCGGCAGGTGTCGACGTCGTCGGGCACGCTGTCGCGGCTGGTGCACCTGCACATCGTGGTGCCGGAAGCCTTCATCCTCGGCGCAGACGAGTACCACGTGGACGCCGGCTCCACCATCAACCTCGTCTGCATCATTGAGAAGGTATCATTCTTTCAATAACACTTTTTGCATCGTTAGCAATGTAGGGTTCAATTCCAGGTCATAACTAATGGGCCCATACTTTGACGACGTACGTCCAAATTATAATAGAACAAATGCAAAGAATCTTTAAAGAACGATTAATGAGTAAAAGCGACAATCTAAACCGATCCTTGTGGCAAAAATTAAAATCAATTTCAAACGAATGTGTAGCGAGCTGAGGCATAGAGTTTCGTCTGTCACATGTAGGTAGGCCGTCTCGCTGTGATCCCAGCTCACTAGATGTCTCGTTGCGCAGAGCCCCGCGCCGCCGCAGTACGTGTTCTGGTACCACAACGCGCGCATGATCAACTACGACGCGGCGCGCGGCGTGTCCGTGCTCACGGCGCCGGGCGCGCGCACGCAGTCCGCGCTGCACGTCCGCGGCGCCGCGCCGCACCACTCCGGCAACTACTCGTGCCGCGCGCCCAACACCGAGCCCGCGCACATCTACGTCTACGTCTCCGAGGGCAGTGAGTATGAATGTTCTCGTCGCTCAGAGCCCCGCGCCGCCGCAGTACGTGTTCTGGTACCACAACGCGCGCATGATCAACTACGACGCGGCGCGCGGCGTGTCCGTGCTCACGGCGCCGGGCGCGCGCACGCAGTCCGCGCTGCACGTCCGCGGCGCCGCGCCGCACCACTCCGGCAACTACTCGTGCCGCGCGCCCAACACCGAGCCCGCGCACATCTACGTCTACGTCTCCGAGGGCAGTGAGTATGAATGTTCTCGTCGCTCAGAGCCCCGCGCCGCCGCAGTACGTGTTCTGGTACCACAACGCGCGCATGATCAACTACGACGCGGCGCGCGGCGTGTCCGTGCTCACGGCGCCGGGCGCGCGCACGCAGTCCGCGCTGCACGTCCGCGGCGCCGCGCCGCACCACTCCGGCAACTACTCGTGCCGCGCGCCCAACACCGAGCCCGCGCACATCTACGTCTACGTCTCCGAGGGCAGTGAGTATGAATGTTCTCGTCGCTCAGAGCCCCGCGCCGCCGCAGTACGTGTTCTGGTACCACAACGCGCGCATGATCAACTACGACGCGGCGCGCGGCGTGTCCGTGCTCACGGCGCCGGGCGCGCGCACGCAGTCCGCGCTGCACGTCCGCGGCGCCGCGCCGCACCACTCCGGCAACTACTCGTGCCGCGCGCCCAACACCGAGCCCGCGCACATCTACGTCTACGTCTCCGAGGGCAGTGAGTATGAATGTTCTCGTCGCTCAGAGCCCCGCGCCGCCGCAGTACGTGTTCTGGTACCACAACGCGCGCATGATCAACTACGACGCGGCGCGCGGCGTGTCCGTGCTCACGGCGCCGGGCGCGCGCACGCAGTCCGCGCTGCACGTCCGCGGCGCCGCGCCGCACCACTCCGGCAACTACTCGTGCCGCGCGCCCAACACCGAGCCCGCGCACATCTACGTCTACGTCTCCGAGGGCAGTGAGTATGAATGTTCTCGTCGCTCAGAGCCCCGCGCCGCCGCAGTACGTGTTCTGGTACCACAACGCGCGCATGATCAACTACGACGCGGCGCGCGGCGTGTCCGTGCTCACGGCGCCGGGCGCGCGCACGCAGTCCGCGCTGCACGTCCGCGGCGCCGCGCCGCACCACTCCGGCAACTACTCGTGCCGCGCGCCCAACACCGAGCCCGCGCACATCTACGTCTACGTCTCCGAGGGCAGTGAGTATGAATGTTCTCGTCGCTCAGAGCCCCGCGCCGCCGCAGTACGTGTTCTGGTACCACAACGCGCGCATGATCAACTACGACGCGGCGCGCGGCGTGTCCGTGCTCACGGCGCCGGGCGCGCGCACGCAGTCCGCGCTGCACGTCCGCGGCGCCGCGCCGCACCACTCCGGCAACTACTCGTGCCGCGCGCCCAACACCGAGCCCGCGCACATCTACGTCTACGTCTCCGAGGGCAGTGAGTATGAATGTTCTCGTCGCTCAGAGCCCCGCGCCGCCGCAGTACGTGTTCTGGTACCACAACGCGCGCATGATCAACTACGACGCGGCGCGCGGCGTGTCCGTGCTCACGGCGCCGGGCGCGCGCACGCAGTCCGCGCTGCACGTCCGCGGCGCCGCGCCGCACCACTCCGGCAACTACTCGTGCCGCGCGCCCAACACCGAGCCCGCGCACATCTACGTCTACGTCTCCGAGGGCAGTGAGTATGAATGTTCTCGTCGCTCAGAGCCCCGCGCCGCCGCAGTACGTGTTCTGGTACCACAACGCGCGCATGATCAACTACGACGCGGCGCGCGGCGTGTCCGTGCTCACGGCGCCGGGCGCGCGCACGCAGTCCGCGCTGCACGTCCGCGGCGCCGCGCCGCACCACTCCGGCAACTACTCGTGCCGCGCGCCCAACACCGAGCCCGCGCACATCTACGTCTACGTCTCCGAGGGCAGTGAGTATGAATGTTCTCGTCGCTCAGAGCCCCGCGCCGCCGCAGTACGTGTTCTGGTACCACAACGCGCGCATGATCAACTACGACGCGGCGCGCGGCGTGTCCGTGCTCACGGCGCCGGGCGCGCGCACGCAGTCCGCGCTGCACGTCCGCGGCGCCGCGCCGCACCACTCCGGCAACTACTCGTGCCGCGCGCCCAACACCGAGCCCGCGCACATCTACGTCTACGTCTCCGAGGGCAGTGAGTATGAATGTTCTCGTCGCTCAGAGCCCCGCGCCGCCGCAGTACGTGTTCTGGTACCACAACGCGCGCATGATCAACTACGACGCGGCGCGCGGCGTGTCCGTGCTCACGGCGCCGGGCGCGCGCACGCAGTCCGCGCTGCACGTCCGCGGCGCCGCGCCGCACCACTCCGGCAACTACTCGTGCCGCGCGCCCAACACCGAGCCCGCGCACATCTACGTCTACGTCTCCGAGGGCAGTGAGTATACAGGGTTATTTAAAAATATCAAATCGCTCTCGGCCTGTAATTGTTTACATTGACACTAACAACTTTTGTTCTACGACTTTTCAAAATACAGCATTAATTTATTTCATACAAAAAAATAATAATTCATGTTATTTCTGTAAAGTGGCATTACACTGTGTACAACCATATAGTAGGTATGTATTATCATTATGAACAACGTCGCGTAGTCGGTTCAGTGACCATACGATAGGGTCGAGATTCGCCGCGCGCCGGCCGCGTGGCTAATGTAGCACGTAGGTATACATGTACAATGTAAAGACTAGAGTATCCGTGTAAAATGTTGAAAATTTGATATTTCTCAAAATATCGAGTTAAAAAAAAGTCGTAGAACAAAAGTTGTTTGTGTTAATGTAAATAACTACAGGCCGAGATCGATTTGGTATTTTTAAAATAACCCTGTAGAGGGCTTTACAAAAATAATCTAAATGCTCTCGTAGAACAGGTAGTTCTTAATCTTTAAACTAACAAGTTTTGTACTGCGAATGTTTTGGTTATTTAATATTTTGCACAGATTTTAATATTTTGTATCAAATTAATTAATTAATAAATAATCAATGTACTTTTCACTATTCTTTCCTTTGCCTTTCGAGTTCCGGTCTAGTGGTCTACTATCAAGAATCTTGATCTCGCGTATTTCAACACACAAGATAACAGGAGAACGAACTATTTCGTATTAATGAAAGTAATACAGAATGAAAATTATACAGAATTTTTGTCACAGGTGACAAGATGGCTGCCACGCTGAGCCGCAACGGCAGCAAGCGGCGCGACGGCCGCGGCTGGCGCGCGTTGAGCGTGTCGGCGCTGGCGGCCATCTTGAGGCGCTGCCTATAGTGGATCCATCCGAATGTATACAACATTACACGTTTTACAATAATAGACTCTATTCGATTGCTAAGTGAGGCGCATACGGGGAACTTTAGTATTTTCTTCTTGATAAACAAGTCTTAGTTTTTCCAGATAAAGTGTTGAAAAGAAACCATTCAACGTTTAAAATGATAAAATCATAATCTTTAGTTAGACACCTACATTTGCTACAAAACACCGCGTCGAAAATGAAAGTAACATAAATTATCTTTTAATGTTGTAGAAAAAAGTAAAAAGTGAACACTTTTAAAGTTTTATTTTTAATTGAAAAAATATCAAGCTAAACTTATCTCTCACACACAAAATCAAACACAAAATATATATTACTCGACGTTTTCGATCAAATGGGAGAAAAACAAATGCCAACATGTTATTTATTCACTTAGAAAATAACCTAATGTAACCCGTGTGTGATTTTAATTTATCATCACGAATTTGTGCAATAAATTAAATATTTGTAAGTAAATCAAACATTCCGTTGAAATTTTGATATAATTAATTAAGTAACATTAATTGTAATCGTAAACGAGTATTAAAAAAATAATTCTCTTCTGTTATATTCCATAATGTATTTATGACAATTCTGAAAGTATTATTTCATTATATTTAAAAATAATAAAATAAAAATATAATGAAGAATTAATTGCTCAAAGCAAGACGTACAGAGATTTATTATTCTAGTTAATTTGTACAATACTTTTGTGGATATAATTAATATGTTAAGTAAGGGTTAAATTAATTAACTATAGTTCGTCCATTATAACTTGTTGTCTGTGACAAATATAAGGATGTATAACTACTTACAAGATAATTTGTCTTCATCAGTGGAAGTTTCAATGAGGTACGTTATTTTTCTCTAGTGTTTTTAATAATAATTGCATAATAATCACAATTGTTTTTAACCATCGCCAAATCTTCATGCTAGTCATTTGACAGCTGTCACAGGTGCTATCCTATAGTGAACGAACTGCAGTTTATTCATTCACATGCACCGTTTGTCTTACTCTACATAGCTCATAATATGCTCAGCTCGATGAACACAAACTTCCAATTAAAATTAATCGATGATCGCGTAATAGAAAAGTTTGTTACTCAGTTTGCGTGAAATTTATGAAACATACACTAATTTTCATCTCTACAGCACAGGTCAACTTGTGTTGAGGCCAATGGCAGATAAGAATCTTATTGAAACAACATAATATTTTCAATTAATTATTTTATTTCATGGTTTTATTATCACAGTGAGCGCACAATATGACCATAATATTATTATGTATTATCCATGAAAGTTTGTGTGTGTCGCGCGTACTCAACTACCGATGTTTTAATGTACATAATTAATGTTAATAGCGGTAATACAAATGATTTCCGTTTTGACGTTTGCAGTTTGCTTTGCTCATGAACATTATTTCAAAAAATATATAATTCTTAGTTTATTTTTAATAGTAACATGGTTTGTGTAGTGAAATATAACAATTATCATCATCAATTCTTTAATGATTAATAGATATTTTTTCTGTAATTTCGTTATTCATAGATAATAATAATTATAGTCTTCGATTTTTTGTTACCATCGTCAATATAGTAAAATGTACTGATATTTTAGTGTTTTATTGCAAGATGTCAAAACGGGTATCTTTGCACACTGCTAGTATAATGATCTCATCCTCTCGGTGACTGTAAAGTATCAACATCTCCCCTCCCCCGCACCCGTACAGTCGCGGAACTGACAGCTCGTGTAAAATAACACTCAATCCTAGAAATAAAGTGAATCATTCTGTTTACAACGACTTTCATTTACAGCACATTACTCCTTTTACTTTCAACTAAAACATGCAATAAAACCATTCCCTTGGCACCCTTCCAGTTACTAAACACATCGCACCGTTAAACTGAACCGTTTGGCGGTTTTGTATTTTTTGTTAGGATGGTACTCAGCCGCGGCCGAAGATGTCCATTAGATCGAACTTGAATTATAAGGTGTGTGGAAAATTGGTGTTTAAATATATCTAATTGTATGAAATTCTTGTCACAGTTTTTGCAACAAAACTCCTTTAAAAATTGTTTTGTGTTTATTTGGTTGGTTTGAGAATAGGATGTAAACTATTTTTATAACCCAAAACGTGGATTTTTTATTATAAAACACCGTTTGCCGGGCCATCCAGCATATTAGTACAAATAAAAAATTCTAGCTAGTGGCTACACAACTCTAAGGAATTAACTTAAGATTCTAGTAGTTTATTTTTGAAGTGACCACAATAATATTCATACATTTAGAAAGTATATGTTTCATCTGTCAAGATTGAACTCTCTCAGTGTCTCAAGTATGTAGCAGCGTGAATTGGGCACGTGTGTGGGTCGGGACTTACTATGGCAGTGGGTTAATTACTCGTTGCAGTGGGAATGCGACGCGCGAAATGCCCTGCCGTACATCACGCCGTCGACAGCGGTCGTGGGCCGTGCTGTTCATTGCACACACGTAATGGATAACGAACGACATGAGTACATTACTACGTACTGTTTGGACTGAACGATCGTAGTGGTATTGACGGTCTATCTGTGATTATGACGAAATAAGGTTCTTGGATAAAATGCTTGTTTTTTTTTTAACGGCTAATAAACTTTTTAATCAGCCTTTTGTTTGTTATGAAATTTAAGAATAGATGAGCAAGCGTAAAATATATTCGGTACGCTCTTTGGATATCTATCAACATTAGCACACACTAATCAAGTTGAGGTTTCACACATCTTTGATAAAATTATGGTCAACTTGAAAGTAGGTTTTCTACTCACGAGGAAATCTTTGCACAAGTGCAAAATTGGTGCACTTACCAATTTATCATATTTCTATATACATAATATTTTATTAATACCAAACAAAACTTTTATTAGTTCCATCAACAAACATAATACGCATTTTAATGTAAGGAGGGTGGAATAAAGTGCTTTATTATTAAACCAAACTATATCAGTGAACGTCAGTAAAGCAAACGGGCGCGTGTACACAACAAGTACAATTAGAGGCTAGTTGCGGAGGTTTGTTGTAACACAAACACAAACAAAATAAAGCGCTCGCCGTGTTTGTAGAGCTAACGTTATCGCACCTGCCGCCGCCCGCCCGCCCCGACCGCCCGCCCTTTGCCGCCCGCCCGCCCAGTTACTGAACAAATTAAACTACGATAGTTGTTACAAATACCCTCATGAGTATCACATCGCTCAGTGGTTCACGTAGTCCTGGGTTTGATTCTCGAGTCTAGTGAAAAACGTTAATGTTGTTGTCATCTTCCTGATGAACGTTCAGAGGCCTCGTTAATGTCGTCCGCCCACCTTTTAGAAGTCTGTTTGAAAAGTGTATTTTAGGTATTTAATAATTGAGGAATGTCTTTGATTTAAATGCTAATGGGAAGACAAATTATTTCATATCCACTTTTGAAGAGAACCTTTTTAAAGAGTTATTATTCAAAATCCATTTTTCAAGAGTTTTTTGTCCCTATTACAAGAATGTCCTTAAGTATCAACAAGGTGTAACAGCCGCAAAACTCTTTCAATTACAGTGCGACAAGGCTATTTTGGCGCGTGGCCAAAGTCTGAACTAACGGCGCTATCTTGTGCTACTGTTTAAAAGCTCGCTCTGTCAGTATATCACTATTGTACGTTATGTTGTTTTTGCTTACTAATAACTATTTTAAACTAAAATTGAAGTAAAATCGAGGAGATTTTATTTTATGGCTGCCTTTGTTTTGCAACAGCGCCCTCCTTCAAGTGCCAAGAGAGCCTTGTCGGACTGTACGTACCTTCACAGCGCCCTTGGAAATCACGTACAATAAGGCTAAGGCTATGTTCACACGAAACACTATATTAGTCGGCGACTGCAAGCGCAATATGTTGCGTATTAAATTCACTTTCACGCAACAAAAAAAATTATAGCAATACAATAATAACATCGTAAATAAATCATTGTATTGAATGCCAGACGTACTGACACAGTCAAATTAATTTATCTGAGATACTAACAAGTAACAAGACGTGTGCATGTAATGGCATTAAAATTCAGATTTTCAATAATCAGTAATATAAAACAGCTAGAATGTCGGCCAGAATATCAGCACATTGTTAACAAAAAAAACATTCGGACTCACTAGAATTTTTAGTAAGTCAGTGTCGATGTTTGCCTATGTAGAGGTTTGAATTTGCCCTTAAAGTCTTTTTGCTGACGCGCCGTGACAGTGTGAAGCTGGCCTGTGTCGGCCTGTGTCGGCGAGTGTCGGCCTGTGTCGACGAGTGTCGGCCTGTGTCGGCGAGTGTCGGCCGCCGGAAAACGCAAACGAGCGATTTCCGCGCTCCATGCCGTGCCCACCTGCTGCGCCAAATATAACAATATACGTTTACCGTATTACTACTTTTAAGTGAATATTTGCCATTTCATTTTATGATTAACTATCTGTTGCTTGCGACTTCGTCCGCGTCTCGCGAGAATTGTTTTTCCCGTGGAAACCCATTGTACCTGTGGAATTATTAAACACCATCTGAATCTGAAAATATTTCCGAACATTTTTGAAACGAAAATATTGTTATATTTTGAGGTGAAGTTTACGATTTCAATAAGGAACAATGTTTCTGAAGCCACCGTCGCTCGCAATTTGCAAATGCTTTCAAGAAAACCTATTTACTTTCATGAATTTATTCATCGTAGTTTATACCATGAATAGAATAGAAGATTTAAAAGTATCACAAAGCGCTCCCGACTAGTCTGAGGCGATGGAAAAGAAGAACCGACTAAGAGACTCGGCAGCCGCTTGTGTGATAAGAATCTATTTCTTAACTAAAAGTAAAGAATAACTTTCAAAACATTCTTATCTACTGTTAACTATTGATGCATTTATCTCCTTCCCTTTATGCCAATCACCATTTACTCTTATAGATCACACCAAAACCGTTGTTGAACTAGAGATTTATCTTTGAGTGAAATGAATATTGAGGAATTCTGAAAAGTTTGATATGTACGACTATAATAAGAAGAATGGAGAAGGTGGGAAGAAAATTTAAATGCAAAAAGTTCTACCAATCAGTGTGAAACTAGAAAATTAATAGACACAATTTTAAAAGAAAACATTAAATGTCAACATAATTATACATAGAAATATTCGAATAAATATTTACCGTTTTAAGCTGTTCTTTATTTGTTTTAGAATTGAAACACAACTCTAAAAGACTGTTTAATTTTATCAGCGGTAATAACTCCTAATTGGTAAAGTACTATCGAATTAAATACAAGTGGTTCACAGTGTAGCAAACTTGTCGGACTCCCGGAACTTCGTCGCCGTGTGGTCGCGGCTGTTTCCTGTTAGTAGTTACACTGTGACGCGCATTATAGTTAAGTGGCAGTTAGTTGTTAGTTGATAGCGCGGCGCGAGGGCGGTTCGGGCCGGAGCGCTGATGGTTTTCCGATATGACAGTGAACGGTGATGTGTAGTCGCACCTATAGATATAACGACATAACTCAGATCATCAGATAAGATGATTCGACGTTTCTGCTATGAAACTTTCTTTTGTTGGGAGAAAGGGATGAGTATCGTATATGTTTTGGAGATTGTGTCTATTGCTAAGTAGATGACGAAGAAATGGTGGTAAGTAGTGTATCTAGGTAGACATTGATGCTAATTTTGTTGGCAAATTTCTCTAAACTAAAATATTTTCGACGCGTTTAAAAATAAAAATCTCTATTCTAAAGTAATTTGACGCGTGTAAAATTGTGCTATCCCTTTTCCATGGAGCATTTGAAAAGCATAGCTCTATTTTTAGACGCGTGAAATTAGTTTAGTGAGAAATTTGTATAACAAAATTGTCATCAGTGCAAACCAATTTGCTGTTATTTTAAGTAAAGTTAATAAAAAATAAAGAAACGGAACAGTGAAATACACAGTATTGGACAATATTTTGCGCCTAATCCTGGCTGGAGAGTCCACGTAAATTCAACGCCCTAATCCCCACCTGTAGTAGTGCTGTAGCTCGTGTTCGGAGCTCGCCCCGCGCGCCCCCGCCCCGCGCGGCTGCAACGACATACTCTACTTAAGAGGATCTCCTTTAAGCCCAATGTACGGCAAAGAAACGCGAGATATATAGGTTAGTACAACATAATCCCTACACCACTTACTTTATTGTAGTTCACGAGGAGGCCATTTGCACTAACTACTTGCAGTTTTTCTCGGGAGTGTTACTTGTAAATTTCCTTAAAAGTACATTGTTAAAATAACCGTGCGAGACAGCGGCAAAGTTTTGTGAAAAGCTATGGGCTTCACTCTCCCTTGAGCAGACCTGTATGAGCGCAGGTGATTTTTAAATTGGATGTAAAAGAGTAATTATATCATCGAAGTTGTTTATGTTTCATCAAATCAATTCCTTCTACTGTCCACTTGTGGGCAGTGGGCATAATTCCACTAACAGAATGAGGATAGCAGGACAGATTAATTTGTTTTGCTATAATCCGCTACTTGAAAAGATTCTGTATGGTACAATATGCAGGAACACTACTCACATGAAACACCACAAACAACTTTCTAACACTTTCTTCGACGCACGTTTCGTCTCGACACAGGGACATCCTCAGGAGATGTTGAATTCACAATGCGGAATCGTAGAGAAGTCGAGTCCGCGTCGGAGAATGAGGATATTAATTTCTCCATACTAAATACATATAAGACATTGAGGATCTCCAAAATAAAACACAAATTGTTTCTCTGAAATAACAAAGTTTTGTTTTATTTAACAAGTCTACAATTATCAAGTTATTATCAAGTTACGACAATTACACTTCTATCTCACCTGAAATAACAAAGAAACGACATTTAAAGTTCACTATATCTCGAGTCCTCAATCACATTCTTTCTATTAGTTTTTATAACAATAAAATGCACAAAACAATCTGCGCGTCCCACGCCATTTTAAATCATAGACACAGATCAATAGAATACGATCAACAGATACGCGAAGCGCGGCAAATTCAAATGAATGAAATGTCACTCATTTCATTACATCTCCCACCCTAAGAGCGAAAATTCTAAGCAATATATCTGTAAAATGTACTTATAAGTCATCTTCATATTCATTATCATCTCCTTCATCTTCTTCAGCCTCTGTTATGACAGGTTGCAATTTTGTTATATGAAATAATGTTGATTCTGTTTTTCTGTTGCCTGTATCAATCCTATAAATGGAATTCGATATTTTCTCTATTATTTTGAAAGGGCCTATTTTTAATTCGTCTAATTTCTTTCTATTCAGTCTATTTCCATTTTCTACATATACACTGTCTCCTACATTAAATTCTTGCATTTTTCTATTTCTATCAAATATTTTCTTGTTATACTCATGAGATTTTATTGTATTCTCTAATGCCAATCTTCTATCAGCAATCCACTTGTCTTCCTTTTCCATCGTTTTGAATTCATTTGGTAGAATACTGACATTTGTACCATCCAGTAAATATTTTGGTGCAAAACCTGTAACGGAGTGTTCTGTTTCATTATATTTTTGTATACATTCTCTTGCCAGTGTTGTCCATGTTCTCTTATTATTTTTCTCATTCATTTTACACCTTATTTTATTTACTATTGTTTGGTTTAATCTTTCATTCAAGCCGTTCGAGAATGGTGTATTCACGGCTGTAAAAATTAGTTTAATATTATTTTCCTGCAAAAATTGTTTAAATTCTCTTGAATTTATGCCCGGATATTGATCTGTCAGGATAATTCCAATCTCATCTGTCTCTAGTACTTTCTTTGTTAAATTTATAAAGTCACATGCATTCTGGGTTTTCGAAGTCGCAATAAATGCATATCTTGTGTAGTGATCTACTAAAAGGTGTAGATATTTCTTTGTAGACCTAGATCCTCCAAATCCACCAATAGTATCCATTGACATTATTTCAAATGGTTTGGTAGCTGGTCCCAGTTGTGACATTAATCCAATTTTTTTGACATCTTGATTTATTTTTTATGCATATTTCACATGTTTTACAAATATTTATGATATTTTTAGTTAGGTTTATAGCCGTATATATTGAACTTATTTTTTTCTGCAGTTGTCTGATCCCAATATGGCATAAATCTTCATGCACCTTTTTTATAAGTTTTTTACTAAATTCTTCTGAGAGGATAATCTTTTCCTGTTTCTTTATTTTTTTATAATAGATATTATTTTTTAGTATTAAATTTTGTTTCTTTTCTCTTATTGTTTCATTTTTCTCTTGGTCTCCAACTATATCTTTTATTTGTATTAAATTAACTATTCTCAATGTTTCCTCTCTGTTATCTTCTGGTTCTAATACAGGGTTTCGGCTCAAACAGTCTGCTTCTACATTTTCTTTACCAGGTATATATTTTACGGTAAAGTCATACTGAGATAGGTAGTATGTGAGATCACCCAATTCTTCATCTGTCCTGCATTTAATGTTCATGTTCTCTAGAGGTTTGTGATCTGAGTAAATGGTGAATTGTTTTCCGATGAGCCAGTGCTGCCAATATTTAACAGCTTCTTTCATAGCAAGACATTCTAAATATATAGCCTTTTTCCGTTTTTGATGTTCATTCAATTTTTTTGAGAAATATGCCACCGGTTTGTCTTTACCATCTAGTTGTGTCTGTTTTAATATTGCTCCAATGCCCTCCAAAGATGCATCGGTAAAGATTTTGATTGGTAAGTCTTTGTCGAATATTTCCAAGACCGGTTGCGAACATAAATATCTTTTTATCAGATTGAATGCTTCTTCACATTTCTCTGACCATACAAATTTCTCGTTTTTTCGTAATAAATTGTGTAATGGATCTAAGATAATTGCACTTCTTGGTATATAGTCATGGTAGAAGTTTATTTTTCCCAAAAATTGTCTGATGTTCTTTTGCGTCTTAGGAGTTGGAAAGTTCCTTATTGAAATCAAATTGTCTTTTAGTGGTCTTACTGAATTGTTCTGAATTATATGGCCGAGGTATTTTACCGAGTCTGAAGCAAAGGTACATTTCTTAAACTTCAGTCTAAAGCCTTCTTTAATTATTGCCTCTAATACATTTCTAATGTGCCTTATATGTTCTTCAAAGGTAGACGAGTATATCAAAATATCATCGATATAGTTAACAGAGTATCCTGTGAGATTGTGTTTTCTTAGAATATTGCTTAAGATTCTCTGGAAAATTGCTGGTGATGTTTTCAAGCCAAAAGGGAGGCAGGTCCACTGGAAGTGGCCATCTTGTGTGACAAATCCTGTTTTACTTCTGTCTTCAACCCGTAATGGTATTGCCCAAAATGCTGAGTTTATATCTAGTGTAGTAAAATACTTGCAATTTCTAGTTTTAATAATTAGATCATCTATCAAAGGAAATGGTTGAGCTTGTGGTATAACTATTTTGTTTAACTCTCTGAAATCTACACATAAACGGGATTTTCTATTTTCACCTTTTTTAAACGCCAATGTCACTGGAGCAGCGAAAGGACTGTATGATTCTTCTATTAAATTGTTCTTTAGTAACATCGATATTTGCTCTTCAATTTCTAATCTATCTTGTATTGTACATCTGTATGGTCTTTTACTACAATATTTATTTACTTGTAAATCTATGCGAGCTTCATAATCTTTAACTGAACCTATATCATACTTGTCCTTAGCAAATATTGTTTTATATTCCTTTATAATTTTCTCTATCTCAATTTTCTTTTGATTATCTAAATGGTCTGTCATACTTATAAATTCCTCTGTTTCTATGTGTTCATTGAAATTTACTGTATATTTTTTTTATATTATTATCTTCATTTCTGTTATCTTTAGACATCCTGTCTATTTTATTTGTTATTTTCTTTTGTTCTATCTGCGAGTTCTCATTTTGGGTTAATCTGAATTTCTTTATCATATCTAATCCGATTATGAAATCATCAAAATCTTCATTTTCTACTATGTATACATCCACCTCTTCTTCTAAATCAAATATTTTAATTTTTATTGTTATCAAGCCATCCATCTTCTTCACACCATTAACCGTTTTCATGTATGCTATGTTCACATCATCTTTTTTTTCTTTTACTTTTATTAATCTTGAATTTATTATAGAAATCTGTGAGCCTGAATCATAAATACCACTCACTTCTAGTTTATTTTCTAATAAAAGCTTGATTTTGATTAATGGTGTGCTTACTAGTTTTTTTTCTCAGTATTTATGTCTACTTCAATTATGGAGTTGTTGTTTACATTTTTAGTTTTAAGAACTTTTTCAGGTTCATTTTTATTTTTCTTGAACCAACATGACTCCTCCGGATGATATCTAATTCCTTTGTCCAAAGACTCACAAGTCTTACATGACTTCTTCTCATAAGTTTTATTTTTATTATAAAATGTACTGCTCTTTATGTTAGTTGAGTTTTTCTTATACATCGTGCCTTCATATTTTCTTATCTCGTTGAACAAGTCAGTAGTGTTGTTGAGTTCATCCCTGTTTAACTTATTTAAGATAAATCCAGGTAAACCAGTTGCAATAAGATCTATCATTGTTTTGGAATCTATAGATTTGTTTATATCTAATAAAAGCCGTTCTTTTTTTATGGCATAATCAATTAACTGTCCTTCTTTATACCTAAATGCGAGAGCATATGTGACTATGTCCCATCCTTGGTTTTTAAAAGTTTCTAAAAACTTGTCTTTCCATTCACTCCATTCAGAATTTATTGTTAGTTTTATGATCATCGAGCTATACCAATCCAAACAAGGTTTATCTAAAAATAACCTCAAAATATCTATTTTTGTCTCATCTTTTGTTATATTAAAGCGCGCACACTCTTTTTCAAAAATTTCTATCCATTGCATCGCATTAGGATTTTTGCTTGTGAATTTTTCAATAATAAATTTTTCTGAGATATGTTTTAAGTTATGTTGACTTTCTTTCTTAGTTGTAGTTTCTATTAATTGTTCCAAGATTTGTTGCAAAGTGTCATTTTTGTCCTTTGCTTGTGTTGTGCTCACTTCATCTAAATATTGATCTAAAAATTGCATATTACCTTCCTCATCTACATATGTCTTCTTTAGATTTTCATCCAACTTTATCCATACTTTTCTACTCTGGTGTCTTTTTTTAATGCTATTTTTTACTTTTGTGAAAGTGTTCGTTTTAACAATATATGTATGATGACTCACCGGCTTCAGTTCCTCGGGTAAAACATAACATTTTCCTTCTTCAGTAGATATTGAGGTTATAGCTAATACATTTGATTTGCCATCATTTGAGGCTATTATTGTAAACTCAAATTGAAGCCGGTCCATCTTCTTTTAGTTCACAAAAATGTCGTTTTATAAGACATTGAGGATCTCCAAAATAAAACACAAATTGTTTCTCTGAAATAACAAAGTTTTGTTTTATTTAACAAGTCTACAATTATCAAGTTATTATCAAGTTACGACAATTACACTTCTATCTCACCTGAAATAACAAAGAAACGACATTTAAAGTTCACTATATCTCGAGTCCTCAATCACATTCTTTCTATTAGTTTTTATAACAATAAAATGCACAAAACAATCTGCGCGTCCCACGCCATTTTAAATCATAGACACAGATCAATAGAATACGATCAACAGATACGCGAAGCGCGGCAAATTCAAATGAATGAAATGTCACTCATTTCATTACATACATACTGAAGTTACAAAGAACTCTCAGCCATACATTTTCTTACATTTTCTTCATTTCTAACCAACTGAGGTTTTTAGTTGCCATTAATCTTTAATGATGTATGGTATGTTTTTAATTAAACTATAAAAGTCTATAACTAATTAACTACAATAATTATATTATTGCAAAACCTCATAATTTCCCCAACCACTCCTTGCCTTCATATTGTCTATGTTTAATACAGCACTTTAAATATACAAAAGTGTAAAAAGAAAATATTTCATATTACTTTTACGTAAAGTTTTTCTGTTTTCTATAGCTCAGCAGTGTACAGTTTCCATACACGAATATGAAATGAAATTCTTTTCAAAAGGCGCGGCCCTTGTATAAGTTTTGATGGGATTCGTTGAGCGCCTGAAATCAGAGTTGGAATCAATTCATCAGCGTGTCGACACCGCGTCGGCGCTGCGTCGGCGCCGGGCCGACGTCGACAGGTTTTAATAACTTTCTATAGAATTCATTTAACAGAAACAATTTCAATTTTAGCAACTCTTGCAATACAAATTAATTAGTTTGGACTTCGGAATGGTCTATCTATACGTTATATGTATAGGTCATCACCAATCAGATTTTATTGTTAATCCAATGATTGATCCACGTACAATGTGGAAGCTTTTAAGTAAAGGGAATGCTTTTATTGTCGGAAAACTGACATACCTAACGACATCAATAATAAATATTATATTTACGAACATGGGTTTCGAAGCCGACCGTGTTACGAATTTCTAAAATTGTATGTACTTACCTGATTTACTAACCCATGAAGTTTGCATAATTGCATTGTTTTCACAAGTTCAATAAAGGCATTATTAAAAGACAAGCTTATAAATACTGAGAAAAACATGAATGACAAACTCGTACCAATCGGTAGGGAGAAAGCTCAAACTCCCACAAGAAAAAAATGTATAGGTATTCAACAGACTTCAAAAAAGGAGGTTCTCAATTTGACTGTATTTTTAAGTTTGTTACCTCATAACTTTGATTATCAGATTCTTGACTAGGAGAATCGATTTTGATGATTATTTTTTATTAGAAAGCTGACGCTTCCCGTGTGGTCCCATTTCAATTCTGATAGTGGTATCCATGATAAAACCATATAATTCTTAAATTTTTAATTGGATATCTAATATTAGTTTAATGAGAGCTAAAATTGGTTTTTGTTAATTAAGTAACGTATATTTTGCTCTCGCTATCGCCTGAAGCCATTTTCCCTCTTTCCAAAAGGTAAGATGAAAATATTATATTTATTAATTAATTATTACCCAGACATAAACAATGAGCATGTAATAAAACACGAGTACCTCCCTAAATTTACAACAAGAGGATTGAACGAATAGCAGATAAATGCAAACGATATAATGAATTATTAAACTGTTACAAATGTATCTACATTTGCGCAGCTCGCCGCGGTATCAAACACAACAGAATACACTCGCGAGCGCGTCGCATGCATATTGCATATTGCATGCAGCGGATAAAGTGATAAAACTCGTTAGCGCGTTTAATTCACTCGCCGACGGCGGCCATCCGGCCAATCACAGCGACCCGATATTGCTCTCTATTTAAATGATTGCGACTTTCCGTTTTAATTGTCATAATAAACGCTTTCCGTAAAAAAAATAAAAACAGAATTTTACATTTCATATCTTAATAGAAGTAGCAAGTGGGCGGTACCCGTGTCGCTACTAATAGTTAAATACGGGTAGGTTACACACAATATATTAGTTTTCATAAACCAAAAGGCCTTGATTCAGAACTCTGCTACGCCTCAGGGAATTGGGGGTTCGATTTCCGGGCAACTCTGACTGTTTCGAGTTATGTGCTTTTATGGAAACTAATATCACTTGCTTGATGATGAAACAAAACAGAGTGTAGCGTGAGGAAACCTACATGCCTGAGAGTGAGTTTACCATAATGTCTCATACGAATGTGAAGCCCGCCAGTACGTATTCGAACAGCCAGGTGGGCTACGGGAAACCCGGAGAGAACTCTGAGAGGAGGCCGATGCCCAGCTGTGGCACATTTACAAGGAGTTGATAATGATACTTTTTACATCAGTGTTTGTGTAACTTTATATTGCCTTTTCAAAATGGATTACTCTCTACAATTAACATTGCAAACTCTTTTTTTATGATTGCAAGCTTCGGGTTAGCTTCAAAGTAATATTTGTCGGTAATGGTAATGAATTGTTAAAGACGCTCTGAGAGGAGCTAAACGAAAGGCGTCCTTTCGTTGCTTTGTTTCGGGCTCCTGGCCCCGCGGAATTACACAGAGCCTTTTCAGAGTAATTAATGAGCAGAATGTATACAAAAACGGATTTATTAGAGTGGAACAGTGGAAATATTTAATTCTCGCGGCTCAGAGGCAAAACTTGAGATAGAACATGGTATTAAACGATATGAGTCAAATCAACTAGGCCGATTCACTTTGCAACTCATAGATTTGCATCTAGTCCGCTCCAGTTGACAGCTGTAGAGTCATTACTTGTTGTGCCGTTTACGCAGGCCAAAACTAGAACCATGCAGCGCAGGACTTTGCAGTGTAGATATTATGTGTAAATGTGTGCGCACAGAGTTTGGCACATAATTGACATCTACTCAAGACAAGGCGAACCGCGAGAAAAAATGTCGCCAGTTTATCAGTGTCATTAGTACGAACAATATAAGGCCACGCAGTAGTTCGCTCAGCGGCCACCTATAGTATTTCGACAGTTGGCGCTACTGTTTGCTTGTATGAAAAAGGTTTACGTAAACCGTTCGAATGCCCATATCTTGAGGATATTATTCAATGGTGCACATACAAACTTTCACCTAGATTTATAAGCCTATGCCTGTAAGATATTAGCACAGTTTAAAGATATCCTGTTATTTAATGTCGCCCTATTTTCTTACTCCCATTCTTTTCCTTAAAAGCCGTTTCCCTGAAGCTGTAAATATTTCATTACAACAGCACTCAATAAACAGGACGCGAACAAAAGTGTTCTCAGAAATGGATACGGCTTTGCTGGGCCTGTTTGAAGTTATTCCACGACGACTGGCAAAGTAGCGGCGCTAGAGAAAACGCCACTAAAGCTTTTTATTTAGTTAACAAGAATCCTGAGGCCTCAGCCGCCCGAATCAACCGAGACATTGTTCTCGAAAATGGGTCACTTAGAAAATATCGCTGTTATAAATCTGAGTATACACTCGAGATCCGAGTGGAGTTATGTTAATAGTACTTCATATTATTTCTTAAAGTGATAAAATGAAATCTGAGCTGAAGGAAAAAGTCGGGAAAAAAAAGGAAGTAAGTCGGGAAAAAAGGCTTATGTTAGGCTAAAATTATGATCGCGAAGGTAGTTTTTGGACTTACCTTTGAATAAGCTGTGCTATTCTACAAAATGAAATAGCTGCCAGACAGCTGCCAACCCGAATATGGCATGCAAAATTGTACTCTATTACAACTGACAAATTAATAGATGCAGAGATGTACGCTCGTCGCTGTTTTGCAGAATAGCACGGAAGCTCAAACAATCGGTCCATTAAGGCCCCTGTATTAGCCAACGACCTTGAAGTTCCGGGCGGAGCTAGAAATTTTCCCCGCGCCGACCGCCTTGCCCCCGCTACAATATTTCGCAACTGCGGTGTGCATGCGGGATAGTGTTGCCGAACTATCGATATTTTGGACATCGGCAGTTGGCATTGAAATTCGTCTATTACATCGATATTTCATTGAATATTGAAGTTCAACGATTATTATAGATGTTAGGTATTATTTGTGTATCAAAAATATTGAAAGCCACTTTCGCCTCAACTATCAATTGAGAATTATCGATCGGAAATCATAAATTCGAGCCATGGGTTTCATTTTCAACCCCTAGGGCCAAGGCAAAAACAGAGGTGTAGGAGTATATGTGTGTATGTCTGTCTGTGACATCGTAGCTTTCAGTTGGATTGACCGATTTTGATGCGATTTTTTTATTTAAATGCTATAGTTTCCGTGCAGTTGTTCTTAGCTACGTTTGGTTAATATCGGTCCAGCAATGTAAAAGTATCAGCTCTTTTCCGAAATGATGTAAAGCATTTTTTTACCACTCCTTCAATATAAGTATCAAATGAAAGAGCTTGACTGTTAGAATACTATACTATGACAAAGGAGACAATTTTTTAGGCCCTGTAGAAATTGCACGTTTGTACTTTGTTCTAAGAAAATTAAACCACAAGTATGTATGTTGGAAAATGATTCTAGACTTTTATTTCACACCATTTTGATTTTTGCACACCGATCAAAAGACATGAGTAATGACGGACATTGGACATTATTACAACCATAGATTACACAGATGTCAGAACCTAAGTTTTTTTTTTTGATACATGATGTTTGGATTCCTGCATTTTTATAATTCATAAACAGGCCCACTGGGAATGAGAGCGTTTATTAATCAAATCATACTTAAAATAAGTAACAGATTTATCATAGTAAACGGTGTTGATTTCATATAAAATTTAACCGGATTAATTAAGTCATAAAAAAGAGGTACTGTTTTGATATTCAATGTTCCTGTTCATCAGTTCTTGGTTCTTGTCATTTCCAGTTACTTGATATTACCCATACAAAAAAAGCGTAGGTATATCGAAACGTTTTATTATTTTTCGTTGTCAAAGATAACTGCATTCATCTCTGGGACTTCCGGCAGTCACATAAAAAGTCTTCTCAATATTTCTTCGAAAAGAGTTCGAGTTCCCTGTCCCACAGCTCCTGATTTTTATTTATTAGATTTTTTCAAGATTTAATCATGAAACGAAATTAGAAGTTTATTGACTTATTGACCTAATACCTAACTACACTTTTATGTTATTCCCGTTTTAAGTATTTCTTTGGAAAATGGATCACCCAACTTCACAACGCAGTTTTGTCAATTGTACTACTAGATTTCAACACAATGTGCGAAAACAATTACTGTCCGAACTGCGAGACAGCAGCAGTAAGTAGGAATAAGCTGAGGTTCACATTGGACTCTCGATATCCGAATATTCCCGTAAATAAGGCTAAGTTGCTTTTTACCATTCTATTCACAAGATCATAAGAATTAAATCAACATAAGTTTTACTAATATACGTGACAATTTTTGGTGGGACTAATCCCCATACAAAAAGTAATTGACTTCTTTCAATCCCAAGGTTGCCGTCGACACCACAAAATAGCGAATAGTGATAAAACAAGAATTTTTCATTCATTACATAATAAATAGGTATATAATAACTTATTATAAAGAAGTGTCACGTAAAACGTGTAAAGCGAGATGCAAATCCCAGCACTATTAAATTTACTTCAGAATAATCGATATGAATTAATAAACGGCTCCAGAGTAACAAGAAGCGTGACCTTCCCGTCCAACAGTCCGAATCACACTGCCGCCCGTCGCCCGCGCACCGATTCGTCCGTTGATATTTACGTAGAAAACTAAGAAAATTATTTTTAGCCTTATTTTTCATTATTTTGACAAGCCAAACGTACCAATTCTGGAAAAAGTCTCGTTAAATATTTGTGCGAAAGCCAAATACTAAAATTCATTGCCGTTTAGAAGTAGTTACAAGAATTCTAACAAAAAGGACTTCACTTTGAAAATTTTTTTCAATCACTAATAATATATTTAGAATAATTTCAAACGTTCCAATTAAAGATAAAGGTTCAATATATATCATATATTTTTTCTGTAATTTTACATTCACTCAGTAA
The DNA here is from genome assembly GCA_963855885.1 of Coenonympha glycerion. NCBI lineage: Eukaryota > Metazoa > Arthropoda > Insecta > Lepidoptera > Nymphalidae > Coenonympha > Coenonympha glycerion. The sequence continues at coordinate 109,274 of OY979646.1, forward strand.
GGAAGAGTTACACGGAGAAAACCGGAGAAAACCTCTTGTTTGCTAGTAGACAAGCCTTAACATAAGTTAGGATTTATCAACAACAACATAAGGAAACATAAGTTACTGAAGGGAAAAGGGGAGAATTTACAGCATCTATAAGTAAAATAATTTAAATAATAAAATGCAGAAAGCGGAAAAATGATTCAATTCGTATTTCGCTAATGGAAAAAGCTGCAAATGGATTTTAAAAGTGAAGATTTAAGATTTTTGCGTTTTCGGCAACAGAAACAAAAGAATCGGCCAGTTCCCCGATGCAGATCATTTGAATTGCTAATAACTCGCGGGAGTGGCTAAGCTGCTGTTAGGGTACGTTTTCATTGCGAATACTCGTGCTAGTCAATATGCCGCTGCACGCTGGGTCATAAAAACGGCGGAACTGAGTACCTGTTGTGCTCTAGCACACTAATAGGCTTTACAGAATGTTATCCCTTTTTATAACACGGTGGCGTGCAGCGACACATTGTTTTGTCTCCTGTTGACCAAATGCGTTAGTTAAAGTACAGAAGTTGTCTCTGCCAGTTGCCTTCCAGCATCACATCGCAACATTTAAACTGAACTTAGCTTAGTTTGTCGTGAGCTCTTCTCAATATAAGGCGCATAAGAATCTTAGTTTTACCTCAGATTAACATAATTGTCGTGTAAAAATAATGTTTTACATTTACGGCGCGGAGCAGCTATTTTGGAGTGACGCATCTGAGTTTTTGGAGTTTGTGACAACTAATATAGCTAGCAGGAAGATTAATGTAATCGCTGGTTTAGATAATGCTGAAGAATAACATCGAGAGTAAACCTACCACTTAACGGCGTAGAAGCCGTATTTAAGCGATCTTTAGTGAAGTTTAGTTTAAAAACTATAAAGACAATTACTTTTATATTTATACGTCATGTATTTTGGGTCTTTAATCTAAAATCGTTAAGAAGCAGAAACACGATTAGATAAAATTTTCTCGATAGAAAGTTCTCCCAAAAGTTGCTCCAAAATCTCAGTTTTTCTTCTTTTTTTCCGAAACTACAATGGATGTAATTGTAATTTTTGTTTTAATGTGTCGGTAATAATAATATCAAAAAACGTTGAGAAACAGAATTTTAATAGCTAGCTTAGTTTTAGAGAAATTAGGTAAAAGGTCGTTTTTATGTTATATTCTTCCGCGACGCTGCATGTCGCACCCATCAACGCATTCGTGAGAGTGACAAAGACAAAAATAAATTCAATAAAGCCCCTTGAAGAATATTCAGGTAAGTATTCGCCATAAATTACAATCTACCAATGTGCACTTGGTTACCGTGGTTGGCTGTATCGAAACTGTTCAAATTCTATACCCAGTTATTAACTGGATCTTAATAGAGGTACTACTTCGTGATAGAACATAATAATTTCCAGCTTTCCTTGGGGTCGCGGTAATGAAAAGATACCTTATATTGGGAGTATTATCCCCGCGTTAGCCGCCCCCAGCGCCGGCCGAGGACGGCTTTTGTTTCCGGGCGGAAGGAAGGAAAATTGGTTTTATAAATATTGTATGATTTGGTTAACAACCGTATAACTGTTTCTTTTATACCTATCCTACGTAATTTTCAGGATTGTTAATAAATTATTAGCTGACCAATTAACTTATTCAATTTTCTCGTCCCTTGTCGTCATCCATATTAGAACCAGGGGATGGAGTTGCAGGATTGGAGACACTGAATGGAAAACTCAGGATGGTAAATCTAGCTGTTTTCTGTAACTTCGTCGAATTAAGTATGAAGCTAATTTTTATAAGTAAACTTGTCATTGATTCAGACTTCTGCTTGGCGGCCGAAGGTTCGAATTGCTGGGTACCTACCTCAAACTTTTATAGTTCACCATAATGTGCTCTAAGTATGCGAAGCCCGCCAACCACTCACATTCTCCAAGTAGAACCCAGTTGTGGGATTTAAAAACCTTTAACAGAAACCTTTCAGATATTTTCCTCTACGGACGTTTCGCTCTGATATTAAAGCATTCTCAATCGCTCCTGAGTCCGGAACCACGGAACAGGAACCGGGTTGTTGTTTACTTTAATCTCAGAATATTCGTCTTAATAAAGCGGTTGAGTACAGACCGCATGCACCGTGTTCCCCACTCTCGAACCTTCACGACTCTCGGTGGTTAATTAAACTACTTTGTGTTGTTTCCGCTACTTTAGTCTAGTCTCCAGCGCTTTATGTCTTCATTATGAGATGGAAATGTTTTTAAGACTAAGAGATTATGTTACAGAAGTTCATTCTTTACCAGTCTCGACTCTCGTTGCATCTGTGTTGGAAACTATGTTCTTTTTACACATATCAAGTTATTACTTATTATTATTATCTAGTTGTAATTAAGTGACGATGCAGCCTAAGACATTATATATTACACTGGTATATAAGAACTGTGAAGTTCTATCTGTCAGGAAATTATTTCTCTTAAGTATTTTGTTAAAGCAACATACTAATTTGGTGTATGATGCATCTCTAATGAACAGAAGAGTTAAATACAGAGTAGTACCAATACCCCAATCAAATACATCGTTTATTCAAAAATTTTATTATTTTCTAGGACCCTATATTTACAACAAAATAAATGCATTAGCACAAATTTACCCACTTACAAAAATAAGTTGCAAAAAAGCAGCTATCTCACACTTACTTAAGTTATCATATGAGGAAACCGAAAGCCTTCTAGTCGTTTTAAAGTGACTATAATTATTATTATTATTGTTACTACCGATAAACAATTGTAATGGATGCCCTCTTTAATTTTGTGGTTGTATAACATTACAATCATCCACACTTTACAGGATTGAACACACCCTCTCTTTCTCTAACACTACACATACATTAAGCAGACATGCATTTATATGAATATTTATTTAGTTTATAAAAGAGAGGCCATGATATCTATGTATTATATAATAAAAAGAAAAAAAAAAAAAAAAAAAAAAAAAAAAAACTTGGTTAAAGCTAATAATATTAGTTAATATAAAAGCGTGCGGGGAGAAGGCACTGAAGCTGAAGCACAGGAAATACCTAGTTCAGCTTCAGAAGCTTTATATCTGGGAGAATTGAACATAAAATTATTATTACATATATTAACCTTTGAGTAAGAATTAGCTATAAGATTTATGTAAAATGAAGTTGTTTAATAATTTTAAGTTTTTTGGAGTAATAAAACATTTTATTATTTTATTATTATTATTATTATTATTATACTACTTGGTAGGGATGAGTACTACTTACCTATAAACAGCATCGCACCGGAATGCTAAATCGCTTGCGGTGCGTCTTTACCTGTAGAGTGGCAACCACCCGCAGTGATAATATCCCACAATCAAGAAGGCAATTGAACCCAGGACCTCTCAACTAACTATGAGCACTTGCCTACTGCGCAAGGGAGATCGTCAAAAAATAATAAATATTTATCATACAAGTATCATCATATATTTTACAAAGTATACATTCCCTGGGGTTTCATTAAGGAAGGAAATAAAGCCATACAATCTACAATTGCTTATTTTATCCACTCAGTTCCTACAGGATTTATTTAAAACCTTTACGTAAGCAAAACCGTGATCAAAATCTAGCAAACTCGTGTATAAAGGGTCTCTGTGTATACTACACACAGCTCCGCGGTCGCCGCGGTTAGCGGCTGTGGTTCCGTGGATCGCTAGCGATTATCTGTTTGTAATGGAGCCGGTATCTCCTAACGGCCTCGTTAAAGCCCGCTTTATGGCCGGTCTGGATAGGTAAGTGAATGTATTGGGATGAATGTGCTACAAAAAAACGTTAGTAGCCCATTCCTGAGGACCTGCGGACCTTTCCGTGGGAGTGCAATAGATTTTTATGTAACTACCTGAAAAGGTTTAAACTACTTTTTTTGGTGCTATTATTGCGTATCTTACGCAATAAGTATTTTGTTTGTACATCAACAGAAAGTCTTATAATTTTTATATGTATATAATATCTACGAACACGTATTGTGCATTTAGCATTATCGATAGCACTACGTGATATAATGTATAAACTTCTAGTTTTAATATAGTATATAAGATCATTGTAAAATAGAATTCATTATGCCACTAATATAGACGTATCTTACGTTAGTCTGTGCCTAATTTATTTCCGCTTCGAACACGCTTAACGTATCCTTACGAAGGATACGCAATACTATCACCGGTAAGTAGCTAGTAAGTACCCAAAGGTATCGTCGCTATTTTCAACTAATGGCTACGTATAGCAGGTACTCCTTAGTTAACAATTCTCATTTCGAGTTCCTTTAAAATGTGGAACTGAAAAAAGGAAGGTAAAAAACTATGCATGAAAAACTATTTTTAATGTACAGTTATTAAAATATTGTTAGAATATTTAATCAAATCTAACAATCATATTCACCAACCAATCAAAAAATAATTATTCCATCGTTAACTAGAATTGATGACCCTGAAGCAGAAGTTAGCTTAGCTTAACTCATTACTCGTAACACTAAAGATAAAATCTTTAGTTTTACGAGTGAAACAAAAGGACCCTGATATTAACACACGCTTAGCTTACAAAATTACTCTCTTAGCGCTAGTTGTCGTAAAAAAGTAAAAAAAAAATACTTTCAAGCAAGGCATAACATGCACTGAAAGTAATCACAATGACTGTTGTCAAACTAAAACAAAGTCTCAAATTCATCGATCCAGCTAAAGCTGAGTCGGCCGACGCGGCATCTCGAAGTCTGGCGTGATTGCAGAGTGCAGCGATCCCGGCACCTGGTATTCCCTGGAGCCGAACTTGTTCCGCCTTGTTTGTGACAAATTAGAGCAAGATAACAAAGATACCGCTCATTCCCGGAAGCTCGGTCCATTGTGCAGACCAGTAGGGCTAGTACAACATGCAATAAAGGTCAATTTATACCGCCACAGAATGGAATGAAAGCGATTTTTCGCAAGGAAATTGTACATAGCATTATGAACTTTATGCTATGTACAATTTCCTTGAAAGGGGAGTCTGTTGGGTCGGTCACAACAGAGCGGTGCCAAGCTTTTATGAAATAATTCGCTGAAATACTCGAGCTGTCCAGCGAATTCTCGCGTTATGAGGCGAAATTGACGCTTCCATTCCATTCCATTCCACCGCGGTGTAAATTGACCTTAATGGTAATATACGCTTTCGGCTACTCCGCAGTTGGACGGGCATCTGCTTGTACAATATCACCGTCCAGCGACGGATGTGTGCTACCAAACGGCCAAACGAACGCAGACGAAATTCTTAACTTTATTGAATATTTCTCACGCCAAGGCTAGCGTGTGTTTATGTGTGTAGCACCGATAAATATAGCATGCAAGGGACAACGTAAATCGGTGGTGTACAGACTAATACATACACCGATATAGTACGAATGTACTAACTTTGTAGTTAAATAAATAAAAAATACTGCTGGACGAATCCTTCAAGTGGAAATATTACCCATCCGTACAGAAAGCATAAAGTACTTTAAAACAAAAGCACGTATGTATCTACTATAACATATAATAAACCAGCGAAATTAATTAAAATATATTATTTCGCCGCGAGAATATGCGCTCACATTTCATGCCTCGCGGAAAATGAAGCTAAAATAAGCACTAGACTTTAATAAAAATACGTTTTACCGCGTCGAGTCCTTGCGGGAGTGAATTTGAGGAAATTTTCCACGAGGGAAATACTGACTTATGACGCGACGTGACATTAAAACGTATCAGAGTCCACGTAGTAGAAGCGTAATACGAAGGTTTTAAAATACTCTAATTCTATTCTATTCTCTCGATTCAAATCGAAATTTATCCTAAACTACTTCTACTACTAGCACTACTCCCACAGTATACTATTAAATTTTCAATATTCCACGAATAAAAATCATAATATTCATAGGCATATTGCTGTTCTATGTAAAAGGGCCCTTAGAAGGTGAAGTGGTGTCAGTAAGGTACTCATAGACGATCGAATTTGGTGCGGCCGGACCACGAACGCGGTCCGCCACCGGACCATATTCGATCGTGTGGCGCACGGTCCGCCGAACATTATTATTATTATTAACGGTTCGGCCGGTTCGGAGCGCTTGCACATCGAACGCGGTGCGGTGCGGTGCGGTCCCGAACCGATACGATCGTGTGGACGGCGCACCGAACCATTTGTTGGTTTAGTTGCTATTGTGCCACCATACGCGCGACACGTTGCAACGTGTTCGCATCAAATATGGAGTGCCAAGAAGATCACATTGTTTCGGAGAAAAGAGCTATTATAGAACTGTTAGAGTTGTACAAAGTAAAAGTATTTAATATGTATAATTTTTGGAAAACAAACCTCTTTACGATTTATATTATTTTTTATGGAATTTGAAAATAGAAGGGTAGTTTAGTTCTGTCTGTGATTGAAAAAGAGATGTCGGAAAAAATGTTACTAATTGAATTATTGAAAATACAAAAAGATAAATAAGTGGCAAGAATCTTTCATTCACAATCCTGGACCTGTAGACGAATAGGAATTTCAATATTTTGGCGAAGGCGGGGAAGAATTGCTATCAGTTAGTATAGATTGTGTAAATATAGTATAAACTATTATATTAATAAACTACATATTAAATACTACTTTTTTAAGATAAAACTTTGCCCATTCTTTTCTCCTTCTTTTTGTAGGTAATGAGGATGTAGCAACGACAGTTGCTGCAACTAATGCCACTTTAGCCTGTTTTGATAGAACAGGCGCCATATTGAGACGTGTTCACGCTCTGCTAGGATAAAGACAACTGAACGGTTCGGAGTTCGGTGCGGTCGTCTGTTTTGTAGAGCGCACCGCACGGTCCGGTGGTACGGCCGCACCAAATTCGATCGTCTATGAGTACCTTAAGGGCGGCGGACTCGATAGCTTGGAGGGTGCTCCAAAAGTCTTCCATGCAAAATCATAGGGGGCTGAGGGCTTTGCTGCAATACATTAACTATACCCATCTAGGTTATAATACGACGAGTACTTACTTTACAAGTACTTTTGGGGCTTCATTAGTACAGAAAAATACAAAACTTCGAAAAATATTTACCGCAATATTATTGTATGACTCGTTCTTTCTCGCCTAATAAATAAATAAAGGCATCAAATCTACGACTTATTGGTTCTAGTTTGCTTGTATCTGCATAGTACTTTACAGTTAGTTAGTGCACAGGGGCAATTTTAGTGCCCTTAAGAGAAAGTTCCTGCTAAAATCTTTGTTATCTAGTCTAAGGTTACTGAAATAAAATTTGAATTTTTGTATTTAATAGTATCGTAACTCTTGTATGAGTATGTCTGGAAATCATATGATACAAAAAATCTGTAACTATCGAAAAATACGAAAAATAACTGTATTAGGGTGCACTAGAGCAAGCACAAAAATATGAACATTGTTAAGATATAACGTATGTTTTCAGATTTTTGTACAAAAATTTCAAGTGGCTCCTAACTTCCGAAGAAAGCAGTCTTTTAAGGCCATTTTCAAGTAAGTAACTCAATGCCTGGGTAGTTAAGTTGCAAAAATTAATGTTCAGATACTTTTGCACCACTCTTGAAAATAGATATTTGCTTATGTAGTTTTGTACACTTAGTTACAAATGAGTAAAACTATAATACATAATAGTAGCGGCGGTTGCACTCTCAGATCTGTGGAGGGAACTCTCAGCGGTTACTCTGCTTCAGAGAGACGCCGCTGAACAAAGTGCTTCCAGTCTATCGGGAACTGATCGCTTTGCTTGGCTTTTTAGTGAAATTCAATGCTTCTTGCGTTGCAACATTTTATTTTCTACCGCGAGTCCCGAGTGCGCTCTGACTGAGCGAGAATTTGCAGTTCGTGAAATCTCGCGGGAGCCGTTTGTATCTAGATGCAAACTGTTCATCTTTTTTTTGAGTTAATAATATACTTAAAGGTTAAACTTATGTTATATGTCTAAAGAGCCAGCTACAAACTCCCCCGTATGTATTTCTTACATTTAAAAACACAAACATACCATCGCTACTAGACCCAAGGCGGTCGATAGATATAAATATGCTAGGATTAGGTATACAATATAAATGAAACTGCGTATAAACTGTGCAAGTATTTGACATAAGAACATTAAGTAAACATGATTCTGTCGTTTATGAGCACAATAAAACGATTGTTTTCTAAGTAGCAATAATAAAAGATACACATATAATAGATAAACAAGTAAACAATAAAAGATATTAAATAATGACCTTATCTACAATATTGAAATTTTTCCTTCATAAGTATTTTAAAATGTTTAAGGAAAGTTTTTAAAAGATAGTAAGAAATGACTGGTGCGGATTTTTTTCAACGAATTCAATTCTTATTTTAATAATAGCTTGTGTACTGGAGGCCAAAACCGCCTTTGCCACACCATGTATAATATGCCAAAATTTAGTAATAGGTACGTAATTCAGGTAAAAGTTTGTTATACTCTGGTATCGCATGAGGGAGATAAATACTCCTAAACAATGTGCGACAGCGCGCAATTTATTACAAAAGTTGTTTATTGTCCCATTTCGCGTTACATTGAAATAGTACAATACACATTTCACACCACATTAAACACTCTAGCCCATATAGGTTGCGATGATTATAAAAATATACTAACGCAGATAAAAACTTTCCGTGATGTACTGCGTAGCATAAACTACGACTGTGACAGCGTAGCAGATAACGGCGTAGCTGATAAACTATGGCTACGGCTGCGTAGCGTTTTGTAGTCAGCAACGCAGCGATCTGTAGGGTTAGTACCGTGTTTGTACGAATTTCGAGCGGACTCGCATTGAAATTCGTACAAAAACCGGTACTAACCACTCTGGTAACAAGATTAAAATTACGCCAATTCAAGTAAGTCGTATTATATTGCAAGAAAGGAGAAAATTCGTCGAGTTTAAATTAAGAACACAGCTGTTCCCAATCTTACAATGTTTGAGATGGGTCATATTTATTAAAGAAATGTATTATGGAAGTTTAATAAAATAGCCCAGAATGATAACAGTATGCCAAAGGATTAATCCGTTTATATTGGATAATTTTACAAATAAACACTATTTTCTAATGTCGTAATGATAAGTTAAAATCCATCAAACAGCTTTTTCTAACACTGTTACACAATTTACCGAAGAATAATCTGTCCATTGAAAAACATTACCATTATTTATCATCCAGTTAAATCAAAAGCAGCGTCACTGTATATGCGCAACATAATATATTCGCATTTAAAATCTTGGAATAAGCCAACGGTAGTACAAAATTTCTTCAAGAAAAGACTATTCTTGGTAGAATAGTCGATGGTAAAACACAACCTTGGCTTGCTCTCGGATAACTTGCTACTAATCTCAATTACTGTCGTTTACTAGAGGCAACTAAAGCCGTTTGGCCACTATAACCGGTTATCAATAAACAATGCCTCGATTAATTTTATCGAGACCGCCATACCGACATAAGACTGATAAGTTTGGTACGAGCGTAATATCGGTCGATGTGACGCGTTTTATATTGTGACTTGCAAGTCGAAATTATAATCAAATCAAAATGTTTATTCTTTCACACAGTTCTAACTTTTATATTATCACCACGTTTGGAAAGCTGATTTGAACCGAGAAGAGCTGTCAAGCGGTGTGATGATCCAATTAACTAAAATGTCCTCCCTGTCTGAATGGTCGATGACTTACGTCAATTCTTCTCTTACAGCGGGTGATATTTTAATTAAAAAAAAACCGGCCAAGTGCGAGTCAGACTGGCGCACCGAGGGTTCCATACCATAAGAGAAGAAAAACATTAAAAGAACCACTTTAGTTCATGAATTTACGAGTATAATTTACATGTAGGTACTTTTGTTGGCGAACCGCAAACGTAACTTTGTTTTTGGTGGTTTATTGTTATTATCAAAAAAAGTATAATAGTTAGGGAGTTCATTTTATTTTTCCTGTAAAACATACATTAATGTCTATTGATCATAATTATTTCAGATTTTTCGATTGATAAACTTCGGAGATAAGGGGGCGGGGACGGTATTTTTTTCGACAGTTTGCTCAATAAATCAAAAACTATCAACCATAAAAATAAATAAAAATCGGTTTTAGAATACACAAGTAACGCCCTTTCATATGATACCCCACACAATATTGTTATTTCATTTTGAAAATTCGAAGCCCCCGTTTTCCCCCCTTTTTAAATAAAAATAAAAACAATTTTCAAATTTTTACGATTGCTATGACGTCGGGTCACTAATAACTATAACTATTCTAAATTTCAAGTCGATAGCTGCGATATTTACTGAAATAATCGAGTGTGACAGACGGACGGACGGACGGAGAAAGTCTCACCGTAAGGGTTCCGTTTTTACCAAATTGGTATGGAACCCTAAAAAAAAATTAATCGGACGTAACTAAACCGATCGACCGGATTAAGCGACTCTACCGACACAGTCAAATTATTATTATCGGTTGTCATCCATCGGGCATCGTAAGTACAGACGTTTATTTAAATGCACGAGGCTCTGGTAAGTCGGTCACGCGGACGGGCCGCCTAACAAGGCTATTTGATACCCGTAGTTTGGGCTCTACGATGATACATTAGCAGTAGATCGGTCCGTTTTCCCGGGAGCAGTTTAACGACATGCATTATTCAGAGGCGTCGGTCGGCGCCCGCTCTCGTTGGCGCGATGAATAAAATTGACTCCCATTCCTTCATACTACTAGCACCTGCGCTCCTCGTCTCTGTACCCTGTTAAGACATTAAGTATCCAACCCAGCAGAAGCCACGCAGAAGCGGAGCTACACCGATAATTTTTATCTAGTTGATGCAGAATGCAAAATTGTTTCCGTCCACAATAAAAATTCGTTGTGCATTGATAAATAAATCGATCGCCAATTTCGCAATATACAACCTTTGCATATATTGTACTAGGATGGAACCCGGCTTCTCATCCATGAACTCTATTAGACTTCCAGGGGCTGAGTTTAGCCAACCTGTGAGGCATTCTTCTTGTTCCGGTATCCACCGATGAAAATTTTGCTGACATATTATTCAGATGCCATGCCATGATATATATGTATATTTAAAAAAGTAAGTTTGTTGATTTGTTCTTCAATCAGGCGACTACGGAGCAACGGATCAACGTATCCCGTTGAAAATCAATGAGTCCCACAATCATTACATGCAAAACTGAAATTCAAGCGAGTGCAACCGCGGACAAAAGCTAGTAGATAGATATACATTTGATTTGACGAACTATACAATGATTATGTATACATGTTGTCAAAAATTATGGAAAAAATTGTATATCGGAGACTTGATCAATATTTAAACTCAATCGATTTCTTGTATGAAAAACAGTATGGCTTTAGATCTAAATCTAGCACTGTATCAGCAGCTATTGATCTTGTCACTAGCATCAAACTACAAATAGATAAAAAACAAATAGCTGTTGGAATATTTATAGACCTTCAAAAAGCGTTTGACACTGTCAGTCACAATCTTCTTCTTAGAAAATTACATAGAATTGGAATTAGTGGAAAAGCTTATGATATACTAAAATCATATCTTTCAAATCGTTACCAGGTAGTTAAAATAGGTGAAAATTGCAGCAGTCCCGCTTTAATAAACTTTGGTGTTCCTCAAGGATCCATTTTGGGCCCTTTATTGTTTTTAATATACATAAACAACATCCAAGAAATCGGTTTGAAGGGAGATATTTCACTTTATGCAGATGACACTGTTTTAGTTTACTACGGTCTATCTATCAACTCCATTATGAAAGATGTGCAAAGTGATTTAAATAATCTAAATGTATGGTTCCAATCCAACCTCCTTACTATAAACGCCACCAAAACAAATTACGTTATATTTGCCCCAAAAAATAAGAAAATCCCCAACTATACGCCACTAACGATCAATAACCAAACTTTACTTAAAACTAACAACCAAAAATATCTTGGCCTAATTCTAGATAACCATATGATATGGAGACATCATTTAGACAAGCTTCGCAACAAACTCTCATCCTTAATGGGATGCTTGCGTGGGATCGTACATTGTCTTCCAAAAAAAGTAAGATATACTATTTATAACTCACTCGTGAAACCGCACATTGATTACTTAATTGAGTTATGGGGGGCAGCAGCAAAAACTAATTTAAACGTTATTCAAAGAGCTCAGAATAAAATTATTAAAGTCCTATTCCACTACGATTTTTTAACGCCTACAAATAAAATATATGAAGAAACGAAACTTTTTAATATACGTCAAACATACGTCTATAATACCGCAATATTGGTTAGAAAAATTCTTGATAAGGACATACACTCCAAAATAACTTTTACTAAGAGACACGTACAAAAACGGGTTTTGCGCCGAGCAAATCATCTCCTGCTATCCCATAAACCGCGAACCAACTATGGTATCAAAAACATAATATTTGAAGGAGCGCAGATTTACAATAAACTTCCGAATGATATTAAAGACGCTAAATCTATATGTTCTTTCAAAAAAAAATTGAAATTTTTCGTGCGTAGTAATGTGTCTATACAATAAGCCATATCCATTTGCCAGTGATCTGTGTTCTTTTCGCCGGTCCATAATGTTTTCTGTCGCATCAAGTCGCATTTTGATAACTACCCACTTTTTTTTTTTAGAATGTGTAATTATAGCTAAATAGTTCATATGATAGTATTTTGTTGTTTATACATAAGTAGCAAATGGTGCATGCTCAGTGTAACAATTACTTTGTTAGTTAAGTTTTCTCATTTAAGTGAATTACTGTAATTCTTTTGAGAAAATAAAGATCTTAAACCGTAAACCGTATACATTATCTCATCTGGAAGAGATCCTCATTGGTAGTTGGTAGCGATAAGATAACTTTGTGCATGTCATTTCTATGTTTGTCTCTATGTATCTTTATATGTACAGAATAAATAAATAAATTATATAATCAAATCCATCACTATAATAATTTAACGACTTTGTGAAAGAAGTAAAATGTTAGAAGTATTATAAATTAAATCCCATTGTTCACTTCGTACACTTTATTTCATGTGACAATATCTCGTTTAATAAATAAGCAGCTTGTTTGCTTATACATCTTAACTTTGACATTCATTTGTTAAATTCTAGTATTACAATTCAATAATATAAAATAAGCTTTACTTTCAAATTAAATAATATATATCTCAATTATTCGCTCTACTCCAGCCTCTTTCTATCATATCTCTTTTTTTTATTCGTTTTAGCGGGAAAACAAGTCAATGGCGGGAAATGCTATGATTGGTCAGTATTCTGTCAACTCAAAAATGGAAGTCAACCTTACCATAGATTAAATAAAATCATGACAGAAATTAATATCAATTAGTGATAGATATTTCGTTCGATGACAATTCAACTACAAAGTGGTTCGAAGTCAAACAGCGATACAGCTGATTATTACTATGTTTTATTTGCATGCGAAAATTGAATTCCAATCAGCTATCTGGAACTACGCGTTCAGTTTGTATTCTGTACGTCACGGCAAATATCAGCGTACCCCGATACAAGCAAACAAACTCAGTTAATTAACAAATTTTATCATAAATATTCCATCCATTGATATACATAATCGGATCGGAAATATTAATTTTAGCGAGTTACCATTTTCATGTTATCAGTTAGCGGCCTCAAAAATCTGTGTTGATATATTATAGTGAATTGAAAAGATGACTGACTGATTTATTTAAACATAGCGCAAACCACTCAGGCTTTACATTGGTACTAGTACAAGTCACAAGACACAAGAAAGTTAGGAACTCGACAGCGTTATACGTTTTTTGGTTACTTCCCACGGATAGATTGGATAGCGAAACCGAATCGAGATTCAAATCGTAATTTAACTTGTACTAAGAATTTATTAGGAGTTTAAGCCATATAAACCATAGTACCTATAGGGCGACATCGTTGACGTAAGGTATACAGAAATTCTTTGTGGTGTAGAATATACGCTTTTACAATATAATCCTATTTGCACAGGTTTAGAAGATCTTTCAAAAACATCCAATAAATTAGGATACCATTTCTAATTCTAAATGTTAAAGATTCTTGGAATGATATGGATACATTCCCGTCTCCTCACAATAAATCACAAAAATATGCGTTTTATTTTCATAACATTACTTAAGTAGTATTGCATAACATTTTCATAAGAGTCACTTGCCAGTTTTCCTCAGTGCAAAGCCGCTTTTGCTTTGTGGTAGAGTTTTGATAGAAGCCTGTTAATTAGGACTATGTATAAAGATTTTCTATTTCAATTATCATATTTATTTTAATGTAAGAGAAGGTCACGTGAGCAAAGCCGCATGCGTCCGATAGTCAAAGTAGTAATAACAACGGCCTCCTCTTCACAGGTTTAGTATTACAACTGCGCTGGTAGAATGCTAACTCTTCCTTATAAAATAAACCTCCCTCAGACCAGACTCGGTTAATTTATAAATTATAAATTATATAATATAATTCCAAACGTGTACTAATCAGGAATTTAACTCGGGCCGAATAATCAGGGACATCCTAAAACTATAAAATAATGGCACTTGAAGAATAAAAATTATCATTTTGATCACCCAGGAGTCGAACCTAAAACATCGGAACCTGCAGCTATGGTTTTATGACTATCTAGTCAAGCAGTATAATATTTCAGGCAGGTATAATGGTTTATTCATGAGGCCGTCAGTGGCCGTACTTGCGTCTCCACAATCGATACGAATAGAGCCTTCTCATGCATAATGCGTGTGTTTACCCTCGACGCATACATTTGCGGAAAATAATGACTCCCACAAGTGGACAACCTTACCGATGGTATACCACAGACCAGGGAATTACTTTATATGGTATGATAAATAAATAGTATCATACCATTGAAGAATTTTTAATTGACAAGCATTCTTGGAACGATAGTGATATGCTTCCATCTACTCACGAGATATTTTAAAAATATTGTTTCATACTATATAATAAAACTTGTATAGTGACAAATTTTGAAAAAGCAAGTACCGAGTTTCTTGCCAGTTCTTCTCGGTGCAAACCTGCGTTCCGTACCTGGCGGTAGAGTTTTGACTTTTCATTAGAGCTTATATCTAAGCCTATGTGTGAAGAATAAAGATTGAAAATTTCATTTTCAATGTGATAAAATTACTTTGTAACCTATATCAAAAACTTACATGCAGGCTGAACTTTATTTCGCATTTTTACGGCTAAGTTCGATATAGCATCATACCGATAAATGATCAGTTCAATGGCGTAGTTTTGTAAGTATTATTTAATATCAATATTTTAACATATTTTTAAGTGAGGCTATAAAAAGGCTCAGAGTTACTCAATGGGCAATGAACAGAGCTAATAACTTAGCATAGAGATACGCGATCAAATCAGAAATGAAAAGATAGGTTAAGACACCGGTACAGCTACATAGAAACAGCCAAAACTCCACGTAAGTTACAGATGTTTCGCGCAAATTATATCGAGGCAGCGAAACTAACTGAAAACTAGCAAACCCAACGTACGTACTGTTAGGTCCGGTTGGCGGTGGCAAGAAAAACACCAATTTGAACATTGGGTTTTTAATCGGTATTCGGTGACATGGAAGCACACTTGGATTATTCTACACTATAGATCCCTGGGGAAGGGATTTTATAGAGCCGGAGCTGCACCTTGAGGCTACATTGCTGATGATGATGAGGCCGGCAGGCTGAAAACCGGGTCCGTAGCCTCAAGGATGGCAGCAAATAGCCCAAAATGCGGACTGATTTTAGATGAAAAGATTCTGTATATATAGGAAAAAACTGATTACTATGTGCTGATCGGAAATTGATGTCGCTATACAGCAAAAATTTAGTCTGGTCCGGCCTTTCTACGACAGGGCCGTATTTGGGTTATAACAGTACGTATTTAAAACGGAGAAATAACATTAATATTAAATAGTCACCCTGTTTGAGTTACAGTAGCGGATGGGAGGTGAGGGGGGTGCGCGGGAGGGCGACAGCTCGACATAAATCTCGCTAATGACGCAGCCGTCTGTTGCAAATCCTTTCATCTCCTGCGCGGCAATACGGCAACGCCAGCAGCCTTTTGCTTTTTGCCCAGCGCCTGCGTTACATTGATATTTTCCTTAAAAATTAGTAGAGCGCTCTGAAACGAAAGTTCAGAATGTTAAAACTAAGAACTTTTGTTTTACAACACTTTTTAGGGTTCCATAGCTAAATGGCAAAAAAACGGAACCCTTATAGATTCGTCATAACTATCTGTCTGTGTGTCCATCCCTATGTCACAGCCACTTTTTTCCAAAACTATAAGGACTATACTAATAATACTGTTGAAACTTGGTAAGTAGATGTATTCCGTTAAGTTTGCGGTTTGGTAAGAAAAGTGATTTTTATTTATTATTATTTATCTTTTGTATAGTAGTACGGAACCCTCAGTGCGAAAGTCCGATTCGCACTTGGCCGGTTGTATTCCTAACCTGATATTTTGGATGTACGCGCTGTGCAATATTCTGTTTGTACCCACGCCGCACTATCGAGTGGTGAAATGTCACTGACCCTGCGCTCGCACGTAGTTTTTACACAGAATAATGTACATTAGAGACATAAAATTAATTGGAAAATGTTAATAAGCGTAAAAAAAAGTTGCGTACTAGAGCCGAGAACATTTTGTTATTTTTTAATAACGCTCTAAATACAGAAAAACCCAAAATTAAAATTATGTTAGTTCAGGGTATAAGAAATATCCAGCACATTAAAAATTATCTTACGTTTTCTATTTTAAAACGATTTTATGAGACAATACGAGCAAGCAAGACCGTTTATCTCACAATTCGTACAGAGTAAGTTAGCTCTGTCCGTCCAGCCTCCCCACGGAGAAGTAATCTCAACTCTCTAGTTTCCAAGCGACACAAAAACGGCTCGCAATATATTCCTAGTGTTAGCAGTTTGCGCGCCCGTAAATTAGATTAGGAACCCGCAAACATAACACAGCGTGGGAATTACATCTAAATCAATGTAATGTATTGTATGTAAAATAGTTATTTACACTGTATCTTACTTACTGTTACTACATTTCTTCCTTTTTACATTTTATTTTATTCATTACAAGTTAGTACTTAACTGCAATCTCAAGTAAGTATAAAGGTGCTGTCGATGATGTTATTGTAACTTGGATGGTGAATGAACTGAATAATCCGCAACGGTTGCTACACAGCATCATACCAGAAGACTACGAATACTCTTGACCGGTACGGTAGTAACCAGCCGCGGAGATAGTCTCCCAATGGACCACATAATATTATAGACAAAAATTATAAACTTTTAAAACTAGCCTGCAATAGGAACCAAACCCGGGAAATCCCGCTTGGATCAAAACTAAACTGCGTCAAAAAATCGATGGCATAGAGACCTGACATTAAATGAGGTGAAGGAGAGATGTCAATTTGACTTCAGGGTTTCACTATTCTTCTGTTAAATGTCAAGCTTCGATATGAGAACGTGTCACTCTTTTAACAATCTCATTAGACCATAATAATACCTACATAGATTTATAATAAGTTGTCGCTCGCGCTCCGACTAGATAGAGAACTACCTAACAACGACAGCTCCGTGAGTGTGGCAAGTTTTTTTGTAGTGTGAGTGTGTCATTTTGGTATATCACGCGGATGCTAGTGTGCGTGAAAATTAGCCATTTTAGTCCAAGTATTTTTTGCCGCACTTTTTCATATTATAATTATTTTGGATACTATTTTGTTAGTTAAATATTGAAATGCTTTGGAGCAGCAATTCCAGCGCACATTGCAAGTTCTCTCGTTGCGGGAATGCGCTGATGCGATGAAAACTAGCTCCGTGATATAACAGTAAACTTTACTATGAAGTACGCACATCGAATTAATTGGTAACATTTGACGTTGCTACGTATTGAATTAGTTTCAGTTTGGCGGGAAGTTCGTCTGAACAGTGCAATGTTGGATGAGTTGCTCGCTTTGCGAAATATGACGACAGTACATATTGTATGCATCTATGAATTCGCCAGTTGTAATAGAGTACAATTTTGCATGCCATCTTCGGCTTGGCAGCTGTCTGGCAACTGTTTCAGAGATGGGCATTTTGAAGAATAGCACTGCAGTTGAAAATAGCCAATGCGGTTTGCATTAGCTTGGAGTAACTCCGACAAGCTGAAATAAAATAGGTGGGTAAATTAAATACGAAAACTAATACATATTAGAAGTATCGAGTAGTTCAATTAGTCAGGAACTAGTAAACAGCTAAATTTTAGGCACAAGCATGACTGAGAGTCCAGAGGGATTCTCTTGGGTTTGTAATTATACTGAAAGGTTCTCACTTTCGGGGAAATAAAATAATTATAGCCTTTTTAATTACAGGACTACAGCCGTCGCGTTGTGGGTGTTCTCAAATTCATGAATTTCTAAATTTAGTCTAGCTGTGTGATTCTTCAAAAATACAATTTGCATCGATTAAGCGGCCAAGGCGCCAATTGGCCGGTGATGGTCGCGTTGCTACGGTTCCCGGCGATGGTTGGCCGATGTATAATTTTATTTTGGAGAATTGTAGTCTGAGTGACGCGTTGATGAATCAATCAAACAGTCTTGTTCTTGTTAACATTTTAATTTTAATCATAATTATTTATTGATAACATTTCATTTAAAAAAGCATATTTTGTCTATTAATTGGTGATAGTTGCAGTAGGTGAGGGTTGAGTTAGTTCGGAGCAGTAGTTCCCACGCTGCGGCGAAGTTGCTTCGCGCGGAACACTGCACAGTGCACACTGCACCGTGCGGCGAACTCACCTCCGCTGCAGGAGCGATGCACTGATGCGATCACTATTTGCATGCAAGTTCTAATCGAATATTCATATCACTCAAATATAAATAGCTAATAAAAAATTGGTTGCCTGTAAAGTCGGTATACGGGCGAAAGTTTTACGTGACAACGTATGTCTGTCTCTCTCGCTCTTAGGCGGGCTAACCATGCCCGAGTGGAAGGGACGCGTGCCTCTCACTCGCTCTCATTGTGAGCGCATAACGTGAGCGGAGCGTAACGCAGTTTCTTGAAGTGTCACCCGGCAAATCAATTTATAAGACGTTGTCACGTCAAAAATAATAGTATTTGATCACAACATCGCCTTCTAGCAGGAGGCTTCTTTTAAACGGTTTTGTATCGCGTAACATGGTGACGTCTCTAGCGACAGTTATCATGTTGAACGGACGTGCAAGCATCTACAGTCTACACAATCGTGGCGAGCATGAGGCGTGAAAGTGAATTTATTTTACCGGCTCTCTCCCACACGGCCATTCCCATTGATGCCTTAAAATTATTGATGAAAATTACAGAGAGTCAGATCCCACTACACAATCGTAACCGCGTGTATACCTGTAGAAAACAGTCGCCATTCGCCACCCATGGGGCAATAAAAAGGGGTAAAGACCACGATGATGCGATCTCTGTCGGTCTTGCAGGCTTTACGGTTTTCACATCATTATCTCGCGAGCAACGAATGTTTCTACTACAGGGATAATTGCCAATATTCGCCGACTATACGTATAGGCGAAATCACAGGTATGATTCTGCCCTTAACAACGTGTATGGCATGCGTTGTTTTCCTCCTTGTGTTCGAACAACAACTTGCCAACAACACACCGCAGCTCTAATGAACGCGGGAACAAAAGAGTTCGAACTCTGCAACCTAACACAAAGCGAATGTTAATAACAAAAGGCACTATATGTGTGAACTAGTGCGAAATACGTGGCTGCAATACGCCAACACCTAAAGGCAAATAATGTGTTCATTAAGTCAAAAAGTCAAAATATCTTTATTTCACATAGGCCTAACATACAGGCTCTTGCGAACGTCGGCATGACATTTCTTGCATAATAATTGTGATAACTACAAGTCGACTTAAAACTATACGAGGGTTCCAAACGCGCCCTGCTGCTGAGAAGAAGCCCACAACAAACTCAGCCGGGTATTTTTTTTATGTTATCACCATTTGTCAGTCCATCGATATAAATTGTTTTAGTCACACTACTTTGCTAAACAAAGTTTGACAGCGGACCAACAGTTAGCTATCGTATTACTGTTGTCGCCTTCTAACTGTCGTGCGTGACACACGCGTATATAATGAGTAAATCGGAATTTTCCAAACTACCTACCATGACCAAATGTGATATATGTAAAAAATCGATTACCAGATCTCTGCCGGGGTTAGAGTGCAATAAATGTGATAAAATTGTTCATCTGGTTACAAAATGCAGCGGTCTCTCCAACAAGCAAATTGCAGCGCTAAAAGCGGCTTCCAGCTTAGAGTGGACCTGCGCAGATTGTCAGCGGGAATCACCAAGGCGAAACTCATCTATTGTGATTCCAGATGAAGATGATGAAAACGACGAAACACCCGTCCAGATTGATGCAAAAAAATTGTTGTGTAGTATTTCTAAAGAAGTGGAAAAAGCAATAAAAGTTGAAATGCGGGAACTTAACGAGTCGTTGCAATTCCATAGCGCTAAATTGGAGGAAGTGGTTGAGTGTATCGATGCTTTTAAGCAAACCATTAAATCACTGGAGCGTAAAAATGTGGAGTTAACTAACAAAAACAACAATCTTCAAACACGAGTTGGAGTTCTTGAACAGCGCCTGCAAGGAATGGAGCAAGAAAAGCTGTCAAAATGTGTTGAAATAGCAAATATACCCAGCAAACCTTCCGAAGACATCGAAGACCTAGCTAAAAATATCGCGCTCAAACTCAAATTGTCCACTGAAGTAATCATGAGCGCACGACGGCTTCCTGGAAAAAAAGACCAGCCTGCAAACATAACGGTAGAACTTCATGACGTGTCGTCTCAAGAAAAGTGGATAGAAGCAGCGAAGTCAGCTAAAATCACAGTACTAGACATTCTACCTTCCGAGCGTAGCAACAATAACGTTATATATATCAGAGAGGCGATGACAAGGTTGAATAAATCTATTTTATGGCAGGCGAAACAGGAGCTGAAAAGTAAACAAAACTACAAGTACGTGTGGTTCAAAAAAGGGTTTGTTAAGGCGCGCAAGGACGACGGTTCAAAAATCCACACCTTGAGATCCCTGGATGATGTACAGGCCTTAGCTAATAATTAGGTAAAATTTAGAAAAGTCAATTGTTCCTTGACTTCTATTGATAACTTTTTTCTTTCCTTTTAATTTAAATTAAATAAGTAGTAAGATGGATAGTATCTCAAACGAAATTTATGAGTGTTCAGACTGTCATAATATTAATGAGTTCTTAGCTAGTATTCCTAATTTTAGTGTAAATCTACTTTGTATTCACTTTAACATAAGATCCCTAATAAAAAACTTCTCCACACTTGAGCAGTGTATACTATCTTCCAATAAATGTATAGATGTCGTAGTCTTAACTGAAGTTAATATTTCAGATAATATTAGTTGTTTATATCATATAGATGGTTACCAAATGTTTACAGCTTTAAGGAAGGCGAGAAGGGGCGGCGGTATAATAATATACGTGAGTAATAAACACAAGTGCAGTATTAAAAACACAAACACAAAACATTTTGAAAACATCTTATTTACGATCACCACTAATTCAAACTACACTGCGAACGTTTGTGCTGTATACCGCCCTCCCAGTTCGAGTAAAAACCTTTTCATTGATGAACTCTTAGCGACTTTAAACAACTTTTCAAATAGTACAGACTTATACTTACTAGGAGACACTAATATAAACCTAAATTTAGACAACCCTGTAAAACATAAATACAATAACACGTTGCACAGCTTAGGCCTTTTGTGCGGGATCACAGCACATACAAGAATCGAATTATGTAACGAAAAGTTAAGTAAAACTTGCATTGATCACATATACGCTCGATCCCGCACACAAGACCTGTACACAGCGGCGATCGGTACGACACTAGCCGACCATCGCGCGGTAATACTCGCATGCGTCGGCGCACGAACGCAGGGTGTCCCGAAATTCAAGACTTGTTTAAATAACCAAAAACTTTACTCTTTGATTGATGGAATTGATTGGAAGCCAACGCGCAGTATGGAATGCCCTATACGTATATACAACTATATTTATAGTAGTTTAACTGAATGCTATAAGAAGTCGGAATTTGTTATAAAAATAAAACCTGACAATTCACGTAATAGAAATGACTGGATCAACAGAAAAATTATCAAAGCTAGTGAATATAGGGACAAATTATTTTTGCAGTGGATAAAAGACTCCAATAATATGATTAAAAAACAAGAATATAACAAAGCGCGAAACTATGCTAACTCATTAATTCAAAAAACTAAAAATAAAAGTACGAGATCAGATATTATTTCTAATAAAAATAACCCTAAAAAACTGTGGGATATTCTAAATAGACTAACAGGTAGAATTAGATCCTCCGTAGATGAAGCCCTAGAACGGTCATTCGGTAGTATGAACATTAGTTTTAAAGATCTTGCAAATAGTTTTGCTGATGCCTTTAATAATAATGTTAAGAAAATAATTCCAAATTGTTCAGAATCATTGTTGGAAAAACGCGCGTATGCAACATCTGCTAATTTAACAATGCGGTTCAGGCCCGCGGACCCTAAATCTGTGGAAAAAATAATTAAATCACTCAGTATTAATAAAGCTCCCGGAATTGATAAAATAAGAGTAATTGATATAAAACTGTTATGTGTCAAAATTAAAGCCGTCCTCTCCAAACTTATAAACACCTGTATTCACACAGGTAAGTATCCCCCCTTGCTGAAAACTGGTATAGTAAGACCGGTTTATAAAAAAGGCAGTCGGGTAGATCTTAACAATTATAGACCGATAACCATTTTACCCACCATCGATAAAATAATTGAAAAATATATTAGCTCACAGATATACCAGTTTTATGGCAAGCACAGTATACTTACAAGCAGCCAATATGGATTTCAAGCTAATAAAAATACAACGCAACTTTTGTCCGAGTTTACTGACAGCTTATACAACCACTTAAATAAAAAGAAACATATTCTAGTCGTCTTTATCGACTATAGCAGGGCCTTTGACACGCTTAGGCATGACAAATTGCTTCAAAGCCTTGACGATAGTGGGGTCAGAGGGAAATTATTAAGGTGGTGCGCAGATTATTTACGGGATAGATCTTATCGGGTGAGAGTGGGTAATATCGACAGTTTTTCAGTTCAGGCATCTGAAGGTACAGCTCAGGGCTCCGTTTTAGGGCCTCTTCACTACCTTACCTACGTTAATAGTCTTTCCAATGTTATAAAGAAATGTGAAATTTACCAGTTTGCCGACGATACTTGCTTAGTTGCCTCAGGAGGCAGAGTAGAAGAGGCTTTATCTTATTTACAAAGTGATTTTGATACATTATCAAAATGGTCACATGACGTTGGATTAGTGCTCAATGCAAATAAGACCAAACTAATGTACATCAGCTCTAGTCAAATGAGAAGCTCTTCAAAACCCAAACTTATAGCCCATAATCACCAATGCCTTCATGACATGAATTCAAACAACATAGTGACTTGTAATTGTGACGCCATAGACTTAGTAAACAAACACAAATACCTCGGACTTGTTATAGACGATCGGATCGTGTGGAAAGACCATATCAATTATTTAGGTGATAAACTTAGAGCTATATTGGCAAAATTCTCACTAATTAAATCTAAAATACCTTACAAAACACTATTATTACTGTATAAAGCATTGGTTGAATCAATTATATCTTATGGACTATCAAGTTACGGAAGAACATTTAAGACTCACCTTGATAAAATATTTTCGCTACAGTTACGTATATTAAAAGAAATTGTACCTAAAAAGATTAAAAATCTTTATAAAGAAGATTATCGTAGCCTATTCGCGTACTGCAAAATCATACCTATTCATGAAAAAATTGAACTAAATCTGTTAACTGAACAATACTTTAATGAGAACTTAAGGAAAGTACATATTACCAACTCGACGCGTAGATATGATAAATTAAAACTTCAAGTATCTCAATATAACAACTTATATGGGAAGAGGCGGTTGAGTTATGTAGTACCGTACCTTATCAACCAGCTACCAAACACCCTTAAAGAAGAAATTACAAGCAAAAATGTAAAATATAAACTAAAAAAATACTACTTACAACTTATAACTAATAAATACTCAGATTGATTTACCAAACTATTTACATATATTCATTTACAATTAATAACATTAATACACGCTGTATAGCAACAAGAATGAACGGCGATGGTTCGCCTGAATACAAACTGCGCGAGCGTCAACGAAAGGGTTTTACGCTCGTATTGACTTTTAACTTCGAACTACCCTCTTTAACCTTCTTAGATAGTAATAACGTTGGATAATAATTTGTTACTTTTGATGTTTATCTGCCTTTTGTGTATTTGTATAATTTCAACATCATTATTGTTTAGTAGTTTATCTTAGTGTATTTTGCTTATTGATGTGTTCCTTAAATCACAATAATCAATACTGTCGGCGACGCAAGGTGTACAGAAAAACTCTTAAGAGTTTATGACTACACCTTCCATAATCATATAACTGTATGTAAGTCTATTTGTATGTTTAAATAAAATAAATAAAAAATAAAAATAAATTTAACAAAATAAGTATAAATACTAAAAATAGGCTAGCAACGACAACAGAGCAATCTACCACTTAATAACAAGATTTTGTCTGCGGCTTCACCCGCGTTGAATTCGGTTTTTACGAGTCCCGTGGGAAACATGTTTTTGGAAGTGAAAACTTCTTCAGGCGCATTGAGCATTTTTAAGATGGGTAAAAACAATTGAACTCATCACCTAGGTACCACAACAAACACCTCATACTGTTACTGTAATCGACACGTCTGTATATAGGCAAATATAGGTAAGTCTTTATTTAGATGGAAAAAACCATTAAACTCGAATAACTGTTACCGTAATCGACACCTCTGGTGGAGTTCTTTTTACACGCCGTTTTTGGGATATGAAGAAGCTTTTCTGGTTATTCAGAATATGATCTCCGTTCTAAAGGACATGGCCGAAACTTGTATGGGGCTGTGCCCTGAAAAAAAAATATTCATGGCCATCGACAAACAGTACGTCATATTAAAGCTTATAATAATGTCTTTACAATCATTTAATTTTTATGATCAGAAAACTTGCGAGAGACATAATATCAGCATAACAACTTGCAACAAAATGCGCCTAAATAATATTAAGAGCAACGATTTTTTAATAAAAAATGATGCGTATTGGTTATGAACTCATTATTTTTTCATATTAAAAGGCTTAGAAAATGCGAGTAAACATTTTGAACACCATTTATTTAGTAAAAATCATTGCTATTAAAATTATTAAGGCGCATTTTGTTGCAAGTTGTTATGCTGATATTATGTCTCTCGCAAGTTTTCTGATCATAAAAATTAAACGATTCTAAAGACATAATTATAAGCTTTAATATGACGTAGTGTTTGTCAATTGCCATGAATATTTTTTTTCGAGGGCAGAATCCGGCCATGTCATTTCAGTTAATTTGGTTCAGTAGTAGCAACGTCAAGGAGTACCTTCCAAAGAAAAACACACATAAATACACGCAATTTTCATCTTTATAATATTAATGGAAAAAAAATGTTCGTTATTTTCGTGCCTCAAGGCGAAAGACATTATTGGGAGTTCATGTAATGGAAACGTTTCAGGAGCGAAATTAATTATTTACTACGTGACATCTTGCTGACATGTGACGTCATAAATCCGTATCAAACATCCCACGCCACGTGTAGGGGAGCCCTTTGATGTTTGCTCATAATACATAATGTGACGTCACATCTATTACGCTGCGGGCGGCGCGTAATTGCTGCGTTTGATGTTCTTACCGCAAGTGACAACCGACGATGCCGTGACATTGAGATGAGGAGTCTGGTGTGACAATATTCTGGATCTTCCGAGCTGATTTTACTATTTTTTTTTTTGAGAGGACCACAACTTATAAAAAGCTCATAACTGGGTTTAGGCATACCACAGTGATGAACATTAGTTATCTAAACATTATAGAAAATTCAGATAATTATCTGGTTTCCGTACATGATAATTATACTTTGAATAGCGTGCTAAATAAATCCATAACCTTGTTCACCTTTCGATCATAAAGCCACAAAAATCGGTGGCATTCTTATGTGGAAGACATTGCATCCAAAAAACTCAAACGAAACGTTTTTCTTCCACTTTTCTGATACGAATTGTTAAGGTGTGGAACGCCTTTTTAACCTCGAGAGACTTCAAGAGAAAGAGTGAATAGACATTTTTAGAAAAGCTCGTTCCAATCTAGACCTCGTCATTTCTTTCCAGGAGCTGTGCTCTCAGTCATCAAGTGCTAGCCTCTTTACGATAAGAAACAGGTTTCAAGTCTCATCTTTGTCACTCCTACTGTAACCTGTATGAGTGACAGAGACAGCGGGGCCATACAATAATGTCACGCTATGATTTGATCCTTGTCCTCTGTCCGTATCGCTGAAACAAATGGCGCCCGTGTAATATTTCACGCGCCAGCGGCAACGTGACGCGTCCTCAAATTACTGCTGCGCCGTCGCCGCCGCGTGATATGTGGTCCGGACAGCTTCCGGACAGATACCGGACAGATGTCGGACAGATACTGGCTGCCGCAGTGCGCGTTAGGTTATTGCCAAGCCCCACTCTAATTTTTTTTAGTTACAAAGCTACAAGTAACAAAAAAGTACTTGTCTTTTAAAGTGAGTCTTTTCTCGGTTTAAGTTATGCTTAACGTTGGTATCATTTTTGTACAAGACGCCAGCTTCCATATTTTGGTATTTCAATAAATGTGAACATTGAATTACCACTTTAGTATTATTTATTTTGGTCCCTCGTCCGAGCGCCCTGTCCGTCTGTCTGTCAGCGTGATTTATTCCGCGTCACTCGTTGGGTGGTCACGGACCGGCGCCTTCAGGGCCGAGCGAGACTGATGATCGGCCCCGACTTCGCCCGACACCTGCCAACTGCTCGAGTGGCAGACATTACCCGCGATAACATCTTCAGCACCGCTCACCATAACTGCTTTTAGAGATCTCAAGTAAAATTAAATTAAATGTAATGTAATAATTAACATTATGAATGCGAAACTTGTGTACATGTAAGAAGGAGTAACCCCTAATGATTTCTACACATAATCGCGACTCGTGAGGAACGCTCAATCGCTTGGAGATGTAGAGGATAGCTGGTAGAGTGGTAACTAGCCACAGCCGAAACCTCCCATCAGACCGCAGCCGTAACCAAAATATGACATGCTGTCGCTAAGATGCAATGATGAAGTAGGCTACGCTAGTCAGTGCTAAGGCTTAAGGTCAGTGCTAAAATTCAAAAAAAGTTATGAGAATGACAGTTGCCTGAAGAAGAAGATATTTGTCATTCTCTTGCATTTTTTATTACGTTCCATTTGACTGGTTTCTGCGACGACAGTCTATAGTCATATGTTCTAGCCTCTCAAGCTGCAGACCTGAGCCAAGTTAGAAATTATATAAAATTCTATGTAGAGTATAAGTGGTCGGAACGTAAGAGGATAATTTTCGTCATAATTTAGATAAATTGCCTCGTCTTTTTGCTCTAATAAATGGGCGAACATACACCGAGTCCGCGCTACAGTGTAGTTAATGTACTTAGACGGTCTAAGTGCTCAGGTACAATTGAGCGAATGAGGCAAATTAGCGGCGATACAAAGAGCAGGAGCGGGCGAGCGCCTCACTTTCTGAGCGCATTGTGTTACTACTAGAATTATACTATACAATTGTAGAAACGTTTTAAAAGCTCTATTTTTTGAGATCATATTTTATTAAGGTTTTTTAAGCTATTGCATAGCTTCTATCGCGGGCCTTGACGGGTGGACCGAATCCAAAAAAACCGTAACGAAAATAACCTGCCACTCCTAAAGTAGAGCTTTTGGTACTAGGCTAGCATGAAATCAAGGAGCTCAACTCCTTAAGTCATTAAAAAGTTCTGCTATTTTTCGATAGATGGCAAACTAAAAACTAAAAAGTTTGTGAAATTGCACCTGGTACCTGGTAAGTTCTACTTTTCGATTGATGGCAAAACTAAAAATATCTTTATATTCTATGCAATAGCTTTACCGCGGCAGTCTCCGAGTGCCACACGCCTTTTTTAACAGTAAAGTTTTTCTTCTTTTTGTAATTCTGGAGACTTCTTTTATCGCTCGTTGGATATAAGCAGTAAGCACGTTTCTCACGTTGCTGATCTACTCTAGTCCGCGATGTCCCCAAGAGTTTTGCAATGTCGTCAGACCAACGTGTTGATTGCCTACATTCCAATAGCAAATGGGTCTTTCGGTCGTCTGAAGTCCTACATAAGTTCCTCTCCCATTTCTACTTGGACCGGGACACCTTCAAACCATATCACTCATAGCCATTCTTTTGAGTAGAAATTTTGTTTTATTTAAGTAAAATTGCAGCTGTGTGCATTGCTTTATCATACGACACACTGCGCTGTGCTCATCATCCTGAGACATCATCAGTTCTTGAGTCTCACTTTGCCCGCAAATCACGTCAGCGTACAGTGCATTTCAAATCTTAACACAGAAATGCCGTTCGATGTATTCGTACTGACAATACGAACTCCGTAACAAGAGTGAATACAAAGCACAAAATGCTTCATGAAAGTGAGGTGTCTGTATTTACCTTAAAGACTTTCCTATAGTTATTATTCTATCTAACCGTTTCCCGGTAAAGTTAGAGTAAGTCATAAAACTTTTCACTTTATACATTCCTTCTAAGAAAGCCGGGGAAGTGCTCTCGTTAGCAATTCAAATTGACTGCATTGTGTGTCGTCGTCTCCTCTCAGCATGAGAAGAGCCTTCTACTACGCTAGCTACGGGTTGGCTGTTTCACAAGCTTTTGGGAAAATTATGAAAAATTCCCAATCACGTTGGGTTTCTTCTCGATATGCTCACCCGCTGAACACGAAAGAAGTCAACCCGGATTCAAACCTCAAACCTCCAACTAGGAGGCAGATAATCGAACTACTATAGTACTATTTCAACATTTCGGGGGATGCGGCTAAAAAATGCATTCTTACTTTTAATGTGAAATGTATAAAATATTATTAAAATTACATTTTATTTGTACATTACACAAGAAATGTAAGTAAAAGAAGTACAGATGCAAAAGGCTTATATCTGCCAGATATGGTAGCGATCTCTGCCAGGTAACTTTTAAATTAGAA
This sequence comes from Coenonympha glycerion, assembly GCA_963855885.1. Lineage (NCBI taxonomy): Eukaryota > Metazoa > Arthropoda > Insecta > Lepidoptera > Nymphalidae > Coenonympha > Coenonympha glycerion. Next base: position 138,594 of record OY979646.1, read on the forward strand.
AAGCTTATAAAATGTTGGAAATATTTTCTAAGCAAACTTGTGTAAAATTAGTTCCTTGAATTTATAACTCGGTGCAATCGCGCGAAGTAACAACAAATTCAACGTTGGATTCCCTTGAGACAAGAGCACAAGGCGAGTGCAGCCACTCGCGTGCTGAAGCCGCGGCGTTTTAGTTAAAAGTTCAAGTGTCTCAAGTCGAACCGCCGCCGCCACGAGCCTCGCCGAGCATGTTAGTGCCCGTAGATTTCTTTTAGTAAATTTTTAAGCTATTGCATAGCTTCTATCGCGGGCTTTGACGGTGCAGACCGAATCCAGAAATTCCGTAACGAAAATAACCTGGCACTCCTAAAGTAGAGCTTTTGGTACTAGGCTACCATGAAAGCAGGGAGCGCAACTCCACAAACTGTTTATTTTTTTGAAATATCACGCGTGATATTTCAGAAAGTCATTAAAAAGTTCTACTATTTTTCGATAGATGGCAAACTAAAAACTAAAAAGTTTGTGAAGTTGCACTCCCTGCTTTTATGGCAGCCTGGTACCAAAAGTTCTACTTTTCGATTTATGGCAAAACTAAAAATAACTTTAAATTATATGCAATAGCTTTACCGCGGCAGTCTCCGAGTGCCACACGCCTTTTTTTTCTCATGCTATAATAATCATGAATTTTTAGATCAAAAATGAAATCATTTGTTAAATTATTATTTGCCACAATAAGCCCGTCCCCCTGGTTACAGCGCCCTTACAGGGTTCAGTTATTTTAATGGAAATGTAACGAAATAAATAAATGAATAATAATTAAATGAATAAATGAATCAAAGTTATTAGGCTACCATAAATCTAGCATGGTCTCTAGCATGGAATCAAAGATCCAAAAAATAATTAGATTTGAAGAACCAAACCGGTCAAGTGCGAGTCGGACTCGCGCTTGGTCGGTGAGATTTATTAAGGTTTACCAAAAAGAAATTACGAAAGAGAAAGCTGATTTTTCCTGTAAAATACCTAAGTATACCATAAATCATGATAGGTACAATATCAATACAGATGTAAAAACTTAATTTTTGCCGGTCCTGAACTACAATATACATAATCAAAGGTCCTGAAAGACTTCTAGAAACTTTTTGCCATTATTAAAAAAAACTCGAATTTCAAATAGGTTCTATTAAATATTCAAGTCTACAATACAACTCTGACCTTACCGAACTTTGAAGTGGGGACATATTAAAAATTCCGCGCTAACGAACATTCGGGTGAAGTTTTAATGAATTTTGTTGAGAGTTGAGGCACCCAATTAGAGGGTAATCGAGCCCCGCGCCCACCATCGCGCCCACACGCCCACGGGTCAGTGTCATTAGTGCTCCACCTGCAATCTATTATATAGATTATCCCCACGTGACCATTATTATAACCCAAAAGGCGCTAGCCGGACCCAGTTTATTGTGTGATCCCCTTTTATTAGGGTTCCATAGCCAAAGTGTAAATATGTAATGAAGCCTATTACTAAGACTTCACCGTACGTCTGTCTGTCACCATGCTGTATCTCTAGAACCGTGATAGTTAGACACTTGAAATTTTCACAGGTGATGTCATGTTTATGTTGGTCATGAAATGTTGCTAATATGGTGACGTCAAGGCGCATTCTTATACTTACATATTATGAATTTCGTTGGAAACCTATGCAAAAGCAATATTTCATCCCATTCTATTTGATCCAAAAACACATAGATAGAACATAATATATTTATAGATACAACAATTATATGGCTAGAGATGCTGAAACGAGGGCTTAAGAGTCCTGTGAACTTCGATGTCTCCGTGCATTCGAAATACCAAAGCATTTGTAATTCGTGGATATTTCGATGTGGTGTTATTCGGATTCATATAGTAATAATCTATGCTTCTGGCCATATTTGATTCAGAAATACTTCTTAAAAACGAAAAAATAATCAATTTTGATCAAAATTTTTATAACTTTGGTCGAGTTCCGTAATACCAAAAATTATGAAATAAAACTTGTAACTTTCTTTATTAACTGGTGTTTTTCTTTACCTGGACAATAAAAACTGTGCTCCTGAACTAATGCGACGTGAGATAGTGTTGTTTTTATTGCAAAACAAATAAGCAGAGGAACATGTCCTCTTTGTCATAAAAATAAGCAAATTTCGTTTAACAAAAGTATTTCGGAACCAAATATGGCCAAGAGCATAGATTATTACTATATGAACCCGAATAACACGACAACATGATCAAAATTTGCTCAAATTACAATTACGAATGTATGGGAGCCATCGTGGGTAAGCGGACGCTTATATACGGCCACGATCCTGCAGCTCAAGGAAAGCTTATGCAGGTCGGTTACAATTAAAGATGCAAAGCGCTCTGAAGCTAAACGCAAATATGAACACAGCGCTTCGGTAATCTTATTAGAGCGGGGAATTTCATTTTATTCGCGCTCCGGCGTGCTTGTGGAGCGAGCCGCATAAATACCGCTTTGAGAACACTGCGCGGCCAGCTTGCGGGCCTAGCACGGTGTATAGTGACAAATTTGTCACGCTGACGCTAAATTACGTTGTTGTGAGTCAAACTTCTATGTAGAATTAATCGGGTTTTTCGACATGGATTGATGGTTAACTTGAAAGAATAAGGAAATCACTAGATACTTGTAGAATGCAGAAAATGTTTTTTTCTAAACAACTGTTTCAATTACGCGTTTCGTGACTTATCTAACTCATATACCCGGTTTCTTAAACTAACTTTTACTGAAAAGTAATATGGCAGTCAGATCCTTATCACGAAAGGCATAAGGGAAGTTAGTTCAAGAAATCTGGTGTTAAAGGTTTAATATACAAAAAAAATCATGATTGGATGCATGTATCATACGAGTATAATATAAATAGTTGTTCAATATTATAAAACTCATTCTCTGATTTTTGGTCGTACCTGTTTGCCAAACTTAGTCTTATCAATCCTGCCGCGTCACTTTATATGTAGGTACAGATCGATTATGTAAAAATCGCCTTACAATATTGTGAGTGCGATATAATTTTGTCGCAGTACATCATCATTCTGTCGCAGTTCAGCTAGCATGGGCAGGAGGGCTGTGTGTTCGCTGCCTGTAATTGTTCTGGAGGCGAGCAACGCAAAGTTGTGGCGCATTTTGCGGCGCGTCGCTGCTTGACCCCAAAAAATATTTTTGTGAAGGAATTTAGCGTTCATTTCCAAAAAAAAAATATTAAGAATATAATATTTAACATGAAAAATACTTAACCCCAAAAAATTAAAAGGTTTTTCGTTAACAAGGAACGTGAATGTGGCGTCGTTTGTGGTTGTGGCGAGCACATCACCAGTATCGTTCAAATATCAAAATAACGTGATATACGCATCAGTTGCTGTTTATGGTGCTTTGTACCGCTGCGGTGGCCGCAGCGGTGACCGTGAGGTCATGAGACAACCACTAATTACACCGCAAATCAACTTCAAACCATTATTATTTAGCTTCAACCGCAATATCAAATGTATAAGTATCGCACTATACTAACTTTCTCCGGATTTCTTCCGATACAATATCTGTTAAGAAAACGTCAGTCATGTTTTAAATATGAAGTGATATGAAGAGAAGAAAATTAAGGTATTTTATGAAGGAAAAAGAAATTGTAAACTGGAATAAAGAAAAATTTAAAAATCTATGAATCTATATCATCTATCTTTACTTTCTTCTTTACTTTATTAAGTAAAGAAGAAAGCTAGAATGATTTGTATTATCTTTTTTTTTTAATTAAAGGTAATAAATAAAATTACTTCTTATTTACAAATAACTTTATTTGAAAGGTTTTAATAACAGTCCAGTGTGCTGATTCTGTATCGTTCAGTTAGTTAGTTAGTAACCCGAACTGGGTTATTAACCTAGAAAACGGAGGCAAAAATCCTATTTTTGTATTCTTTTTGTACAAGATAGCAACTAGCATGGTATATTGATATGATACCACACCGACCTAGTTTGGTAATGTGTGCGAAAATAGCATTTTAGTCTTCGTTTTCTTAGTTAATAACCCAGTTAGGGTTACTAACTAACTAACTGAACGATACAGAATCAGCCCACAGGTCATAACATATTATTGAAGTGACTAGAAAACAGTATTTGTTTGAGAACGAGGCGCAGGGGACCGTCGGTGTTCGAACCAATATAAATTCTCATTTGTAAAACATGATCGTAAAGTATTAGAAATTTTAATAAAAATCATATTGAGCGCGGAGCTCCCAGGACGGGGGTGGAGCGCATGTTATGTTACTGGCAATATTTGAAATCGGTGGCTTTCAAGATCCACTAGTGAATGTTAACATGCACAAAATATATGGAGCACCATAGACATATTTTGATATCAAATTAAACTTTATAGCTCTATCAGTTCCTGAGAGTTCCAATGACGGATAGACGGACACTCAAGTGATTTTCTTTTGCACACTACAGGTAAATATAATGTGACTTAGATCTCACCGTACGGTTAGTACAGGTTTTTTTTTTAAGAATTTCGAGTCAACTCGCATCGCACAAATGAATCGAAATCCTCCTACATACATTTACAGCCAGCGCCATCTATTGACAGCCGTATGGCAGTGACTGTCCATAGATGGCGTTGGCGTTGGCTGGAATTCTTACAAAAACCTCTACTAGCCCCTCTGGTGGAAAATGACCATGCAGCTGAATCCCTGAATCCCGGAGGATGTATAAGATACCCCTAAATATCTCTACAAACCGTCACATTGGAACGCTTAATTGCTTGGCAGCCTTTTTTATTTTTGAGAAAGAGATACTATAAGGGTTTCCTTTGAATCATTTGAGGTACGGTCCCCTAAAAAGGATTTCCTTCTGAAGCTGACCGTATTGCAGCCAGTTTAACAAATGGTACTCACTCAAACTTAGCTCAGATCCTGCAACTATAATATAATTAATTATTATTATTAGTGGATGTTAAAATAGAGTACGCTTCGTACTTTCACAGTAACATGCATAGTATTGTTATTATTGTATGTTTGTGTAATACAGTACACGATGCATGCTGCATGTAGGATCTGTTATATATATATAGCATCTGTTCCTCACACAAAGCGGAGGCTGAACAACTCTACCTTTGTTTATGTCGCGTCGGAATAAACTAAACTTTCGCAAAATATCGCTTCAAAAAAAAGACAAATTAAGTAATTTATCAAGTAATATCCGATTGTGTCATGGTGATGAGATTTCAACAACACCATGATGAAAAAAAAATATTTGTTTAGTCAAATATATTTTTTTCATCATGGTGTTGTTTGTGATTTTGTGTATAGTGACCGATTGTATATTTAACCACCTTAACCAGTGGTACTAACTTGGTGGCACTTATAAAATTAGCCCCCACTGATGCACGCGGAATGTCTGCCTCACCTCTAAAACTATACTTATTCAGACCACTTAAACCATCTAGCAGTTCAACTAGTTACTAGACGATAGTTTAATAGATGGTAATCTATCTCCATTTCAAATTCCAGTAGATTTTACAGTTTAGTGGGAAGAAGTAACACACATACGACGACCTTTTTTTTGACGACCTCCGTGGCGCAGGGGACGCACGCTCGGATTCGAGTGGGAGGTCGCGGGTTCGATTCCCGCCACGGGCCACTTTGGAATTTTATAATTTCTAAATTGGCTCAGGTCTGGTCTGGTGGGAGGCTTTGGCCGTGGCTAGTTACCACCCTACCAGCAAAGACGTACCGCCAAGCGATTTAGCGTTCTGGTACGATGCTGTGTAGAAACCGTTGGGGTGACATAACTTACCCCTTCTAAGTTAGTACGCTTACATCTTCGGCTGCAACATCACTTACCATCAGGTGAGATCGCAGCAAAGTACTGACTAGTATAGCGTAAAAAAAAAACATACACACTTTTGTCCTAATGATTTAAGTATGATAAAAAATCGGAACTGTTTGTTAGCTACACCGCGTCGCTGCTGAAGAAATGCTGATGAGAGCAGCAAATGAGGCGGGATCTCATTCAGCGCAGTTAACCTCCGACGCCGCCGTCGACCGCGCGCTAAGTAGACCGCTACACAAAAAACAAGGGTTATATGCGTGCTTAAAATACGCTTCGTCAGAATATGAGGTTACCAGGTTAACCGAGATTTAAATATCTCCCAACGAGGTTAGTATGATTAGCTGACTTATCGCTTTAAAATAACATACAGCACGGAACTAAAACCGATTCGTTTATAATCAAAAAAAATATTATCAATTGTATTTATTTCTAGACCATATTTTATTTGTTCAAAAAATATTTAAAAAAAGCGATCTCGGATCCTGTGCTCATCAACCTGAATAAAGATAGCATAAAATACTCTAAGATACTCATCTCATGTGTGTGAGATGATCAAGTCTTCTTCTTCTCATTCCTGAAACCTTATCTGTGGTGATCACAGTGTCACCCAATCACGCCATCAGCCGCCATCCAACTTAAAGTTTGAGCGGCAGCAGGGCTTGCCCTCCTTACCCAGGAAAGATATCTTATTAGACGCGGGAAATATATCTTCTCCGGTAATGCTTTGAGCCTTTGATGGCTAAGGCCTGCCGTCTTGGCTTCTGGCTTAGGGGTCTTGTAGGTTTGTAGGTCCCATGTCTTCCACGCGTCGGATCGGCTCGATGCTAAGCGCGGGGGAATCGCCGAACCGGTAATGCTCGCCTTGTCCTCTTCGTCGCTGTCTTAGCTTTTGAGGCAGTTGAGCTCACGAGGTAGTGGACGCCCGTTCGCTGGTCTGATGGTCAGTAGTGCAATGTATAGGTTAGGTTCGAACAGCCTGCTGTGTGGTCTTCTCCATGGGGAGCAAGTCCCCACGGGGTACAGGCCTCGAGGCTTGCCTCCTTTTCGAGGTTCGAGCGGACAACCGCTGAAAGCTTAGTTCACAATGTTTCCGCTTGGGACGCTGGCAGTAGATGTATGGAGAAATCCGTTCCGTTTATTCGAAGCGAGTCGACACGAAATTTTTAAATAACCTGCACTAAGCCTACAGGAGTCTGCTGTCTGTGTTGTCTATGCTGTACACGACTCGTCCGTCGCCGAGATTTAAATGACAAAGCCATTTCCCTCTGGTTTTCCATTTTATTTCTTTGTCGGCGTGCTCTGTTGGCGCAGTACCTCCCGCCCCACTGCGCTCGCCTGCGGCTTACTAATCACACGGTACGCTCAGCTACATAAATACATCGTTGTAATTCTACTACAAGCACTAATTCTACCTGGTAATGCCGATCATTCGGACGTACAGGAAATAAACCTGAAAAAAACATGGCTGAATTCTAAACCTGCTATTTACTTACATAGTTAGAATATGAAATTACGTTGTAAGCACAGACTTGTATACTAAAGACAGGGCGAACAGCGTGAAAAAATGTCGCCAGTTTATGGGTGTCATTAGTACCAACAGTATAAGGCCACGCGGTAGTTCGGTCAGCTTCGGCGGCGGGTATTCGGCGGCGGGTATTTTGACAGATGACGCTACTGTTTGATTGTATGAAGAAGGTTTACGTAAATTGTTCGGATCGGCCTATCTTTACTATTTTTATCTATTGTTGTAAACTTATCTCACACCATACAGTAGAGAAACCTTAGTGTGTGTACACTTCATTTTATATCCTTTTCGAGAAACACCCGCGGGTAAGATCTGCTAGCCTAATTCTATTTACAGAGCCTAATAATGAAATATAGAGCCTAAATGAAAAATAAATCAAATATTATAGCCATCTAATATTATAGTACGATAACTTTATATTATACCTTGCTTAGCTTTTATCATTGCTTTTTGAAACTCTCACTTATGGCCGATTCACACTATTCCAAAAACTTTTTAGTGTCATTTTTTTATCCACTGCGTGTTTATTTAACTCAATAACGTATTTATATAATTAAATAAGCGATGGAAATGTAACGTAACGCAGTTTTCCTCACTCTATTTTATATTTCGTGGCCTTAAACACACATCAGCTTTCGCTGATGTGTGTTTAAGGCCTGTGCGACTCTACGATTTCGCATTGTGAAGTCAACATCTCCTGAGGATGTCCCGGTGTCGGGACGAAACGTGCGTCGAAGAAAGTGATAGAAAATTGTGTGTGGTGTTTCATGTGGAAGGTGTTCCTGCATATTGCACCATACAGAATCCTTTCAAGTAGCGGATAATAGCAAAACAAATTAATCAGTCCTGCTAATTATGGATTTCCGCAAAATAACGCCTGCTTCCATTCAATAATTACCTGTAATATTAGTCCGCAAAGGTTGTACTGAGTTGTATCGATATTTTCATCAAAGAACTAATCCGTAATTGAAAACAGAAAGCAATTTCCCTTTGAGACGATCTCGGAGATTGTAAAGTTGCCGACAACGACTCGATCGCTTCATTACGCAGAACTATCAAAGTAAATGTTTATTACTTACTTTATGTACTTACTTACTTACATGTTACTAAGATATTATATGTATAATAGGCACAAGTAGGTCAACTGTTGTCGGTGAACTGCTATTGGGTTTTTACTGCATCAAAACGGAACGGAACGGAAAATATGAGATCACTTTTGTCCATCTATCAGCCGTTATGGCCCTTTTTCGCCAACGGTTACTACACAGCATTGCACCGAAACACATTTTTTCGTCTCCCATCAGACTAGCCGCCTTAGCCATAATATGATTTATATCTACGACCTTATATATGTCTCATTTCTTAAACATTACAAGGTACGAAACTAAAGAAAATTTAGAGAATGACAATTGTCTTCAATAACGTGATCAATTTATCGATCAGATATATTAATGTCATACCTAATTTTTTGAATTTTGTTTCATTTAGATATTATGGATAACTCCATAATATCTAAATGAAACAAAATGAAAGAGTTCCGTTGACATCTTAGTTCAAATTAGATTGGATGAGCGATTCAGGTCGCAAATTGCAATTGTGCACAATTGTACATAAAACCTACAATTTTATTATCCATTAACTTTCTTTTGCCAAAAAATATAGAACAGAAATACTTTCCTCAGCCAGGAAAGTATTTCTGGCAAAAAGCACTATTTATAACATCCAATCTAATTTGAACTACGATTTCAAGTAAACTGTAACAAATAGGAGTCCATGTTACAATGGGTTTTTTTTTTAATTCATAATTAATCATACCCTGGACTGAAATTTTTTAGGCAACCCACTTGCGATATATTTATTGACATATTTAATTGGATATAAAATAGTTTTCATCCAATAAGCAGCTCGGTGAAGGTCGTTGTATAGCGGAATCCTAGGCTATAAGTGCTACCTACAATTATTCTCCAACTGATGGATTTCGAATCTCCCACAATTCGGTATCCATTCCGCTCTTTTACAGTTACGAAGTCACAAACCTTTTTTGTGTTTGGGGACAAATCAAATCGGTGCCAACATTCAGCATTTCTTGTTTCAGGACTGAACTTCGGAGCTGAGGCTTAATGGCTTCATAAAGCTTCGATTAATTCCAGTCAGTCGTTTAACGACGCAGATTAGCACTCAAATGGGGCATTCGACATGCAGAGAAAGTATTTTCCTCCAAAAACAGGGCATTCGTATTGGTAGTTCCTAAAAGCCTGCTCGTAGTCCGAGAGGACGTTAATCTTTGTGTAGGGGTGGAAATATTAATTCCGATACCCGTTTCACGTACGGCAAACTCAAAAAACAAAAGCGTGTCCATGTAGAGTTGGCTTCTGTTCGTTTAGCTTTTGTTTCCTAACTTAATCAAATCTATTGGCCAACTATTATAAGGCCGAATTTCCCCACTTAAATTGTTTTAATTTTACGAATGTAATGTACAAAAAATGATATAGGAAATCATATTCCATATTCTTATAATTTTTTTAAAACTTACATTTAACTTCTGAGTTTTTACAGGCAGTTGTGTACAATCTTTATATAATTAAGCTATTATTACTTTTTCTTATTTATTCGTGAAATCATAATTTAGACAGGCTACATTGGACGGAGTATTGGCAATCATTTTTTAATACAGTTGCTCAAAAAGTGGCGTATTGCAGGGACGTATAGCGTTCGGGATGTGGGCTATTACATACTCGTGCTTTTTTTTTACCTTTCCCGAACTCGTGCGTTATCTTTCCCAACTGTCAAAATAATGTCTATTAAAAAGAAAAACCAACCATGAAGTTTTTACTTAAAAAAATTCATAGAAGTTTTTATGATTCATGCAAATACGTATATTTCTAAAAAGAAGCTACTAATTTGTTTCAATATCAGATTTGATTGAATGAGTTTGGTTAGGTTTCATTTCATCTCATTAAATTTCATTTTCATATCAATAAAAAAAATTCTACTGAAGACTTGGCTGTATGGGCATAGTTCCCTTTGCGTACCAGAATATTATTTAGTCTATGACCAAACTTTTTTTTTTATTTTTTTTTAAATCATGGGTGAAGAAAAAAAAACTGCTTATATTCTACGGTTGGCGCCATTTTTCAGAAATTTTCTTTGCGAGTTTAGTTGTTTGTTGCACAAAATGCTTCGGAGAACATTTTACCAGAAAAGTCAAAAAGTCGCTACATATCTACATACGACGAATTTATTGCGTGGAGAGAAGAGAAAAAAGCAAATAGTTTTTCAGAAAATGTTAAGTTAGTTGAGTTTATTGTGTTTTTATTATTTTATTAAATTGCTTCATTTTTTCGCAACTGTAGTACACGTGCGGAACCGTCATTGCAACTTGTTCCGACTGTCAACCCTCGCTTTCGGCTGCGCCTCGGCTCGGGTAGACATTTGTCGGAACTCTTTGCAATAACAGCCTTTCCGCACTTGTAATGAAACATACTATAGCGGCCACCGAATCCAAATCATTACAAAAAATAAAAATTTAACAACCCAATTAAAATTATGTTAGTAGATTGAACTGAAGTGTTACACCCCCATAAAAATTGCTGGCATCAGCTCTTTTACTAGTAGAGCTACTTTCAATCAGCAATAAAAAGGCAAAGGGAGTCTTTACGGCGCCATCAGACGGCCGGGGCGGCCATTACACACAGATAATCGCGCGGCGCCGCTACCGTTACTCACTACTCTGTGACCTATCACTTGACAAATTACTTTGGCAAACTGTTCATTTGACAACCAACTTATGAATAAAATCTTCACGTTACCACAAAGAGGCCGGCATTCCGGTTCGACGGAACGGGCACAGATTTTGGTAAAAGTCTTAGAATTGAATAGAAAACAGATATTACTCAAAGATACGCATAATTAAAACGTTGATAAAAAAATCCAACCACGTTTCTGACCTCTGTATTATACCCCACTCAATTATTGTTAGCTCATTTGGAAATTTCAACACCTTGGTTTTCCCTTTTTTTATGATTGCAATAACGTTGGGTCACGTATTACCTGTGTATTCCAAAGGTATAGTGACTGAAATAATCGAGTGTGACAGACGGACACATTGACGAACGGAGAAAGTCTCATCATAAGGGTTCCATTTTTACCATTTTGGTATGGAACCCTAAAAGTTGTCAAGTAGCAAATTGAGAATTCATTGATAGTAATTTGTTTGTTGCAAAATCACGAGTTTGTCAAACGTTGTATGTCTTATGATAGTGATCCTTACACTCCACTAAAACAACCGATAGAGCCCTGGATTTGAGATCAATGCAAATGAAGCACGCTGCGAGGGATTTAGTCCTTTTATACAGCCCTTACAAATCTCTCGCATTAAGAGAGTTTCAAAATCTCTTCCACAATATGTGGAAACCATTCTCCGATATACGAGTACTTTTCCTGAACTAGAGGCTTCGCTATTTAAAAACAAAATGTTTCAGTTTTCTTATACAATATAGTATGAAAAATTATTACATATTTTTACGAAAACATACGAGTATACCTATCATTCCAAGTATATTTTACTATTTATTATTCCACATTTTAAACGCCTGAACAGATTTTGGTGTATGTGTTAGGTTTTTTAATTGTTGTTGCTGCTTAAAAAACATCTGAGTAGCATATTTGTGTTAATATAGGAAGTAATCTATTTCTAATTTCAGCCGAAACGGTTGAATAGTTGCGGGATTAAGAAGGAATAAAACAGATTATCACATTTAGAATGTGGATGTGGGAATCTAGTTAAGCACGTAAAATTCAGGTTTTGAACTAATTCCTAAGTACTGCTCGCGTGTAACTCATACGCCTGTGGAGTTGCATGCCAGTGTAGCTCGCATGCATGCCTCGTGCCATGCAGTGCATGCATAGTAATGCATGCCTGTGTAATTGGCTTATGCGCGGCTGACGGCTCACTGCGGCTGAAGCTCAAGCGGATATATTATACGTAGCCTTGACGAGAGCTCGGTAATCTCCCTGCAATCTCCATAATATTATACCGCTATGCTATGCAGATACATCGAAGCCTCAGGCTTCAAATCTATACATGTTATTAAAAGCAAAGGTGACTGACTGATGGATTTGGCGCAATACAGCTCAAACCACGAGATTATTTTTTACAAGCTTTTATTTAGTTTCACCGGTCCCGATGTTTATTTATTTTTTGTCTGTAATAACATTTGATCGACTTCCCGGTTTCTGATTAAGCTGAAATTTTGCATGCATGCGTTGCATAGTAGTTAAACGACACAACCCCATCGAGTTTGACGAGAACTTTGGTGCTACATTTTTTTTTTTATTATTATGGATAGGCTTGCGCTTGACTACAATCATATCTGATGAACAGAAATGATGAGGTCTAGGATGGAGCGCGCTTGCCTAGAAAATGCCTATTCACTCTTCTCTTGAAGGCACTCAGGTTGTACTTGGCTGGGAACACAGAAGCTGGAAGGGTGTTCCACACCTTAGCGGTACGTATCAGAAACGTGGATGAAAAACGTTTCGTTCGAGCTTGCTCGAATATAGTGGGTATGGATGAATACGTATGAAACACGTTTGAAAACTTGTTTTCAAAAATATTTTTAAATGATACCTGTTCTCTATTATTTCTGTGATTCGACAAAATTTATGGATTTGGCATTAGGCCGTGCATTTGTTGGTAGCGATAGATACTTGTTATAGAACAAGGTTTCCGTCTATTGACGGGATTTTCTATTGGCTGTAGAATCTATGTGACAGTTCTGAGAGTTGAGAAACTATTGCGTTTAATCTACAGGACCGGAGACTGAATTCTCCATCCAGAGTCCAGACTACCAGGCTTTTTATTATTTTATGTGAGCCGCGAGTCGCTTGTGATATTGCCCACTGTACAACTCTATTTCTTCCCTAATGATTATTTGGATGATTTTGTTACTTATACTCGAACGATTTTACTGAAATTATGCGTATACTATGATTATTATTTCATACATTTTATTCTTCATATAATAAACACAATCAGGTATACTTTCATTGTACTGGCAATTTCGCACTTTTATTTATTTTGTTTTTTAAAACTGACCACCCTGATGGACACGCGGTCCTAGCCTACCTCCGTGCCAAGCTTCATTCTTTTATTGTGCGCGGCAATGAGCACTCGACTACAAAAACACGTCTCGTTTTTGTTAATTTAGGTTCAAAGTAAAAAAAAATTAAGTGTTCAGTGTTAAAACTCGCTTAATTTTCTATACTGATAATGCTTAGACGCTAGTAAAATTTATTATTATAACAAATCATATAATTGTGCATTCATCTTCGTCAGACTCCGAGGAAAGAGGGTAAGTGAAAATTAACCTTTTTTCCCAGATATCACATCAACTCAAATATCAATGCTGACGAAAGTGTGTCCAAAAATTGAAATCCTAAGGCATCTCTAAGCTAACTTGGAGGGTATCACATTGAGGTTATCACGAAAGTATAGCATGATGCGCGAAATAGTCCAGGCATCTCTAAGCTAGCTTGGAGGGTATCACGTTGAGGGTACCACGAAAGCATAGCATGATGCGTCAATGCTCCTGGAGGTTGACTGCGGGTCAACACGAAGGATTTTAAAAAACCTCAAAGGACTTTGCGGATACCAACGGGGGACGATGTCGGTGTGGCGCTGTCCTCGGCTTCACTACAAGTGGCTCCGCATGACCTCCCGGACTTTGATCCCGAATTGCTATCGGCGCTCAGTCACAAGAACTATATTAATGGTTAGTCCCGACAGTTGTAAAATTCTAGCCGACCTTCATTGCAAAGAATCAAATAGTTTATTTGATATACTTGCCTGGCTTATGAATAGCCAGTTAAATGTGTGCCTTTTATCAGTGATAACTATTTCACGACTTAAAAACTAATTCCACGAGGGTAACAACGCGTCGAACTTTTCTAACTATGTACCTACAACAATAATGTTTAGATTTTGTGGTGGAAAATAATTTTACTTACTTTCGAAAATTAATGTTCAGATTGTGTAATGAGATGATAATTTAACTGTTAGCTCAAAACTCAATAAGTTAACAATATTATGTATAATGTACCATTAGTCTGAAAGTTTCATTGAAGTGAATTGTTAAATTCTTTCTGAAACTAATAAAAATCTTAAACCACAACGCGTCCTGAACTGAGAAGAAGCTTAAGTATTGACAAATGACATTTTGTTTCGACAAATGACAAGTAATTAAAGTTCACGAACGGGACCAGATGTTTTTTCGGAGAAATAGTTTCGGGCATTATACTAGTTTCAATGGTTACTGATCGTCAGGTGTTGTAAATAAAGAAACCAGCAGGGCGCGGCGGGCGACTTTGCTATCGACACCCACCGCTGGGACAGCGCAATCTCGTTTCTCGAGAAACTAGCTGGCCCCCTCTCGTTACGGCTCGGTCAGCAGGGGGGGCGTGACACACTTGAGTATTGGCGATCAGCCGCGAGGAAGATGCGACGTGACGGCGAGTTTCCAGCATCAGCCACAACATGGACCAGGTTCATCGACGACGCTAGACATTAAGGTACCTATATGCCAGTTATCTTCAACATTTTGAAGTTTATTGGTTACATATCACTGACAAGGAATCCGTCACGATCTATAACATGATCTAGAATTTCGGGAGTTATAATAAGTGAAGACTATTTTTTGACTTTCACTAGGTGTACAAATGTACGTACATTCAATAAAATATTTTAATGAATTGAACAAATTAAGGAACTAGCTCCAAAAAATTATTATTACATAATACCATTTTAAAAATCGTACACTAACACAGTGTACCGCCTTACACGTTCACAACAAAGAAAAAGCGACAAATGTCTTTGACAATCGACATTTCTTTTTTGGATGAGATAATGTGGGAGTGAGTCACTGCATGTTCGATTATAGTTAAGATGTGTCTAACCTCAAAATCTTACGTAGTAAAAGATACATTCTAAATTTAAAGGCGTTGAATGAATTTGTAGTTCAAAATCCTTTGAAATTGATAGTTCATAGAACAGCTTACAAGCGAATACCTAAAAAGGGTTTTATGCCTATGAACTGAAGAATCTTATTTTAAAGTACCGATTCATCCTTGGTAAAATACATAAAGAAGTTGTGACTCATCTCAGATACTTACCGCGGTTTTTTTCATGAAGATTTGTTAGGTGTTAGAGTGTTAAAGTTATTTACTACCCTCAAAACATGCTCAGTTTCCTGGTTTTATTTTAATTTCTGACGATATGGCAGTATCGTTACCCAACCGCAAACTATGACGTGAATTATGTAACAATTCAAATTCTGTAAAGAATTTTATACTCTTAACTCGTTGTATCATATAAGAGTTAAGCTTAATTCCGATTAAAAGTCCTAAAGTCCACTTCTCCAGCTATTAGGTATGGATGGGGTTACACAGAACGTCTGTAGAAACAAAAAATGTAGTAAGAAAAATTTGACTTTAGACGCAGCTGTTCGTCCATCATCGGTTATCCTATCAGATGGCCAGTGGTTACAAAACATTTTTTAAGTCATCTAACTCCCTTAAACCTAAAAGGTTGAACTAGTGATTCACACGATTTCCCGGTCTAGATGAAGACTAATTCTTTTCATTAGAGGGATTTTTGTTTTTGTAATAATTAACGTTAAGATGAATCGAAATACCTCTTTACAGAGTTGATGGCCATATTTTTCGATACATCTATTTTGATACACATGATTTACATCAGTTGCATAGAGGATATCAAATATCCTCATTTAAACGATTGGGTTAATTGTTTCTTATATGGAAATTAAAGATAATCAAAAGCTGACCAAGAGTTACATCCAGTTAATGGGATTAAGCTATCGCTGTAAAATTATATAATTCAAAGTTATTCAAAGAGTTCAATCCAGTTATTGAATTTATCGCTTCTTGCAATAATGCGAAATGTAATCAATACGAACCCAGACGTCTTAGAAACAGACGCATTCTGAACATTTTGGAACACCAAGTTTACCTTTGCTCTTCTATACATTCTTCTAGAGGTAGAATGCTTAAAAATACTATTATAGACAATGCTTTAGACATACATCGTCTAAGGACCTTTACAACTTTGGATTTTCTTCTTTTACATAAGGTGTCAAAAGACTTACTTCTTATAGTACATTTATTGATGATAAATAAATAAATATGGTCTTTCACTAGAGAACCACAATTCATAGGAATTACTGGAGGAAGTTCTCTGAAGGCATTTAAAAAAATTGGAATGGAATTTTTAATAATTTATATGTTTCAAAAATTTTGTGTTATTTACAAAGTTTTGTGGCAATACTGCTTTAATAACGACTGAGATCCGTACAATACGTACATTATAAGTCAACCTCGTAATTTCCAACAGAACAACTTGTTAACGACGTAGCATATAGTACGATTACTTGTTATCATTCGGCATTGAGTTTAATTTCTGCTGATGATTTTGGGTCAAAAAAAAAAATATATATATATATATATTATATTGCGAAAATGAATAGATAAATTAACATCAAACACCACATAGTAGCACACAATATAGTATGCTAACACATTGCTCAATGGGCCTTAATAAGAGTTTATTCATTCCGTAACTTTACTTTGCTGATCTTGTAACTTTTTTAGCTTTAGGCAGTAGACAGAGCACAGAATGAAAACATTAGCATTAGTTAAAGTTAGTATTATTAATATATATATAGCTGCTTGTGCTGATTCACTGACTGACTGATTGATCACCTCTCCTGAACAATTTTGTATGAAAAATTTTTTTTTCAATGACCATTTCGTATACAAGGGAAAAATTCATTCGGAGGAAAAATACGGAGAGAGCTGATGATTGAGGATTTCGGAGACGGATGAAGAGCACAGCCAAGGGTATTGCAGATAGGTGGGGGGTGTTCGACCAAATGTCATTTGAAATGTCATTCAACTGCCAGTGAGCTGAAAAAAATTTCAAAATGGCGGAAAAAAGATGGCCGCCATACAAACTTCATCGGCGTTCATCTCGAAAAGTATAAAAGTTGGAAGAGTGGTTTCTTGGAGAGAAATGATCAGGACCCGAAGGTCTATTCGATGGATAGAAAAAAAAATCAAAATGGCGGAATTTAGTTTTCCATAGAAAATGTATGGGGAATTTTGAAAGGATTTTTTATGGGCGGGAAGACAGCACGCGGGCCACATGTGGCCCGCGCCCTCACGCGACCTACTAGTTGTTTTTATATAATTCAAGGGAATTATTGAGTTTATACAACGCCAGCTACTACTCAGGGCGAACCAGTTTTAATTATACCATAATTAAAACTGAAGAGAAAGTATAAAAATTTGCCACAGCTTTGAAAAACAAATCGATATGTCGTTTACAAAATCTTAGACCAAGATATATAATAGACAACCTCCTGATAATGTTGAAGCGACCTCATAAGGTCGCCTGCAGGCAGACCACCGTGAGAACGTGTCTGCCGAGGAATATAATCTCTCACGAGAGACGTCTGCGTTTCAGTGCACTCAGCACCAAGTACGCAACACTTCCTCGGCGAGCACGTAGTTTGTTGCTTGACCTCATCAGAAAAGCAGTCTGCTGGTAACAACCATTACGGACGTTACCTAAGTTTTATAACCTCTTATTGAGCGATGATGCTTCTGTCGCAATAGCTCTTTTGCTCTCTAATCATTAATCATTATAATCTATCTAAATATAAATTAAACCTATTTATAATGTGACTGGGTTATTGATCCAGGAATTGAACGAAAAGATTGTGTTAATTAAATACTTCTGTGGTATAAAGAGGACCTATTTCCTATTATAATAGGAAACAATTTATTATCTGTTAATGTCCATAATTTAACAAAAATTTTCATCTCTAAACATCTACCTGATTGTGTTTATTATATGAAGAATAAAATGTATGAAATAATAATTGATGATTAAACGAACTTACCTGTAAGTGAAGTTCTATCACAATTATGTGAATACATTTTATTCGAATATAATAATATAAGGTCCCTCCCATACCCAAAACCCATGAGTATAATACGAAAATTTTGTTAAATATTCTCTAAAGAATGAAGCTTGGCACGGAGGTAGGCTAGGACCGCGTGTCCATCAGGGTGGTCAGTTTTAAAAAACGAAATAAATAAAAGTGCGAAATTGCCAGTACAATGAAAGTATACCTGATTGTGTTTATTATATTCGAATAAAATGTATTCACATAATTGTGATAGAACTTACAGGTAAGTTCGTTTAATCATCAATAACACACACAAACCGCTTTCAAAGGATTTTAATATGAATAGAACTCGAATTACTAAAAACCCTTATGACTGATTTCGCCCAACCCTTTAAGGTTTAACCTTACCCTTAAACTGATGCTGAAAAGCTGATGTTTTGCTCAGGTTGTTCCTACATAAAGCAAAAAAGGGGGAAAAGGATTTCTAGAAATCTGTTTAATATTAATCTGGTGTTTTGCAATCGTTATAATTGGAAAAGTTTTTGTACCTGCATTATTTCTATACCTATTTGGCTACTTCCATTACTAGACTAAATTGAATTTCCAGACAAAGGCTAACAACGTTATAAGTATACTCATACATAACTCACTATATCGATAACTCGAGAATTCCAATCAATTTAAGTGCAATAATGAAATTCCAAAACCACTGAATAATAACGCTAAATTTTATATTCTGTACAACAAACTACTTTATAAACTTAAAAAGGTAGCAATAACAAATCTTATAATGCAAAGAATAATGCTTTTAAAATTCAGTAAACATAGATCTGTTTAACAAAGGAATATTAAAGAATATTTTCATGTATACTCAAATAAAATAGGTACAATTCAGTTTAATAAAACAATATAGAACGCCCCGAAAATGATACTTCAATAAAATAACGTACACTTTCCGAAATTCCAGGTGCAGAAGTTGAAACTCACGCGATTGTGAGCGTGAAACTGCCAACCGCAAATTCACTATAAATACACACCACAGAAGGTGAGCTTTGTACAATATGCATTCCAGCAACGTACACTCGGCTAAGCATGGTAGACTATGTAAATTTTGAGAGACCCATGTCCCGTAGCCGCTGTTCATGGTTTTCATTAATCATCATCACATCAGCCTTACACCTACAAACCTTATCATCAGCTTACCTCGCCCAGCCGCTATCTGCGAAATATAAGCAGTCTTAAGAGTTGAATCAATCTAGTAATGAAATATTGACGCACCCATCTCTACTTTTCATAGCCCTCTTGAAGCTAATATCGACCCGGCTTAAAGAACGTACTATGAGATACTATTAAACAGTGTATGACAGCGTTCTTTCTGTTTGTCTCTTTGTTTTGTGTCAAGCAGAGGCGAGCACGTAGTGTCTACCCAGCCAGTAAAATAAACTTCACTGCTAAATTCACGATCGCTAAATAGTTCTCAGCTCGTGAAATATAAAATAGAACCGCACGGTTACGTTTCTCGTTAACTGAATTTACTAGGGGTACTTTATCTCTACCATAAATTCTTTGACTGCATCCTTACTTCACATCATATTAGAATGCAGTCAAGAAATACCAATTAGGAAAATATACACGTATATTCTACCTAACGGTTCACAACTCACGTCTCACGGTCTCAAGAGGACAGCACACTGCAGTATTGTGTGATATTGCAATGCAAAGTCCTGGAACCACAGATTTTACCTGGAAGGAACTGGATTTTACAGGATCACTGAATATAAATGCACTAGTCTCGACATTCTTTGCCAAAGAAACAGTGACAGCTGAAAATTACGTTTTAACAAATTAAAGAAATAACAAAAGGTTTGCTGATCTACAGGGTAGGCCAGAATGGAGTCGATGGAACTTGCACGCTTGTTCAATAGCCACTCAACGATCCGTCCGAAGAATGCTGACCTGATTTCACTACCCGCTACCGGCTACCCGCTACCTGCTACCGCTACCTCACTCCTCGCTACCCGCTTGTGTGCCCAGTCGGTGTCGAGTGCAGTTCAAGTAGTTTCAACGTTTTTATTTCCTTTCAGCTGTTGTTACTAACAACAGCTGAAAGAAAGGAAATAAAACATAACAACTTGTTACTTGTTAGCCCGGAAGATCGAATTATATGGATCAAAAATATACTGGAAAGACGTAAGCTGTTTTATTTTACCATCATAGTGTTCGTATGTACAAAAGGTCAAAATGTTTTTTTTTAATAATGAACCCAACCAAACAAGCAGGCGAGTTGCTTGGTGATAAGCAACCACCGCCCATGGACATTTGCAGCACCAGGGAAATTTCACGAGTAAATGCATTGCCGGCTGTTTATCCGCCTCTTAAATTTGAGGTAGTTATCCTCGGTGATTGATGTTTGCATAAACGTTTAATTTGACAAGGGGGATGGCGCGAAAAAAAACGTCGCCAGTGTATCGGTGCTAAAAATGCTTGATTTGCCACCAACAGTAAGGCCACGCTGTAGTTCGCTTAGGCGGCCATTTATAGAATTTTGACAGATGACGCTACTGTTTGCGTATATGAAAAAAGGTTTACGTAAATAGTTCGAATGTCCATATCCTGAGTTTTCTTATCACTGGTGTTATCCTTTTCCACAGTTACCATAATTGTTGTGTTGCGAAAGGAATATTACATTTTTTAGCTTTTACACTCTAAAACTCACTACCAATGTATTTTATAAATATCACAAGATTAGCATGCAGATAACATAAACATTAATGGCGAGAACCATCACATTGTTATAGGAGTGGTTCAAATTACTTGTAAGTTCAAATGTTGACTGCAACAGCGCAAAACAAACGCACGCGGACTCTGTTCAAAGTTAACACTTTGCTTATTATATTTCATACATTTTATTCTTCAATAATAATAAACACAATCAGGGTACACTTTCATTGTACTGGCAATTTCGCACTTTTATCTATTTTGTTTTTTAAAACTGACCACCCTGATGGACACGCTGTCCCAGCCCACGTCCGTGCCAAGCTTCATTTCTTTTATTGTGCGCGGCAATGAGCACTCGACTACAAAAACACGTCTCGTTTTTGTTAATTTAGGTTCAAAGTAAAAAAAAAATAAGTGTTCAGTGTTAAAACTTGCTTAATTTTCTATACTGATAATGCTTAGACGCTAGTAAAATTTATTATTATAACAAAAATAAAATCAAATCAAAACATATAATTGTGCATTCATCTTCGTCAGACTCCGAGGAAAGAGGGTAAGTGAAAATTAACCTTTTTTCCCAGATATCACATCAACTCAAATATCAATGCCGACGAAAGTGTGTCCAAAAATTGAAATCCTAAGGCATCTCTAAGCTAACTTGGAGGGTATCACATTGAGGTTATCACGAAAGTATAGCATGATGCGCGAAATAGTCCAGGCATCTCTAAGCTAGCTTGGAGGGTATCACGTTGAGGATACCACGAAAGCATAGCATGATGCGTCAATGCTCCTGGAGGTTGACTGCGGGTCAACACGAAGGATTTTAAAAATACCTCAAAGGACTTTGCGGATACCAACGGGGGACGATGTCGGTGTGGCGCTGTTCTCGGCTTCACTACAAGTGGCTCCGCATGACCTCCCGGACTTTGATCCCGAATTGCTATCGGCGCTCAGTCACAAGAACTATATTAATGGTTAGTCCCGACAGTTGTAAAATTCTAGCCGACCTTCATTGCAAAGAATCAAATAGTTTATTTGATATACTTGCCTGGCTTATGAATAGCCAGTTAAACGTTATAGCCTTTTATCAGTGATAACTATTTCACGACTTAAAAACTAATTCCAAGAGGGTACCAACGCGTCGAACTTTTCTAACTATGTACCTACAACAATAATGTTTAGCTTTTGTGGTGGAAAATAATTTTACTTACTTTCGAAAATTAATGTTCAGATTGTGTAATGGGATGATAATTTAACTATTAGCTCAAAACTCAATAAGTTAACAATATTATGTATAATGTACCATTAGTCTGAAAGTTTCATTGAAGTGAATTGTTAAATTCTTTCTAAAACTAATAAAAATCTTAAACCACAACGCGTCCTGAACTGAGAAGAAGCTTAAGTATTGACAAATGACATTTTGTTTCGACAAATGACAAGTAATTAAAGTTCACGAACGGGACCAGATGTTTTTTCGGAGAAATAGTTTCGGGCATTATACTAGTTTCAATGGTTACTGATCGTCAGGTGTTGTAAATAAAGAAACCAGCAGGGCGCGGCGGGCGACTTTGCTATCGACACCCACCGCTGGGACAGCGCAATCTCGTTTCTCGAGAAACTAGCTGGCCCCCTCTCGTTACGGCTCGGCCAGCAGGGGGGGCGTGACACACTTGAGTATTGGCGATCAGCCGCGAGGAAGATGCGACGTGGCAGCGAGTCTCCACCAGGTTCATCGACGACGCTAGACATTAAGGTACCTATATGCCAGTTGTCTTCAACATTTTGAAGTTTATTGGTTACATATCACTGACAAGGAATCCGTCACGATCTATAACATGATCTAGAATTTCGGGAGTTATAATAAGTGAAGACTATTTTTTTACTTTCACTAGGTGTACAAATGTACGTACATTCAATAAAATATTTTAATGAATTGAACAAATTAAGGAACTAGCTCCAAAAAATTATTATTACATAATACCATTTTAAAAATCGTACACTAACACAGTGTACCGTCTTACACGTTCACAACAAAGAAAAAGCGACAAATGTCTTTGACAATCGACATTTCTTTTTTGGGTGAGATAATGTGGGAGTGAGTCACTGCATGTTCGATTATAGTTAAGATGTGTCTAACCTCAAAATCTTACGTGGTAAAAGATACATTCTAAATTTAAAGGCGTTGAATGAACTTGTAGTTCAAAATCCTTTGAAATTGATAGTTCATAGAACAGCTTACAAGCGAATACTTAAAAAGGGTTTTATGCCTATGAACTGAAGAATCTTATTTTAAAGTACCGATTCATCCTTGGTAAAATACATAAAGAAGTTGTGACTCATCTCAGATACTTACCGCGGTTTTTTCATGAAGATTTGTTAGGTGTTAGAGTGTTAAAGTTATTTACTACCCTCAAAACATGCTCAGTTTCCTGGTTTTATTTTAATTTCTGACGATATTGCAGTATCGTTACCCAACCGCAAACTATGACGTGAATTATGTAACAATTCAAATTCTGTAAAAAAAAATTTATACGCTTAACTCGTTGTATCATCTAAGAGTTAAGCTTAATTCCGATTAAAAGTCCTAAAGTCCACTTCTCCAGCTATTAGGTATGGATGGGGTTACACAGAACGTCTGTAGAAACAAAAAATGTAGCCCGTAAGAAAAATTAGACTTTAGACGCAGCTGTTCGTCCATCATCGGTTATCCTATCAGATGGCCAGTGGTTACAAAACATTTTTTAAGTCATCTAACTCCCTTAAACCTAAAAGGTTGAACTAGTGATTCACACGATTTCCCGGTCTAGATGAAGACTAATTCTTTTAATTAGAGGGATTTTTGTTTTTGTAATAATTAACGTTAAGATGAATCGAAATACCTCTTTACAGAGTTGATGGCCATATTTTTCGATACATCTATTTTGATACACATGATTTACATCAGTTGCATAGAGGATATCAAATATCCTCATTTAAACGATTGGGTTAATTGTTTCTTATATGGAAATTAAAGATAATCAAAAGCTGACCAAGAGTTACATCCAGTTAATGGGATTAAGCTACCGCTGTAAAATTATATACTTCAAAGTTATTCAAAGAGTTCAATCCAGTTATTGAATTTATCGCTTCTTGCAATAATGCGAAATGTAATCAATATGAACCCAGACGTCTTAGAAACAGACGCATTCTGAACATTTTGGAACACCAAGTTTACCTTTGCTCTTCTATACATTCTTCTAGAGGTAGAATGCTTAAAAATACTATTATAGACAATGCTTTAGACATACATCGTCTAAGGACCTTTACAACTTTGGATTTTCTTCTTTTACATAAGGTGTCAAAAGACTTACTTCTTATAGTACATTTATTGATGATAAATAAATAAATATGGTCTTTCCCTAGAGAACCACAATTCATAGGAATTACTGGAGGAAGTTCTCTGAAGGCATTAAAAAAAAAAAAAAAGGACATTTTGTTGGAATTTTTAATAATCTATATGTTTCAAAAATTTTGTGTTATTTACAAAGTTTTGTGGCAATACTGCTTTAATAACGACTGAGATCCGTACAATCCGTACATTATAAGTCAACCTCGTAATTTCCAACAGAACAACTTGTTAACGACGTAGCATATGGTACGATTACTTGTTATCATTCGGCATTGAGTTTAATTTCTGCTGATGATTTTGGGTCAAAAAAAAAAAAAAAAAAAAAAAAAAAAAAAAAAAAAAAAAATATATATATATATATATTATATTGCGAAAATGAATAGATAAATTAACATCAAACACCACATAGTAGCACACAATATAGTATGCTAACACATTGCTCAATGGGCCTTAATAAGAGTTTATTCATTCCGTAACTTTGCTTTGCTGATCTTGTAACTTTTTTAGCTTTAGGCAGTAGACACAGCACAGAATGAAAACATTAGCATTAGTTAAAGTTAGTATTATTGTTTTTATATAATTCAAGGGAATTATTGAGTTTATACAACGCCAGCTACTACTCAGGGCGAACCAGTTTTAATTATACCATAATCAAAACTGAAGAGAAAGTATAAAAATTTGCCACAGCTTTGAAAAACAAATCGATATGTCGTTTACAAAATCTTAGACCAAGATATATAATAGACAACCTCCTGATAATGTTGAAGCGACCTCATAAGGTCGCCTGCAGGCAGACCACCGTGAGAACGTGTCTGCCGAGGAATATAATCTCTCACGAGAGAGGTCTGCGTTTCAGTGTACTCAGCACCAAGTACGCAACACTTCCTCGGCGAGCACGTAGTTTGTTGCTTGACCTCATCAGAAAAGCAGTCTGCTGGTAACAACCATTACGGACGTTACCTAAGTTTTATAACCTCTTATTGAGCGATGATGCTTCTGTCGCAATAGCTCTTTTGCTCTCTAATCATTAATCATTATAATCTATCTAAATATAAATTAAACCTATTTGTAATGTGACTGGTTTATTGATCCAGGAATTGAACGAAAAGATTGTGTTAATTAAATACTTCTGTGGTATAAAGAGGACCTATTTCCTATTATAATAGGAAACAATTTACTATCTGTTAATGTCCATAATTTAACAAAAATTTTCATCTCTAAACATCTACCCTGATTGTGTTTATTATTATTGAAGAATAAAATGTATGAAATATAATTGATGATTAAACGAACTTACCTGTAAGTGAAGTTCTATCACAATTATGTGAATACATTTTATTCGAAAATAATAATATAAGGTCCCTCCCATACCCAAAACCCATGAGTATAATACGAAAATTTGGTTAAATATTCTCTAAAGAATGAAGCTTGGCACGGACGTGGGCTGGGACAGCGTGTCCATCAGGGTGGTCAGTTTTAAAAAACAAAATAGATAAAAGTGCGAAATTGCCAGTACAATGAAAGTGTACCCTGATTGTGTTTATTATTATTTTCGAATAAAATGTATTCACATAATTGTGATAGAACTTCACTTACAGGTAAGTTCGTTTAATCATCAATTATATTGGTGTTGCAGCGTAGTTTTAGTTGCGTTGCGAAGCGCTTTAGTTGCTACTTGTTGTTTGTTAGCTGGTTGTTGGGTCGCTATTCGTTCGTGGGCTACAGCACTCTCGAACACGTCTCCCGCTTTCCGTTCTTGATCGGCACTTTTTTCGATTTCTGAATTCCTACTACTCAAATCTTCTAGTTCTAAAATGCAAATGGTTCATTTTCTTGCTCTCTATGCATTTTCAAGCGAATTTATACTGTTGAGATGCTGTGTGACAGTACTTAGTTTTTACGTGTATCAGCAAACGTCCCCTCAAAAGATGCAATTATAATCTGTGGTATTATTTAATTTTATTTACGAGTAACACGATCATTTTTTAAACCACGTTTGTTTGGTACAAAACAGCATTCTTAACATGGCGCCTGAATTTCGAGTCAACAAAAGTTGTTAGTGTGAATGTTAACAAATACAGGCCGAAAGCGATTTGGTATTATTTATATAACCCTATCTATGCAGAGCAGTAATAATATTTGGACAGATATAGATAGCTAGAGCGGTGTCCACACGAGTATCTAACGAAATCGCGAGCTAACACTGCCGTCGAATTGGCTCACTGAATATTATATGAGATGGAGCGAGTTAGGACAAACAGACAGAACGAATTGCATCATCAGTTATACATACGATACACGCACCGTGATACCGTGGGATAGAGCGCGCGTAGAATGGAGAAGTTTAAATATGCAGTTTTATGTTTTTGTTACTGTGTGACCAAACTCATACAAAAGCTCTTTAGTGTCAAACCTCTTTCCATATGCTCCCTGGCGCAGTGGCGTGCGATCGGATTCGAGTGAGAAATCACGGGTTCGACTCCCGCCCCGGGCTACTTTGCAATTTTATAATTACTTTTTTGCTGGTATGGGGAGGCTAGTTACCACCCTACCAGCAATCACTGCGAAGCAAAATGATTAACTTCCCGGTGCGATGCTGTGTAAAAACCAGTTAGTACGATAACATCTGCTGAATAACCACTTACCATCAAGTGACGTCACAGTCAAGCTCAGCTCAACAAATTCAAATTATATTATTATTTTAGTTTGCTACAAATTAGGTTACAAATAATAAGAATACTAACAACAAACTTTAAATAAAAAATACGAAATAATTATGTTCTATCTATGACAAAAGGTTAATGGCAACCATAATGTCACAAATAAAAATGTAATCACATTTACGTACATTTTTTGATTGAGAAAATAAATTAAAGTGCGTATTCGCCTTATATTGGAAACAAGACGAACGTTTGATCCAGTTACTCAGATTTGGACCACCCAACCTAAACAGAACCACTAGCTTATTAGATTCTTAGTCAGAAATATCTCAAACTCTCTATATATTCTGAATACACTGCTGGGCACGAGTGTCGTCTTAGAAAAAAGGGTTGAGTTTAGCCAACCTGGTTGACAGGTTTCATATACCTTTGAGGACGTAATTGTGAACTCTGAAACATGCAAATATTACGATTTTTTTCTTCACTATAAAGTGAGAGATATTTAAATGAAACCCCGAAAGTTACAGGCGCGTCCTCCGACCCCCCGATGAAAAGTCCTTCCTTGTACTGAAACAAGATTTAACGTAATTTGCGACTAAACCAACAGTGTCATACTCTAATATCCGCTCAACTTTAAAACAACATTAAAACTTGTAACAGGATCGCGGCGCGGCGCAACTTTCTATCGCATTATTGGCACCAGCGCGCGCTACTTTACTTATGACGCGGAAACGCGACCGGGGGATGAAGGAGTGTATTGCTTTACTTTGTCTTTTTTTATCCAATAACAAATTATAAAACTTGCGACTGAAATCTTATCTCTTAACTGTAATACTGCTAGTAGAGGACTTCTACTTGCGGAATGGTCTCTTTATTTCTACTGTGAAGCAGTCATGTACTGTGTTTCGGTTTAAAGAGCACTATAGCAAAAATTACTCGCCAAAATGAGACTGAAATGAAATGTCTTAAGGTGATGAACGCAGTGACGTACGTGGTTTGATATTGTTATAAAAAAAATTGTGTGCATCGCTTAATATCTTTCTTGTCTCATATTATTCAAGTGTATGAAAAATATCTGATACTAAATAGCACATCATAACATGGAAGAGAACCCCGAATATTATCCCATTTAAGTCACCGATGGTTGGGTCGCAGTCGGTGAAAGACTTGAAGTTTGTCTGTAACAGCTTTAACTCAAAACCAACAGCTCTGTATCGCGAATCCTCAATGCACACAATGTGTGATCGGGTAGCGGTGCTGTGTAAATATTCCACTGGCATGGTTTCCATTCCGGCCGAATACGCTTCCTGGGCCGGCGCTGCGGCTGCGTTTACACTTACCCTCCTTAGTGCTGCCGTGCTATTCTGCAAAACACTGCAAAAAACGACGAGCGTACATCTCTGCATCTATGAATTTGTCAGTTGTAATAGAGTACAATTTTGCATGCCATATTCGGGTTGGCAGCTGTCTGGCAGCTATTTCATTTTGTAGAATAGCACAGCTGTTTTAAAAATACTCTACCATACCATTCAAAGATTAGGACACAGAGTAAGGCAGATTGTAATCCAATAGGTTGTAAGTTTAATTCCTAACCATTGTGGTATTCCCATATATATTCCTAGTACAAGTGTGACGTATAGTTTACGGGGAAAAGAAACTCGAAGTCAAAAAGAAAATAATCCTGAGTCAAAGTTAGAGTGAGAACTTTATTTTTTGCTTGGGCTAGCAAGCAAGTTGATTTGCAAAGAGTTTCCTTTCACAGATATGGGATAACATTTTTTTGACCGGATTACGTGAATGTGGGCAGATATTCGACGTCATTTGAATTGAAAATTGGGCCTCGTTGCCGTAATATGCCAGCTAAAAATTTGGTGCCAATGATGCTTTACATCAAACACAAAACACGTCTGAACGCGCCCCACGGGTACGGAAGTTGCTCGTTTGCGCGCAAACATGGCGCGTGATTAACCGTACCCTCTGTTCCGTTTATTTTTGGGGGCGTGTGTGTGTATGTGTCTGTATGGCTGTGTGTGTTCTCCGGTAGACCACAATGTGTATGGTCTTTACAGTACAGTGCTCGAGCCTGTTGCTCTCATTTGACAGCTCTAACAAGTAGGTATCTTACAGATAAGCATCTGAACTGCAGAGACAGACAAAGCTAGGTAATACTTATGCTAAAGTTGCTGTGTATATACAGTAGGTATACCTAGTTACAGTTATCCTATACCTTTAAACGAGCAATTCTTGTATATATATATGTATATTTCTATATAATCTGAATCTCGGAAACGGCTCGAACGATTTTCATGAAATTTAGTATGCAGGGGGTTTTGGAGGCGATAAATCGATCTAGCTAGGATTCACTTTTACAAAATGTCGTTTTTACTAAAAAAATATAACTATGCCATCTATTAGCAAAAAGTAAAACTATTACAGTAAAGCCTGCTGCCATCTATTAGTGAGTAGCTGTAATACTACCGAGCAAAGCTCGGTCATCCAGATATTGTATAATTATAAGCAGTAAGCAACCAACACGGCCATAGTTAGCCAGACTGGAGTTGGTCTATCTACTATAATTTTTTATCTTTTTCATTTTTCATCCATTACATCATAATTCCAGTCTCGATATCCGATTAAGCGTAAGTCTGTACTTAACTGTACTTAAATAAAGCAATCCGTAACGTGTCGATCCCAATCGCGCGAGTCAGCGAAAATGGATTTACATCCATTATCCATTACCGGCGCCGATACCGGGGCAGCGAGGGGCGGGGGGGGGGGGGGGGAGAGAGAGGGGAGATGGAATTTTGCAAAAATAAACGATCGCGATGGATCCATGCGGGCCTTGATTGATGAGCCGCGATGAGCCGCCAGCACTTGAACGGAAAACTTTGTACCCCTTTTTTAAGGTCATCGCGTATATAGCAGTGTGAGAGATTGCTTAGTTACATAGAGAAGGAGTGCAGAAAGTCAAGTGCAAATTGGACATACTATATTGTACAACTTGGAAGACATATGGGAGCGTGAACAAGTGTGAGAGTTGGCATATTTATATGGAGAAGGAGCGAAAAGGCCAAGTGTAGGTCGCCAATTCTCACACGCGTTTGATAATAGATTGCAGGTATCTTCCATTGTTCTCCTTAACTGCTATGCAGGTGATGTTTAGTGCATAACACGCGAAACTCAAAAAAGATCAAAGTATGAACAACATTTTGGAGACAATCACATTCGTGTAGTGTAGTGCTGATTTGATTTGAAATCGCATCGGTTCTCATAGATCACAGAGGTAAGTATATATTGACGCGTTTGTTCCTCCGCGGCGCGACAGAGTGCCTTGTGAGTGATTCAGTGTACATCGAGGTGACAGGTGGCAGGCGCGCGGTAAGAAGTCGCACAAACAGCGCCCGGGGCCCTTGGGACCTCGGGGCGGCAGTCAGGGCCAGGGAGGGGCCACCTGATGTCGCTTGTTGTTGCTCGTCAAACTGTCAAAGTTTTGTAGTTTGGTTAGTTCAAACCCCTCGATCATCATCATTTCTTTGTTTATTAGTACTTGATTGCTGTTTCACCTTAAAGAAAGTACAGTAAGTTTTACAGTTGAAAATGTAATCGTATTAAATAAATGTTACCACTAATTCACTAGCCGTGACCGCAATAGATGACGTACAGTTACTCCCTTCGCACACGTCTCATAAGCATAGACATATCGTAAGCGTAATACGACGCATCCTACAAATCTCTGCAACAGCGATTCTTCTACGGACATGTTTGAACCCTCGTAAACTTAGTTTTAAGTCGACTTGTAGTTATCACCATTCATATGCGACAAATGTCATACTGACGTTTTACAGGAGCCTGTACATTAGGCCTATGTGAAATAAAGATATTTTGACGATGACTTTGACATGTTCGTGCTCGTATTGCTTTCGTCGTGAGGGCGGATTACGGTACGCTTACGTTTACGAGCTGTGTGCGAAGGGCCTTACGAGCCGTGTGCGAAGGGGCTAAATAGAGTTCACAATTAGCAGCCACTCCGCCTACGAGCTACGAAACTATGATACGCGTTTCGAGCTACGCGCTACGGTACTTGCTACGAACTATGGTCTACAGCTACGAGCTTACCCAACAATGGATGCTCGCGCGTTATCGCCTGACGTTTTCTAAATATATTCAATATTTCTATATCTATTAAGATCATCTAATGCATAGTTGTCCTATGTAACAATATAGGGCTAGCACGAAAAAGAGCTTTGTAGGTCAACTTTAGTAAGAATTTTGTATGAAATCAGTTTGGGGAACATTATTTATTCAGACGTAGACAATTTGACGGGAGAAGCATAAATTGGAGCGATCGCCGCATAATGGGTAAATAACAGTAATTTATAGGCCGCCGTGAACAATGGCGTTTTGTTTCACGCCCGCGTTGGCCGCCAGCGCGCCAAGCATTCGCCAAATGGCCACATAAACTGCGACGATTGCGCAGTAAGCATTCAGTACTCATGACCATGAACGAAAACTACGTTCCAGCCTTCGATTTATGATAATAGTAAGTTACTTAACTTGTCATTTAAAACAGTATGAAATGAGAAGCATACCAGTAAAGCCAGCTGGATCTCTTCAAAGGAGTTTTACAGTGAATGTTAAATTACCCTTTTGTTGGTAAATACTCAGTAACAACAGATGCTTCCGCACCAGAAACCCTGGCCCTAATGGCAGCTCATAATAACTCAGCGTTTGCGATCAATGGGAACTCGTTAAAGTATAATAACTCGATCTTGCGATAAAGGATGGCCATTGGCGTTGTTGGCACTAAATAAAGGCTAAGATACAAAATTTAAGGAATCATATTTTGGTGAGATTTACCCGATGAATAGGAAAACATGAAGGTTAGAATGCTTCTCTCATATACTGTTTTTTTCTCTGAGAGAAAACTCTTACGAGTTGTATCTACTATGTCAATTCTTTTCAGCTAAGTCTCTAAACTAAACTAATTTGACGCGTCTAAAATAGAAATTCTTTTCGAAATGCTCCCCATGAAAACCATTGATTAAACATATCAATAACATATAATCAGCACTTACTGACATCACGCATACATTTTTAGGCTCCGCCCTGAAGCCGGATTTTTAATTTGTCAAAACTGTAAAATGGCGCTAATGTATGCGCCCAACAGCGGTACATTTCGGTTTCGCTGACAGCACATCTTTCAGCGGTACCGAAATGTACGACGCGCGACGCCATATTTGAATTTTTTTTGGCTTCAACATACGTCCCATCTTTCCCGTCCTCTTATCGTAGCGTATTTCGTCATTGATGAAAACAGCCTTTTTTAAAAGGGTTCAAATTATTTCAGTTCAATTAGTTTAGATATTTTGTACGACAGAATTGGCACCAATATCTACTGCCAGACTAATACGTCAATAAAATGTTACGTAAATCAACTTCAAGGAAATCGCCACGGACAAAATATGCACATTTTATATGTGTGACCTTTGGTCCCTATGGTCGCTTCTTTATAAATTCCCCATAATATTACCAATTCCCAATTATATTTTTTACATCTTATTTTCCATAAAACTATAAAAATCTTTATTTTTTGTGATGATTGATGATAATTTGAAAGTGAAAAGACCTAGCCGGAAGTTAAGAAATCCATTTTGTGAAATGAACGCTAAGTTGATAAATGAAAGGATTGATTGTTGAAGAAATGTAAAAAAATCTTGGTAATTCTATAAATTTAAAAACATACGAGATTCAAAATTAATGCATTGCACTGCGCTCTCGCCATCCTGAGACTTAATTTTTTAAACTTAATTTCTTTGTATAATTAGGTCAAAAAATTTAGTCAGGGCTACAGTGCCTTTCAAACCGAAACCCCGTAAAGTAACTCAGTAACTGCTTTACGGCAAACTTCCTGGCATCGCGGTGGTACCCTTAGACGCGAACTCTGCGTAGACTTCTACCACATGGTGATAAAGGTAAGGATTATAGTAATGAAATGTAACCGTCACAAATAACCAGCCTCAGCCACACACGTACACGATTCCGCGGTCAGCCGTAACAGCGCGGCATTTTGTCCTCACAAAGGGAACGCTCGTAAACCTCTCCGCCCTTCCGCCCCTCTTCCGCCCGTCCGCCCTCAGCGTACTTGTTGCTTTTGAATGACGTGAATTTTCTACGTTGGTTTAATTTTATGACGTTGTTAGGCTAAAAGTGTGTACAGTGATTTAAATTGAAATAAAATTTTATTTGCAGATGTAACAAACAGCTTTCCATAATTGTCGTGTAATAATCAAAAATATTTTTCATTAATTTTTCATTGCGAATTTATCACGCTACCCTTCAAAGAGATTTTCAACAAGCACAAGCAAATTGGATGTGTGTGCTGTGCTCTTGCCAGACTGCGCGATGCCAAAGTGTGTAAACTCATCGTAATTCGTAACAATGATAATAACTATTTCAAGGCTTAAAACTAAGTTAACTAAGTTCCAACGCAACCTGCCACTGGGAAACGCCTAAAATAATCTCTGGGTATTCAAACCAGATCTGAGTAAGCAGTAGTAGTGGTCTAATTCGTTTGTCCACTGCAACTGTTTCTAGGACGGCACTAAAAACGAGAAGACGGACCCGAAGTTGTGGTACATAATATATTAAATTAATTACCATGGACGTGTGTCCACCGCGTGTCCGTCACGTTTCTTGATCTCATACAGGAATAATCTACATCTCAGCGACTATAATAAGGATGTCTCATGTCACATACAAAATAACGGTAATACGATACGAGATGCCGATCTAATAAACGACACGGGAAGGGTCGCGATGATTTAGCGCTGCGAGGGCCGTCATTACGGTGGAAAGGTGCGTCGTATTACAGTTTTTCACCTTCGTTATGTGTCTGATGTACGGCGGAGTTTCGCAAGCCGCTGCTATTATTTATTGCTTATTTGTTGCTTTGTCAGAGATCTCTTTATGCTGATGACAGGTACATTTTATTTTGTAGCCCTGAAAAATATTTTAATGCGTTTTAATTTAAAAATATTTTTATTTTTTATCAAAAGAAAAGAAACAAAATATATGTTTTCGAGTATGAAGTATCATCCCATTATAGCCTTCAAACATAAAAATTAGTGCGTGTACAATATACAATGTACAGGAAATCAAAATATCAAATACTATTTTTTTCAAATACCTAGGAGGTATTTCTATAATTTTTGACATTTTCGAATTGTTTTGTATAAAATGGCATTGGCATCCATGCAGTACTAAGAAGAGCTCAGAGCAAAATCTGCTGAGTAATCTTTTTTTGCTATCACCAATTCAAAAAAAAAATGTTTTATTGAGCTTGTATAATGGCAGCCAGCGACTGACTTTCTTCGATCATGTTGAGCTGTCGTCAGACTTTACTATGAGAGTGAATAAACAGAGAATGCACCTGTGTACATAAACAATTTTCTCCCATACGTAGCACTTCTTTATCACCCCCAAAGATTTATGCCATATTTATGTTAATATGGTACAGGAAAGTTGACGCACCTACGAATATAGAGAGTCACCTACTTGTTCCCCCGCGTTCGTCTTTGTTTTCGAGATGAAGCCATTTATATAGTGAAGTCAGTGCGTCGTGATATATGTCCCCGCAAACACAGCCATCTATTACACCGGCCGCCCCCCGCCACCCGGCGCCCTGGGCGACCCGCCCGGAGCGCCGCTCCGACTTCCGAGCCCATTTGTACGCTTCCGGGACAAATATAATGTATGGGGAAAATAAGGAAAATATACACTGCCGCATTTTTTTATTCCCCTTTCCGGGAAATGAGGCCCTCCCGAAAATGGCGTTGATTTAGCAAGTAATATCTACCTTTGAAAATATCTATTCTCCTTCAACTAGAGTGTTTATATAGTTTACAATAAGAGATATCAGTCAAACGATAAGGGGATCATGCAATCAATAAATGATTAGGTAATTCCAATAACAAGTAATGCCAAGTGATAAGAGTACTTAAAACTTGTTGGCTTCGAAATTCGAATTAATAACAAGTTTGGTAATGTTCGGTTTTCAGTCTGCTCAAAATCAAAATGCCTCACTTGCAAACATATAATCTCAAACTCTACAGCAAATCTGCACTCATTTTTATCATTTATTTCTTACAAGGTTTTTACAGTCTTTATCTAAAGGATACCTAGGTCTCATGATCGCATAAGCTCACGTGCTCAGCTGAGTTAGTGAGCTATATACTCGTACATTCTCGTATAATTAGAACACGCACCAATTATAAAAATTGCGTTAATTAACCAATCGACAACATCCCGATTACAACGAGGTCACGTGACGCTCTGTACCTGTGTTATAGCGTCAGGAATTTGTCCCACCACCGACGATTAGCGATAAATAAATCAAAAAGCGAATAATATGTATGTGGAATCATTATGTCGCTGGGCTGCATTGCGACTGAGACCCGATTACTGGCCCTCCAAAACATTTACACTTGTTGTTAACGCCCATTAGTTCAAATACAAACGTGTTAAGTTACCTTTCTGCACTCCTTCTTCATACAAGCTACTCCCAAATCTCTTTACTCTTCCGTGCATTTAAGTTTTGTTTACATGAAAAACGTACCTATTAATACTTAAGTTTATTATTTCAGATTCTTGATTCTTTCATCAAGCGTTTTGATCGCTAAGAGACTGGGGTCAAACTAGTCTAGCTAAATAGTCTAATCTAGTAGGCGAGCGATCAAATATATCATTTATCTTTTATTGATAAGAAGGTTTGTACGTTTCTTGAGCGAGAAAGTAGTCGATAATATTATCCTTTATTAGCCCACGGTGGAACTAGTGTATTAGCCGATTACTTGGAAACACTAAATTATACCTAGGTTTATAGGTAGCCAGGATAGTGACAGTATTTCATGGGAGCCAATTCCCTGTCGTTGACTGCTGAGGCATTGATGTATAATATGCTGTAATCGCGATAACTGAGTGTAATAAATGTAGGCTAAGATCTAAATTATTTCACAATACTGTTTTCTACTATATGGGTTCATTCACACTTTTTAGTGACTCTATGGATTCTAGTCTGCAGATGGCGTCAAAAATAAATGACAGCTCAAAATAGATTTATATATAGGATATAGGTACTTTAATACATTTGCGAATTCCTAGATCGTTAGACCTGATTTAAATTATGTTCTTGCTAGGACCTATCCTAGACTTAGTAGATACTAGGTACATCTACCTTCTTCTCATCCCTTCCGCTAGTCAATGATGTTTCAGGAAATCCTTATTGAAATAAACAATAAAAATAAAATGAACAGGAATAAATATAAACAAGTAGGGTGAGTAGGTGCGCGGGCCACATGTGGCCCACGGGCTGTCTTCCTCCTATCTGCCTTCTAACTTTTAGGCTCTTCAACATCCGCCATACATTTTTTTAGCCATCGAATAAACCTTTGGGTTCTGATCAATTATTGTCAAGAAACAATTCTTTCATTTTTATACTTTCCGAGATGGACACCGATGAATTTTGTATGGCGGCCATATTGAATCCACCATTTTGATTTTTTTTTCAGCTAACTGCCAATTGGATGTCATTTCGAATGACATTTGGTCGAGCACTCCCCACCTAACTTGAATACCCTCCCTGTGCTCTTCACCCGTCTCCGACATCCTCACTCATCAGCTCTCTCCGTATTTTTCCTCCGAATGATTTTTTCTTTTATACGACACCATCCTTGAAAAAAAAAATTTCATACAAAATTGTTCAGGAGAGGTGATCAATGAGTCAGGTTGTCAGTCAGTCAGTCAGACTTCTCTGTTCTAATAAAATGAAATACAATTGTAGCTATTTATTTTATTTAAGTAACGTCGTTGCCTTGACTGACCGTTGATGTGACGGATTATAATATGAATGATATGTGTACGTGTGCCCTTAATAAGTACCTCGTTAGTTTTGATCCCCTTGAACTAGGCATCAAAGGCTGTGTTCCTTATGATGATCATGAAACATTTGCTCAGTTTAGCAGATTGCGGCTTTCTAGGAATAACCGGACTCCAGGTACATTAAGTACTCAGTGAACTGGAGTGGAAAAAACAGCGACTCCTTCTGCGCCAAAATCAGTAGTTTGTACGA
The DNA here is from genome assembly GCA_963855885.1 of Coenonympha glycerion. NCBI lineage: Eukaryota > Metazoa > Arthropoda > Insecta > Lepidoptera > Nymphalidae > Coenonympha > Coenonympha glycerion. The sequence continues at coordinate 175,841 of OY979646.1, forward strand.
ATCCTCCCAAATTTTCGACGGGCTTAGCAAAAATTGCTTTTCCTAATTCCCCTTCTGTTAAACTGTTAGTAGATAGTGTCCGTTCCAAGAGGATCTTTGGAAATTCATCTTTCGATGGGATAAATTTGCGATGTGGGGTCACATGAGCGAAGCCACAAGCATCCACGGGCATCACAAGGGAAGAAAGAGGAATATTTAACGTAAACCTTTTTCATACAAGCAAGAAGTAGCGCCTTCTGTCAAATTCCTGAAGGCCCTAAACAAACATTTTGGAGCCAGTGCACGGGTGCCATTTATTCTCGCACATTGGTACTTTATCATAGAGGGAAAACCGGACAAGTGTCGCCCACTGAGGATTTCGTATTTAGGTACAGATTGTTGTATTTAATAGAGACGATACTTTTTTTAAGTACCTATTAGTTGATCAATAAACGCTACTACCATTCCAGTGGGCCTAAAAAATTGTCTCCTTTTATAGTTCTGTAGATCAACTAAAAAGTATCCTATTTGATTCTCGTGAGAGTATCGTCCTTTGCGGCGTAAAAGACTTTATTTTTAGTTTTGTTTTTAATTTCAACCGATATCTTCATCTGTCGATGCGTTCGTGACATGACAGTCGGTTTTGCAGACAGGCAGAGAGGCAGACAACAAAGTCATCTTATAAGGATTCCGTTTTGCCAATTGAGGGGGAGGAGGTTCGTTTCATTAACCCTTAAAAAGAAATATTTTAACCTCATCGAATTCATACAAGTTCGGCTTAGGGACTCTGAGCCAAAAAAACACTCTCAGTATAAAAGCTTAAAAATGCCTTAAACTATACAGCATACGGCGTATAAACGCCCGCTCTCAAGCCCGGAGCACCCTCGCAGCGGACTTTCCGCAAAAAGAAATGTTATAACCTGAAAGTAGGACAAACTGCAGGCGCAGCACCCGCGGGGGCGCCACTTGAGCCGTTTAATTATTCACAACGCGCAACTAATGCTTATCCTATACCTTTAAACGAGCAATTCTCGTATATATTTCTCGGAAACGTCTCGAACGATTTTCATGAAATTTAATATACAGGGGGTTTTGGGGGCGATAAATCGATCTAGCTAGGATTAATTTTTAGTAAAAGTCGAATTTACCAAAAAAAATATAACCCCTGCTGCAAATATATTGGTGAGTAGATATACTACCGAGCAATCTTTATCCTAGCATCAGCTGAGTATATTAATTCTTGCTTTTGTATTTGCTGAACCACTAAACATTTTATTTCATTGAACCAACTTTCGAAAAAAGCACAATATGCTTTTTTCTTCCGATTCAATGGCATTCATTTGTCCTTTAAACTGTTTACAAGAAAAGACTTGGTGTTACGGGTTGCTGACAGAAGTTTAAATTAGGTGTCGGTGGTACTCAAATAGGTGGCTCGAGTTCAATGGTTTTTTCTCATCTCGAAAATGCCCAATACGCCTACAGTTCATAAATGAATAGTCACAAAGGTTCCTAAGAGAGTGTCCGAGAATATGATAAAGTTTGGGTCCCAATCATCATTATGGTAGATACCTACCATAATGATGATTGGGTCCCAGTTAAAAACCCGGTATAATTCTGCTCAAAATCGCTCCAACCTTAGCAAAATAACGACAGAGGAGCGTATTATTAGGCCCTCCCCGATAATGAAACTTGGCACTTCATAATAAATATTTTGCAGTCGAATGTTCTAACCACTGCTCATAAGAGCTAGTTCAGTTTCCTTAACCATATTTCTCGTAAAAATAAAATTATGGAACCGAATCGAACACGCAAATCTGTGTCGTAAATTAAGATTGTGCTGAGTCCGTACCTACTAGTTGAACCAATGTGTACCTATTCTGTAAGAATATTTTTGTAACTCGATAGCGCGAGTTTTGAATTCGTATCTCTCTTAGGGATAATAATGCTGTATGCGATATAAATCTTTGGCTGTATGGCGGGTTAAATTCTTCCTCAGCGGGCGGTGGAGAAACTTTGCTCGGAGTATCTCTACGTGAACAAAGCAGAAATGAAGAGATTCGTAAACGCACCAAAGTCACCGACATAATATCAAGTCGAAGTGGCTATTGGCGGAACCGACGGACGTTGGGGAGTGGGGACCCAAAGTGCTGGAATGGCGACCCTGCACGGGAAAGCGCAGTGATGACTGACCTCCGATTAGATGGGCACACGATTTTAAAAGAGTTACGGGAAGTCGCTGGATCTAAGAGGACCGTGCATGTTCGAAACGGACCACAACTGGTTTGAAGATGCTGTGGTACAATCAGAAGTTACCCATTCCAAGTTAAGGCGACAATAAGCTACGTCTGAGTTTCCTGTCACATTACTTTGGTGAGATAAAGACGAATCCGAAACTCACGTTTCGAGAAACAAAAACATGTATAGAATACCTATGAGAATTTAGAATAGCCCAGTCGGACAGTCGAAAGTCAGTCCCGAATGAATGGGCCCGCAATTACAGGAATCGAAGCGCGATGTAAGTTTAATGAGCCCCGCCCCTCCCCGCCGCCCCGCCGCCCCGGGCGTTCAGGCCACAACTATTCTCATTAGCGAATCGGACTCGGACACAACTTTACAGTCACAGATGGCCGGAAATATGTTTTTTCTAAATCTCTTGGGCGCAGTTGAGATGGCCGGGATGTTTGGTCCTGGATTCTTGCGAGGCTTTAACCGTGCTGCAACCTTGTGGCAATGATATATCGCCCAGCGATTAAGTGTCCCCGCATTAGTAAAGTCGGTACTTGATTCCAATGCGTAGCGTAAAGGGGTTAGATCCCTTCCAATTAAATTTCGCCTGTGCTGTCGCCCGTCACTAACCATCTAGTGAGAATGCAGTCTTTAAAATTGTAATGTCCTAAATTAATAATAAAAAATTAAAATTAATTATTTTATGCATTTTAAAAAACTAAATAAATTATTACTATATTCACTGATTCAAATAATAATGATTTACAGAATAAAAGAATTTTTCTATAAGTATCTAATATACGTATATAAGTAGGTACGTATATTTTATTACTGGCAAGTGTACAAAGTGAAAGAAGGGGTTTATCAAAGAATAAATACAGCATCTTGAGCTGAATCGGCGCGGAGAAGAGGTCGCTCGGAGTCAAAGAGCTGCGCGGCGCGTCGTAGCGGCGGAGCGGGGGCGGGCGGGCTGCATTCATACTTTGTTAATGCAATCTAGCGGCGACTGCGGCCAGCGGTTCTTTGTGCGCCCGGACTCCAGATCGAGCCGAGATATTTGTAGTCGGCTAACTGCAAAAGAACATTTCAGAGTCTGATGAAAAGATGAAAGCTGAAAAGAAAATGCACTCAAATACAATTTATTCATCTAATATTTTGTATTATCTAACGCTATCTGTTGCTCGCAGCTTCGCCCGCGTGAATTTTGGGTTTTCACAAACTGACGGAATGCTAAACATCTGAAGAACTTTAACTGGTTGACCGTTTTACAATTCTTTTCCACAAAAAGGCATGGATTTAAAAACAAACAAGTCATAATATCTAATATGATAAGGATGCCGCCGATGATAAAGTAGCTCGAGAAATAATACCGCCTTCTGTGAGGGATGATCCGCGCTCACACCACTGGAGTGAATCCTGTGAGGCAGAGACACACCGAGCCCGCGTACAAGATGTATATCAGCTGAACCAAAGATTTAAATCGCTAGATGGGCTCTAAACCTCCAAAAACGTCCACGTTTTTGTCTTGTGTGACACGTTGTCACTCTCTTTGACAGTAAGTGAAACTATAGCATGTTGAGAGCACTCACTAAACATATTTGTGGACGTTTTTGATGTGCAGGCTTAGGGCCCATCTAGCGATTTAAATCTTTGAGCTGAACACTTTATTTGGTATGCTTAGGACGCTCAGTGGAAGGACTGATTGGAGTAACGCATTGGTTGGCTGTTCAAAAAGCACCAATGTAAATGATGGACCTTTGGAAAGTGGATTGTAATTGCTGAGTTTCTAGATGGCATTAGTTCTGCCACGTGTTATACGCGCAGTCTAACTGGAAGAGCACCCAGCCGTAGCCACGATAGCTGAGATATCTCTGCAGTCATGTCGGAGGTGCCGCCTCAACGAACTATGAGAGTGAGTGAATACAGAGTGCACCTGTGGTTGTACACACTTGCGCACTACTAACCATCACCGATCTCGGGGACATAATCAAAGACTATACATACCTTCTAAAATCTAAACTGTGAGTTTAGATTTTAGAAGTGAGGCATACGTTGTATATAAGTTCGGCTTGTCCCACGAATAGCGACAAGCCGAACATGGCGGTAGAGTCTACCATTTTGCAAGTGCCTGTGTGTTAGGCCTATGTGAAAGAATAAACATTTTGATTTTCAAGCGTTTGATCTCAGGTGGGCTGATAGAGGAAAACACCAACTTTCACACTTCTTGGGTTTTTAGACCGACAGGCAAAAAGCGGGTCCGTAAGCTGCCAAGTACCAACATGCTCTCAAATGCAAACTGATTTAAGATGAAAAAGATTTGGTATATATTGCAGAATATTGCTGAGTATTTACTGATGGATTGAATTCGGGTCACTATACAGCAAAAATTGATATAGGGAGATACTTCTGTAGACTTGTATAAGGAAAACGTATTCATCGTTATCGTATTCGTTTACGAATACTGCCCGCTGATTGGTTCCCTGATTCACGTCAGCCAATTAGGGGTTAGAATTCGATAACCATTACGAAAACGATGAATACGTTTTTCTTACGGAATCAGACCCCAGATCGTAACAGTACGTAGATCCAGTGTGTTCTTAGCCTGACCCTCCGGGGGAGTGCGGGGGAGAGGGGGGAGGGAGGGGGGAGGGGGTACGGTGCGGCGGATATTTAGTTAGCAGACGTAAGCCTCTTAGCGCAGATCCGGCGCAATCCGGAACACATCGTGTGTAATGCTGTGTTATGAGACATTATGGTGACTGACAGACGGGTATTAGGAAGTCTGCCCTTTTCTTTATTTGGAAATTCGAAGGGTCACTAACACAGTTTCTACACAGCATCGCATTGTATTATACAGTGGGAATTGAACCCGGGACCTAAGGCCAGAAAGGTCGACGACGATGGAAAGAATTTACTTGCTTGAATTCGATTATAATTGCTAGGTTCGAATTGGATCACGTAGGTTTCCACCATGTATCAATCAAAATGCTTAAAAATATTTATTATCTACTAGCTGATGCCCGCGACTTCGTCCACGTGGGATAAAAACTATTCTATCTTTTAAGTTGGACCAAATGACAGATATTCACGAAGTTTGAACTAAATCGGTTCAGTAGTTTAGGAGTCCATTGAGGACAAACATTGTGACACGAGATTTATATATATTAAGATATATATATTAAGATTTTGTATCGACCAACTTTTAATGTGAAGCTGTAGCTTGAAATAATAATGAAGTGGGTACAAATAAAAAAGTCCTGAGTTCGATATTCGAGTTTTAGCTTTACGCTATGGAGGGTTCACTGATTAAATTAATAGATAGGATATAATCTTCAAAACACCAAATCATTTAAAACGAAAAGAAAGAAAAATTTCAAAGAAGCCTCATAAGCAAAATACAAACGCATATCCGAAAGTCCAAAAAGTCCAAGCAGCTACCAATCATGTTTTTACTCGCCCGCGGTGATAAGTGGGCCAAATATGTGGGACGCAGACGCCTGTGCTCTGAGCCGCCCTAAATACACATCGGCCTCGCGCGACTACAAATGGAAGGAAAAACGAACACGAGCGAATGTGTGGAATAAACGCAACTCGGAGAAATTTGCCAAGTGCGAGACGGACTCGCGCTACCAAGTTCCGAATCACAATGGTGCAAAACTGACGCACAACATTTCATAATTCGTTGTAAGAGAACAGTCCAATACTGGCGTTTGACGCTTCCCATTCCTTTATTAGGGAAAAGGTAAAGTTAAAATAGATAATTTTCTCCGCAATAATATTATAACAATAATCTGTATTTTTTTTATGAGTATGTAGTTTCAGTATGTAGGCTAGCGAACGACTGTTTTAACGAAAACTGATGATATTATAGACCAAGTTAGTGTTACCGAGGAGGATCTGAGTAGGTACTACTGAACATACTCTAAACAACATTCAGATAAAAAATCAATAATGAATCTCCCGATCTCTTAGACGTGGTCATTTGGTTTCGCGAAAATTCTTTTACATTTTGGTGCGGAACCTTGTTTTAGTGATCAGAGCGCGGCACCCTCAAATCTGCCATCCAGTGCGAGTGAGCTGTACATACAACTTGCCGCTCGCCAGTACCAGCACCTACCGAACTCTACGATCAGTTTTTGCAAACATTAAGTCACAGTTGCCTGGGAACAAAAAACCGGCCAAGGGCGAGTTAGAATTACGAACCGAGTGCTCTATAATCTATACTGTAGAACAATTAAAATGGTAAGAAAGTCAGAATCACGTAGGCTTTGTAGGTAGTAAGTTAGCACCGTAAAAGTAAATTCCACCGTAAAATCTATCTTCTATACTTATAATAAAACTGTAAAGGGTCGAATTCTGTACATTGAAGATATTTTGAAAAATTTTGTTGGAGGACACTATTTAGTCGATACTGAAGCCAAAACTGTAATTTGTTTAATTTTTGTCTGTCTGTCTGTCTGTCTGTCTGTCTGTCTGTTTCAAGACCGCGCATCACGGCTAATCCGCTGGATGGATTTAAATGAAACTTGACATGATTATCGTTCATACCCAGAGGTAGGACATAGGATACTTTTTGTCCCGAAATTCATCATTATTTCCCTGGAAAACGGCATCTAAGTCCAAACGTTTTTAAGTTATAATTCATTAACGCGTTGTCCGATTCCATTCATTCTTTTTTTGTTAGAAAGGAGGTTCCTTAAAGATTATTCCATACAAATCTTATCATCATCACTTTTGTAGTTCAGAAATTACAGACATCAGAACCTTTAGCGCTAAGTTCAAGTAGGTAGGTGACTTGAAACTCGGAATGCACAAAGAACCTAGGGCTAGGACGTAGGGCTCAAGGAAGACTGGAGTACCCTTACAGCCGTAAATAAATAGGCTTAGCAGGAGATTTTGTACGGTTTAAAATTTTTCACTTTTAGGGTGAACAAAAATCATGTAACTGGCGTTATCGCTACGTTATACCGTATAGCGCCATCTCTACAATTTATGTGGAACTTGAATGTAAAACTCTGAGATAGGTACTACCGAATTTTTTTAAATAATAATTAACTGTCATGTTATTTACTGTTTCCTGACTTTATATTAAGATGGCACTGTTAAAACATGAACAGATTAAAGTTTTCACTTCTGTCGACATTCCCGGAGTGCTGCGACTTTTTTTATCATCCGCAATATGGAAAGGGTAAAATAATAGTTCACAAATATTTTTAACTCTTAGGTCTTATCGATCCTAACCGACTGACTGTCATCTAAGGTCTTTTTATACGTAAAGAAATATATAGCCATTGCCCATTCTGATGTTTTGGATTGTATTGAGATGAAGCAAAGATTTTTATAAGACTCTTATATTATGTCGGGCTGGGGAATATTGTTAGTAGAGTATTTTATCCCAGTGGTACTTATCCGGCCGAACTCTGAAAGAAGAGTTCTACCACCAGTACAACTTTTCACATGGTTTAATGATTTTTGACATATTTCGTGGTTTCAGAATAAAAATCACAATGAAAAGGACGATTTTAACTGTTAAAATCGTTAAACAGTTAAAATCGTCCTTTTGATCTTTCAACTACGTATTAATGAAACTTTATATTATTATTAAGAAAAAGGAGTTTTCAAAATCACCACAAGATAACCCGTACAAAATAAGAACAGGTTTCTGTAGAACATCACACGGAATCCCGCGAAAAATCAAGGAATTCCACGGTATATGTAAAAAAAATTGTAATTCACGCGGGCGGAGCCGCGGGCAACAGCTAGTCTTTACATAAATAAAAGTAATTTGAAAAAAACTGAAGGGTGGTACCCAATTACGCTCAACCACCAGACCAGACCTGGGGCATTATTCTGTATGGTTCACTTAGTTAGTTAGTAACCCTAACTGGGTTATTAACTAAAAAAACGATGGCAAAAAATCCTATTTTTGCACAAATTACCAACCTAGGTCGGTATGGTATCATATCAGTATACCATGCTAGTTGCTATCTTGTACAAAAAGTATACAAAAATAGGATTTTTGCCTCCGTTTTCTTAGTTAATAACCCAGTTTGGGTAACTAACTAACTAAGTGAACGATACAGAATCAGCACACTGAGCTAATTTAGAAAATTTTTTAGGAATTATATAATTCCGATTGGTCCAGGTTACGTACTGCGCCATTCCAAGGGTTCCATTTTTATAATTTTGGTACGGCACTCTAACAACCCTGACTACGCATAAATAAACTAAAATAAATAAGTTACAAACAAGTTGGGCGCTGATTGCTATCAATATTCTATTCAAAGGCAAGCGCTGCGACATAAGCGAGTTAGCTTTTTAGACTAATCCGTAGGAAGTTTTTTTTTCAATTGATTTTTATTTACAGTAGTCGCGATCAAACGAGCAAGCGGGTCACATTTGCACCAGAGAAACTGCAAATGCCCAACCCCGAGTCATATACAAGCTTTGAGGGAACATTGCTGCTGTTAGCTGCTGGTTCTACTCGTATATAGATTGCGAGTGCGCGGGGTGAACAGCCTGTCATACCGGATGGTCATTGATCCAGCCATCCATGTTTCTACACCGAAGTGCAGTACGCACAGAGAACTGGGTAAAACGCTCTTCAATTGAATAATTATACCTATGGAAAACTGATAACAAGTAACGTTTCTACTTGTGGCTTTAATGTCTTTTGGACTCCAGTCACTTGGTGATGTGAAGGTGTGTTTGGGGTCAATTTACAGTGGGAGGAACCTTGTGTGGAACTCATGGAAGGATAGTACCACCGCAGTGTTAAATATTCTGCCGTGAAGCAGTCATTTCTAATCTTTACTGTGTTACGGAATGAAGGACACTGTAGCCAAATAAATTACAGGACATAATGGTACTTAAGAACTGACGTCTCAGGATGACAAGCGCGGTGAAGTGCGTCGAACAACATTGAAATGCAACGTCCTGGGACGGACTGCATCCGATGGTAAGTGATATATCACTTAACATCAGAAGGAAATCTCGCTCAGTTCATTATCTTAATATTCTGTTATAATATATGATGATGATGAAGCGCCATCAAGTAAGTTAATTTTTACTCTCATCTTGTTTTCACGAACTAAGTAAGAGTAACGTCAATAAATAATATAATGTTGGCGTCTTACTTAGCACTTACGGAGTTGTTTCGCAAAGAGCGCCTTCTTTCGGGTGGTAACGTAACGCTGTTATTTATGAACCAGGCACGAGATGAGGGCTGTGATGAATGTGCTACTTGCTTTATTATTTTAGTTCAGCCCGCGAAGTAGTTTGCGAGAACTTCAGAAATTGTAGTAGGTGCAGCCAAATTAGTTTGACAAGAAACGTAAGTTGTATCTATATTCTATACCTACCTATAGGAAAACTTTCTTAGTTATACCCAAGGATCCACACTGTCACCACACCACAACCATGCTGCACGAACATCCGCACTACACTCGATGTGCGTTTCACGTCAACACCATCGCATCCTCAGATGTTGACTGAACGGTGTCATATTACATTTTTTTAAGATTCGCTGTTGGCGGGATTTGAACTCACATCTCTCCTTAGTTACCGCAGCCGAGAGTATACCACTTAACCACAAAAAACAAAACAGTCAAAAAACATCTAATAAATCAGGGTTACTACACCATTGAAGAATTTTTAAATAACAAAGATTCTTGGAACGATAGTGATATGCTTCCATCTCCTCACGAGATATCTTAAAAATATTGTACTAAAAATTGTATATTGAGAATTTTTTTTTGAAAAGAGCAAGTACCGAGTTTCTTGCCAGTTCTTCTCGGTGCAAACCTTGCTTTCCGAACCTGGCGGTAGAGTCTCGACATTTCATGAGAGCTTATATCTAAGCCTATGTGAAATAAATAATTTCATTTCATTTCATTTCATTTCCACAAGCGCTCACCGTCACGACTCTCAGATTTGGGTTGTAGGTAGAAATGAGACAGCGATATTAAGGGTTCAAGATTCAAATAATTTATTTCACTTAGGCTCATCTATGAATGTCATCGCCGATGACTTCCCCTCCCACCTCATACTACCGCTACTGCCGCTCGTCCTTTATCAGACGAATGCGGGCAGTAGTGGCAGGGGAAGTCATCGGCAAAGCTTCTGCGAACCGGTAACATACATACATAATAATATAGTGCCCACTACAGCGAGCCTACACAGAACAAGTAATCAAAGTAGCTCTCACCAAAGCATAAAAGACATCAAAGTACGAAAAAAGCAGCGACAAAGCGACAAAGAAGTAAAAGTCGTGTTGGTTTTGCGTGACAACGTCGTGCCGCGCCCTCTGAAATAATAACCAGGCAAATTCATAACATGTACACCAAGAGAGAGGTCTTTATACTATAACATCTGTGCACTGTGGTTATCTTAAAAGTCTAAATTTAGAATACAATATTTAACATACTATTATTTCTTGAAAACTACTTAACCGAAATAGATGAAACTTGCACTACTTTCCAAATTACCATAGATATGCATATCTTCGTTTCCAATCAATGACGAAGTAATCTCTAAGTTTCCAATACACATCACTGATAGCTTAGAGTTAGCGTTACCGACTGGTAGCGTTCCTAATTCCGCCCTTTTTTTTTCTCTAAGGAAAATCCTCATGGACGCTGTGCCGGACTCCTAATTCCGCCCTGCCTGCGTTTTTAAATTGCAAACGCATTATACTTACTTCACTGCAGAATATGTGTATATTTTCCATTATTTTGGTGTGTAAAAAAAATAAAAATCGGTCACGTGCGATGCGGACTCGCTCACCTAGAGTTCTCTTCTTCCGAATGTTTTCTTACACATAGCTTTCTCTTGTTAAAAACGTTTTAAAATTTTAAAGGACTCCTTGAAATTGATGGTCAGCTCTTGGAGCATAAACGATGACAAGTTCGCGAGTTGTTGGTTGCTGATGCCCGGTCGCCCGGGGCGGCGGGGCCGTGGGGGCGGGCGGGGGCGGTGCGAGCCCGGGATAACTTTTTAATTATACGACTTTCGGGCACATTGCTCTAAAGTCGAACACTTTGTTTCATTCTACGAGGGAATAACAAAATATAACTTTGTTTTATAATAATTGGGTTTCTTTTAACGAGCGTTGTGAAGGTGTTTATTAAGTACCTATTCATTGCATTTTCACATTTTTAAGTCTAAAAATTATACGAGAACTTTGACGAGAACACAGTTATTGGTTTCCTTTTAATTTGAATACCTTACAACCGTCAGGACTGAAACTAAGAATTTATAACATTCGTTGCAACAGAGAATATTATGTACTTGATTTACAGGATCTGAAGTTAGAATTTGTATAAACCAATATAAGAATACTTCAGTTATTACAAAAACCAACGTGAATTTTCTAGGTAGGTAGGTCAACCGGGGGATTTGCATCTTTGGGGCTATTGAGTCTATTCGAAATTATTTAAAATCTGGTCGAAATAAAACTGCTTCTGCCATCTAGTCTTGTTTATTTGCACTAAAATCGCAACATAAATCTTCAGTAGAGGGCGTTGTGACTCACAAATTCGAAATATCAGCCATTTTTAAAATCACATGTTTCGTGACAAGAGGTGCTGCGCGAGGTGAGTGGTCAAAATCTTTAAAAATCCACATTTTTCGTGGATCTCTTGTTTTCATTATATAGTATATGTAATCAATATAATATAGCTTATATGTGAACACAGTTATTTTTATTGTAATAGTTTTAATTATTGAGAAATTGTGATCTCAAATTTAGAGGTTATGATTGGATTTTTGAGGTAAATGCGTCTGCTTTTTTGAGGTTATTGCGTCTGTTTATCGCAATTGCCCCAAAACCAGGGTTCTTCAACCTTTTTTGTGGTGTATAATTAACTAGCTTCTACCCGCGACTTCGTCCACGTAGACTACACAAATTTAGAAATTTAGAAAATCCTTTCTTAGTGGATATCTACGTCGTAATAGCTGTGTCTAATGTCGTAATCTGTATGCCAAATTTCAGCCCGATATGTCTAGTGGTTTGAGCCGCACGTTAATATATCAGTCAGTCAGTCACCTTTGCCTTTTATATATTTAGATGTAGAGAGGTTAATAGGTATTTCATAAAGAAAGCTGAATTTTCATTTTGCTTTTTCTCAGTTTAAGAATAAATTTTAAGGATTTTAAGTATTGTTTTTTCTAGTAGTGAAAATTGTAAATTACTTTTTTACTTAATTTATATTTCAGATAAAGTAAAGTACAATACCAATGGTGATACTGAGATACATCGATATCGATAAATATTTAGAAAGAAATGATTTTCAAAATTACATAGAACAGAAACTTACTTGGCCATGGCATAAAACGCATTTTGTCTGGTCACATAAATGTTTTGGATGTGGACAGTTATCAAAGGATAGCTCATTTGATATTTTCATTAAAATAAGTATTTTATAGTTAGTAGTAATAGTTTTCTATAATTACGATTGAAACTAAATTCCTTAATATTTCAAGTATCTTGTGACTACAGGTATTTTTTTTAATATGCTAAAATATTACAATTTGTAATTTAACTTAATTTTGATTAAACTTTTTCGAATATTGATATATGTTGTTTTATATAAATTTTTGCAACAAAATGTTTTTTTGAGACACATCACATAAGTAAGTCATTTTAATTTTACTTTAACAAACAAAATGTTCTGAACATCTGGATTTCTCACGGAGTAAATGCGTCTATGGCTTTTTAGTCGCATTTTCCCAGATTTCATAACATTACATTAACAGGCTGAATTTTTAATTTTTCTTTAGATTCACTTGGATAGATACATACACAAAAGTGTAATTGGAGCAAAATACATTTATTTCAATCTTCAAAGTCACCAGTTGGAAGTTATTTAATAAAGACGCGTTAGCCCCAATTAGGGAAAATGCGTCTAAAATACTTCTTTTTAAAAAAAAACATAATTACTCATTTTATCGTAACTTAAGAAAGAAACAAATCGGTCAAACTTACACATGAATAACTTCAAAACACATTTGTACTAAGAATTTTCCTAATGATTTTATCATTACGGTGGTATGACTAGGTAAAAAGGAATAAAGTAAAAATGTAACGCAATTGCCCCGGTTGACCTTAAATACTACAAATACTAAATACTACTCTCGTAAAAAAAGTGAAGCAATGCCTAGAGCCCATTCTGTTATTCGATATAAACATAAGTATGGCTAACGTTTGCGGCGACCCACCATTTTTCACAATTCAGTACACCCCATATTCTTCGGACATCGCAGCATTAGAAGACTAGTGTCTCCCGGGCGCCAGTTGCACGGATACGGAGGGGCGGCGCAGAGGAGCATCGAGGAGGGCACAGCATTAGTATTCCTCACGCAGCTCGCTCCACATATCCATGCAAATTCGCCCTCTCCTTGAGATGGCTCTGGGGCCGCCTGCTCAGTGAATACGTCCGACAACAGAATTCACCCCAGACCCTGGATTATTGTTCGCCAAATGGAAAATTTTCCTATTATGCATGTTTTTGGTCTTATCTTGTTCTTTTGGCGACCTCCGTTGATTCGAATGGGTAGGGGTTTCGATTCCCGCCGTGGGTCAATTTAGAATTTTATAATTTATAAATTGGTCTAGAGCCTGTAGATAAAGTGGCATTCTAATAGTGATGTTGCGAATATCAGTCAATTCCAAGGGTTTGTGTCGCTAATATAGTCAAAATAATATAGTCATTACGAAAATACCTTCGGCTGCATCATTACTTATTATCATCAGGTAAAATCGCAGTCCTTTCTCAGGAAGAAAAACCTTTATAAAAGCATGTCGCGTATGAGATTGAGCACACAGTATTGAGTATATTATGATAAGGAGTACAGAAAACTAAGGTTCATAAAAACAGTTGTATGGGTGCGAACGCGATTCACAAAACGTTTAATATTGCAGACGAGTTTAATACTTATTGTGTTTCAGTCGACTGTGGCACAGAATACCAAGCGGATACGTGCCTGGTGGGTAGGTATCGGCATAAAAGTTTGGCGAGTGAGTGAAACCAGCATTCATATCAGAGCTGCAATTTGTAGGTCTGTAGTTCAATGTAGCAGAAGACGTGCCCCGGCTCGCCCCCGCTCCGCCGCGCCTCCAGCGACAAACTTGGCAGAGACAACTTTGCTACGAGATATGAATTTCAATTCGAACTCTGTTTGTTTAATTTGTGGTTAAAACTTAATGAACTGTAACACTGGGTAAGATTTCAAGTTTATAAAAAGTTTAAACTGCTTCTAGCGCTTCGCTGCACATCACTAGTCCATCCTTGGTTCGGTTCTCGGATCGAGAAGAATACTTATTACCTACCTATTAAATTTTTGAAAAAGAAGTTCATAATTTTTCGCCATTTTAGAGCATGAAACATTAAACAGGATTCAGGAGTAAGTTGTTACTTTTACACAAATGAAAAGTTGTTGAATTTTCATATACTATAATACTTAACAAGTAATTAATGCCTACTAGCGTCAATCAGTGTCAACGCGGTTAACTCAGATTAACGTAGTAGGTAGTCCAGGGTCAAAATACTCGTGTGGTAACTCTAGTTACAAAATCAAAATATTTGACCCATTGCTTTTGCGCATAATGGTCCTGAGGGAGCGCATATAAAACTCATTCTCTGATCTGGGAGGCAGCTCAATATGGGGAGATAAAACCCTTCAGCAACAGTGTGGGCAGACACGGGATTCTTGCACTTAGAAAAAAATATTCCCAGTATCTGCCGAAAGCTATACAATTTAAAGCTAGCGGTAAAGTTTTAAAATTTCACACCATTAAAATTGTACGTTAGCAACAGTCGATTTTGTCCCAAAATGTGTAACAGCGAAAGGAGGCCTTTGTTTCAAAAGGCCTTTATTCTCGCCCTTCATGTTTCATCGCACCCTTCCCTGGCGGCAGGTATTAAAAGGGCAAAAAGGTCGGAACGAGCGACATGTCTAATTGCGAATCTTGCTTTATTTATTTTTGACATCCGCACCGTGTTTTTATGTTCTTTTTAGGGTTCCTTACCAAAATGGTAAAAATATAACCCTTATTGTATGACTTCATCGGTGTCGATAATTTCAATATCGACATGGAATTTGGAATTTGATATTTGGACATTATCATTTATCATAGTGAAAGTGTAAGTTAGGAAGAAAATGTTTGGAATGTAGGTACATAATGTCATATACTTACATGTAGAATCGTCAGAAATTGGGGAAATATTATTGAAACCAAGTTTCTTTTCGGACAGTAGGTATATCGACAAGGTGGGAACATACAGAATAACGGGCTAGACGCAAAAAAATGCATTTTTTCCGTCACGAAAATCGTCATAATCTAATTTCTATATATAGATATTTCAATCCACGAAGGCGCGCCCGACTCTGTCAAACTCCGTACTAATCGAATAAAACGATTTTGATTTCAACAACAACTTGTACTAGCCCCCCAGCAGTACAAACACAGTGTATGGGGAAGTGATAAATTTCAAGTAAAGTCGTCGTCTCCCCGCACATACGACCACGATAAATCGTGCGAAACATGGAAGAGGAAGGCAGTGCGATCGACATCACATCCGCCGCCCACTCGTGCGGTGGACCTACTCCAGCCGTGCTAGATAGACAAAGTAACTTGGCGTCAAGCGTTGACGACAGTAGAAAAACCACCGAATGAAATCAAATGAAAGCAGACTCTAGGTACTCTATGCTTAGCGTTGTTACTGCTGTTGCTGTCGCTGTCACGCGCAGTACGCTACAGTTATCTACAAGTCTGCGAGAACGCCAGGGAGCGTTCAAATTGTCGGAGGTACTCGATTTTCAAAAACCGCGTGTTTTCCTATATTCGGTGACGTGGTTTTTCTACAGTGACGTGGTTTGTCCATACATTTTTATCTACTGTCGTAAACGCCAAACGACTGTTACTTTGTATAGCCCCGCAGACGTGTCTAACTCCTAACTCCGCCTCAGCTCATCTCAGAGAGGACCCATTGTTGGGGTCGCGTGTCCTCTAAGGAATCGGGATAAAATCCGCTCTTCGCGATGTCCGAAATAACTTTTTCATTTGTCATGCTACTACTTATCTCAATACTTACAAAGCTATCAAAATATTACCTTATAAAGCGTACACGGTGAAGATACTAAATAACAAATATAGTATTTTATCTTAAGATAAAATATCGCTTATTATACAATCCAACAGACCATCACACACGGCGAAGATAATATGTTGAGCGATATATTTATCTTAAAAGATAAATAATGATTATTTTAGGATTTCGTAATAAAAAGGGATAACATCGCCATGTCCATCTGTCCATAACAAAAAAATAACATACTTTTAGATACATTAGTATAAATTTTAAAATCCTTTAAAACCTATTTCCTTCAAGCACAGATTAGGTAGGTACATAAATTAATTACTAAGTATCAAAAAGTACTTATAATTGTGAGTATCCCACTCACAGCTGTACGAGTAGGTACCTATCATAAAAACATAGCAAACAGATAGCAAATATCACGAGTGCTACGTGCATTGAAGCATGTCCTAGTATACCTAGTTGCTAATAATATCGTCTGATGCAATGCAATTGTAAGAGTATTCTCGTTTGCTTATCTTACTGAAAAGCTGTTTATACTTGCACGCGTTACCTACCGGGAAAAACCGGCTCTAACGCCATGGATGAATTAGTTTACCAATAAGTTATAATATAAACGCTTCTTAAAAGGTATTGAATAGTAATTATTATTTTCCGGGATAAAATGTAGCCTATTATATTAAGTATTATAATAGGCTCCCTCCCTTCTCCCTCCCAGACGACCTCACGGACGCAATGGCGCGAGCACTCGAATTCGAGTGAAAAGACGCGGATTTCATTCCCGCCACGGACCACTTCAGAATTTTATAAGTGTTGCCTGGAGAAGGCTTCTAGTGACCACCCTACCAGCAAAGACGCAGCGTTCCGGCGCGATGCTGTGTAGTAACCGTTGGTGACTTACTGACCCCTTCCAAGTTGGTACGATAACATCTTCGGTTGCATCATCACTTATCATCAAGTGAGATCGCAAATACTAACTTGTAGAGGATAAAGTATCATGCAAATCGGTTCAGGAGTTGCGATGCGAAGGAGTAACAAACAAACAAAGCGCCTGTACAAAATTATCTACTATGAAGTATTTGTTCCGCCACCTGTCCCACTTGCCTACTTAAAAATTATTCACTAGCGGAGGTTGTCTGGAAGAGATCGCTAGTTAGCGATAAGTCCGCCTCATTGTAATCTTTGTATCTTCTTTTTATTTCTTCCTGAATTTTAGTAAATTATTTAGTATAATGTTCTGTAGGTTTGAGAAGTAGGTCGTAAGCTATTTTATATCCCTAACCTAATGACAGAACAACATTTGCGGGGTCAGCTAGTATTCATACCTATAAGTGTACTATATAAAATACATATAATTTACAATAATATGTGGTCACAGATTAGAATAAAGGAGAATGACCAAACGTGGTATCAAGTTTTCTCATGAACCAAAACCAAAATAGTCTAGGAAAATAAAATAGTGTTTTTAAGAAGCATAGGTATCTACTAGGAATTTATTTTTATTTTTTCATATCCGGGATTTAATTTTGCATACAAAATTAAATTGTTTTCTTTTCGATACACATTTCGTGTCACACAGATTTTTCCTACTAAGAAATACAACTTGTTTGTTTGGCTATAACTTTAGAATCCGGATTTTAATTAAAAAAAAAAGTAATTATTGTAGGAGTTAATGTGGAGAACGTAGTCAATAAAAAATAAAGTTTGGGTTTGATTCAGCTTGATACAGGATACCATACATCCTTAATAAATAATTAATTATCCTTAAATATCCTTAAATAATTGTCCTTTCTTATGTGTATAGCGTGGTTGCCCTGGGGTCTGTGTACACGCAGTCGGCTGCAGTACCTAAACATACATGTGGTGACTCATCAGCGTACTGAGCTAGGTACTGATAACACTCCAATGGACAGTAGGTAATGTGTGGCGAGTTGCCGACTGCCGGCCGGTGGGTAGTGTTCGCCTGACATTTAGTTGAGGGTGCTCGCTTGCTTGTGTCTGCCGTCTCGTCGCCTCGCGCAATGATACCGGCCCTACCTGGGGAACAGAACACAATTAGAGGTATTACACATTTTATCTATCTAGCCTCCACAATGTCCGTCCATTTATTGCGCGGTATTTTCTTCTGTGTCGGATTTCACAACCTTGCTTCTTCTCACTTTGGGTCTAACTTATCATCAAGGCCTAACGATGAAACTCTCCTCATTTACCCGGGCTTGGAACCGGCTATGGTGTGGTCAAGACATGATCTAGGCTGGAACCGTAAAATTTACCACAGCATCGGCTGAGGATGGGTACCATCCGGGCGCGAAAATTCAAGTTTTATTTAGTTTTTCGCTAAGTAAATAACTAATAGGGGGCTAATTAATTATTTATACATCGTAGGCTTATGGCAATAAGTTTTGCGGGCACAACATTTACGCATTTTTTTTCGACGTTAAATCAATAGGTAATTCAATTATTGACTTCACGTCATTGTTATAAACTACTTAATCTAAAAATTTAAGAGAATACAAAACTATTCTACTATAAAAAAATAAATTGGGTTTTCCTTCCTGACTCCAGAACGCACGAACCGATTTCCACGGTTTTGCATTCGTTGGAAAGGTCTCGGGCTCCGTGAGGTTTATATTTATTGCAAAGAAAATTCAGGAAAAATTAAAAAAAAAAAAATTAAAAATTAAAAAATGTTACATAAAACGAAGCCATCTGGTGGCGAAACAGAGTTTGCCGGGTTTGCTAGTATCTAATGGCCGCCATAGACGTTCAAGTAATTTGATCAAACAGGCTGGATCAAACCGTTTTATCAAATTGGCATGATCTGCATAGCGACCACACACCTTCACGCAGGCTTGAAGCAGCGACATTTCAGTATCGAACCGGACGAAGACTTGTTGTGTGTGTGTGGCCGTAAAATGTCATGTACAGACGACGCTATAGCAAAAGTAGGTTTGGTGTTAGCTTTGAAGGCCAAAAAAAGGACAAAAAAACGTACTGTATGGTGTAAAAAGTGGCTCATGAAAAGAGACGAATATTCGCATATAAACTTGTTAAATGAATTGAAATTTGCTCCTAAAGATTGGCATTATGAATGAGGAAACATATTTAAAGCTTCTGTCATTAGTCAGTCCATTAATTGAAAGAAAAGACACTATTATGCGAAAATCTATATTACCATATGATTAGAGTTTCCTTATTCTACAATAATTCTATTAGTTTACAATAAGCAGCATTCCGCTTATCTCTGTTATGGTAATCTTTATTTTTGACGTTCCATAAACAGGTTTCATTTTCATATATTTGTATGAATTCTTCTAATACATCGCGGTTCGTCATTATGCACTGCAAGCTGCAACACGTCCGCTAGGTAACAGTTCCGCAGCAACAACTGAGCGCTCGCAACACACACGCTCAAATTTTTCATCAAACAGTTTGATCAAACCGATTGATCAAATGAAAAAACGAAAATTCATATTTCTTCAAACTATTTGATTACTCATTAAATTTGATCAAATTTTACCATAGACACTCATGCCAATTTGATAAAACGGTTTGATCCAGCCTGTTTGATCAAATTACTTGAACGTCTATGGCGGCCATAATAAAATATCCTAGACATTATAGGTATAGTTAAAAAAATATATACATATAATTTAAAACTAAAAAATATTATTAAAGGGAGCCCCTTTAGGAAAGGTTCAGACATTGGCAGCTTTCCCCCTCTGAATAGCTAAACTAATTCTTTGTCCGAGCTGCCAGCTCTTCGGTATCCTGTGATGTCTTTGTTTTGTGATGAAAAAATTATCTTTCGGGAACCAATACGAGGTAAGTGAAAATTTTCGTGCTAAGTTTCCATTAAAAACATGCAGATGCATAAATATTATGCCCGCTAAATTCATTTCCATAAGCCTTAAATGTCTACTTTTAAAATAATTTATCATTTCTTTATTATTAATTTTATTTATTATTTTTGGTATTACGGAACTGGACCAAAATCGATTATAATTTCGTTTTAAAGAAGTATTTCCGAACCAAATATGGCCAAGAGCATACTTAGATTATTACTATATGAATCCGAATAACACCACAACATGATCGAAATATGCACGAATTACAAATGATTTGGTATTTTGAATGAATGGAGACATCGTAGTTCACAGGACTCATCCGGGCGCGAAAATTCAAATTTTATTTAGGTTTTCTCTCATAGTGGGCTAATTATTATACATCGAAGGCAATGAGTTTTGCGGGCACAACATTTATACATCTACCTACGTATGTTTTTAATATAAACTCGGCTCAGCAATACTCATTTACTTCATATTGGTTCCCGATAGCTCGAAATCTGGGAAACTGCAAAAAATTGTCTTTCGGCAACCAATATGATAAAAAGTACCTACCGCAAAATACATTGTCATATCATAAATCTACAATGTGTAGTTAGTCTAATATTTGCGAAAAACTAAATAAAATTTGAATTTCGCGGGCTGGTAGGGCCGAGTACCTAACGGATTTCATGTTTTTCTGTCTGACCATGATAGACGACTCTGACCGCGAAATTCAAAATTTACATGTTTTTTTTTGCAATTTGTACGCTAATTACTCATCAGATGTAATGACAGTCAATTTGCGATAATGGCAGTATCATCTTTACATGATTATATCAAAATCTTTGCATAAAAATGTGTATCCTAGGAAATTAGTCCAAGTATAGAGCTTTATGTGAGTAACTTGCAAATCTCGAACTAATTTCTTTACACTTTCAAGCAGAGATTTTTATATAAACATATTAATGAAGATGATATCGGGATTTCCGCAATTTGACTGCCAGAAGCCTATTTTTTCTTAGTAGCTTAAAAATCGCGAAAAACCACAAAAATTTTGAATTTCGCGGGCACACCCGTGCTGTGCTTCAAGTTGTAATGTCAATGTGTCAATGGTCAACAACGAGTCCAAACCTATGACTAAAGAGGTAATGGACACAAAGTAGTGAGTCTTTTCGGCTGGGTATTTTCGCCATCTTCTGTAGCATCAAAAATAGCCAATCACAGCTATCAGCCAATCACAGATAGGCACCAGTCAGCTGATCAGAAGGGCTGCTCTAGCTATCTATCGATATGGAAATATTATCGATGTAGTTTGTGGTTAGTAATTAAATATTTAAGAGCAAAAATGAATGAATTATTACTATTAAAAATTAATTATTATAGTAAAACTAGGTTTTGCCAGCGGTGCATGCGTTTCCGGATTAGGATTTTTAGCTTATCCCGCGAGACCAAACTACATTTGATAGCTATAGAAAAGCTCACAGCTTAGTTCCACAGGATTAAATCCTGGGAATACGGATAAAAAGTAGCCTTAAATGTTGTAGATGGAGTATTTTATTGAAAGAAGACTAATTCATTTTAGTTTCAAAAACAATTTAAACTGCATAAAATTTTAACATTTTGATTTCATGAATTTTAAGTTATCGCCTGATTGAACCGGAATTCTAACCCGTTCAGAGAAAAATACCAGTACAATAGTTTTATCATACCGATCGGCTTATTCACTAGGGTAATTTTTATGAAGTCTTCTTTCAGTATAATGCTCTAACTACATTATTTAAGATAAAATTATATACCTTACCAGCAAAGACGCATCGCCAAGCGATTTAGCGTTCCGGTGCGATACTGTGCAGAAACCATTAGGGATGAGTTTACTTACCCCTTCCAAGTTAGTACGATAAAACATTCGGCTGCATCATCGCTTACCATCAGGTGAGATCGCAATCAAGTACTAACTTGTATTGTGTAAAATAAAAATCCTCTCCACCTGCAACTATTGAAAATCCTTTCAATAGTTGCAGCGTGATTGAGTGACTTTTATGTTAAAAGGATTAGAAAATATAAAATATTATACAAGTAAAATATAAGCCATGACGGTGTATTTACAAATATATTTAAAAAGAAAATGGTTTGGTTTAATTTACGTGTTTTTTTTTTTCAGGACATCCTCAGGAAATTTTGACTTCAAAACGAGTGCTTGTATAGTAAATGTTCGCATCCGCGGCCCGTTTTCTTAAAGCGGAAATAACTACGAGAAGTCAGAGATGTAAAACCTCGAGGTTTAAATACCACTAGTATTAGGAGCCCTACTCATCTATTAACATTGAACTTTACATATATGAATTTTATCGATATCGGTATAGCAGCGGTCGCATCATTAGTACTTTGTTTTTGTTTTGTTAACATAACAACAAAAATTAAATCGAATTTATTTCAATCCTGAAGAAATATTTCTTCTTTTACACATTATATAAGTGCATGTAATATGATCATAACACATAATAACACATAATTTTTAACGATTTAACGATATAATTAATGAAATCGAATACTGACCTATGAAATGTTAAATGTGGCCTATTTTTGTCTTTCCGCGATCTGCACTGCACAACACAACACTGAGTAGGCATTTTCACACCTGAATACTAATTATAATTCGCACGCAAATTAGAATAATAATATGATTGTCTGATATTTCAAAAAACATGATACGCATATACTTTGTATACATGTTTCAACATGTTCGAATCTACAAAATGCTACAATTTATGGAGGAATTGGCCACCCGGCTATTTTTTCGTGACGTCACAACTTCAGTGTTGCCGAAATCAGAAAAAACAAATATGTTGCTATCTCGTATAACGTAAACAATTTTGAATTAGTTAGAAAGAGACAATGTGATGTTTGTTATAGCTATGTCGATTTCACACAACATATAAACGCATATGTGTGTATAGAAAACTACAGCTGCTCCACTTGTAGTTTCCTTTCTCGTAGGTCCAAACGGTCTATATATTATAGATCAATGATGGTCAACTGTCAAGGTCAACTGACAGTATTGCTGTCCTCAAATTTTCAATGGTCCAATGAAAATGATTATGATTGTCTACGTGATTGTGTCCAATGCAATGACATGATATTTTTATTCTATGACTAAGATTAGGTACCTATTCTATTTGTTTTGATCACTGGTTTTGAATTTTCATTCATTTCCTAAGTTCAACCAACGAATATATAATGGTTCAAGGCTCCCCTTTAGTCTAGTATCTATATCTTCCAGAATCCAGTGATCCAGATTCCAGACGGAATCCAGCATAAACAGCGAATCAAGAACCAGAGTGATAAAACAACAGATTTTAAACAGCAAATAATAATATATTCCCTTACTTCCTCGTTACTAGTAGTTTCCACTTTCCAGTGAACCGCGATCAGTATCAGGTGCTTACGAAATATCAACAAGAGACTTAACTGAAGAATAATAAATTATTTGAGTTTATAAGTTAAAAACAACCGCCAGGGTAAGGGTCTTGATAATTAATATTATTGTTTTCACAAACACAAGTAAGTAGATTTGTGTTCTCCTTTGTGTCACACACTTCAGCTATGAAATTATAGTAGGCAAGGTGCGTGGTTGTTTAGAATCAGTTCAATGTTTTCAGTAGAAAATAAGTAGGGTTATTTTTTCTGTCTATTATTAATTACAATTATGCAAATATCACTATCACTGTAAACCCACAATATATACTTGCTTCTCTAATGTATGTAGCTTCTTATTCAACAATGAGCATATTCTTGGCACTCTCACAAAAGGCTTGTATGGTAGCCCTTGTTGTAAAATGTAGACAGCATAAAATATAAAGGTTAATGTGACTTTTTCATCCTCTCCACCAGTGGCTACAAGTGGTACCCCTTGTAAAGTAGTTCTTTTTGTTGCTGGGGTGTACATCTCAGGAGATATACCCCATGTGTTCAAGGTGTTCATGTGTCTGGTGGGAGGCTTTGACCGTGGCTAGTTACCACTCTACCGGCAAAGACACACCACCAAACGATTTAGCGTTCCGGTGCGATGCTGTGTAGAAACCATTCGTTGGGGTGAGTTAACTTACCTCTTCCAAGTTAGTATGTTAACTTCTTCGGCTGCATCATCACTTACCATCAGGTGAGATCACAGTCAAGTACTTGTTACATATAGTGTATAAAAACACCATAAGCGTTCCATTTTTACCATTTTGGTATGGAACCCTAAAAAGATACCCATCTTTGTGCAGCAGGCACAAGTTAAAAAAAGGGCTAAATATGCACAAAATATGCACTTTTGATTGTGCATATTTTGTGAATATTTAGCCCATTTTTTGAGCATTTTTCAAAGGATTTACACTTAGGTATTTTCACATTATAACTAATTAATTAAATTTAAGTATAGGAGGCCTATACTTCAAGTGCATGTTGACCTGCTGTTTATTGTAGATTAAGATTTGAGAAGTATTATGCTAGCAAGTTGCTAGGCTAAGTTTCCTTATCTTTACAGCAAATTATTTTTTGTCATTGTTTGCAATGACTGCAAGGTGCAGAGATTAGTTTGATATTCATATACTTGTAAACCTCTGTAACATCTTATGCTTAGTGTTAGATATTGTAATATTGCAAATGTAAAAGTTTGTGAATTTTGATGTATGTTGCTCATTGAAGCCACAACAACTGAATTGATTTAACGAAACGATATTTAAAAGATGATTTATGTTTAGTATAAAATATCTTTTAACCTGGAATAATACATATAGTACTTTTGTCCTAGAAAAAATTCATCGTTCAGACTTTCCTTGGTATTATCAACGAATATATAATATAACTAACGTAGTTATTATGTATGAACTTACGCGATGTCAAACTGATGTCACTCCGGTTGTCATCTGTATCTGTCACAGCACACTTTGAGTTTATTGTTATTGTCTATGATTACCTATGTCTATGCTATTCCTATGCTATACCTATATCTACTATATACACCACATATCTTGCCCCTTAGTTTCTATGTACTGATCACTGATGGTTCATCACATCACCGTCACAGGTCACTAACGATCCTTGAGGTATCCCCAGCACGTCACGCATTTCATCTGGGTCTATGTCAGTGTCTGTAGCTCGCCGACGTAGTTGGTTGATGTGTCTGGTCACAACCGGGCCATTTTCAATTTTTACTAAGAACCTCACCGGTCCTTGCACTTTGGTAATAGT
Source organism: Coenonympha glycerion (assembly GCA_963855885.1). Taxonomy (NCBI): domain Eukaryota; kingdom Metazoa; phylum Arthropoda; class Insecta; order Lepidoptera; family Nymphalidae; genus Coenonympha; species Coenonympha glycerion. The sequence continues at coordinate 201,204 of OY979646.1, forward strand.
ACCTTTTATCCATTTCTTTCCTTTTGTATATGCTCTCAGCCAAACCCTGTCCCTTATGCTGAACAATCTTGTGGGCACATCCTTGTTCTTTTCAATTTGCTGTTCTGCCGCAGGTTTCGCAGAAAACGGATGAATGATGTCAAATCTAGTCCTAAACCGTCTTTTGTTCAACATTTCAGCTGGGGTTTTCCCAGTGACTGTGCTTGGGCTTGTCCTTAATCCAAACAATAACCTCGGCAACATCACTCCTAGATCCATTCTATATATATAATATTTTTAGTTTGTTTTTTATCGTTTGTACTGTTCTTTCTGCCTGGCCATTTGACGACGGGCTATATGGAGGGGTTAGTATATGTCTTATGCCATTATCCTGAGCAAACTTTTTAAACTCTGTTGATGAGAAAGCCGTCCCGTTGTCGCTCACCAGTACCTCCGGTAGACCTTGCGCCGCAAATATATCTCTTAATGCCTTTATTGCACATTCACTTGATGTTGTTCTTACGATTTTAACTTCTGGCCATTTCGAGTGAGCATCTATTACTATCAGGAACATTCTGTTCTCTACAGGTCCTGCAAAATCAATGTGCAGTCGCTGCCAAGGGTTAGCTGGTGTTATCCAGGAATGCGCTGTACTTGCCGGCATGTTTCTATGCACTTGGCATTTCTCACATTTTGCTACCAAGTGTTCAATTTCATGATCTAGTCCTGGCCACCAAAAATAGCTTCTAGCAATTGCTTTTGACACTACCACCCCATCATGCGTTTCATGAAGCCCATCTAACATATGCTGACGCATGGATGGGGGTATTACTACTCTACTTCCCCATATGATGCAGTCATTGGTCATTGACAGTTCCTTTCTTTTAACCCAATATATCTTTAGCCTTTCATCCTCGACTCTGTCCGGCCAACCGTGTAAAATCCAGTATTTTATTTTTGACATCACTTCATCACTCGCTGTCTGTGCAGCAATATCTTTGGATGAGTACTGTACCGCACTTGGCTTCTCAGCCAACAGCAAAACATCTGACATAGTTTCCATTGAGGTTTCATCCTTCTTGCTTGTTTCCATTGGCCATCTGCTCAATGCATCAGCACCAACTATGCTAGATCCACATTTGTATTGCAGTTCATAATCATACGAGTTCAATTTTAATGCCCATCTCATCATTCTAGGAGACAGCATCTGCGGAATCGCCTTGTTAGGGCTAAATATTCCTAACAATGGTTTATGATCTGTATATATCAACACATGCCGGCCATATATATATTGGTGAAATTTTTCCAATCCAAACATAATGGCTGCGGCTTCTTTATCAATCTGACCATAATTTCTTTCGGTCTTATTTAATGTTCGGGACCCCATGGCAATTGGCTTTTCTGTGCCATCTTCCATTGTATGAGCTAAAATTGCACCGACCGCGTATTGAGAGGCATCACACGTTAAGACCACCGGTTTTGTGTTGTCAAAATGTATTAATGTGTTTTCCCTTGACAGTAAAGTCTTTGCTTTGTTAAAAGCGTCCACTTCTTTTGAAGACCACCTCCATTCTGCATCCTTATCCAACAATCTATGCAGTGGTTCTAATAATTCCGCTTTATTCTTTATGAATCTTTCATAGAAATTCAGTAGCCCCAGAAACGCCTGTAGTTGTTTCACATTCTTTGGTGCGTTTGCTTTGTTTATCATATCTATTTTCTTTGGGCATGGGTGTATACCAAATCTGTCTACCACATAACCCAGGAATTCAACACTGTCTGTTGCAATTTCGCATTTCTTCCTATTTAACCTTAATCCAACTGTCATGAGGCGCTCCAATACATTTTCCAAGATCTTATTATGTTCCTCCCTGTTTCTTCCAGCCAATAGTATGTCATCGATCAGGACAGTCACACCTTTAATTCCTGCTAATGTGTTTGCCATTAATCTCTGGAATATTCCTGGACATGCCTTTAATCCATACGGTAATCTCTTCATTTTATATAGACCTTTAGGTGTATTTATTGTCAGTATTCTAGCAGTATTTTCTGTAACTTTCACTTGAGTATATGCTTCTTTTAGGTCCAGTTTTGTGAATACTGTACCACCCGCAAGCTCTGACAACGATTCATTGATAGTTGGTTGTGGGTATGTGTCTGTTTCTGTGGCCGCGTTGACTGTCAACCGATAATCTCCACACAATCTAATGCTTCCATTCTTTTTTGGTACCGGAACAATTGGTGTGGCCCAATTTGAGAATGGTATTGGTTCAATCACTCCTACCTCCACCAATCTATCTATCTCGTTGCACACTCTATCCCTGATCGCAAACGGTATAGGTCTACTCCTCATAAATTTAGGTTGAGTATTTTTTTTACATGTAATTTCTACCTTTGGTCCAGAGTATTCACCCAACCCTTCTTTAAAAACCTCTTTATATTTCTCCAATAGTAGCGCAAGACTGTTCTCCATTGCCTCGATGCTGTTCACACCATCTACTGAAATCCCTAATGATTTGAACCAGTTTCTTCCTAAAAGGTTTTGCCCTTGTCCTCGCGCAATCAATAATGTTAGTTTTCCTTTGAATTCTCCATATTCTACAGCTACCTCCACACTACCCACTAACTGAACTCTAGTATATGTCCATGTATGCAAATTTAAGCTGCTCTGTGCTAATCGTGGCAGTCTACCATTCCATATAGATCGTGCCATATTCTCACATATAATAGTATATGAACACCCCAAGTCCACTTCAAACTGTACCTCTGCCCCATTCACTTTAACCTCAATTATTATGGGCGGCACCCTTTCTGGTCCACTGATGCTATGCAAACCATTCATAAATTCATCTATTTCCTTCACCTCTGCCTGCTTTTTTGGTGTCCGTCGTGTCTACACACACGGGCAATGTGTCCAGTACCTCCACACCGGAAACAGTTTGCCGTTACAAATAAGCATTTCTGATTCAAATGACTTCCTCCACATCGATAACAAAGTGATTTTCTAGTGTTTCTTACCTCCTTCACTGCGCTTACCTCCATGGGCTCCTCACCCACCGTTACACTCGGCCCTGCAGCTTGCTCCATGGCTGTTCCTTCCGGCCTATTGATCACTTTGAGGTCCGATTCACGTTTTTCTGCCTGCAAGGCCATTTCGACCGCTAGCTCATACGTCAGCGCTGTTTTTTTTAATAAACTATCTTGTAGTTTCGTGTCATAGACACCACACACTAGTCTGTCCCTCAATGTTCGTTCTAAGTCTACAAAATTACAATGTTTTGTCATTTTTCTTAAGAGCGCGTACAAACTGATTATAGCAGGAAGAGATTTGATTTTTATAGTAGTAGATCAAGTCTTAACGACCTGAAATAAAACACACGAATTTTACATCTTATTGTCGAGAAACTGTACTATTATAAACATAAAAGGATAACCTTTTGTCGATAAAAAAAAATCTTGAAGTTGCATCCAATTTTTTACAATTTTCAATTTATTTCCAATGTTATACGCCCTAGAGCGCCAAGATTTAGGATTATAATTCCAATAAATATTACGAAGTGCATTTACTATTGATTCCTTTTTAAATTATGTATTTTAAAAGTTATTACTGTAAATTATAAATGGCGTTTATTACGTTCTTATTTCGCGTAATACGCTATGCTGTTTGTACCAAAATGATGTTTTGCGCATGACAATCAGTCACAATCGCTCCATTGAGACGTGAAGACTGTATTTCTGTGCTCCAGGCCGAAAAAATAGTTCTTTGTATGTTTAATATATAAATTATGAATTATAAATGATTGTATGCGTATCGATAAATTATTTGGAGGTGTTAATAATATAATTGTAAGTATGGCCAACAAAAACAATGAGTTTCAAGTTTATTAAAGCATAAACCTTTCTTTCAAATATCGACTTTCACTCTTTATTTTAAAGCACATAATTAACTAGCACTGTATTCCTTCAAGCAGTGACGGCAGGAGGAAGTATATGCAAAAAAAGACGATCCCGATGAATTATGAGATGAGGGAATAGAGAGTGCAACATTTTAAATATTTTGATACTTTAGTTTGCAAATATATATAATACACTCGGCGTCAAAAAAATCGCACCTTTCAATAAATCTACTTCAAACAACTTTAAACCTTATTTGACATCAATAATGACGGTCATGTTGGATATCATTTGAAAGGCGATGAAATGGAGAGCACAAAAACAATTCAATTTATTATTTTTCTTTTATTGGAAAAGCACAAACAAAAGAAGTATATAAAACAGTAAAAATCCTTAACTAAGCCTTAATTTAAAACAGATTAATTACACAAAAAAGAATACAAAAATGATCTTAAAACTAATCTAAAATCTAGTGTTACCCCCCCTTGCCCTGATGACGGCTTCCATACGATCCCTCATGGATCTTACCAATTTTAAAATTTCTTCTTGAGGGATAGTGTCCCATTCCTCAATAACGGCATCTTTGAGTTCCTGGAGAGTCGTAGGAGCGGGATCACGAGACCGAACCTTGCGTTTTAAATGGTCCCATAGGTGCTCAATCGGGTTCAGGTCTGGACTTCTCGCTGGCCACTGCATGACAGAGATCCCAACATCTTGAAGGTAGTCGCGCACAATAATTGCAGTGTGAGCGCGAGCGTTGTCATGCATCAACGTGAACCCCTCGCCAACAAAACTGGCATAGGGGACCACATGGTCTTCCAGGATCTCTGTGATGTACCGGTGAGCAGTCAGCGACCCTTGCCCGCGAGCACCTCGAGCCCGGGAGACGCAAACAAGGTCGGTTTTGCCGTCGGCAGACATGCCGCCCCAGAACATACAAGAACCGCCTCCATATTCCACCGTCTCCTGGATGCAGGCTTGGGCGAAACGTTCACCCTGTCTTCTGTACACTCTTTTGCGTCTGTCGTTGCAGAAAAGGCACACTCTCGTCTCGTCTGAGAAGAGAACAGCTTTCCATTGTTCGAGGGTCCAATTGACGTGTTCGCGAGCGAATTGCAAGCGGGCTCGCCGATGCTCTGCGGTCAATTTTGGACCCGTAGCAGCTCTTCGCGCCGCTATTTTCCTCTCCCCCAGCCTTCGTCTAACCGTAGACACACTCACGGTTCTTCTGTTAGCTGTCTGGAGCTGCTGTCGCAACTCAACAGCATTTAAGAAGCGATTTCTCAAAGATGTCGATACGATGAATCGGTCGTCTCTCTCCGAGGTGCAGCGACGTCTACCAGACCCATGTCTTCGGACGTAGCCACCGGTCTCCAGGAAACGCTGGTACACTCTTCGAACCGAAAAACGGCTCAAGTTGAGTTGCCGAGCGACATCACACTGCCGCATGCCTGATTGCAGTAGTGCAATCACTTGGGCGGCCTCATCGACAGTGGTATCCATTTTCAAGGGTATTTTTCTTGGGAATGAGCTTCTCGTGTGTCCACTTCAACGGTTGGATAGTGAACGATCCCGATTGAACCTGTATTGACCCTTTTATACCTGCAAAAGGTAGCGCAACTAGCGGCTGTTTAAGGAGCAAAATTGTAAGTGTTTTCTTCTTCTTTTTTTGTGCTCTTCCAGTAAAAGAAAAATAATCAATTGAATTGTTTTTGTACACTCCATTTCATCACCTTTCAAATGATATGCAACATGACCCTCATTATTGATGTCAAATAAGGTCTAAAGTTGTTTGAAGTAGATTTTTTGAAAGGTGCGATTTTTTTGACGCCGAGTGTATATATTTGCAAACTAAAGCATATAATATATATAATATAGCATCATAAACAACTTATTAATGATAGTATGTTAATTCTTTCTAAGTAAATAAATTTCAAGTTATAATGTGCAATAATAATATGTCAAAATATGAAAAATGATAACATTTCAAATTCATTGTGATACAATGTCAAAAGGAATTATATACTTTATTTGTGAGTAATGAATTCTGTGAAAGAGACTCCGCATAAATATTTTTGCTGGCTTATTTTTTGGGTTCCTTGCCCAAAAGGTAAAAGCGGGACCTATTAACAACGTTCATCTGTCCGTTTGCCTGTCACCAGGCTGTATCTCTTGAACCGTGATTGTTAAAATTGTTAAAACTAGGAGGATCTCAAGTCGTCGCGATCATATTTTTTTAGGGTTCTATACCAAAATGATAAAAATGGAACCCTTTCAGTGAGACTTTCTCCGTCCGTCCATGTCATAAAGAAAAAAACTCCTTACGCTTCGTTAAAAAGATCGCAACTGGCTGTACCCAGCCAAAAATACCCATCAGACTAGCGCCATTGCTCCGCTGTATTGGGCCAGGAAGGTCCCAAATTGCGGACTGAGATTGAGAATTCGTTTTTATAGTAAGGAGCCCTCAGTGCTCGAGCCCGCACGTACTTGACCAATTTTATTTATTCATTATTTAAAAATTCATCCAATTTGTTATAATTTTGAATGCATGAAGCATTGAACAGGGTCATCGTGTTTTTTAATAGTAGGGAATCCCAAGTAAGGTCGACCTTCACCGAGATGTTTATTGGATAAAAACTATTTTATATCCTATTTAATACATCAATAAATATATCGCAAGTGGGTTGCCTAAAAAATTTCAGTCCAGGATTCTTAATTAATCCTATCCTGGACTGAAATTTTTTAAGCAACCCGCATCGTGTTTTAATTAATAATTTGCATAATCGTGTTTTAGGAATTAAATTGCATATAAAATAGTTTTCATCCAATAAACAGCTCGGTGAAGGTCGTTGTATAGCGGGATCCTAGACTATAATTTTTTCACTTTTCATGCATTTTTTTTAAATTTATATTTACAAATAAATTGTCCTAACCAGTCAACTCTTTTTGTCAAAGATTTGTTGACTTCAGATTATAATGACTGCTAATTTTTGCATGGGATAATTAGTGTCGTATCGTTGAATATGAAAATAATAGATGGGTATTTTCATACTCTATGGGTATTTTATGGGTACGATACGTTTGCAAAGAGGACGTCAATATATAATTAACGTTAGACGTTAATTGTATATTGACGTCCCAAGAAGACCTAAAAGGCTTCTCTGAGGAATACTGTAGCTATTAGATTCATGATCGGATTCAAACATCCCAATGTCTTTTTTAATTTTTGTCATGTTTGAATCCGATCATGAATCTATCATGATCGGATTCAAGCATCCCAATGTCTTTTTTAATTTGTGTCATTTTTTAAAATACATACCAAAAAATAAAGTTTAATCGATTGTTTTATTCGCATTAAAAATGATTGAAAAAAGGTATTTAAATTTTTGTATAAAATGCCAAGAATCATTTTTCCAACAACTAGGTGATCTGCAATGCACCCGAATTTATCTGATTATCTTACCTATAGTGATCGCGGTTTTGTTGAGTTTTGTTGACAGTATTTGACAGTACACGACTTTTTTTTTGCTTTCCGCCCCCTCTTAATGTCGCGATATAATCTTGCATCGATTCGTTTTTGTTTTGTTTTCTCGTGTGAAACTTGTATGATTCCACAATTTCGTTTGGCCGGGGGCTGAAGTGACTATTTAATGTATTTATAACCTCAACTAACGATACTTGACTGACTGTTTGTGGAAATATTAATGATTTAATCAGAGCATACAAATCTGCCCCGCATGATGCGTAAAATATCGCTTTTTGTCTCGTAACATCCGATATCCCCTTTGCTTCAATGAAAAAACCGAACCGCTCAATATAAGATTCCCACTCATCGACTTTTATATCGAATTCTTGAAATTTTATATCCGACATGTTCAGAATATTGTGCTACACCTAATTCAACCGTTTTTTTTTTACAATTTACGCACACTTTTCTATGATTTTTCCCGATTTTTCTCGTCGCCACTATTATGTATGAACTTACGCGATGTCAAACTGCTGTCACTCCGGTTGTCATCTGTATCTGTCACAGCACACTTTGAGTTTATTGTTATTGTCTATGATTACCTATGTCTATGCTATTCCTATGCTATACCTATATCTACTATATACACCACAGTAGTATTATTGTAAACTGCTGCCAGTGCACAGTAAAGCGCGCCATCATCACTTAACACATAAACTCTTGAGTTTAAGAGGATGGCAAGATGAAATATATCCTATTGATAGTTGTGTTTGGTTTAATTTGTGCAATAAATAAAAAAGTAAAAACCAAAATCCATGTGACCACACCAGCAGGTGAAACCTAATATAAACATAAGCAATTAATCATCTTTTCAGCCAATGGATGTCCGCTTCTGGACATAGGCCTCCTGAAATTACCACCAATCACCACGGTCTTGCACCGCACCAGCGACTCCACATGACTTTCTTTATGTCGATCCATCTGGTGGGCAGTGAATGGTTTCTGTAATTTAATAATCATGAAAAAGCCTGTGGATTCGTGTGATCAATCAGCTTAAGCTTATGATGACTAATTTAAGGTTTGTTTTCCTCCTCAGGTAATGGGATCTGATATGTGGAAACAACATCTGAGAAAGACAGTTCAATATCTGGCTGCCTTTGAGACAAAGCCAAAAGCGATAGAGGGAGGAGCGGTAACAGAGTGGTTCAGCATTGGAGAAGATATATTTGCAGAACTCTACAAGCTTGGGGACAGTCTTCATTGGAACTTTGCTTCTATCAAAACAGCTCCTGAAACTTCAGAAGTAGTGTCCCGTGTTACAAGAAATGAAAAGTGGCTCCAAACTTTCATCAGTTACTATCCTACGCTAAGATTAGACTTTGATCTCTCGGGATCCGCGGGGGACATTTGCAGAGTGCGATCAGGAATTGAAGTTTTGTTGTGCGGGTTCACTAATATTGACACACGTTTCGATAAGGTTTTGAAGGATCTGGAAGAGGAAGGAGAAGTCGATGAACTAGACCGATGTTTAAAAATATGGAGGAATACCGGACATCGCCCAGATTTTGCTGCTGGTGATAGAAAACCAGATATTCCAGAGACACATTGGTGGTGGCATTAAAAGGTTTTGTATTTGTTAAATCAGCGCAATTAAAATCGCATGCTTTTATACTAAGTAAGTGCCTATTCAAATAAAGCTAAAATGGAAGTGTCAGAACATGACTGGAAGGAATTGGCAGTTAAGAATATCACCAAATATGTTCATCGGGGTGGAGAAAATAAAGGTGACGAGTTACAGTTACTCGGAGGTCCAGATCTACTGAACACTATAGGCGTAGCGATGGGTCTTCCGACGACGAACCCTGAGAATTGGACTCGTAATGAGTTAGAGAGAGCCCTGAGAGGAGAGTTAGTGTACTTCGAAAATGAAGCGCGGCAAGCGATCGACGTGGTGGCGAACCAAATACGCAGTTATTGTGGCGGAGACGACAAGAACTTCGTCACAGTGCTGCCGGTCGAGGTTTACTTCGGTGGAAAACTGTACGAACTGCCGCTGTTCCGAGTGCAAAGATACAGAGACTCTCGGAGGTATTACATAGACAACGTCGGCAGATGCTACGACTCGGTCAGCGATTGGTACAATAACAGTAAACTGCCCCCGGGTGAGATGGCTTATCCGACCGACTTAAGATTGTCGCTAGGCGGTAATGAAAGGGCAAGAGTCAGCTTCGCCAACACTCCTCTCGGGAGACTAGATTCAAAGGCTGGACGATGTATAGACACGGTCGCCGCGGTGGCCGGTCTCACTTCGAGCGTCGCTTTAATTTTTGTATCGGGAGGCTTGGCCGCGCCGCTGGTCGGCACCGCGCTGGTGTCCGCGGGCTGGGGCACCGGCAGGGCGGGCTACCAACTGGTCGACAAAGCGTCGCACGGGGAGACCGTCAATCCGTTCACCGACTCGGAGTCGCGAATGCTGTGGCTCGGCGTCGCCGCCAGCATCACCAGCTTCGGAGCGATGGGGGCGACGATGCGACTCTCTTCGCTGGCGGCGCGCGGCCGCGAAATATCGAACGCCCTCCGCGTCGTGACCAACTACGCCAATGGTACTAATCTAGCAGTCAGCACGCTCGCAACTTTAAACTCGACCATTTATATGATAAATCACTACGACGAATTATCAGGTCAAGATATTGTCATGCAACTCGCATCGATCGCGTTTTGGTCGAGAGGAGTGTTCACTTACAAAACGGCGAGCATGATTATCACTGACGCCAGAAACCAAGCGTTCGCAGCGTTAACGAAAGATCTATCCCATGAACAGAAGAGCCAGTTCAGTGAACTAAGAAATCGTGTACAAAACGACGCGCAACTGCTGCAAAGATTCTACGCCGCTATGGAGACCAACATACATCCGAAGACGTACTCGCAGTTGCTGATCGACGGCTTGAATTACCACGACGCGGTTTCGACTCTCACGCCGGAACAGATGGACGCCTTCGACAGTCTGCGTCTCTACGTGAAAGACGACGCCAGACTGATATCTGGCTTGAACAGGGTAGCCGATCACTATAATCTAACACCGACTGAAACTATCGAAAGAGTGTTGAACATGTGGCAACAGATGAGCTCGTCCGGCAACACCGAGGCAGCCGTGATGCTCAAGGGGGGTAACCTGTATTTGGGGAGCGCACCGCCGATCAAAATCGATCAGCTGGGACAACTGTCTCCTCAACTGATCAAATTCTTCGGCGAACATTTGAGTCGCATCGACGCGGCGACCAGCGGGCAGTGGTCGTCGTCCGTGCCCGTTCTGCTGAAACTGCAAGGCCAGGGCATGTTTCAGCACTGCCCGGCGATAACAGTGCTGAACGCGGGTCGCGCGGTCATCTCCCTGAACGGTCAACTTAAAATCAGCATACACAAGCTCAACGCTATGATGCCCGGGGAGACTCAAGTCGACCGCGCTAAATATGTCGAAGTCTTTAAGATGATCAAGGTCCTGCCGTCAGATGCGCTCGTCCAAAGCTCCCAGATTCCTACCGCTCTTCACAAATTTTGCGTGGTGGATCACAGATTGCGGTTTGAATGTCACAGGCAGGAGAGCGTAGACCGAGCGGCGACCATCGTCCAGGGACACCCTTCATTACTCCAACTGGTCAAAGCTGATTTACAGAACTTTCAAAAGGATAGATTGTACACTTTTGTGGCCGAACTGGAATTTTATAAAGCAGATCAGTATTTGAACGAAATGTTGGAGTTCGTAGTTGAAATGGAACCGAAGACTATTAGCAATTTAGTAGCATACAGTGAATTCGTAATGGCGTGCGTCGACCACGAGAGGCTTATACTAGTGGACATGATCAACGCCGATAGCGATAAGCTGCCTGCTGGCGAAAAAAAAAAAGTATGGACGTGTAAGTTTTTCCGCGCCTTCGCTCACTTGGTCTATATTTCACCCCCGATAGAAAGGGCAGTAATTACTTGATTTTATTTTTCAGGGAAAAAGGCTATCGAAAATGTCACCAAAAACAGGTCAGTGTTGAGACAACTATATGTGGAAGCCGAGGCGATAGTGAGCAACAACGACATGGTGGGAGTGGTGGAGCTGCCTAAGGAGCTCTCCGACCAGCAGCTGGTGGCGGCGATGAGGCGCGAGCGCATCAGGTTCGGCAGCGCGCCCTCCGCCGCCTACCACATCACCAAGCACCCCACCAAACCCAGAGACGTGTATGTCTCGCGCGCCAACGAGACCATTCGCAATCCGGCCGCCGAGTGGACGGCCAGCATCGGGCAAGATGGCGACAGCAGGTCCATAACATTCATCGATAGCAAAGGGAAATCTATTGTTCTAGAAAAAGATGGCCGCGTCCTCCTTTGTTCTTTCACGCCAAAGGACAAGCGAAATAAGTGAAAGAATTAAAGTCTGAGTCAACAACAGTGGTGCTAATTGTTTGTAAAAAAAAATTCTATAGAATATTATTTAAACTGGGGATTTCATGGGACGGGTTTATGGTGACAGTCATGTCTGATAAAAAGTTGAAAGAATGAATGTTGTATGAGGTAGGAACACTAATTGTAGAAAAGATAATGCTTGTGATGCCATGGTTATTGGTTACTACCTTCACGTATTGCTATTAATTCAAATGACCTATACAAAAATATTTTATATTAATATTTTGTAACAGATGCATGTATAACTTTTGTAATTTTTAATATTTTTGTACCAAAATATATTAAATAAACAATATTGTTGAATAATTTTGATCTTATAATCCCAATTTTTTATAGTCATCGCGAGCAACCAGGCAGGCGGTTCACCTGATGTGACGTGGTCACCGCCGCCCATGGCCATTTTCAGCACCAGAGGAACTGCAAACAAGCTGCCGGCTCAGAATTTGTTTATTCGCCTCTTGAATAATGTTAGCCAAACTATGAGGGAATTTGAATATCTGATTCAGATACAATACGATACTCAAAAAAAGCGATAGGAACGACCCAGTCCTAAGCCATATGAATGCTATCTGCTTATTCTGCATGTTTATTACTGACCAAACTTGAGCTAAATCTCGATTTTCGACGGATCTTGAGTGAGATTTGTACTTTGGATGAAATGGAACACGAATGCAGCGTCAGTACTACCCTAGTACTAACCATGTACTAACTGTACCTACTACCCGAGTCAGTTCGTTCGCTCTCCGATTAGGTAACGCCGAAAGGACCGCTTTTTGGTTTGGCTCCAAAAAAAAGTGTGTACCTATTCATGTTTCATTTTATCCGAAACATAAAAATACCGTCAAGCTACCCTCAAGTCTTTTGTAGGTAATATCCCCATAAACATAAAACACTTAGGGATAGCCGCCATAATAAAATAAAACTAAAAAAAATTGAGAACGTGTGGTTCTCGAAGAGCGAGAGGGAAGGGAGACCGTCATACAAAATGAAAGAGATAGAAAATTGGCTGTTCTAAGTCGGGAGGGACTTAGTATATCCATATACTTAGTCACTGATATGTATTGGATTCATGACTGCATACGTTTGACAGTTCATTTTTGTGCCGATTTGAAGCGCCTCCCCCGAGCATCATGGTACTAAATTGACATTTGTTGGAAGTGGACCGTCGTTTTGAATGTCATTTGATTTTAGTTCCATAGACGCTCACGCCAGGTTACGCAACAATCAGCGCCAAAATGGCGGAAATCAAGTGTCTTCATTTTTACGTTGACAGTCAGCTTTCCAGAGTGTATTCTAAATACTCTATGGAGATCAGTGCCTATAGTGTTAGTAGTTGTTTTTTGAAGCACTTGACTGCGATCTCGCTGATGGTAAGTAGGTACGTACCTAACTTGGAAGTTGGAAGTATCCCTATAGTGTTTTATGTCTATGGTTGGAAGGTGCAAGTAAAGTCACCGCCATAGAGAAATAAATAATATAATAATCTTTGGTCACCGCTACGGTTTCTACACAGCGCAACCCTAAATCGCTTGGCGGTACCAACGAATATATAATATTACGCGGTACCTACGTCTTTGCTTGTAGGGTAGTAACCAGCCACGGCTGAAGCCTTCCACCAGACCAGACCTGAGCCCATAGATAAATATGTATGTACCTGAAACCTGAGCCAAACGGCGCACACCACGGGTGTGCCCGCGAAATTCAAATTTTTTGTGGTTTTTCGCGATTTTTAAGCTAATAATACATAATAGGCTTATGGCCGTAAAATTGCGATAATCTCAATATCTTCTTCACGTGTTTATAATATGACAATCTCTGCTCGAAAGTGTCTAGTTAATGAAATTAGTCCGAGATTTGCGAGTTACTCACATAAAACTCGATACTCGGACTAATTTCCTAGGATACACATTTTTATGCAAAGATTTTGATATAATCATGTAAAGATGATACTGCCATTCTCGCAAATTGATTGCCATAAGCCTATCATGTCTAATTAGCGTACAAATTGCAAAAAACCACGAAAATTTTGAATTTCGCGGGCAGACCCGTTGATTTCACGTTAAAAATTCCAAAGTGGTGGCCGGTGGGAATCGGACCCGCGACCTCCGACTCGAATCCGAGCCACAGAAGTCAAAACAATCAATCACACAGAATTGTCAATCGGGCGCCATGTTTGTTTACAATATATGACTTCGCTTCTGAAACGGACTTTAATTATTATTATTTTCTTCTATATTGAGGGATTATAATATATAAATTAATAGTGGCCACTCTGCACAAATGCTAAGCGCCGCAAATACTCGGTAATCAGCAAGGACTATGTTTTTGCGGCGCTTGCATTTGAGACTCTAGGTCCATGGTCGTCAGACACAAAAAATTTTGTCAATTATGTCCAAAAAGTTGGTTCACGCGTCAGGTGACCAAAGAGCTGGCGCTTACATCGCCCAACGGCTAAGCCTAGCTATACAGCGAGGCAATATCGCCAGCGTTTTGGGCACCATGCCATTGAGCGAGCATTTGGACGGTGTATACTTTTTGTAAATATTTTTTACTTTACTATTTTTTTTAGTTTAGTTGTACTTTTTAGATTTAATTATTATGCAAAATTAAATTCCGGATATGAAAAACAAATTCATAATGCAAGTTCTTAAAAATACCTCAAGGTGTCCACTCTAAATCGTCAAAACATTTCCCTGACTTTTCCCTGACTTTCCCTGACCATTTCTAAAATTTTCCCTGACCTTTTTAGCTGTAATTTTTCAAAGTAAAAATGTTTATCTTGCGAATGATTGTAAGAGACAAAAATTAAGTCTTCACAAACACTCAGAGATTTATGTTATTGGCTTCCCAAGGTGTCCAACTATCAAGGTGACAATTTTCAACAATTTTCTATACATTTTTAAACTTTTACATGAATTTTAAAGATCGGAGATTTATGTTATTGGCTTCCCAAGGTGTCCAACTATCAAGGTGACAATTTTCAACAATTTTCTATACATTTTTAAACTTTTACATTAATTTTAAAGATCAATCATCAAAAAGTCCTGGTTTTCCCTGACTTTTCCAGGTAGAGAAGTCATTTCCCTGACTTTCCCTGACCGACAATAGCTTCCCTGACTTTTCCCTGACTTTCCCTGACCTTCCAGGTCCGTGGACACCCTGTACCTTTAAAATACTATCTGCTTTTCATAAATTAATATGACAGATATGTTGAAGATTACAAACGAAACAATAGATTCTTTGCATATAGCCTATGTCAACGTCATCGCCAACAGTCAAACTCAATTCCAATTGACATAATTTGTCACTTGTCAGAACTGTCACTCGTCAGCCGTTTCTTTTTTTCTTTGCGTTTTTTTTTATTCAATTCATAAATTATAAATAAATCTTGCGTCTTTTTCTTGGAATAAAAATAACAAACGTAAGCTAAATTCAACACCTTAATTAAGTTACATTAAAATACGTAAATCTAGTTGTTCTAATTTGCATAATAAAATAGAATTATGCCACGACGTTGTTTACAAACTTTAAGTTCGTAACTACCTATAAACTCATAAAAATTCCACGGAGCTAAGTTATTCTCACCCGTTTCTCGTCCTTTCAGGGTCAACATTATTATGTGTTAGTGGTCAGCGAGACAAAGAACGCGCAATTTATGCGTTTTCCGCGCGGCGTAGCGATACAAACATGAAGAAAGTCGTGCTGTTCAAAAGTGTGTCGGAGGACTACGAGGAAGCGTTCCGGAGGCACAACTTCGAGACTATATTCGTGGAGCCGCTGCAGTTCGAGTTCGTGAACCTGGCGGCGCTGCGCGAGCGGCTGCGGGAGCGCTCGTTCGGCGGCATCGTGCTGACGAGCCCGCGCGCGATCGAGGCGCTCTCCAAGTGCTGGGCGCCCTCCACGTTCGCGCTGTGGAACACCAAGCGCACGTACGCGGTGGGCGAGGCGAGCGCCCGCAAGGTGAAGCTTCTGCTGGGCCTGGAGGCGCGGGGCGGCGCCGCGGGCAGCGCGGAGAACTTGGCGACGCTCATCGCCAGCGAGAACGGCGAGGGGTCCAAGTTCCTGTTCCCCTGCGGCAACCTGCGCTCCGAAGTCTTACCCAACATCCTGCTCTCCAAACAGATCGTCGTCGACGCCGTCACTGTGTACGAAACAAAGGAGAACGAGAATTTGAGGACTAATCTGCAGGAGCTCAACGACACTGTGAACCCGTGCTGCTTGGTCTTCTTCAGTCCATCGGGGTGCGAGTACATCTACAGGCAGCTTCAGACTTTCAACAACAAACTGTCCAATTTGCCACATTTTGCTATTGGCAATTCCACGGCTCATAAAATAGAAAACCTGGGTGTGGAAATCGCAGGAGTGGCGGCAAAGCCTAAGGCGGAGAGTGTGATTGAATCTGTGCAACAGTATTTCAGGACTGCGGAGAAGTGCAGTTAGTGTGTGGCAGACGGCAGAGAGGTGACTGCTGTCTGTTTGTGTGACTGGTAGCCCTGTGCGGTGTACACAAAAAGTTGTCAACATCTGCCATTTAAATTGTGTGCAAAGTGGCATAAGTTAATGTTTGATATTAATTTGGTTAAGAAATCATAAGTGAAGCTGTAACTAGAACTTTTTTGTAAAAAGGTGTTTTGCCTTGTTTTAAATGGTATATCCAAAAAAAAAAAGTCATATATTGCAAAAAAATTAACATTTCTTGTCAAAAAACTATAGGTCTTCCACACATCTAAAACCGCCAAAAACAAAGTTAGCAAGAGTGATTCTTTTCTCATTTACTTCTTTTATAGTATGAAACCCTCGGTGCGCGAGTCCGACTCGCACTTGGCCGGTTTTTATTTTTTAAAACAAGCTGTCCCAACAGCTAGTATGGTAATAGTCATTTGCATCTTAATTGGATTTATAAAACCTTAACATATTGGTGCTATGTATTTCAATATATTTATAGTGTAAAGGATTGCTGTTACTACACTAGTTAAATTTAGACGGTGCCAATTCTGTTGTACAAAATCTCTCAAAAATACCCTATAAAAAAAGATGTGTGGCACTCTGAGACTGCCGCGATAAAGCTATTGCACAGCAATTTTTATTAACTTTTAACACCCCCTAGTTTATTTTCGTTATGGAATTTCTGGATTCGGTCTCCACACTCAAGGCCCGCGATAGAGTGGGCCACTCCAACCGGCCCGGCGAAAGAGCGGGCCGGTTGGATTGGGGTTTGTTAGATTATTTTCGTTACGGAATTTCTGGATTCGGTCTGCACGCTCAAGGCCCGCGATAGAAGCTATGCAATAGCTTAAAAAATGTAAATTACATTCCTATGCAATTATTATGATATTTTAACAAACAAAAAATAGAACGTTACAAAAATTTTATGTGCAATATTTTACATTGTTCTCCAGAGATATTGTAGGAGTATAATTATGTAAATTGAAATAGGTTATTCATAAAATTGTGTTAATGCAAAAAAAATTATAAATGAATATATTATTCTGGCAAGCATTTTAAAGTAAATATAATTCAATAGTACCTACATCACAAGAAAAACTAAATACTTGACACTGATTGCCTATGTTCTGTACTTAATAAGATAAACCATAAAGTAAATGCAAAAAGTAATCTTTTAGTTACCACTGTCATTAAATACAATGTCCCTACATGCTATATATAGGTAGTTGTAATAAAATATGTAGAATTGATTTTGTATGGTGTTGGTTATAGTTTGTATATAATTTGTATGATACTCAGAACTCGAATACAGTACAACTGTACATGTACAAATTGTCATAATATATTAATATTATACATAAATTGATAAGTTTACAAATTAAAAGTAAATATTGTTTACTAATTAATTCTTTATTTAATAACTCAATTGTATGACAGTTCAAAGACCAGGCAGTGGGATATAGTCCCTTGCCATTCTGAGAGAAAACCCGTGTCCTTTGTTTTTTTAGCAGGCACAATGTAAGGTCGCTTGTCAGTTTTCCACCAGAGATGAGCTGTGTTTTGTGACTAACGCAATGAACTATGAAAACCAATTGAAAGAAAGAAAAATATTTCACAATATTATGCTGATGCACACTATAAAACTATGTATTGATATTGCAATTCACGATGACGCGCCCCACTCTGTCAAAGTCCATACAAATAGAATGAAACAAGCAATTTTGAAAGAGTGGGGCGCGTCTTTGTGGATTGAAATATCTATAAATACATACATTATGTACTAAAAAGTCGTATGCCTGAGCCCTGAAGCTTTCAAGTGACGAAAGCACCAGACACCACTTGTCATGTGTGGACATATTGGTGCCGTTGACACAGAAAGTAGCTTAGCAAGATAGCTACAACTCGGTTACAATATCTGTGGACCTCGCTGGAATGCGTAGTGCGTACCCCCTTCCCGTTCTCCTTTCACCTCCCCGCGCTCGCCTCGGCTTGATTGTTTTGCGCACCATATCAGAGCGCTGACACGACGTGACGTCATCGACGCCAGGTCCACAGATATTGTAACAGTAGCAAATCTCTGGTGGGAGTCTCTCATGCTGCAGCAGCTAGACCTCTAGTTCGCACCGGCTGGGTCGCGGTGGTGGAGGGACCCGCGCGTCATCCCACCTCTTCACCACCGACACGTAGGTGACCACCGCGCTGCCGATCACCAGACTCGCGTTCACCATCGCCAGGGGCTGGAACAAACGATACCTCGGTGTTGAACGGTCTCACCGCCGACGATCAGCGATACATAAGTTTTTTTTAATAAATTATCATCGCAATTTAGCCCAAGAGTAAGCGAAATAGCTTGTGTTATAAGTACCTACTAAATTACAGAAAAACATACATAAATACAATATAATATAGAAAAACATCCATGCTCATCACTAACATTTTCCATTTGTGGGAATTGAACCCACGACCTCCGACTCAGAGGACAAGACCACTACCGCTACGCCACTCGGTCGTCAAAAAAAAAATTCCGACGAATTGAGAACCTCCTCCTTTTTTTGAAGTCGGTTAAAAATTTATCAAGACGAGTGCGACAACGTTGTAGGTCATATTTTAATGGACACCAGACACCACTCGTTCGTCAAAAGTTGATCAAATGAGTACAGCAACGAATAAGGTCATTTAATTAATGGATATTTTGTATGAGGCCTGCTACGAGTCGAGCTCGCTTTATACGAGCTAGCCGGTAATGTGCTTAATAATATACCTACCTACCCATGACGAGAAATCGTAGCTAATTGTTTGTACATTGTGTTGTTTGGCAAGAATAAAATTTATAACAAAGTCGCAGCTTCGCTGGCGGTGAGAGAATACTTAGTCAAAGTGTTTGCGGAAGTAAAAGCGAGCGCGGAGCGACCTTGTGTAGCTGTGGACCAGTCGACCTATAGGCCCGGTTTCCATCAAAGCGGACCGAAGCAGAGCTGTGTTTGAGTAACCAACCAGATTTCCGATTTCGTCATTTCGACAGCTCCTATCCCCTCATTTCTGAGGTGTCAAAATGATGAGATCTGATTTGTTACTCAAACACAGCTCCGCTCCGATCCGCTTTTGTGGAAACCGGGCCTTACGCTCGTATCGCAGACGAGCCGCGCTACAACTACATATGTGCGGATATTTATGATAATGTGTTTTTTTTTGCAAGTAATATATATCTTTACCTACGTTGTTTTGCTACAAACTTGCCTACCTTAAGTTGTAGGTACCTACCTACCTAAGTATTTAAGTGAATGACGTAGGTTTTGTCCCGCCGCGAAACTTGATCAATAATGAATTAATACCTAACTTTATATTATGCTTCAGATAAATTCGTCAGTGTGTGTCGATGTCCGCATCACTGGCAGGTGGAAATACTTACACTTTCAAATATTGAATGGAAATCCATTAATTAGTAATTAGCAGGACAGGTTAATTTGTTTTGCTATAATACGCTACTTGAAAGATTCTGTATGGTACAATATGCAAAAACACTACCCACATGAAACACCACGTGACACAATTTTCTAACACTTTCTTCGACGCACGTTTCGACTCGACACCGGGACATCTTCAGGAGATGTTGACTTCACAATGCGAAATCGAGTCTCTACGATTTCGCATTGTGAAATCTCATAAGTACTTTCATTTTATACGGACCTAATTAATATGACATATATTTAGGTATACTTAAGTACTGCTTTTATAAGAAAGAACGACCAGAAGAAAGGCGTCTACGTATAGTCTAGGTATATGCCAGGCCCACGACACTGATAAGGGTAGAAAATTGGTAGCTCTCTCCAGTGCAGCATATAAGTATGCTTCCTCTTCTCTCCTGTAAGGCTATATAGCGCCTTTTTCTTACAAGTCTGCCATGAGGCAACCAGAATTCCGTAGGTATGCTAGGCGATTTTCAACCTGACCATGACGATTGCCCTGATACCCAGAAGTAGAACTCTGTCTAAGTAGGGGAAGTACGTCCAAAATGACATATACGGACGTAAAAGGAAACAAGCAGTTACTAAGTCTCTTTACATTGATAATGACTCAGATGCAGAGCGCTCTGATCAAGAAGACGAAGAAGATGATTGTGCCTGTATTTACTGCAACGATCTCTACTCACGTTCAAAGCCTGGTGAGGGGTGGTTGAGGTGCAGGCGGTGCAGTCGTTGGGTTCACGCAGCCTGTGCTGATTTGCCAAAGCGTACCAAAAATTTTGTTTGCGAATTGTGCAATTAATTTTTATTATTATCTCTTATTTTATCATTTTTGTTATGTTGATGGCTGTGTATGTCATTTAGTCCATATGACTCGTGTCGTTTTGTCCATACGGTATGGACAAAACGGATTTTTCTTGATCTTCATTTAATACTAAATATTTTTGTAAGTGTTGATTTTTCTGACAAAATCTATATGATTCCTGTTAACCAATTAATATAAGCAAAGTTGTAAGAAAAAAATATGTTCCTATTATGAATAATATTAAAGTTATTGATGATTAATAAAACGATATGTCATTTTGGACGTACTTCCCCGGAAGTACGTCCAAAATGACATATACGGACAAAACGACACATTAGTGATATTTAAAAAACTGCGCGGTATAAACTGTCAAAAGTTAGCCAATCAAGAAGCACCTACACCGGAAATATACCATTGGACTTTTGAGAGCCGTTTAAAATACAGAACGGACGCCATGTTGACATTTGTGTTTCAAGGTTGGAAAGAAATTTGTTAGTGGTCATTTGTTTTTTGTTTTTCGGTAAGTTTTCTTTTGTTATTTTACTGTCCTATAACTTTATATTTCGAAGCATTTTGTGTTTGAGGTGATCGCGTAGAATTTAAAACATTATTGTCACTGCAACAAGATTATTCTTCGAATCGTAATATTTTTTGAGGCTATGTACAAAATGACATACAACCACTATGGACAAAACGACACAATGTGTCATTTTGTCCGTAGAGATGGTGGTAAGATTTTTTTTTAGAAGTTCTTGTAAACCATCTACTTCATTGGATTCTTCAGACGCAATAGCAGTCAGTAATGATATTCATAACACACTGACTGGCCCGTTAGACACTTCCCAACCATCCACAAGTTCCTTTGCATCGACAAGTTATTTAGCTGTTCCAATTAATGTCATTTCTCCAGTTCCCAGTGGTAAATTTGTAAGTGGACAGGGTAAACGAAAGCCAAAGAAACGAACGACAACATTCCTACTTACGTCATCACCAAATATGGCAGAATTAAAGTACAAACAAGAGATTGCAGCTGAAAAACCAACTCGTAAAAGGAAACAAGCAGTTACTAAGTCTCTTTACATTGATAATGACTCAGATGCAGAGCGCTCTGATCAAGAAGACGAAGAAGATGATTGTGCCTGTATTTACTGCAACGATCTCTACTCACGTTCAAAGCCTGGTGAGGGGTGGTTGAGGTGCAGGCGGTGCAGTCGTTGGGTTCACGCAGCCTGTGCTGATTTGCCAAAGCGTACCAAAAATTTTGTTTGCGAATTGTGCAATTAATTTTTATTATTATCTCTTATTTTATCATTTTTGTTATGTTGATGGCTGTGTATGTCATTTAGTCCATATGACTCGTGTCGTTTTGTCCATACGGTATGGACAAAACGGATTTTTCTTGATCTTCATTTAATACTAAATATTTTTGTAAGTGTTGATTTTTCTGACAAAATCTATATGATTCCTGTTAACCAATTAATATAAGCAAAGTTGTAAGAAAAAAATATGTTCCTATTATGAATAATATTAAAGTTATTGATGATTAATAAAACGATATGTCATTTTGGACGTACTTCCGGGGAAGTACGTCCAAAATGACATATACGGACAAAACGACACATTAGTGATATTTAAAAAACTGCGCGGTATAAACTGTCAAAAGTTAGCCAATCAAGAAGCACCTACACCGGAAATATACCATTGGACTTTTGAGAGCCGTTTAAAATACAGAACGGACGCCATGTTGACATTTGTGTTTCAAGGTTGGAAAGAAATTTGTTAGTGGTCATTTGTTTTTTGTTTTTCGGTAAGTTTTCTTTTGTTATTTTACTGTCCTATAACTTTATATTTCGAAGCATTTTGTGTTTGAGGTGATCGCGTAGAATTTAAAACATTATTGTCACTGCAACAAGATTATTCTTCCCTGCGCCACGGAGGTCGTCAAAAGGACATCTCTGCCCACGCGCCCGCAGAGACAATATTATGTGATTGAAATTTGAAATATGCACGACCGACCGTGTAAAAGCACAGCATGGGCGCGCAGTCGGCCAGCCACAGCGCGTTGGTGCCCAGCAGCGCGAGCAGAGCGCCGCCGGCGAGGGACGCGGCGCCCGCCCAGCGCGCCGCCGCGCAGCCGCCGCCCGCCAGCCACAGCGCCGACGACGCCGCGCACGCCATCTGCACCCGCAACACGGCGCCACTTGACCACACAGAAGCTTACCCTTATAGCCCATAAGTCCGTCGTGGAGAATTTGGGTCGTCACGAACTATCAAAAGAACAAATCCTCCACGGCTGCACCAAGTTGACGTACTTCCAGGAATAACGATGCGCGCACGGCGCTCTTCATCCTGACTCCTGATTCAGGAGGATACACAGAAAAACTTGCACGTAGCCCTACGGCTGACCGCAATCCGGCTAACCGCATAATGCATGTATAGGTACTTAATAGATACTTTATTTATGCCAAGCCTTTTATTCTAGCCTCAACCCGTTTCCGGGTCGCGAATCGTTCGTTTCAGCCGACGGACGTCCACTGCTGGACAAACGCCTCCTGTATCCAGCGCCTTCCCGCGTGTCGTCAGACCATCTGGTTGGAGGTCTGCCAACACTGCGCTACCTATCCCGTGCGAGGTCGCCATTCCTGCACTTTAAGTAGGTCCCCAACATCCGTCGGTTCTACGAGCTTATGTCGGTGACTTTGGTTCTTCTACGGATCTCCTCATATCTGATT
The DNA here is from genome assembly GCA_963855885.1 of Coenonympha glycerion. Taxonomy (NCBI): domain Eukaryota; kingdom Metazoa; phylum Arthropoda; class Insecta; order Lepidoptera; family Nymphalidae; genus Coenonympha; species Coenonympha glycerion. The sequence goes on from OY979646.1 coordinate 224,442, forward strand.
CGCGAATACCGGCTTTTTAAATAATGTAATGGGCAATGACTGTGTTACTTACTATGGAAAGAACTTTTAAAACGCTCGCGGCAGATGTGAAGAAGTTCTTCTCCAGGTAATATTCCCGTAATATCGCCCGATCCTTTTCTGCTAACTCCTTTGCTGTTCTTACGGATTCACGGTCCATTCTTCGTATTCAAATACTGCCTCACCATTATTTGAACTCCAAAAAATTAAAACTATAAGATGGAGAAGAAAAGATTGGGAGCATTGACATCGGAACAACTATATTGTCACGATCATGAATTGATTTATAGGAAACCTACAAGTTACAACTAAGTACTTATGAATAATTAAGACTTGAGAGGTGGTTCTTGAATTACCTAATCCTCTTCATTAAAGCAGTTTGATAACCTATTGAAACTCCACACAAGAAAAAGCTTATTTTTGTGCGATTTATTTTAAGTAGGCATGGCTAATTTTTCAACACAAATTACCGTATAAAACTTAGTTCAAAACAGATACGGAGATAACCAGACTAACATGCCCATATTAAATTACTTAATCTAAAATCTGTGACTTAATCTATTGAGTTCTCCGAACATATCTAATGTGACATCGTTAACATATAATTCGAAATAACGAATGTCTGTTTGTCTAATTTATAGTTATTAGCACTTAGCAGTGATCCTTGGCCGGACCCTAGCTCCGCATCTTAAGAGTCCTGTGAACTACCATGTCTCCCATACAAACGCTATACGAGTACCAAAATCATTTGTAATTCGTGTAGGTATATTTCGATCATGTTGTGGTGTTATTCGGGTTCGTATAGTAATAATCTATGGTCCTGGCCATATCTGGTTCCGAAATACTGTTGATAAACGAAATTATAAACGAATTTAGTTTTGCTTATTTTTATGTCAAAGAGGACATGTTTTCTGCTTATTTGTTTTGTAATAAAAACAACACTATCTCACGTCGCATTAGTTCAGGAGCACAGTTTTTCTGTCCAGCTAAAGAAAAACACCAGTTAATTAAGAAAGTTACAAGTTTTCATTCATAATTTTTGGTGTTACGGAACTCGACCAAAGTTATAAAAAATTTGATCAAAATTGATTATTATTTTATTTTAAAGAAATATTCCCGAACCAAATATGGCCAGGAGCATAGATTATTACTATATGAATCCGAATAACACAACAACATGATCGAAATATTCACGAATTACAAAGGATTTGGTATTTTGCATTAACGGAGACATCGTAGTTCACAGGCCTCTTAAGCACGCACTTTAATTTATATGCTATTCATCCTGGATTAAAAAATCAGCATAAGTACATGCCTAATTTTTATTCCAGGAAAAAAATTGGAAATGTATGAAATAACGCGGGCTGCAGCTAGTAATTTCAGTAATCGTAAATAAAATCCGTGTGCGAATACAATTAAGTTAATCATCTGCGATTGATCGATAGTGCAGCAATCGCATCAGATACCACATGACACGATTATTGAATCCCAATATAAATAAATGGATTTTATCTTTAGACCTACGATCGACTTTCGCTAGTTTAGGCCATCGTATTCGTTCAGTTACGATTAGCGATTACGATAACGATGAATAAGTTTCTCTTATGCAATCATATCCCAGTAGCATCGAGTTTGACGTGAGTAACTCACAAAATATTTTTAAATGCACACTTTGCAGAAGCTGCTTTTTCCATAATAAGCCTTAAATCACGAAAAACAAAATTTGAACTTAGCGGGCAGACCCCTGCACTGAATCTTAGCTAATAGAGTAGGTAAATAAATACACACAATTGTATAAAAACCATATATGTATTAATCATTAAAATTTAAAATTAAAAGTTACTCGCACAAATATTACTGAGATCATAATAATGAATAATACTTAATAATATTTTTACAAATTACAATTCACGTCGACAACTTCACGCCGCTCCCGCGAATGTTGCGCCAACACAGTATACGACACGCAAAGCTAAGACTCGCAGCAACTTCATATCATTCTGCGGCACCTGTCATAATGTCATAATATACCACTTGTGTGCGTTACCTACGAAAACGTGGTCGGTTAACACAGCGGCCTTATTCTGTATCGTTCACTTAGTTAGTTAGTAACCCTAACTGGGTTATTAACTAAGAAAACGAAGGCAAAAATCCTATTTTTGCACAAATTACCAACCTAGGTCGGTATGGTATCATATCAGTATACCATGCTAGTTGCTATCTTGTACAAAAAGAATACAAAAATACGATTTTTGCCTCCGTTCTTTTAGTTAATAACCCAGTTTGGGTTACTAACTAACTAAGTGAACGATACAGAATCAGCACACAGGTTGGCATGATCATGAATAGCTACAGAATCTGGCATTCGACCTCAACAATCTCAACAAAAACAGACTCGCAGAGATAGTCTAATTTAAATGAACTCAAAGTTCATACAACTGCATCCATACAATCATACAAACATTAGGATAGGTGCCGCACAGAGCTTGAATCAAAGAATGAAAACACATAATTATATGAACATACAGAGAGAAACGATCAAAGTGTTCATTAACAAGTGTTTTTGTGAAAGCGTGTTCAAAGCTAAAGGAACACTCAATTTTGTGTATAATATGATATAACAAACGGTGTACAAACGTAGATCTAAAGCAAATACAAATTTGTGATTGATATGTATAATGTAAAATTAATAACATATTGTGACTAGTTCAGTATTAAATATAGGTAAGTAGATTGCAGAATAAATAACGTCCATAATAACCAAGGTTATTTAAAAATAATTCTATTGGCCGCCTTTAGAGAGACTCATTACCTCAGCTCATTACAATAATTTTTAAATCTCACAGTAAATGTCATCCGAACACAGCCGCAAAAAAAATATAAAAACACATACCAGGCGGCTCTTTATTTTTTTACAGAAAATCAACAACCACAGACCAGACAGGTAAGTTTATTACAACAATAGATAGTTTTTTGCCTGCCAAAATAGAAATATAAATGTGAAAAAAATGTTGATAATATTTTTCCAAAGAAAAAAAATTAATCTACAGGAAACACTGGCAGTAAATAACGTTTTAAATAACTTTGTTTATTATTCACAATAATTATGTAAATTAATAACAAACCCGTTCATAGTTACCCATAATAAAAATGCATAAAACAAATCTGTGAGTACAATTATTATTACTGTGTCATCAAATATGTGGTCCGCCCACCTGTGGGCGTGGGCATAACTAATGGAACAAATTACGGTACCAACTCCCTAAGCTCATAGCGCGAGTATGACAGATTAAATATACCCCCCTCCATTGTACTATTTTGTGTTTGACACTGATATTTACTTGCAATGACATCTAAAGATTTGATAAGATTTTATCTATTCATGTGAAGGAAAGAATTACTCTCTTTTGAGACCTGTCAACTAAGTTTAAGAGAATTTTGTCCGACAAGGCTCTCTTGGCACTTGGCACTTCTGTCAATGTCATTACATTGACAGATGGGCACTGTATTAGAACAAAGGCATCCGGAAAATAAAAAATCCTCAATTTTACTTTAATTTTATATTATATACCGACAGAGCGAACTATCAAACACTATCTCAAGCATTGATTTAATATACACAAGATCTGTAATTATCGCGCCGAAGCGTTGCCAATATAGGATGGTCCACAGACATACTTGTAGCTAACGTCAGTTCACTGTTCGATGTGACGCTAAACGAGCTGAAACGAGTGACGCGCGAGAAAAAATAATTTCAAAATGGTATAGTAAAAGAGTGCAATTCAAGAACACAAACCCACAACAAATCAACTGGAATAACGTTCCACAAGCAAGTTTATTATTTCTCAGCTGTATCAATAAAAAACGAAATTTAAGAAATATAGTGAAAATAAAATTAATAGAAAAAAAATTGGTTTAGTGTTACCATGTAAAACTTAGTTTTAGTTTCCCACATTTATGGGAGAATTTTTAATTGAGTATGGAGTAAGAGATTTTGTTTTAAGATTTTAATAATAATAATCACAACGTTGCAGAGTGCCTAAAGATGCAGAACGCCGTAAAAAGTGGGTGAAATTAATCCGATTACTAAGAAAATAAATATAGCAGATTAACTGCATTACTACACTACTCTTTATAATAATAACCGGTCAAGTGCGAGTCGGACTCGCGCACCGAGGGTTCCATACTATCAAAGACGTAAAACGTTTAAAGAATCACTATTGTCCCTTGAATTTACGAGTATAATTTATACAAGTAGGTACTTTTGTTGGCGAACCGCAAACTTAGCTTTGTTTTTAGAGGTTTATTGTTAATATCACAAAAAATATATTAGTTAGCGAGTTGATTTTATTTGTCCTGTAAAATATACGTTAACTCCTATTGATCGTAATTATTTCAGATTTTTCGATTGGTAAACTTTGGAGATAAGGGGGGGGCGGTATTTTTTTCGACTGTTTGCCCAATAAATCAAAAACTATCAGGCATAAAAATAAATAAAAATTGGGTTTAGAATACACAAGTGACGCCCTTTCATGTGATACCCCACTCAATATTATTATCTCATTTTGAAATTTCGACGACCCGGTTTCCCCCCCTTTTTAAATAAAAAAAAAAAGATTTAAATTTTTTTTAGATTGCGCTGACGGCGCGTCGCAATTTCCTATAACTATTCCAAATTTCAGGTCGATAGCTTTAGTAGTTAGTGAAATAATCGAGTGTGACAGACGGACGGACGGACGGACGGGCGGAGAAAGTCTCACCATAAGGGGTCCCATTTTTACCATTTTGGTATGGAACCCTAAAAAGGAGTGATGTCCTTTGTATATAGATGTAAATAGATATACATTTTTAATAAAAAATATAAAAAAATATAATGTCTTAGTTATTTCATTAATTATAGACGTTTAAAACATCCATTAAGCAATTCTTCAAATATTTTAATTATTTAAATTATTTCAAAGTAATTTTAATTGCCGCATTATTTTGCTTCAAAAATTGGGTAAAATTTTGCATAGGTGGGCATCCCCATCCCGCGCTATTGTATGATTATATTGCGGTCTTTGTTTTTTTAAGCGACGGAATTGTTTTAGCGACTTGTGTAAGTGAGACAGATATATGTTTACCTGTTTACCTTCCAATGTTTAGATGTTTTGAAAGCTACGTCGTCACATTTTAAAAGTGGTTACACGTATTTAGACGTATTTGAATGAGGTTTGTTTCTCTATGTATTAAGCTCATTGATCTCAAGATAGCGGCGTTAGTACCGATTTTGGCCACGCGCCAAGATAGCCTTGTCGCACTGTAATTGGTTTCACTTACTGTCAAAGTGTCAATAGATGCGATTTGTTAACTTTCAGTCAAATTAAAAATAGCACAACGGTGTGGGTATAGCCAGTATAAAATTACATCCTATAACATGTTATTCGGTAGGTATATCTGAACTCCCTTACGACTAGCTACTTATATTTTACATACTGTAAGTACTTACAGTATTACTTACAAACTGTATCATGCAAACTAAATAGTTGATCCATTACAAGCGTCACGGTAAATTACCTTCTCATACAATACTTTATGGTCGCGCAAATCTTTGTGAGCTGTGTGAGCGAGACGAAAATACAACCCTCGGAACTGTGCTATCGTTCTATCTCGCTCGAGCAACACCAGATTTGCGACGATTATACATTAATGCCAGACAGTGCACAAATTCTGAAGTGAACGACTTTTTAAAAATATATAGAACCATTAATATAGCGCCTTTAGCCGTATGACTTATCTACAATCGTTATAGAAACCTTCAGATCGCTTATTCCATAATTAAATTGTCAAAATAAGACAGCTGTCATAATATGACTTATCTGATTTTAGATAGTAGGACACTTTTAGTAAAATGCGAAATGTCATTTTACTGCACCGTATACCAAGTTGGAGTATAGCACTAGAAGTAATTATTATTTTTGACAACACTAACTGTCCTAGCTGTCACTTCGGGTATTTGTGCACTAAAGTGGCGCCACTGCTGTGACGTGAGTTTCGTTAAGTCAAAACTAAAACATTTAATATTTGGGGTTCTTATCATTAGGAGAACTTGTAAGTTTATCAAAACTTATATAGGGCTAGGCTAGGGTAATAATAATTACTAAGGACAATTAAATGAAGCACTTGGAATAAATACAAGAAAAGTATGTACTTAAGACATTAGGAATCATACAACTGTTAACTTATGTTTGATTTTGCGCATCTTAATCTATTAATAATATTTAAATCTACTATACTATATTGAGAAAACTTAAAATTCAATGACAGAAGTTATGATACAAGAGCATTTTACTACCAAATAATAATAATATATTTATACAAATAGCCGATGTCTACTTTTTCCATATTACAAGTTCTCATAATGTTTGGGTTAAGGTTTGTGAGTTTATTAAATTAGAATTCTAGAGAATAAAAATACACGGGTCGAAGAGGGTCGTGTAAAGCAGGGTCAAGATTACGATTCCAACGAAAAAAAGGTATAAAGAATTTATACTTAGGAATAAATGGATAAATAACTTTGACTAAAAAATCCCAGTGTCAAGATAAATAGTTACATAATATATAATGTCATTAGAAATATAATGATTGTTTCACCTACTGAATTACCCTCTCAATACAGTACATTACATCTCACTTGGCAGTAATATGACATATTATTAATATAGTCTGTTCCGTTCGCGAATGAGTATGTTTCCATGACACCTGCTCACGCGCATGTTATGTGCCAATGAGGGTTCACGCCATTTTAACGTAAGGTCTACCCATGAGATAAATTTTATTAGTCTTTAGTTTGTTCCCATACTCTTCAATCAGTAGGTACTCCAGGCCATGATTAAAAAAATCTGATACGCAAAACCACATATTATATTATCTGAATCTATCACAGATTGGTTAAGACCTGTCATAGATCAAGTATATTGAAAAGGATCTCTCTGAGACCCCTAATTTTATAATACCCTCATTGACCACTATAGTGATGGAAGATATTCTATGATACTTGGTCAAATGGCAAATACGAGCTGAGACGTCATAGAAGCTTATGCTCTTCAAATGAGAATGTCATGGTGTTTGTATCTCTCTTACACACTATTAGCCTCTGTAGCGTGTGAGCGGGAAGCGAATAAAATGACAGTCCTATTCTTATTTAAACCAAGTTATAGAAGAAATTACCCATTTGCTAATATAAAAGACTATTTTAATAAAGTAACATTTGTTGTCAGATTTTATCAAGTGGGATGTTCTGTACCCTAGTGTCACTTTTGATTACAAGTAAATTACCCTTCGCGTATATTTGTATTTGTATAATCATATCATACATTATCGTCATAATTATAATATATATCATAATATCATAATTGTACACAATATAATATTACACCAGGGGAGGGCGAGTGGCGACATAAAATTCGACGCTGACCAGTGACGCGCCGCTTTAAGAACTCACAGCTATATCCCTACACGTTCGTATTAAAGTGGATGGCGCCAAATCCAAATTTTATTCAGGTTTTCGCAAATAGTATGCTAAATTATACATCGTAAACGAATGGCAACGAGTTTTGCGAAAATAAAATTTATACATCTACAAGTTTTTAACAAAAACTTTGCCCAAAAATACTCATTTAGGTACTTGATATTGGTACCCAATAGCTCCAAAGCTAACAATGTGTATCCAGTGCAATATTTGCGAAAAACAAAATAAATTTTTAATTTCGCGGGCTCGTTTGGCCGATCCACCTTACAGCCGTGAGTGCAAGGGAGAACGCAATATGCACAGCTGCGTTTATCGTTTTCAAATAGTTTATCACACATCTATGATTTTTTGTATCACCGATATTGACGGCTCGTTATCTTCTGTTAAAACGTCAAATCTCGTACGAGCGGTGCGGCACGAGCCAACGTCGCTGAAAACACACGCGAGTGAAAGAGATGCCAACATCGCTGCACACGCGCGCCGTAACCTAACGTTTGTGCAAAAACTACGGAGGAATGCGACGTACTTATACTATGTACATACAAACGAACTTACAATACGCTCGATACATACTCTACACGGACTAGCTTCAAAATCAGACTTCAAATCATAACATCTATACAATACGATGCACGTGGGTCGATTGACCGGCGGCACGGCTAATATACAGGGGGTTGTTTATATTACAATAGATTCAAAATACATGGCGTTTGAAGTCTTTATAGTTTTCAACCTGCATGCTGCAGTTAAAATCGCTTAAAACGACCGTCTACGCCGTTAAATGTTCGACTTGGATATTCAAGATTATTTTAGTGTATGCTGGGTGCATATAGGTTGTGTGTAGTTCGTTATGACAGATGGAAATTTTGTGTGAAAGCATGTATAACCCGTTCGCAGAAAGTTCGCCGATGAGTTACACCATCCACTTCAGACGACTCTGGTCAGTACAACGAGCCAGACGAGCACAGGACGCGGTCGTCGAAAAATGGAAGGGGCAACGGCAAAGCTTCTGCGAGCGGGTAGTAAGTATATAATTTGTAGCCTGCTACACAATCAGTAATCACTATTTATTTTGCCGTACCGCCGCAATACTAAATATAGACTAGAATAAAATAGACCAAACACAAAATGGACGTGATTTCAGGCGAACTCTAATGGCAGTATAAGACTTTCCAGTCGGCTAGCTCGGCCGACCCAACGCTAACCGCGGCGTCCTTCCCCCGACACCTCCGCTCAACAACGGAGCCTTGCAAGTCGAAGCTAAACAAAATATAACCCTCAGTGCTCACTCCTATGCTATACAGTCCGAGAGCTGGTACAGTCAACATATTGAAGAGGTATCCTTCAGTTCAGAGGAGTTCCTGCCAATAGGGTATTTGACTCCAATTTTTTTATTACTTTATTATAAAGTAGAATTAAAATAATGACGTGCACTGAAAGAACTAATTAAATCGATCAAATAACAAAAAAGTTATAAGCATTTAAAGATTTGTGATTAGACAGAGATAGCAACATGAAATTGTGACGTCACACCGTACCAATGCCATAGTAGCTTCGTGCGGCTTCATACAAATTTTCGTTTTGCGAGAAAGGGATAGAAGATCCCCCCACTCCAAAGTTTAAACGCCTGTAACTTTGTAAATCTTCGTTGGATTTTAATATTTCTTTCACTGCACGTTATTATTTTTATCCTAGTTTATAATAAAGTAATATTTTTAATCAAATTCAAAAGTAGTGTAAGACCCAATTTATACTAAGTGTCAACTGTCAAATCAAGCTTTAATCGTTTTTCTAACCATGCAAAACCCTAGGAGTAGTGTAATAACGTTCAATCAACAAATCGATCACATGAAGACAGCTGTGATTGTCATACTATTTCTGAATTTCGTTCCACATGTCTTCATCAGGATGATCGTAGACAATTGATGTAGTTAGGGCTGCTGAACAGTTTCAGATCTTATAAAAACTGTAAATTTACTGAAGTACTTATCACTTTTAGTGAACTTCTTAGTTTTTAAACGCTACCTTAAAACTCTACCAGCTCTCGAACTATTAAACGCATGTATAACCTGTGCCAATAAAGAACAAGACTTGAAAATGATGCGCTAACGAGGTTCTCTCACTCGCTCGCACAGTATTCCCGTCCTTATCTCACGCATGGCTCATTGTGGTGTATACAAGATATATATGCGTTAGTATTTTGAAATACGATACGAGTGTCATTCATTATATCTGCCTCTTACTCTCTCACAAACATTGTTGAACACAGCGAGCGAGAAGCAAATATAATTGTATTTGAACAATATTTAAACAAACATTTACTATAGTCAATACAATATGAATTGATGCTGCACCCTGGAGAATTAAGACGGCGGTACAATGGCAGGCTTACTGTAGCCTTTAAAGAGTGGCAGAGAGAGCAACAGGTGCTTAGTTAACCTTTTTTATGACCCAGCGCGCAGCAAGATATTGGATTGACTATACTAGTAAAAACTACCCTCAATTTTAAAACATTTAACATCCATGATTAATGTTGCCATTTTATATATTCTATTCGTTATTGGCACTGGTTACAAATGTTAATACTAGAAATCAATTGAATGTGAAAATCCCTGGGGAATGTTTAAACACATACCTAGCTATTAATATGTATTATTACATAATAATAATAATAAATAATTAATCTAAGAATCAAGACATCAATGCAACTATACAAATCGAAAATTCTCGTTTTAGAAGACTTCGTATTTTTGTGCCAATTCGTCGCCAGCTTCACTCAAAGCCAGTAAGTTTACTCTTTAAATTCGTCATAGATAAAAAATACTGCATACTCTATGGTTTGTCGCCAACTCAATGGTTTCACGTGATAACAACTGAGGTCCCTTATTTATGCTTTTCAATACATTTTGCTGCTGCTGCTTTAATTTGTAACACTTATGTGAGATTTTGTGGCAAACCTTCAGTTTATGAAACATTTCAGGTGATTTGATTCCCTGGTTTCTTATAGGTCACTTGGATGTCTTGTAACAGAGTTACTCTGAACAGTTATGTTTGAGATTAATTGCTTTGAGAGTAAACTTACACAGTTTGAGTGGCTGTGCTAAGTACTCGGTCACCCTTCCTTTGAAAGGGTGTTCCTAAAACACATTTTCCATATTACATCACAGCTGGAAACATACTTACTCGTAAAATTTGTCTGGTCGTAAAATTTCACAATTAACAACACATACTGGCTTGTTTATAAATAAGTATGTTTCCGCCATTAAACTCCAATTTCACCAAGCACTTAGCTCCTATTTAGTTATACATTGTGAAGCTCTAGTTTTGGCAAAAAAAAGTTTGCGATTCCCAAAATAAGAGGAATACAAACAATGTAAAACTAAACCATAGTTAATTGCTTGGCGAAACTGGGACTAAATCGACACACTTTAAAAAACACATTTGTTAATCAAAACATTTGTCGCGGATACAAAAATTGGGGTTCCTTCGAAATAGTTTTTTTAAAACACTCACTGTCACTCACTACACCTCGACCTCGCCCGGTGCACCGCGCGGGTCGCCGCACTCACTGCTCGCAACTCACTGAGCTCCCTAGCCAGTTAGTCACATTCGCACACATCCAATCCCATCAGGCATGTTGCAGTCATGTACCAGTCACCCGCCTTCGGAGATATCCTCAAATTATATGACAATCTCTGAAGGCGTTAAAATTTTATCCAGTTAACGATTATATTTATGCTCTGTACAAAATCGAATCGTTTACATTTTTATGCATTAAGAAAAGATTGATTTTAGATTAATTTTGAAGTTAATTCCAATGAACGGTTTTATGACCATCGATGACTCATAAATACAAAATAAAGACCATTAAATTGCATATGTTGTCAATATAATCATCACATGGATAATCCTACTTTGAATCCAATTTTGGTATATGTCTGATACATGCTAACAAACTAGCATAGAGCCTGGGGACCATTTCACCCTGGGAGAGGATCTGTTTTCCCTCCTACAGCTGTGTCCCTGTATCTGGTGGTGGCTGGTGGTGGCGGAGTGGTCTAGAAGTCGGTGGTGGCGGGTCACTATAAGGCGGGGTGGTCGCGCGAGGTGCACGGCTGCGGCGCGGCGGGCAGCGCGCGGTAGGCGTGGCCGGGCGGCGGGTGCGCGCGCACGAACGCCGCGCGCGCGCTCAGCCCGCAGCCCGCCAGCGCCACGCACGCGCCGCTCAGCCCCAGCATCTGACCACCAACATCACGCTATGAACCCCTCAAAATATACAGTCTTTATCCTCAACCAAATGAAATGAAGTTTTGCACATAATATGTAACACTAGCAGTGCCCGCGGACTCCGTTCCGCGTTAGAAATATTTTTGTCCAGGCCCGTTTGTCCCGCGTAATACCCGTGTGGGTATTATCCACTTATACTTACTCGTAGGTACTTACGTATCGCCACGCAACGGGCGGCGCGCAACCTTTTTGTTTTGCTAATATCTTTGAAGATATTGGTTTAAACTGTATAGAGTAAAGGGCACAAATATTCTACATTAAATTTCCGTTCTAAAAAACGTATTTACAAAGATATAAATTTATACCATATGGGATAAATAAGCTTCACAAAAATTATTTATATTTTAACCACAATTTTAACACTAAAAGCAGTTATTGTGAGTTACCCGTTGGAGATAGACATATGCTATCACGGACTTTTTTACAGATTTTGATACGTTCTTTAATATTGTAGAACATTGTTTTGTTCTATCCTCAATATTTTCCGCAGCGTACGCGATGAAAGCAATTTTTTTTACGACTTGGATTACATTATTCAAGTTTAAGTAAAGATACGTAATTAATTTTGGAAATTTTCATAGCCTATGACACTCCACAATAACGTAGCTTCCTATTGGTGAAAGAATTTTGAAAATCGGTTCAGTAGATCCAGAGATTACCCCTTACAACGTCACAAACTCACAAACTCACAAACTCACAAACTCACAAACATCGTTACGCTACCTCTTTATAACATTATATAGTATATAGTATATATAGTATAGATTATTTTGGATGCCAATGTATGATAGTTTGCTAAATGACGTCGACCTCAATTCAATATGGCGAACGTGTCAAGATTCTTCGTGCACTTGAAATAAATAGATATCAAATGAGAGTTTGCTAAGAATACAAATAAAAACATATTTTACTTCACTTGTTTTATACAACAGTGAGTAGAGCTAGACATACAAGTGTGTCATAATCTGAAAAGATTATGACATATGCATGATGACTGAAGATTGACACACGCATTAAGAACTTTCGGGTATGCAGGATTCCCTGTGACGTTTCTCTTCACTAAAGAAAGACAATGGCAGTAAGGAGCATATTTTTTTTATTTTTTTCGCTATACAAGTTAGTACTTGACTGCGATCTCACCTGATGGTAAGTGATGATGTAGTCGAAGATGTTAGCGTACTAACTTGGAAGTTGAGTCACCCCAACGGTTTCTACACAGCATCATACCGAACGCTAAATCGTAGGGTGGTAACTAGCCACGGCCAAAGCCTCCCACCGGACCAGACCTGAGCCAATTTAGAAATTATAAAATTCCAAAGTGCGGCCTGTGGCGGGAATCGAACCCGCGACCTCCCACTCGAATTCGAGCGTGCGTCTCCTGCGCCACGGAGGTCGTCAATAGTACATTGTGATACAAGTTTGCAAAAACCTATACACCCGTGTATCACACGACGTTTTTCAATACAGTTGTGAGAATTAGTAAAAAAACAAATCAAAGAGATAATAATATGTTTGCTCAAGATTTTGGGGGCCAATTTCCATCTTGTTTGGTTTTTACCTTTAATAAAATATCAAAGATCGAAATCGAATTCGCAATCGAAAAGATAAAAAATAAAAGATAAAAGATAAAAGATAAAAAGATAAAAAGATAAAAAGATAAAAAGATAAAAAGATAAAAGATGAATTCGCAATCGAAAAGATAAAAATAAAAAGATAAAAGATAAAAATATAAAAGATAAAAAGATATAAGATAAAAGATAAAACATAAAAGATAAAAGATAAAGGTAAAAGGTAAAAGATAAAAGAAAACGAAAAAAAATTCCTTCTGTGTCCATCCCATCCCAATGTCCATCCCATTTTATTGTACAATGAAAACTCCTTGGTATCAAACGTTTTGCAAAAGTAATGATCGAGCTTGTAAAAGTAAGTTACTACCACGTAAAAGAAAGATGCCTGTGCGTAAGATTTAACTTTCGAATACTAATGACAGCCTCTGAAAGTGCGCCATACTATACAACTGTATTGAAAAATATAATATAGTCACCGCGGCCGCGAACAGCACGTCGCCGGGCGGGCGGTCGATGGGCCCCATGCGCAGCAGCAGCGCCGCGGCGCCGCCCGCCAGCCACAGCGCGCTCCACACGAACGAAGCGCCGGCCTGCAACAAGCTACACGTCATCTCGCTGATCTCTGTGTCTCTGGACTGTCAACAGGCGTAACCTAGCGTGAGCGTCTGTGGAACTAAAATAAAATGACATTCAAACGACGGTCCACTACCAACAAATAAATAAATAGTGGACAACATCACATACATTGCTCCGATCCCATAGTAAGTAGCTTATGCACTTGTGTTTAGGAAATCAGAAACAACGAAGGTACCACAACACCCAGACCCGAGACAATATAGAAAACTTATTTCTCTACATTGCCCCGACCGGGGATCGAACCTGAAACCTCAGAGATGGCGGCGCTTTGAAACCGGCACTCTATAACCACTCAACCACGGAGGTCGTCTTAAATTATAAGTAAATGTCAATTTAGTACTGTGGACGTTCGGGGGTGGCGCTTCAAATCGGCACAAAAAATTGAACTATTTTGCTTTATGATTCCATACATCTGACATGTATGGAATCATAAATCCAGAGATATAGAGATCGGTGGTTCACCCGATGTTAAGGGAATAGGGATACGCACGGCTATGTCAGATACAATGCGACCCATAATTTTTCATTACAATATCATACGACACACTGCATTGTGCTCATTATCATGAAACACCAGTTTTTTAGTCTCATTTTGTAATCATCGGCGTTCAAAGTCCAACTGTAGTGCAAAGTCGTTGGAATGGCTTTTCTGAACCAATGGGAAAATAGACACAGTTACCTTTTCTGTTGCACAAACTCTTTTCTAAGCTGAGGCTGAAAAGTTGCCAGGTCTATAACTAGAATGTCAACCTTGTCCATAACAACTTTATAATGGTGAATGGATGTATAAAGCTGCTATGCATTACTAGCATAATATGACATCACACATGCTATATTCTCGATCATCAACAAGTGTGCAGTTTAATTAGTTTTTATTTTTTCTGAACGTGCTGTCTGTAGTTTTTTTAATAATAAAATTCAATCAATAATAAATAAAACATTCTGATGTGCGTCAAAGATTTCTGTGATGATCAAGCACCTACCTGCCGTGCATTGTTCCGAGCGCGGCCAGCGACAAAGGGCGTATTTTTAAATGTGAAGTGGCAAGTAACGGAGCCAGGTAATGGATTTGGCGTTCAGCCTCTCCAGTGAAGTGGCTCCGCCGCGGCCGCGGTTAGCGACTATCTAGATCGAGTCGAGGGTCGCCCGCCGCATATACCAATCTATCTATCTCTAATATACAGTGTGTCCGGGATCGAACTAGCGATAATTTAAGGGATGTTCTATGGCTCATTACAAGCAAAAAAATTCCTATAAAGGTGGGGCGCCCCCTCACCCCCCCCTCCTCGTGAGAGCCATTTCAATGTTGTATGCATTTTTTTGGGTATGTGCACACAATATCAGTAATAACTTGAAAGTCTATTGATTCACATGTTCTCAAATGGTTTCATTCGACTGGGTAGAATAATCTCCATCGCTAGATACCTAATAATAGGTAATGTAAAACGTTAAAATAACACAGCCAAAAATGCCTGAAACTAAAAAAAACATGGCCGAAAAAAATTTAAACTTGAAGTTATTGGTAAATTTTGCAGAAACGGGATCGCTAATACAATTTTTTTTTGTAGTAAATCGATAGCTTTTGAGTTGTACATAACAAAAGGTTTTACGCACCCGCAATTATGTTATGTTTAAACAATAATAACTCTCAAAGTTAGTAACTTACAGACAAAATGTTGGTTTTGTTGTATTGCTTAAGTCAAAAGCTATCGATTTACTACAAAAAAAAATATGGTCTTAGCGATCCCGTTTCTGCAAAATTTACCAATAACTTTTTTTAATTTACCAATAAATTTTTGGCTGTGTTATTTTAACGTTTTACATTATTATTAGGTATCTAGTGATGGACATTATTCTACCCAGTCGAATGAAACCATTTGAGAACATGTGAATCAACAGACTTTCAAGTTATTACTGATATTGTATGCACATACCCAAAAAAACGCATACAAAATTGAAATTGCTCTCACGGGGAGGGGGTGAGGGGGCGCCCCCCCCTTTATAGGAAATTTTTTGCTTGTAATGAGCCATAGAACACCTCCTTAAATTATCGCTAGTTCGATCCCGGACACACTGTATAAAATTCTCATGGCAATTTTTGTTACTAAGATTTACAGATTGTTATAAAATTATCTGTGTATGTTCGGTAGGTCTGAGAGTAGGTTGTAAGCTATTTTTTTCTGAGAGTAGGTTGTAAGCTATTTTTTTCTGAGAGTAGGTTGTAAGATATTTTTTTCTGAGAGTAGACTGTAAGCTATTTTTTTCTGAGAGTAGGGTGTAAGCTATTTTTTTCTGAGAGTAGGGTGTAAGATATTTTTTTCTGAGAGTAGGGTGTAAGCTATTTTTTTCTGAGAGTAGGTTGTAAGATATTTTTTTCTGAGAGTAGGTTGTAAGCTATTTTTTTCTGAGAGTAGGTTGTAAGCTATTTTTTTCTGAGAGTAGGTTGTAAGCTATTTTTTCTGAGAGTAGGTTGTAAGCTATTTTTTATATCCCTAATAGCAAAACAAACAGCTTGCCGTGTTAGCCAGTAATATTATATGCATCAGGATTTACTGTATAATATTAAACAAATTCTGCTGTGGAAATTTTTAAATTAAAAAGATACTTATAGTACTGGGATCTCGTCCCTACTGGAAACCAGAGTGAAGTGTTATTAGCCCTTGGCCGCTATTGAGGTCATGTTCACAGTGATTATAACAACAATCACCAGCATGTTCCAGTCGATGGGCAGCAGCGCGTCGAGGCGCGTGACGTGCAGCAGCGCGCGCGTGGCGTGCAGCATGAGCGACGTGAGCGCGCCCAGCAGCAGCGGCCGCGCCGCGCCCGCGCGCAGCCCCGCCGCGCCCCACACGCAGCCGCACACGCACAGACCCACCACCTGCGCACAACAGTTCACACTGAGAATCACAGCTCCTGAACCTAGGGTGGACCTACCAGATGAGGCTTTGAATCGAGTCGCTTTCATTCGAAGCCGATCTGTTAAAAGGGTTAAAGAAAAAGAGTGAACACTAAAGAACGAAGGAAGTGAGATCGGAACTTGAGGGCACCCCAACTCGGATAATTTAGGTGACAAAGAGGTTCCATCCTTCTGAGTGGTTATTTCCATTTATGACCACTCAGAAATAAGTCAAACAGTCTTTTAAGAGGATTAAAGATATAAGAAATATTCAAGACCGATTTCAAATCCCTTACCGACCTACCTACCACGGGTCTGCCTACCTGGCTGCAAATCTACCACCGCACCTACCAGACACTTCTACCACATGCAGCCGAGTGGCATTACCACTGCAATGTTGTGAGAATCCTCATCCAGGGCAGTGGCAGTCTTGAACCATAATAATAAGCCATAAAGTAAATTAATGGCCTATATGAAATAAATGATTTAAATTGATTTCATTTCATATTAGCTAAATAAGATGAGTTTCAATATTCCCTGTAATTAATTCACTATTACAAAATTCCATAATGAATAAAGCATGAACAGCTAATGTATATGAAGGCATATGTGGGAATGGCTCTAAGATAAAAAATGCAGGAGTGCATTTGAAGGGTTGGCATGTTTAGGTGGACCACACTACTGATCTCATCCAGATGTCATAGTGCGCGGTACTCACGGCCAGCAGCAGCGTGAGCGCGCCGGGCGGCGTGAGCAGGTAGCGCGCGCGGCAGTACACGGGCGCCAGCGCGCGCGGGCGCGGCGGCGGCGCGCGCGAGTAGTGCGCGTGCGAGTCCCACGAGCGCTCCGTGAGCTCGGTGCCGGCGGGCGAGCGGCCGCCCGCGCCGCCGCTGCCCGCGATCTCGAAGTCCTGCACGTCCTCGCCGCGGCAGCTCGTGGGCTCCAGCTCGCGGATCTCGTCCAGCAGCAGCTCCACCTCGTCGGCGCAGTACAGCTCGCTGGCGGACACGTAGCGCGCCGGCGCCGCTTGCATAGCCCCCGCGCGGGCCCGCCGGACGCCCAGCGCCGCGCCTCACCGCCGCGCGGCCCGCATCACTCGCCCCGTGGGCCGCGCTTCACATGGCCGGCGCGCCGCCCGAGCGCCGCGCGAGACGAGCGACCTTCGACCCTAGGCCGCAAACCTCCCGCCGCATATTCGTGGACACGAGTATTTATAATGAAAATCCCAAATTGTAAACAGAATTCAGACGCTCTACTAGCACGCCATGTTTGTTATCTTACTTTTTTTACTAGCCACAGATTATGATGTTAGTCACAGTCCACAGACCACGAAACTTATTAGGTACTAGCCAGCACCAAAGACATAAAACACTATAGGGATAGCCAGCACAGACCACAAAACTAGCTAGCCAGTTGCCACAGAGTAGGTACCTGCCAAGGTCCATGGTACCTGCCTTTGAATATAAAAGATTACCTGCCACGAGCCACGGAGTCATCGGTTGGTGGTAAGAAGCTTTGATTATGTATACATAATCAAAGGACAATACTTAGATGACATACTAATATATCATGTAAGGTATTGTATGGGTCATGTATGGGTACCTACTGTATACATCTCACATGCATCTCACTTCATTTTATTCTGAGGTATACATGTTGTCACAGACGATAATGCTGTACCTACTGTACCTATAGAGCCGTAGAGCATACTTCAAAGGTTCATTGTAGTTGTCTATGATCAAGAGTCGGTTACCTACGATGTCTCCATACATTCGTAAAACGTAATATATTCTCAGTGTATGATCACTGGGTCTGAAAGTAGATTAAATTCCTAATGGCAAAACAGCGTTTGCCCGGTCAGCTAGTACTTAATACTTATATGAAATTCTCTCGCCAATCTTTGTTAGCGTACTCCTCCGAAGCGGCTCGACCGATTGTTATGAAATTTTCTGTGCATGATCACTGGGTCTAAGAGCAGGTGGTCATCTATTTTTAGGGTGCCGGACTTCGCTGTCCGTCCGTCCATCTGTCACCAGGCTGTATCTCTTGAACCGTAATAGCTACAGACTTGAAATTTTCACAGGTGATGTATTTCTGTTGCCGCTTTAACAACAGGCTTCAAATGTTCACAGAATATTAATTGACGATCTCCGTGGTTGAGTGGTTAGCGTGCCGGTTTTCAAGGCGCCGCCATCTCTGAGGTTCCGGGTTCGATCCCCGGTCGGGGCAATGTAGAAAAATTATTTTTCTACATTGCCCCGACATAGGTACATTGTCTCGGGTCTGGGTGTTGTGGTACCTTCGATTGTTTCCGATTTCCATAAAACAAGTGCATAAGCTTACTATGGGATCGGAGCAATGTATGTGATGTTGTCCACTATTTATTGTATTTATTTATTTAATTATATAATAATAATTTAAATATAATCACTTAAAAAATAAATAGTCAAAAATTATAGAAAAGGTTAAGTTTAAAAAAAAAACCGAAATACCTAAGTACGATAGCAAGGTGAGGCTTAAGCTCAGTTGCACAATAAATGATAGACAAGGTTATAGAGTCTTTGCTTCATAGTGTGAAATCATGGACCAGTCAATACAAAATACTTACAATACTACTTGTACTAAAATACTTACAGTACTTACTTGTACTATAAATTAAAACAAATGTCTCATTTTTGAATGTGGTGGGCAGGGTTGTTTAATTTACTTTGAGAATTGGTCTTAATAGTACGGACCCCCAGTGCGCGAGCCCGACTGGCACTTGACCAATTTTTTATAATCCTAATGTCAAAACAACGTTTGCCGGGTCAACTAGTATTATGATATTATGAACATGATAAATTAAAACTCAATTTCTTTTATGTACTTAATTTATTAAAAGAAAAAAAAAACAATTTCCAATCAATAAACAACAATCAATGATGATGATTGATGATTATTATATTTATTCCGCCAATTTATCTGTGTAAAGCCTAGCTGCCGCCATACGTGGCGTGGCTTACCAAAATAAAATTATTTCAAGCAACAGGTACTTGCAGGTAGCATCTCTCATAACAACAAAAACTAAGAAAAGAGTGCTTCAAGCTCACAGATAATTTGTCGGAACTGAATGCACGCGTATCACAGAATCAATTTACAGATCCATTAAGAATTATCTGCACCGTATTTAGAAAAATATTATTAGTACCTAGGTACAAACTTTTAGTTAGCGTAACAGTGTTTTTTTCATTCTATAAGTATTAAAAAAATATATAATGCGAGACAGCTGCGTTTTCCCGTAGCTTACTCGGCTATGGTGCCAGAGATTTTATAGGCTTTTACATAAAACTACACTAAATTATATGAATCACTGCTTCATATCGGTTTAAGAAAAAAAAAAAATGAAAACTGGTATTGTCTGTAAACAAAGCAAGACATTACATTTACATTATATCCTAGTAACAAAAAAAATCAATAATACTTATATAAAAGTATGTACATAATATGAAGTACCCGTAGTACTTATAGCTCAATGGAAGCTTAACCTAGCTAACAAATTAAGTAAACAAAATCTATAATCAATAAAATCACAAAATGTCAAATCTGAATACAACAAAAGTCACAAGGAGCTCAGGCTCAATTTGAGAAATATTACCTAGATGATCCGGTTAAGTTTGGACTTATCACCAAAAAGCTATAAACTAGTGTGTAAAAAAAACTGAAAACTGAACTCATAAACATTTGACAATCAAGCAAATATTTAATTTTTAAAGGCACATCAAATCTTTGACAATACTGTTGTACTTCCGGTTTTTCAGTGACCGGCGCAATTCGTTCAAGTAGTTTAAGGGCAATGGGTAACATCCGGGCGCGAAAATTCAAATTTTATTTAGTTTTTTGCTCATAGTGGGCTAATTATACATCGAAGGTTAATGGCAATGTGTTTTGCGAGCACAGAATTTATGCATCTACATGTTTTTAATAAAAACTCTGCTCAACAATACTCATTTACTTCATATTGGTTCCCGATAGCTCGAAATCTGGGAAACTGCAAAAAGTTATCTTTCGGGAACCAATATGAGCTGAGTGGGAACTTTCGAGCAAAGTTTCTATTAAAAACATGTAGATGCATAAAAAGTAGGCCCGCAAAATGCATTGCCATAAATCTAAATTGTTTAGTTAGTCTAATATTTGCGAAAAACGAAATAAAATTTGAATTTCGCGGGCTGGTAGGGCCGCAACACCTTAAATTAAATAACTTTAAATTAAATCGAACAGTCTTAAAAAAGCTTTCTGTACTTGAGTATGTTTTTCTAGTCCTTGCAAGTAGTTAAGAGCCAAAAGCCGTAAAACTGAACTAATTAGACAATTTATTCCGAGAGTTCCTCGGTCAGTACACACGAAAAGCTAATAAATGTCTATGAAATTAGGTTCAAAGTCGTATGACATCTTAAAAATTACATCAGAGATAAAAAAATTACCCACAGGGTTGTAACAACCATAAAATATGTCCTGATTCCAGTGTTACATCTGGAGAGAGACCAGTCTTTCTTTAGTCACTACTATGGTACAACTGCTTACTTGTAAAACATAATAATTAGTGTTTCGCCCACGGCAGAACACAAATGAAAGTATTACTGATCATGTTCGGATTCTTTTGAACTCTGATAGTCTGGGATCCCGCTATACAACGACCTTCACCGAGCTGCTTATTCGATGAAAACTATTTTATATCCAATTAAATATGTCAATAAATATATCGCAAGTGGGTTGCCTAAAAAATTTCAGTCCAGGGTATGATTAAGAATTTAAAAAAAACCATTGTAACATGGACTCCTATTTGTTACAGTTTGGTTGACATCGTAGTTCAAATTAGATTGGATGGTATAAATAGTGCTTTTTGCCAGAAATACTTTCCTGGCTGAGGAAAGTATTTCTGTTCTATATTTTTTGGCAAAAGAAAGTTAACGGATAATAAAATCGTAGGTTTTATGCACAATTATGCACAATTGCAATTTGCGACCTGAATCGCTCATCCATTCTAATTTGAACTAAGATGTCAACGGAACTCTAACAAATAGGAGTTCATGTTACAATGGATTTTTCTTAAATTCTTAATTAATCATATCCTGGACTGAAATTTTTTAGGCAACCCACTTGCGATATATTTATTGACATATTTAATTGGATATAAAATAAACTCGCCGGCATATTTAGCGGAACATAAAAAAAAGGTTTGATATCAGTATCATATAAAGTTGTTGGCTGGTTTATACGTTATTTAATTAAAAAAGAAATATTTTCAAATTAAGAAAACAACTGAACATCACATTTTATGCAATTGTTTTAATTTTATTCAAATACACCTTATCTGGAGCGAACTTCGAGTATTTCTTCCTTCTGAGTTTGATTTAAAATTTCATTGAAATACTGTTTTTTGTTAGTTTTTTTTAATCGCGTATCTTTCTGGA
This sequence comes from Coenonympha glycerion, assembly GCA_963855885.1. Taxonomy (NCBI): domain Eukaryota; kingdom Metazoa; phylum Arthropoda; class Insecta; order Lepidoptera; family Nymphalidae; genus Coenonympha; species Coenonympha glycerion. The sequence continues at coordinate 246,807 of OY979646.1, forward strand.
GTTGATGACTGAATTATGCCTGACTTAGCCCCAACGGAGATTGCCACGGCACTCGAAATGCGAAGAAATGGTCAAACCTACAGAGTGATATCCAGAGATCTTCGTCGACCAGTTTCAACGATCCATCGCAGTATCCAACGGTTCAGGGAGACCGGTACTTATGTGAGAAGAACAGGAAAAGGCAGAAAAAGACGCACTTCGAGTAGGGATGATCGTTTCATTCGGCTTCGTGTACGTAGGAACCCCCGTTTGACGGCCGTCCAAGCCCGACATGAGTTAGAAGCAGTGCGGGGTGTAACCGTAAGTGAGCGTACGGTACGAAGAAGGCTCGAAGAAGCTGGTTTGGGTTCATTTGTGCCCGCCAAGGCTCCAAGGCTCGAGGTAAATCATCGTAGAAACAGGTTAACTTTTTCTCAGGAACATCGACTTTGGAACGCGGACCAATGGATTAAGGTATTGTTTAGTGATGAGTGCAGAATTCTCTTAAATCAAATTGACGGCAGGCAAAGAATATACAGACGCAAAGGAGAACGATACATTCAGACAAATTTTGAAACTACAGTTGCATACGGTGGTGGATCAATAATGGTTTGGGCGGGCATTTGTTCGGGAGCTCGCACAGACTTGGTAGTGATTGATAGAGGGAGTCTGACTGCAGACCGCTACATCAGAGAAGTTCTAGAAGAAAATGTCGTACCGTTTGCCCCATATATCGGTGACGATTTTGTTTTTATGCAGGATAATGCTCTGCCGCATACCGCTCGGGTAACTCAAGCTTATCTTAATGATATGAATATCACTGTTATGGAGTGGCCGGCGAGATCACCGGATATGAACCCAATAGAGCACGTTTGGGACTTGCTGAAAAGAAAAGTTAAGTCCAGAATTCCAGCTCCTGCCAACGTGGGAGAACTGCGAATCGCCGTAGTTGAGGAATGGCGGAGACTATCCCAGGAGACCATCGATAACATCATTCTCAGTATGCCTAGACGGGTAGAAACTTTAATAAGAGCACGTGGAGGAAATACGCGATATTAATCACCATTTTTCTAATTTAATTAATTGTAATTTTAATATTAAATTTCACTTTTCCAGGTTACATGAAAAGTTCAAAAATGTACCATTTTTCACAAATAGCCTTTACTCGCAAAATCTGTTCTTAATGTGATCTCATTTTAAGTAAAAACAAATGAAACTTTAAATAACAAAAGAAGTGTAGTAAGTAGATTTTAAAATAAAACCATGTTTTTTTAATTATGGACCTTTTTTTTATGTTCCGCTAAATATGCCGGCGAGTTTAGTTTTCATCCAATAAGTTCTCTGAGACTGATTCTGTGAAGAGACTGTTCTCGTAATTACTTATATGTAGTGACTAAGGAGTATTAATATAATATGATTGGGTTGAATTGCCCTTTGGGCTTACTTCTATGGCATATTTTACAAAGTCTGAAATGCTATTGTAACAGTTTTATGACTCTTAGCTCCTAGCCAGTTGCTATGACTGTAACAACAATTACTTTGGCACCTATTCCACCTTGCATTTCAATAGTCTATTATTTCCCCAATATTTGACTACACAACATTGTTTCAAATAAAACAACCTTGCTGTGTGTATGTTTTTGTGTAAGATTAACAGTTAAATACTATTATTTGAAGCCTTATCCGAGATATATTCTTACGTCCACTACTGCTTAAATACTATGTAACACCTACGTCCTACAATATAATGAATGTACACAAACAGATGTGGACATTGGACTTTCACATAAAAAGCTTGCCGACACTGCTGCGTCATCACTCGACCATGCAAGCTTCACAACTTAAAATAATTGGTCAGGTGCGAGTCGGGCTTGTGCACTGAGGGTTCCGTACCATATTAGAAAAAGTTAAACCATAAGGCCCGGTTGCCACCAAAGCGGAGCTGTGTTTGAGTAACCAATCAGATTTCGTCATTTCGACATCTCCGTTTCGGAGATGTCAAAATGACGAAATCTGATTAGTTATTCAAACATAGCTCCGCTCCGCTCTGCTTTGGTGGAAATTGGGCCTCAGAATCACTTTTTTACCGAACCGCAAACTTAACTTTGTTTTATGAGGTTACTTTCCTAATACCAAAAAAAGTATAAAAGATACAGAGTTGATTTTATTTTCCCGTAAAATATACATTGATCCCTATTAATCACAATTGTTTCAGAATTTTCGATTGGTTACAACTTCAGAGGTAAGGGGGGGAGCGGTATTTTTTTCGACAGTTTGCTCAATAAATCAAAAACTATCGGGCATAAAAATAAATAAAAATCGGTTTTAGAATACACAAGTAACGCCCTTTCATATGATACCCCACTCAATATTGTTATCTCATTTTGAAATTCCGACGACCCAGTTTACCCCCCTTTGTAAATAAAAATAAAAAAGATTTTCAATTTTTTATGATTGCACTAATGGCGGGCCATCATTATCTACACCCATTCCAAATTTCATGTCGATATCTTAGTTACTTAAATAAAGGGCCGTGACACACAGACAGACAGACGGACAACAAAGTGAATCTTATAAGGGTTCCGTTTTTTTAAGGTACGGAACCCTAAAAATGACTTAGACTTTTTGCTAATTCTCATTAATAGTTTTTAAAAGAGTGAGTTAGGTTGATATACTTAAGAGGTAGTTATTTCACTTAAACCTAACTTGAACTTATACTTAATTAAGGAGCACTGTTAAAATGTACGAAAACCTCTAACTTCGAGTGAGGGTACAACGAACGGCGTCGGACCGCGAGTAGGAGTTAGTCCCGGATCGGAAAATAAATAATGTTCAATACCTTGCGGATAGACCGCCAGCGATGAGAACTGCGTCCCACCGTTGACGCACGAGACGATCACACGTCGCGTTAATATCGAAATTATTTATTTTCCCTATGGATATAGACTATGCGTAAGTTTTTTCCGTAACATTATATAGGAACTAATTTTCGGTAAGGCCGGGCGGAGGCCCCGCGCGCTGGGTCTGCGCGGCCGCCCTGCGAAACTCCATCGCGTCAGGGTCGATCGTGAAGCTCTCCCGCTCCGCCAACTGCGCCAGGCCCGCCGCGGTGGTCGCCACGTTCAAGGCGGTCACCAAATCCAGCCGACGGAGCGACATCAACAGCATATCGATCGTGCGAGCCAGCGACGCCTCCAGCGCCATCTGTTGGCGGTGCTGTGCGGCGGGGCTCGCGGCGACACGGAGCGGCGGCGACGGAGGGGGAGGGACCGGCGCGAGCGCGGGGGAGGGTCGCGGCGCGGGAGGCACGGGGTCGTCGGAGTGCGACGGCGAGCTGGAGGACGAGGACGAGCGCGGCGGCGACTCGGCGTCGGAGGGCGGCGGCAGGCTGGGCGGCACGTGGCGCCGGTACTCGTCCACGCGGTCCACCACGATGCCCTTGCTCAGGTAGTCGAACAGCTCGGCGTAGGAGAGCGTGTCGCCGCTCTCCAGCGGCGCGAACTGCGGGAACAGGTAGCACTCCGACGTCTGCAAGTCACCCACAACACGTTAGTATCGACGTGGCCGCGGGCCCGGGCGGACGTGCAAACCTCGGAGTGTTACCGGCTCCCCACGCGCGCGCCCGCTCCTCCGAGCTATGCACTTCGCCCGTTGCCATTTTAGCTTCGGGACCATTGATTTATAAACTAAGGATTTCGGGTCAGCGCCAAAAAGTGTCCGAGCCAAATGACATACAAAACACGAAAAGACATACAATCGCACTTCAGTCTCGTGTTTGAAAATTAGGCTGTATAGTAATGGTTTAAGACATAAATTATAATGTTTTAGTTTGTTTATAAAAATACTCATGTACCCTCGTTTATATAGGTTTTCTCGAGGCACTTTTTTCCCGAATTTCGTATTACACCCGTCGTCCATAGATTTATAAGCCTATGTTCGGGACCCTATCTTTTACTCTAGCTACATCTAATACTACACGGTATGGAGCACCAGATTGGTTGTATTTGACGAAAATTTCGACTTATCTCAATAAGAATAACGCAAGAAATACCTCGGCTAAGGCAGTTTGTAGAAGCCGTTATTAAAACTTTAATTTGTTAAGTTATCACGCGCCGAGATTGGACGCACGAGTTGTACGTGCTCATACGAAAACGTTTTTTAAGAAGCAGGATTAAAATCAAATTCAAATCAATCGCGCCGCAAACTCGCGCCAAATCAAAAAACAGATTGTGTGGAACTCCGCCGGCCACCGCCCATTCAAAAGCCAATAACGAACTTTGACACGTCTTGCTATCACTGATTGATTTTTGAGGTTACCTATTAATACCAAAAAAAGTATAATAGATACAGAGTTAATTTCGTACTTGAGCATTTTTTTTATTTTTATGCCTGATAGCTGTTTTTATTCATTGGGTTAAATCGAAAAAAATATGATTTTTTAGGGTTCCATACAAAAATGGTAAAAATTGAATTCAACAAAAAAGAGAATCTTTTAATGTTTTACTTCTTTTATAGTATGGAACCCTCAGTGCGAGAGTGCGACTCGCACTTGGCCGGTTTTTCAATATAAAAATAAAATAGAATAGAAAATATTTTATTTAATGTAGGCCTAACATACAGAGGCTCTTATGACTAGTTATTTCCTTTTAGTATCTTTATAATGGTGATAATTATTAATTATTATTTCACGACTTAAAATTTAGTTTACTAGGGTTCACAAACGCGCCCTATCCGGTTAAATGTACTGGCGGGAAAAATAAATGTACCCGCTGAAGTTAAAAAAAAAATGCGTTTAAATGTCAAGGGATGACGTAATTCTGAGTGTTATTGAGGTCATGAGGTGGCGTCTGTTTATAAACGACTGTTTATATGTGGCGACTGTTTATATGTGTATTATACAACATTCGACTTTAAACTCTATTTCAAAGGCAAGTAGATTAAAATTCCAATAAGAATTTTTTTCCATCCGGATCCGTGCCACAGAGTCTGAAGGGTACAATACTACTTCGGATCCGTGTCTACTGTCTATATTATTTATTTATTTATTTAACACTTTATTTGTACACCACAAAATAATTTTACAACTAAGAAGTAAAAATTAACTAGTACAAAAGGCGGCCTTATCGCTAAATAGCGATCTCTTCCAGGCAACCTACAGATAAGGTAAAATACAGAGGAACCACGGACTGCAGGTGGTGCAATACTATAACAAATATACTTAAATTCAAATAAGTACATACTACTACATACACTAGATTACACAAATAAAAATAATAAAATAAATATTATAAAAAACTAATATATAATATATACTCAATACCCAATAATTATAATATATTATGTATATATCCCGTTATATTACAAATAAACAAATAATAATACTTAGTCGTCATCAAGTAGCCAGAGTTTCAAAGTAATGCTTCTTGACGGAGTTTTTAAATGTGTTCAGTGTTTTTGACTGCCGCACCTCTAAGGGAAGTGCATTCCATAAAATAATTGCCCGTACATTGAAGGACTGCTCATACATCTTAGTTTTATAAGGGGGAATTGTGAGAGTCAATGTACGAGACGGCCTTAGGTCTGAATGCACTCCCAGAAATTTAAATTTCTCCTTCAGATAGGACGGCGTTCTAGGATTATATAATACACAGTACAGAAGGGAGAGAACATGCAGATCCCGGCGACGTCGAATAGGGAGCCAGTTGAGCTTCTGTCGAAATTCAGATATATGGTCATATTTGCGCAGGCAAAATATAAACCGAATCGCAAGATTTTGGAGACGCTCAAGTTTATTAAGCTGGTCTTCAGTGAGATTGAGAAAACTTGCATCCGCATAGTCAAGGATAGAGAGAAGAAGAGTTTGTGCTAACATAACCTTGGTCGGAATTGGAAGGAATGAACGCAACCGCCGCAGTGAGCTCATAGCTGCAAAAGTTTTCCTGCTGACTTCTTTTAGATGAGTGGACCAAGATAGCTCACGATCCAAATGTATGCCAAGGTCTTTAACGGTGTCATAGTAGGGAATAGCAACCCCATTAAATGTTATAGGAAGGAGATTAGGCCAATCAAGTCTTGCAATCATCCCAGGGCTACCAATAATAATGGCTTGAGATTTAGCAGGGTTGACCTTAAGTCCAAACTGACAGCTCCAATCAGAGATAGCAGCTAGGTCCCTGTTGACGGCGAAGATCGCAGAGTTAAGCTCATCAAGAGGAGAAGAGCGATTAATTTGGATATCGTCTGCATACATGTGATAGAGAGAAGATATATTACGAGTGATAGAGTTAATGAATATAGCGAAAAGTAAAGGAGACAACACGCCACCCTGAGGTACCCCAGCCGTAACATCACACCAAGACGAAAACGGTTCATCCACCCGGATGCGCTGTCGACGGCCTTTGAGGTAACTCCGAAACCAGTCTACCGCTGATGGAGATATGTTAACTGAACATAGCAGTCTCAGCAAGATGTCATAGTCAACGGTATTAAATGCATTACTAAAGTCAAGCAAGGTGAGAACTGTGAGCTGCTTATTGTCCATCGCCCACCGAAGGTCATCAGTCACCTTTACAAGAGCCGTAACTGTGCTGTGCCCAGCCCGAAACCCAGACTGCAAGGGACTGAGGAGTAAATGTCTATCAAGGAAAAGTCTCAACTGCTGGTAAACGAGCTTTTCGAGGACTTTGGAGAGGAAAGGCAGTATGGAGATAGGACGGAAATCAGCAGCTGTAGTATGCTTTGCCTTTTTAGGAATAGCAATAATTTGTGCATTTTTCCATGCTTCTGGGAATACGCTGGAACTGATGGAATGGTTTAAGATGTGAGTAAGGACAGGAGAAACGACATCCAGGATAGGCACAATCATGTTCCGGCTAATGCAATCAGTACCAACTGCATTCGAGGCGATGGACAATATGCCCTTCTTAACATCACATTCAGCGAAAGACTCGAAGGAAAATGGAGTAAAGTCAGGAGTGGAACAAGCAGAAAGAATATTAAGAGTACGCTCATATCATGAGAAGAGCGAATAAACCTCTAAAAACAAAGTTAGGTTTGCGGTTCGTTAATCTAGGTGATTTTTGTTTTCCTTTTTAGGGTTCCGTACCACAAAAAAAAACGGAATCTTTATAAGATCTCTGTCTGTGTGTGTCACGACTTTTTATCTATAGTATGGAACCTACGGTGCGCGAGTTTGACACTTGATCGGTTTTATATTTTAGTGTAGTTCTCTTTTGGTAGGTACCAAAATGCGTCATGCAGTGTTTCAACAAAACTAAAAGTTTTTTTAATCAATAATTAAGTGTCACTTTTGTTCGCAACAACCTGACGTTGAGATGGGTGTTAAGAGGCGCACTGTTACGGAAACTAAGCTACGATGCGATGAGCGCGCTTCAGCCGCGGGATACGTTTTGAGTGTTTTTCTTGTGGAGCGCCAGGATGCGCTGCAGCGTGGCGCTGGCCGAGCTGACGCACGAGGCGGCGCTGTCGCTGTGGTCGGGCGCGGCGCGCGCCCGCAGCGCCCGCAGCTTGGACGCGAGGACGCTCGACGCCGAGAGGTAGTCGGGCGAGCGAGCGTTCAACGCGGCGCACGCCCGATGGGCTCTCAACTTGGCCTGGATCAGAGGAGAGGCGGCGGCGGGCGGCACGGGCGTCGCGCGGGACGAGGGGGACGAGCCGCCGGCGAGCACGGTGGACGCGGCGTCGGTGGCGGTCGCGACGCTGTCGTCGTCCGTCGCCCGCGCCCCGCTGAGGCCGGCGGCGCGCAGCGCGTCCAGCTTGTGCTGCAGGATGATGGACGAGAAGCTGGACGTGCCCGTGGTGTGCGTGAGCACGCTGCCGTCCTCCTCGTCGTCGCTGGAGCACGCCCAGGGGCTGATGCTGGGCGCGTCGCCCGCGACCTGCGACGCGGACTCGGACGGCTCGCTGTCGCGGCGCGGGGCCGGCTCGGGGCCGGGGCCGGGCTCGGGGCCGGGGCCGGGGTCGGAGTCGGAGTCGGAGCCGGCGCCGGGGCGGAGGGGCGCGAGGCCGTAGAAGTCATTTACCCCTATAGCGGAGCCGACGACGGCGGGGTCGGCGTGGCCCGTGCTGATCATCTCGTCGCCGATGCACACGTCCTCCTCGGTGTCCGTGTTGACGAGGTACACCTCGAGAATATCGTCCTGCGGAAAATGAATGGGTGTCAAACTATCGATATGATTATTCTAGTTTGCCCATCACGAGTCGGGCTTCCCAACGGAAATTGTCTTAGTACTCTCATTGGCTATTTCGTGTGACCATCATTTTCCCCACTAGTATTTATTCTAATCTTTAAAACTTGATATTGTGAAATTAAAAGAGAAAAAAAATTAAAAAATTAAAAGTCACGCTTTTTGAAATTGTACATTATTATAGAACACTCAATCTTTTGTAACTGATGTTGTTGTTGTTGCATACACCTTCCCTTCAAGCGGGCGGTCACGTGCGGCGCTTCTCTTGCGTTCAGCCACGCGATACGCTAACGATGTGCGAGTATTTAGTTCCCTCGGAGTTCGACTCGTGAAACGGACGGTCGTAGCGTACCTGCAGGTCGAGCGCGCCCACCACGGCGACGAGCCGGCGGTCGCGCACGAGCTCCAGGAAGCGCTCGCAGGCGGGCACGGGCCAGCGGCGCCCGGCGGCCGACGGGCGCACGGCCGTCATGCGCGCGCGCAGCGCCTGCGCCGGCAGCGCGCCCCAGCGCCGCAGCAGCAGCCGCAGCGCGCCCACGGCGCAGCGCTCCACCGTGCCGTAGTCCACGTGCCGCACCTGCCGGACACAACGAACCACCCGCCATCGGAGTAAGCGATATCATTCCTAGGATCTTTAATAAAAATATAATTCGCAGTTCAGTGCTATTTGTAGTTTTCTTAAATTATATGGCTAATCATACTATATTAAATACTGTAACGAAATAAACACCTTCATGGTTTATCTTCCCACCGGGCATTACGAGCAGAGAAGTTCTAATCCGCGCCAACAACGGAAGCAAAATCGTGACGGACCGACTGACCCCTCGCCTGTATAAGTCCTATAATCCGCGCCAACTACGGAAGCAAACGTGACGGACCGACTGACCCCGCGCCTGTATAAGTCCTATAATCCGCGCCAACTACGGAAGCAAACGTGACGGACCGACTGACCCCGCGCCTGTATAAGTCCTATAATCCGCGCCAACAACGGAAGCAAACGTGACGGACCGACTGACCCCGCGCCTGTATAAGTCCTATAATCCGCGCCAACTACGGAAGCAAACGTGACGGACCGACTGACCCCGCGCCTGTATAAGTCCTATAATCCGCGCCAACAACGGAAGCAAAATCGTGACGGCCGACTGACCCCGCGCCTGTATAAGTCCTAATCCGCGCCAACAACGGAAGCAAAATCGTGACGGACCGACTGACCCCGCGCCTGTATAAGTCCTAATCCGCGCCAACAACGGAAGCAAAATCGTGACGGACCGACTGACCCCGCGCCTGTATAAGTCCTAATCCGCGCCAACAACGGAAGCAAAATCGTGACGGACCGACTGACCCCGCGCCTGTATAAGTCCTAATCCGCGCCAACAACGGAAGCAAAATCGTGACGGACCGACTGACCCCGCGCCTGTATAAGTCCTAATCCGCGCCAACAACGGAAGCAAAATCGTGACGGACCGACTGACCCCGCGCCTGTATAAGTCCTAATCCGCGCCAACAACGGAAGCAAAATCGTGACGGACCGACTGACCCCGCGCCTGTATAAGTCCTAATCCGCGCCAACAACGGAAGCAAAATCGTGACGGACCGACTGACCCCGCGCCTGTATAAGTCCTAATCCGCGCCAACAACGGAAGCAAAATCGTGACGGACCGACTGACCCCGCGCCTGTATAAGTCCTAATCCGCGCCAACAACGGAAACAAAATCGTGACGGACCGACTGACCCCGCGCCTGTATAAGTCCTAATCCGCGCCAACAACGGAAGCAAAATCGTGACGGACCGACTGACCCCGCGCCTGTATAAGTCCTAATCCGCGCCAACAACGGAAGCAAAATCGTGACGGACCGACTGACCCCGCGCCTGTATAAGTCCTAATCCGCGCCAACAACGGAAGCAAAATCGTGACGGACCGACTGACCCCGCGCCTGTATAAGTCCTAATCCGCGCCAACAACGGAAGCAAAATCGTGACGGACCGACTGACCCCGCGCCTGTATAAGTCCTAATCCGCGCCAACAACGGAAGCAAAATCGTGACGGACCGACTGACCCCGCGCCTGTATAAGTCCTAATCCGCGCCAACAACGGAAGCAAAATCGTGACGGACCGACTGACCCCGCGCCTGTATAAGTCCTAATCCGCGCCAACAACGGAAGCAAAATCGTGACGGACCGACTGACCCCGCGCCTGTATAAGTCCTAATCCGCGCCAACAACGGAAGCAAAATCGTGACGGACCAATTGACCCCGCGCCTGTATTACCTACTCAACCAATATAATAAATTGTTGAATTGACTTTGCTTATTTGTTTATTCCTCCCTCTGGAATCCGTACCTTGACAGTGCTGCTGTCGATGATCTTGACGATGAGCGATCGGTGCCAGTCGCCCTCGTAGCGGCTGCTGCAGTAGTAGCCCACGCGCACGTTGGCCGGCAGCAGGCGGCGCGAGCGGCCCTCCTCGCTCTCGTAGTACTTGCTGCGACGCGGACACGAGTGACTGCAATAGTCCGGTACATACCTTGACAGTGCTGCTGTCGATGATCTTGACGATGAGCGATCGGTGCCAGTCGCCCTCGTAGCGGCTGCTGCAGTAGTAGCCCACGCGCACGTTGGCCGGCAGCAGGCGGCGCGAGCGGCCCTCCTCGCTCTCGTAGTACTTGCTGCGACGCGGACACGAGTGACTGCAATAGTCCGGTACATACCTTGACAGTGCTGCTGTCGATGATCTTGACGATGAGCGATCGGTGCCAGTCGCCCTCGTAGCGGCTGCTGCAGTAGTAGCCCACGCGCACGTTGGCCGGCAGCAGGCGGCGCGAGCGGCCCTCCTCGCTCTCGTAGTACTTGCTGCGACGCGGACACGAGTGACTGCAATAGTCCGGTACATACCTTGACAGTGCTGCTGTCGATGATCTTGACGATGAGCGATCGGTGCCAGTCGCCCTCGTAGCGGCTGCTGCAGTAGTAGCCCACGCGCACGTTGGCCGGCAGCAGGCGGCGCGAGCGGCCCTCCTCGCTCTCGTAGTACTTGCTGCGACGCGGACACGAGTGACTGCAATAGTCCGGTACATACCTTGACAGTGCTGCTGTCGATGATCTTGACGATGAGCGATCGGTGCCAGTCGCCCTCGTAGCGGCTGCTGCAGTAGTAGCCCACGCGCACGTTGGCCGGCAGCAGGCGGCGCGAGCGGCCCTCCTCGCTCTCGTAGTACTTGCTGCGACGCGGACACGAGTGACTGCAATAGTCCGGTACATACCTTGACAGTGCTGCTGTCGATGATCTTGACGATGAGCGATCGGTGCCAGTCGCCCTCGTAGCGGCTGCTGCAGTAGTAGCCCACGCGCACGTTGGCCGGCAGCAGGCGGCGCGAGCGGCCCTCCTCGCTCTCGTAGTACTTGCTGCGACGCGGACACGAGTGACTGCAATAGTCCGGTACATACCTTGACAGTGCTGCTGTCGATGATCTTGACGATGAGCGATCGGTGCCAGTCGCCCTCGTAGCGGCTGCTGCAGTAGTAGCCCACGCGCACGTTGGCCGGCAGCAGGCGGCGCGAGCGGCCCTCCTCGCTCTCGTAGTACTTGCTGCGACGCGGACACGAGTGACTGCAATAGTCCGGTACATACCTTGACAGTGCTGCTGTCGATGATCTTGACGATGAGCGATCGGTGCCAGTCGCCCTCGTAGCGGCTGCTGCAGTAGTAGCCCACGCGCACGTTGGCCGGCAGCAGGCGGCGCGAGCGGCCCTCCTCGCTCTCGTAGTACTTGCTGCGACGCGGACACGAGTGACTGCAATAGTCCGGTACATACCTTGACAGTGCTGCTGTCGATGATCTTGACGATGAGCGATCGGTGCCAGTCGCCCTCGTAGCGGCTGCTGCAGTAGTAGCCCACGCGCACGTTGGCCGGCAGCAGGCGGCGCGAGCGGCCCTCCTCGCTCTCGTAGTACTTGCTGCGACGCGGACACGAGTGACTGCAATAGTCCGGTACATACCTTGACAGTGCTGCTGTCGATGATCTTGACGATGAGCGATCGGTGCCAGTCGCCCTCGTAGCGGCTGCTGCAGTAGTAGCCCACGCGCACGTTGGCCGGCAGCAGGCGGCGCGAGCGGCCCTCCTCGCTCTCGTAGTACTTGCTGCGACGCGGACACGAGTGACTGCAATAGTCCGGTACATACCTTGACAGTGCTGCTGTCGATGATCTTGACGATGAGCGATCGGTGCCAGTCGCCCTCGTAGCGGCTGCTGCAGTAGTAGCCCACGCGCACGTTGGCCGGCAGCAGGCGGCGCGAGCGGCCCTCCTCGCTCTCGTAGTACTTGCTGCGACGCGGACACGAGTGACTGCAATAGTCCGGTACATACCTTGACAGTGCTGCTGTCGATGATCTTGACGATGAGCGATCGGTGCCAGTCGCCCTCGTAGCGGCTGCTGCAGTAGTAGCCCACGCGCACGTTGGCCGGCAGCAGGCGGCGCGAGCGGCCCTCCTCGCTCTCGTAGTACTTGCTGCGACGCGGACACGAGTGACTGCAATAGTCCGGTACATACCTTGACAGTGCTGCTGTCGATGATCTTGACGATGAGCGATCGGTGCCAGTCGCCCTCGTAGCGGCTGCTGCAGTAGTAGCCCACGCGCACGTTGGCCGGCAGCAGGCGGCGCGAGCGGCCCTCCTCGCTCTCGTAGTACTTGCTGCGACGCGGACACGAGTGACTGCAATAGTCCGGTACATACCTTGACAGTGCTGCTGTCGATGATCTTGACGATGAGCGATCGGTGCCAGTCGCCCTCGTAGCGGCTGCTGCAGTAGTAGCCCACGCGCACGTTGGCCGGCAGCAGGCGGCGCGAGCGGCCCTCCTCGCTCTCGTAGTACTTGCTGCGACGCGGACACGAGTGACTGCAATAGTCCGGTACATACCTTGACAGTGCTGCTGTCGATGATCTTGACGATGAGCGATCGGTGCCAGTCGCCCTCGTAGCGGCTGCTGCAGTAGTAGCCCACGCGCACGTTGGCCGGCAGCAGGCGGCGCGAGCGGCCCTCCTCGCTCTCGTAGTACTTGCTGCGACGCGGACACGAGTGACTGCAATAGTCCGGTACATACCTTGACAGTGCTGCTGTCGATGATCTTGACGATGAGCGATCGGTGCCAGTCGCCCTCGTAGCGGCTGCTGCAGTAGTAGCCCACGCGCACGTTGGCCGGCAGCAGGCGGCGCGAGCGGCCCTCCTCGCTCTCGTAGTACTTGCTGCGACGCGGACACGAGTGACTGCAATAGTCCGGTACATACCTTGACAGTGCTGCTGTCGATGATCTTGACGATGAGCGATCGGTGCCAGTCGCCCTCGTAGCGGCTGCTGCAGTAGTAGCCCACGCGCACGTTGGCCGGCAGCAGGCGGCGCGAGCGGCCCTCCTCGCTCTCGTAGTACTTGCTGCGACGCGGACACGAGTGACTGCAATAGTCCGGTACATACCTTGACAGTGCTGCTGTCGATGATCTTGACGATGAGCGATCGGTGCCAGTCGCCCTCGTAGCGGCTGCTGCAGTAGTAGCCCACGCGCACGTTGGCCGGCAGCAGGCGGCGCGAGCGGCCCTCCTCGCTCTCGTAGTACTTGCTGCGACGCGGACACGAGTGGTTGCAATAAACTATAATACTAATTTATGTTCACTATTGAAACAAATGGACCAATCGGCAACCATGTTTAGGAAAAAGAAAGCAAGAACGACAACTTAGATGGGATGATGAAATGGTTAAGATAGCATAGCGATAGGTAGAGCGTGGGCGATGTGTAAATTGTGATGATTGGAGGAGATCTTTGCCAGTGGACGAGCAAAAACGTGCGTATATTGTTCTGTTAGTTCGTTCGTACGGACTTTCACGATTTTAATTTTAAATTGGCAAAATGTATCTATCTGTAGAAGACATGTCCAAATAAAATAAATAAGACTGTTTTTATGAGTGTCTGAATAAGGCTATTCTTATTGATCACTAAATGTGTCGCACGAGTGGTGCGGTCAGGGCGCAGCTCTCACTTCATCTCGGCCATGACGCGGTCGAGCGCGCTGTAGTGGTCGTCGCCGAGGCGCAGCATCCAGAAGTGGCTGGGCGAGTACACCTCGCCGATGATGACGGCCAGCGAGTCGCGCACGGCGATGCCGGCCAGGCTGGCGGCCGGGACGCTGTCCAGCGGCCCCATGCAGTCCTCCGGGAACACTTCCGCTTCCTGCAACAGACCGCCCGTTACGACCTGCGCTCCCGCGCGCCGAACCCTCCCTGGCTGAGAGCGGCGAGTGCGCGACTCACGTAGGGGATCCCCGGCAGCGCGTCGTCGGGGCCGACGAGCGAGGGGGCGCGCGTAGAGCTGTGCTGTGCAGCCGGGCGAGTGAGACGCAGACGACTCACGTAGGGGATCCCCGGCAGCGCGTCCGCGTAGAGCTGTGCTGTGCAGCCGGGCGAGTGAGACGCAGACGACTCACGTAGGGGATCCCCGGCAGCGCGTCCGCGTAGAGCTGTGCTGTGCAGCCGGGCGAGTGAGACGCAGACGACTCACGTAGGGGATCCCCGGCAGCGCGTCCGCGTAGAGCTGTGCTGTGCAGCCGGGCGAGTGAGACGCAGACGACTCACGTAGGGGATCCCCGGCAGCGCGTCCGCGTAGAGCTGTGCTGTGCAGCCGGGCGAGTGAGACGCAGACGACTCACGTAGGGGATCCCCGGCAGCACGTCCGCGTAGGGCTGTGCTGTGCAGCCGGGCGAGTGAGACGCAGACGACTCACGTAGGGGATCCCCGGCAGCGCGTCGTCGGGGCCGACGGGCGAGGGGGGGCGCGCGTAGAGCTGTGCTGTGCAGCCGGGCGAGTGAGACGCAGACGACTCACGTAGGGGATCCCCGGCAGCGCGTCCGCGTAGAGCTGTGCTGTGCAGCCGGGCGAGTGAGACGCAGACGACTCACGTAGGGGATCCCCGGCAGCGCGTCCGCGTAGAGCTGTGCTGTGCAGCCGGGCGAGTGAGACGCAGACGACTCACGTAGGGGATCCCCGGCAGCGCGTCCGCGTAGAGCTGTGCTGTGCAGCCGGGCGAGTGAGACGCAGACGACTCACGTAGGGGATCCCCGGCAGCGCGTCCGCGTAGAGCTGTGCTGTGCAGCCGGGCGAGTGAGACGCAGACGACTCACGTAGGGGATCCCCGGCAGCGCGTCGTCGGGGCCGACGGGCGAGGGGGGGCGCGCGTAGAGCTGTGCTGTGCAGCCGGGCGAGTGAGACGCAGACGACTCACGTAGGGGATCCCCGGCAGCGCGTCCGCGTAGAGCTGTGCTGTGCAGCCGGGCGAGTGAGACGCAGACGACTCACGTAGGGGATCCCCGGCAGCGTGTCGTCGGGGCCGACGGGCGAGGGGGGCGCGCGTAGAGCTGTGCTGTGCAGCCGCGCGAGTGAGACGCAGACGACTCACGTAGGGGATCCCCGGCAGCGCGTCCGCGTAGAGCTGTGCTGTGCAGCCGGGCGAGTGAGACGCAGACGACTCACGTAGGGGATCCCCGGCAGCGCGTCCGCGTAGAGCTGTGCTGTGCAGCCGGGCGAGTGAGACGCAGACGACTCACGTAGGGGATCCCCGGCAGCGCGTCCGCGTAGGGCTGTGCTGTGCAGCCGGGCGAGTGAGACGCAGACGACTCACGTAGGGGATCCCCGGCAGCGCGTCGTCGGGGCCGACGGGCGAGGGGGCGCGCGTAGAGCTGTGCTGTGCAGCCGGGCGAGTGAGACGCAGACGACTCACGTAGGGGATCCCCGGCAGCGCGTCCGCGTAGAGCTGTGCTGTGCAGCCGGGCGAGTGAGACGCAGACGACTCACGTAGGGGATCCCCGGCAGCGCGTCCGCGTAGAGCTGTGCTGTGCAGCCGGGCGAGTGAGACGCAGACGACTCACGTAGGGGATCCCCGGCAGCGCGTCCGCGTAGAGCTGTGCTGTGCAGCCGGGCGAGTGAGACGCAGACGACTCACGTAGGGGATCCCCGGCAGCGCGTCCGCGTAGAGCTGTGCTGTGCAGCCGGGCGAGTGAGACGCAGACGACTCACGTAGGGGATCCCCGGCAGCGCGTCCGCGTAGGGCTGTGCTGTGCAGCCGGGCGAGTGAGACGCAGACGACTCACGTAGGGGATCCCCGGCAGCGCGTCCGCGTAGAGCTGTGCTGTGCAGCCGGGCGAGTGAGACGCAGACGACTCACGTAGGGGATCCCCGGCAGCGCGTCCGCGTAGAGCTGTGCTGTGCAGCCGGGCGAGTGTGACGCAGACGACTCACGTAGGGGATCCCCGGCAGCGCGTCCGCGTAGAGCTGTGCTGTGCAGCCGGGCGAGTGAGACGCAGACGACTCACGTAGGGGATCCCCGGCAGCGCGTCCGCGTAGAGCTGTGCTGTGCAGCCGGGCGAGTGAGACGCAGACGACTCACGTAGGGGATCCCCGGCAGCGCGTCCGCGTAGAGCTGTGCTGTGCAGCCGGGCGAGTGAGACGCAGACGACTCACGTAGGGGATCCCCGGCAGCGCGTCCGCGTAGGGCTGTGCTGTGCAGCCGGGCGAGTGAGACGCAGACGACTCACGTAGGGGATCCCCGGCAGCGCGTCGTCGGGGCCGACGGGCGAGGGGGGCGCGCGTAGAGCTGCGGGAGGCGGCGCGGGCGCGGCGCGGGCGGCGGCGAGGCGGCGGCGTGCGCGCGGTCGATCAGCAGGTAGTCGCCGCGCTCGGGGTAGTGCAGCCTCTCCACGCCGTCCGCCTCGCTCGCCACGCGCACCAGCGACGTGTAGCCGAAGCGCAGGAAGTTCAGCTCGCGCGAGTACCGCTCTCTGCACACACACACAGAGCCCTATTCATCACATGTAGTATATCATCGTCAAGGCTTGTATTTAGCAAGCGTTTCTTTTGTAAATTATTGCACATGCACTAAATCGGCACAATATTGCTGCCAATGTTATTGTAAGTCACCATGAGATAAGAAACACTTGCACCGCACTCAATGATGTCTGCTATGCTTATGCTTTATGCTGACTAACAAACAGTTGTTCCAATGGCGAAAATTGGCCCAGCTCTAACAAAAATAACCCAGAGCCTGTTCAGATTCTGGAATGATTTATTATGATTTATTTTAGATTGCTACTTTTCATAGATTTTTTTTTGGTGTAAATACCATATTTTTAGAAGTAGGGAATCAAAAATAAAGTACAATTAAAAAACTGGTCTAATGACAATATTTTTTTTAATATGGCAACAAAAAGTCAACCTATCACCGACCCACTACTAGACGCGGGTCTTTCAGAATGAGAATGGATTTTTCTAGCTCTTTTAGATAATCTGCAGTAAAATTATTTACTTGGAAACAATGAAATATATCTAAACGTAACCTCACTTTTAACAATAATGTGAATATCTTCTTTCTCCCTACTTTATTTGATTGACTTTGTATGACAGTTTTGTAAGTCAGGTTGAGTACTACAAGTATCAGAAGTTTCATAACTGAACGTGGATCGGAGTGGATTTTAGTCTGGGCCAGGAAATGTATGGGAGTTCGCCGGTCTCCTTTCATTTAAATAAAATCAACTATTAACAAGTTACCAGCTTTTATATGCTTTCTCTTTCTCAGCACAAGACCGGTTACATTAAGATTCTGTCGTTTAACTACCCAGTTCTTAAGCCATCTTCTGGCTCCATCATTAAATCAGCTTCATGTCATAATAATTTTGCATTGTCATCCGCTCGCCTTTCACCTATTGAGTTGAACGGTAACCGAGTAGTGACTCAAAAGATTTGATAACAGACAAACAAATAAATAAACAAACAAACATCGGAACAGGTGAAACAAAATAAAAGCTTGTAAAATAACTATGAAAGTGGGCGATCGATTATAAAACCGTACAAGAAGCCATGGTCACATACTTGTACAACGCGAGCAGGTCCGTGCACCAGACGCCCTTGGGGTGATCAGCTATTATTTCGCCGATCTCTCTCTTCAACTCTTCGAGGGCCTGCTTTTTACTGCTGCTTGAGCCTGACAAAAAGTACACATAACTTTTGATTGTGTTCATTTAACTTCCAATACAGTGATTCTATTAGGTTTCTCCTTTATACAGAAGCCAAAAAATAAATTTATAAGGACATAACACATCAAAGTCTAGCCCCAAAGTAAATGATAGCTTGTGTTATGATTTACTAGACAACTGATTAACACAAATAAACATAATATTTTATATACATAAACATAATACAATATATGTAAAAACACCCTGAGAAAACAGTCACGCTACAAACATTTCCCAGTTGTGGCAATCGAACTCACAACCATCATTCGGTGCAGAGGGCAGGAGCACTACCGGTGCACCATTCAGTCATCGAAAAATAGTAGCCACAAGACGTTGTTCATTTTAAGTTTGACAAGACGTTATCAGCTTGAATAATAGAAGGGCCCTCACTCAATGAAGTCAGCCGACCAGACTGGTTGTCCAAGCACTCATGCTCCGCGACCCCGCCGGCGGAGCCCCGGGACTGCATTAAAGCTCTCTTCTTGAGGAAGTCTTGCACGCGAAAATTGCTGGTGTCACTTTTTAGAATGTCCTTGTTCTTGCCTTTAAACACCTGTGTGCAATAATAATAAATATATTCGTCAAAGTCGGACTTTTTGGATGAAATGTAGCTTATGTGTTATGCCAGGGCATAATCTACATCAATTCGAAGCAGTCAAGTAAGTTCAATATAAAAATGATGGTGCCAAATGTTTCCTGGTTTATTAACTACAATGGAGACAATATCATTTCATGTTCTAATAAGTAATTAATCAAGAGCACTTTAAAAAAATGATAATATCTATTTTTTATAGTACATCTTATTAATTTTTGCATCTATAGCAGCCAAAAAATAAATTTATAACACATCAAAGTCCAGCCCCAAAGTAAGCGATAGCTTGTGTTGTTGATCTAAGGATTTAAATTGTGTGTTGCATTTAAGGTAATATAATAATTATTATTTATAGGTATACTGTTTGTGTTAATATATATTCTGATGTACAAAAGTAATATTTTTTATTTTATTAATTATTTATTGGCCGGCTTATTAGAGGGCTCTATAGATCGGGCCTTGGAGGAGGTAAGATGGAAAAGGTGACGGCTGAAGGATGTCCTATGTCGTTCAGTTCTTCTTTCATGACACTCCTCCCTCCAAAAGTACATATGTGGAAAAGCGAGCAAAGCGAGCTCGCAACATTGGACATTTTGACTTTGATAATTTAAATTAGAAGAAAGGAAATCAATCCTTTGTTGAAGATTTTGTTGTTTGCTGTTTTTGCAAAACTAACAATGATTTAAAAACAGGCTGTTACAAATTTAAAATGTTTTTACCTGTGTATTAGAGCCATTTGTAAGAGGTGGGTGCAATGGAGATCTTGGCGTGTACTGGTGATTGTCAGCCTTTATCGCGACCGGGGCCTGGAGTGGCGCATTATTCTTTTTCACAAACGTTGAGGCAATAGTGTTATGTGCTGGCATCATCAGGTGCTCTGGCACACTTCGTCTTTTTCCTTTACTGAAAAGATTCAGATGAGGAAGACACATTAGCGACTTGAATTGTTCTATGCAATCCACATATTGTATGGTTATAAATGACTCTGAGTACACTGACAGATTCATCCATCGTCCATCGTTGAAACAACAAGATTTAATAGTTTTTTAAACAACAAGATTTAACAGTTTTTCAAGATTACTAGAAATAAAATATATTGCTTGCTTGATCGATTGCTTGTTTGCACAAGTTGATGGTAATATAATATTATTATAACTATAACAATCCACTAACAAGGGAGAAATCTTAATGTGGCAGTACAGGAAGGAAGAAGAACTGTCAGAAAGATATTATTCCTTAAGCCATAACTGAAAAGATTAGTTACTTAATTCTGATGGTGTTCACCATTAGGTGAATATTGAATATTAACTTACTGCTTCAAGGCAGGTCCGATCTTTTGCTTTTGGACAAAGTTGTCCAGATGCCGTAGCTCATCTGGGCATATCAACATCAACTCCGGGTTCGCTGATGAGCCCTGGAACTGAATAGTAAGCACAATACTATACAAGCAGTCACAGCCGCTCATGATCACTGTCCATTACAGCTGTCTGTTGTTTTAAATGAGGGAACCTAATCAATTATTGGAAAATTGGCCTTAGGCATTGTAATGGATTACCTGTAATAGACCTAAACCACAGCAATTTCAGGCCAATCAATGCCAGCGATTATTCCAATGCTGTCCATCCACTTGCTGTGAGCATGAGGACACTGCTCAGTGCTCTATCTGGTGTGGGGTTGTCAACTTCAAAACTTACTAATAAAAAGTACCCATATGTTAAGCTTGAGATCGCGCAAGACTAGACTTACGAGATTGCATTCCCTAAAACTTACCACGAAGCAGTTGTGGCACTTTTCTCTTAGGAACTTCACCGGGTCGTTATATCCAAATTTCCTTATGGGCACAGACGAGCCGAACATGTTTCTGTAGTCGCGCAGCAGGCTCATGGCGTCTACGCGCGTAGAAGACGATACCACCAGCGAGCGCAATTCTTTTTGCAGTTCTTCCAGATCTTCCTCCATGCCGCTTGCTTGCTTTCACCTGTAGCAAACAAAAAAGTCACAATTATCTGGCCATTAAAATATGTACTTCGTAGATACCAAAACAAACATGGTTTATAAGTTTGAAACTAGAACCAAGTTAGTAACAATCGTCTACCTCTTGTTTCTAATTTTGCATATAGACGAATACACTTATATCACTACAAAAGTACAAACAGGTGAAATAGATACCTGCTACACCGTAACAACAAGATAAATGGTTTTATTTATAGACTTTTTAATTTGAAATTCAGACTTCAGTTCAACTTTTAGGTAGGTACCAAAGAGTATAGTATATAATCACCAGGGCCGACCAAGCTAAGGCAAAATAATGTGCTTATGTACATTGCAAGTACATATGTTTTGTCTCATGTTTTTTGTATCGTGATACAAATGCTATCTCACTTTCTCTGTCCAGGGCCGACCAAGCTAAGGCAAAATAATGTGCTTATGTACATTGCAAGTACATATGTTTTGTCTCATGTTTTTTGTATCGTGATACAAATGCTATCTCACTCCTTAACACTATCACAAATGTACGCACACATTTACAAATCCTAATATATATGTACTAAAATTATACAAGATGGCCGCGCAAATTGTGTAGCCAGGTTAAGGAATTTCGCCCTAAAATGGGAAAAATCTGCGGCTAGGTTTTTACATATGAAAATAATAATTTAAAAGTTTATTAACAGCTGCATACTTAGAAAATAAATCAATCAAAATACATTTTTTTAAGTTATACGTCTTAATATTTATATGAAAATACGGTAATTCTAAAGATCATTCATTAGGTATTAATTTTTGAACGTGTCTACTGTCGAGTTTTATAGAAATGAGTATAACTATAATCATAGCTATTATTTTAGGTACTATAGTTTTAGTTTCATTTTAGCACTTAGCAGATTTCAGTATGATTTTTAGGGTTCCGTACCCGAAGGGTAAAAAAGGAACCATATTACTTAGACTTTGCTGTCCGTCCGTCCGTCCATCCGTCTGTCACCAGGCTGTATCTCTGGAACCATGATAGCTACAGAAATTTTCACAGATAATGTATTTCTGTTGCCGCTATAAAAACAAATACTGAAAACTAGAATAAATAAGTATTTAAGGGGGCTTCCATACAACAAATGTCTTGTGTTTTTGCTCCATATTAATAACAGTACAAGGTAGATGCTTTAAATGTTCACAGAATATTTAATTATATACTCATTTTAAAAATAGATAGGTAGTTAAAAATTAATAAAATTGAAGTTTAAAAATAGGAAAAGAAAAAACTACGATAGGAAAGTAAGGTTCGAACTCAGTTGCACCACGTTGCACAGTAAATATTTTATATTACGCGCGGTTAGTACACCACTAGGCAATTTTTTTATTCTACATATACAAGTTAGTACTTTGACTGCGATCTCACCTGATGGTTCATGGTAAGTGATGATGCAGCCGAAGGTATTAACGTACTAACTTGGAAGGGGTAAGTAAAGTCACCCCAAACGGTTTCTACACAGCATCGCACCGGAACGCTAAATCGCTTGGCAGCACGTCTTTGTTGGTAGGGTGGTAGCTAGCCACGGCCGAAGCTTCCCACCAGACAAAACTACCATTAAAGTCTATGGTACATTGTGTGAAAATATGGATCAGTTAATACAATATCCTCATTATAAATTAAAACTCGCAGTCTCGTTTTTTAATTTGGTGGGCAGGGATGTTTAATTTAGATTGCGAATTTGTCTTGATAGTACGGAACCCTCAGTGCGCGAGCCGGACTCGCACTTGACCAATTTTTAAAAGTCTTAAATAGGGAAAAAACAATCTGGCAACATCCTATTTGCAGAAGTAGATCACGATCCAAAAATTATTTTAATTTTTTCAAAATCAAGCTGTTCTTTGTTCAGGATACCTATTCTAATGTTTGTCTTTTATTAAAAGTTACTATAATGTAAAGATGAGTGTGACACATTGAGAAATATTGTTTGTCGCTCAAAATAATAATATTGTATTTCATGTTTGAACGAATGTTGTTCTTGCGAATTTATTGCACGATGAGGAAGTGTTTCTGTTCCGATTTGGAAATCGACATAATGTCTCCGTGCCTCCGAAGTGTCTCATGAGTCATGAACAAACAGAACCAAATGTGAATATTACTCAATATTCCCAAGCGTTGAGGCCGGACCCAATGAAACCACATATAGCCTCTATCGCGTCCAACAGCCGCCGGGATGAGGATGAAAAGTCAGTTTATTTCCACGAGCAGTGAGTATTTTCATAATGATTAATTAGTCAGCCAGTTAGAGGGCTAAATACATCCCAAAACAAAGTCCTAACACATCTCTATGACTTCCAATATTGAGTCTTCTGTACAGGGACAAACCACTCCTAATAAAAATAGATCAAAATATAAACATAGCATAGAAATCATTGAAGCAGTATAATACAGGATTTTTTCGGAGATTAATTGTATGTGATCAAGGCTCTGCTAATGTTGCTGCTAAACTTAATATCATATGCAAGGGAAGATTACTGTCGCAGTGGCAATAAGGCCTCAATATCTATTATTATGTTATTATTAGCAAGATGTATGATATGTATGTACTTCCACATTGATTCAAATGTTTTTGCAACAATTTTCAGAAAAACGATTTGAAGTCTAGGGGCTCAGTGGGAGACCTGTGAGAAGTTGTATGCGTTAGAGGGAATATGCGGCGCTGCAAGGAATACTCAACTGACGGACAAGTATTTGAAACCAAATTCATATGACAAAATGAAGGTATGTAAAGATTTAATACCATACCGAGCTTTGACATTTTAATCTATAAGTACTTAAAGGACAAAATATGTATTATACAGGTGTCCCAAAATTTAAAACAATTTTGTTCTGTCTAATACAATATGACTCTACTGTCTGTCTCTCCGTCCATCTGTTTTTGCTACCTTATAACTTTATTATGTAATTTTCTTTGACTTTGGGCAATTGATGTACGTATTTTTTATTTTTGTAATAGTTAATTCTATAAAATTAACTTTTCAGGCCAAGTATGCTGCACAAGTCAGAGATGAGAGAAGAGCAGAGATGTGGCCAACACTGCAGCAAAGCAAAACTTAATTTTAAGCGTAGGTACATAATTATTGTAATTATTAAAGATTTCAAAATATTGAATAAATTTCGTAAAATAATTTCTTTTTGTTTTATTTTTTTAAGGAATTATTAATGGATGAAAAATCGGTAATATCGAAAACCGAAAAGAATCGGTAGTTTACAATAAAGTACAACACTATTTAAATTGCGATTAGGTTACGGTTTTAAATAAGCGGTTTTTAGCACATCCCTAAAACTACTACGTTACTCAACTGCCCATTCATACTTTTCACATCTATAGATACTGTGGGAAAGAGAGAGGTTTTGGTCCTTGTGTGGAATTGTCATGGTGGAGGTGAAATGGAAAATCAATTATGAATGAAAGTTCATTATTATGTTTATATTGTTTTTTTCTGTATACTAGTTAGTTTGTGTGTAGTATATAAGCGGCTCGCTACTAGGCACAAACGTATGTATGGAGCACGGCTAGCTTTTCTCTGTCTACGACGGCTGTCTATCTTTCGGTTCCTGGTCTGTGATAATCACTACGTTTTAGTAGGTACCTACCTCTGTCTTTACCAAGACATATAAAAGTACTCTGTGACCACAGAGTACATTGAATATAGTCTGTGACCAAGACTTTACCACAGAACACAATACTCTCTACCATAGACATAAAACACTATCTCTCTACTATTCTCTCGTTTATATATTCTTACCATAACCATGCCATAACTTAGTTTTGTGGTCTGTGCTGACTAGTGACTATTTTTGACGGAAACTGATAGTGTTTTATGTCTATGATCCCTATAGTGTTTTATATCTATGGACACTGACGACTAACCACAGAATATTATTACTCCTAGCCAGTAGCCACAGACCAGGAACCGAAAGATCCTAGCGGAGCGACTAACTAAAGGGCCCTACTCAAAGCACTGTCTGCTGGGCCCTGCTTGCAGTGCCACTGCCGATCTTATTGTGTGTTTGCATGCAGGGCCGATATTTTAATTGTTCACTCTGTCGCAGGGCTGCAGTGTCATTCTGCCAGCCCGACACACGATCTCCCCACCGTAAACTGCAATCAGGGACATGTGTAACACGGTCGGGCCGATCTAGACCGTCATCATGTTTATACCACAAATTTTATATTAATTTATACATTCGCAATGAATCTTCAAAGACTGATTCATCTATTCTTAGATAGTAAAAATTGCAAAAATCCACGAAAATTTTAAATTTCGCGGGCAGAGTCGTTGATTTCGCCATGATTTGCAGTGCTATGTGGAGCAACATTCTCTGCGGCAGTAACTGCAAGCAGGCTCTGCAGGCATTGCTTTGAGTAGGGCCTTTAAAGAATTTGTTTCACTAAAAACTATAATTACGTAAGGGATCGATCAGCATAATGTCTTTTTTTCTAAAACGCACCCTAGGTTCTGGGCGCAACCTCGGGCGCGTTGTTCTGAATAAGAACCAATGTCCAGGCATTCAACGGGTGGCTACAAAAACCGATCAAGCTGCACCGCAAGTCGAAACGAGACCGACCGTAGCGAAATTAGACCCCTTGCAAAAGTCTCAGCTTATCGATTTCGGCAAATATGTCGCCGAGTGTATGCCTAAATACGTGCAAAAGGTGCAGATCACGGCCGGCAACGAACTGGAGGTCCTGACCCCGCCAGAGGGGGTGATACCCGTGCTCACTTTCCTGAAGGATCACCACAGCGCGCAGTTCGCTAACCTCGTGGACATCGCGGGCATGGACGTACCCAGCCGGCCCTACAGATTCGAGATCGTCTACAACATACTCTCGTTGCGGTACAACTCCAGGATCAGGGTGAAGACCTACACGGACGAGCTGACCCCCGTGGACTCGGCGTGCGAGGTGTTCAAGGCCGCCAACTGGTACGAGCGCGAGATTTGGGACATGTTCGGCGTGTTCTTCGCCAACCATCCTGATCTCAGGAGGATTCTGACTGACTATGGTTTTGAAGGACATCCGTTCAGAAAAGACTTCCCACTGTCCGGCTACGTGGAACTGCGCTACGACGATGAGCAGAAGCGCGTGGTGGTGGAGCCGCTAGAGCTTGCACAGGAGTTCCGTCGCTTTGAGCTGAGCGCACCGTGGGAACAATTCCCCAACTTCCGAGGAAACCCTGCCGCAGAGGAAGTGGTGAACCCTGGACAAGATCAACCCGAGAAGAAATAGAATATTTATTACCTGTTGTCTTCAATTGATTAAAAATATAATGTAAATAATATCAACAATTAAATAGTACTTGATACCCCTTTAAAATAATAATTATAGTTATTTAATAGTTTAATAATTGTCTGCTATAAAAGTCAGAATCATATTTTGTTAAAGGATGAGTAAGATTAGTTGTATACAATGGTTTTGTCTGTTTCTCCTCTTAGAATGCAGTTGTAAACTAAAGCTCAGCATAAAATTGCACTATCAAAATATTATTATGCTTAAGATGATTGTTTTCTTCACTTTTTTGCAAATCCTGATTAGTGGCAGCTGCTTTAGACTTCTGCCATCTTGTTGTTGTTTCTATAATTCCATTCCCAATGATCAGGCAATGTGTTCAGGGACCCATAGTCCACTAGCACTAAATTAATTACTGGTCTTAACAGTAGTACCTACTTATGTTACCATTATGATACACCAACCAAGTACTTCGCATTCAACCACAAAACAATAATCCAAATACTTTACAAAAAAAAAACATTTTTTTTACGGGAGTCCCTTATTAATATATATATAGCTGCTCGTGCTGATTGGCCACTGACTCATTGATCACCTCTCCTGAACAATTTTGTATGGAAAATTTTTTTTTCAACAACCATTTCGTATGCAAGGGAAAAATTCATTCGGAGGTAAAATACGGAGAGAGCTGATGATTGAGGATTTCGAAGACGGGTGAAGAGCGCGGCCAGGGTATCTAAGATAGGTGGGGGGTGCTCGACCAAATGTCATTCGTAACGTCATGCAATTGGCAGTGAGCTGAAAAAAAGTTCGAAATGGCGGATTCAAGATGGCCGCCATACAAATTTCGTATTGTTCCATCTCGGAAAGTATAAAAGATAAGAGAGAGGTTTCTTAGCAAGAGGTGATCAGGAGCTCAAGTTCTACGGGATTCATGGAAAATAATTCACTGTGGCGGTATTTATTTTTTCCATGGAAAATGTACATTTGAATGATGATTGAGGAGCACGGTCATGGTTTTAATGATAGTTAAGGGCTGTTAGTACAAAAAATACGCTGAACCTCATCCAATGAGGTTCAGCGTATTTTTTTGTTCGAACTGACCTTAACTATCTTTAAAACCATGACAGTGCTCCTTGGTAATTTTTTCAGCTCACTGCCAATCGGATTTCAATGGGCGATGGAGATGACGGCGATACCTTTATGGGCGGGAAGACTGCACGCGGGCCACATGTGGCCCGCGCACACACGCGCCCTACTAGTTAATATATATATAGCTGCTTGTGCTGATTCAACACTGACTCACTGACTCATTGATCACCTCTCCTGAACAATTTTGTATGAAAAATTTTTTTTGAAGGATGATGTCGTATAGAGGGGAAAAATTCATGAGGAGGAAAAATACGGAGAGAGCTGATGATTGAGGATTTCGGAGACGGGTAAAGAGCACAGCGAAAGTATTGAAGATAGGTGGGGGGTGCTCGACCAAATGTCATTCGAAACGTCATGCAATTGGCAGTGAGCTGAAAAAAAATTCAAAATGGCGGATTCAAAATGGCCGCCATTTGAATTTCGTCGATATCTCGGAAAGTATAAAAGATGGAAGAATGGTTTCTTGACAAGAAGTGATCAGGACCCGAAGGTCTACGCGATGGACAGAAAAAAAATTCAAAATGGTGGAATTTATTTTTCCATAGAAAATGTATGGGGAATTTTGAAGGGATTTTATATGGGCGGCAAGACAGCACGCGGGCCACGTGTGGCCCGCGCCCTCACGCGCCCTACTAGTCTTTATTATATTATTCTAATTTTTGGTATTTGTTTTTATAGCAGCAATGGAAATACATTATCTGTGGCAAGTGTCTATTGCGATGCAAGAGATAAAGCCTGGTGACAGAAGTACGGACGGACTGCAAAGTTCAATAATAGGGTCCCCTTCTTAGGGTTACGTAGCCAAATGGCAAAAAACTAAACCCTTATAGATGCGTCATGTCTGTCCTGTCTGTTCGTCCGTATGTGCCCAAAGGGTAAAGAGTGGCTGGGCCACTCTTTACCCTTTGGGCACTAACCCTAAAAAAGCAACAATTGGCTACATTATGGTCTGGTAAAAGTGACAAACATTTATATAATCTGACTTTACAAGTGCTGATATCTATATGTATAGACTTCCCAACAATTTGGATAACTACCATTTAGGATTCAGAACAGTAAAGCAATAAAAACTACCAGAATGAATATTATGTTTGAAACACTTTATTCAATAAAACAGGTTTTCATCGTCGGTAGCGGTACCGCTTGAAGTGGAACCACAGCTGGAAGATGTTGTTGTGGAAGTGGCAGCGGAAGCCGCGCTTGTACGAGTACTCCCACTCGCGGTTCACGATCTTGAACGCGATGTCCTCGTAGGGCGGGCCCGCGTGGAACCGCAGCACCGCAAACTCTGCGTTCTCCGGACACGGTTTCTGAAATCGCAAGTCACAATTACTTCACTACCACTATCGCATCGTACTACCTACTTACCTCTATCGTTACTATTATAAAGACTGTGAGGTGTGTGTAAGTTTTGATGAAAACCCTGGATTAACACACTTTTTATCCTTAAAGATTCTTGTGGACTATGACATTTGTAAATACACATGGAGCAGACTTTTCTTACATAAAATAGTTATATAAGTCAAAACGATGTAGCTCTCTGTAGCATGTGAAATTCAACTGAATGTACGTACGAGTGAGAACTCCGGCGTGGCGTTCTTGTCGATGAGGTCGGGGTAGAAGATGTTGAACTTGTAGCCCTGCACGATCTTGGGCGGCGGGTTGTCCATGTCGTAGTGCGTCTGGTTGTACTTGTTCCACTCGAAACCCGTGTGCACCCTGCCATCAAACAGTGCCAACGGTTACATGTGGAATACCCCACACTACCTTAGCATATTATTTATAGTGGATGAACGTTTATTTTTCTAAAATTTGTGTTTTTAGATAATTTACATGTTTTATGCAAAACATCCATTACAAATTTACAACTACTACTGATACAAGACTTCTTCTTATCATCATTATGAAGTGCAACAATGTGATCATCGTCACTAAAATGTACCTGTTGAAGTATCTGGGTTTGCGCGGGCGGTACTTGTCGGCCCACAGACAGGGCTGGTCGGGCAGCGGCTGCTCCACGCTGAATTGCGCTGCACCGCCGTCCGCCGCGCCGTCCATGGAGCGCCGCGCCGCCGCCGTCAGCGCCTCCGTGGACGCGTCGCCCGCGCCCGCCGCGCTCGCCGCCTCCGTCTGGCTCTGTGCGACAGAAGCAATACGTGTGCATTATTTTTGTTTACGGATGATTAGCACGAAAAAACTAGTTGATAAAGAAGACACACTATAAAGGAAATAACAGCATGATCACTCACTCATTACAATTATAGCATTACAATTATAATTATTGAAGCTGGATGCGCATAGTCTCGTCGGGATATACGGGAGTGTACTCACGGCCAGCAGCGCCGCGGCGTGCATGGAGGCGGCGGCGGCGGCGTGCAGGCGCGCGCGCAGGTACGCGAGGCGCTGCGCGTCCTCGGCCGCCTCCGTGAGCAGCGTGCCGGGCTCCAGCGCGCCGGGCGCCAGGTAGCGCGGCGAGTAGGCGCCCGCCGCGTACTGCGCCACGCCCCACGCCTCCTCCTCCTCGCCGTCGTCCGCGCGCTCGGGCCGCTCGCCCTCGGCCGCCGGCTCCGCGTCCGCCGTCGACGGGCCCGCCTCGGCCTCGGGCTCCGGCGAGCGCGCGCCCTGCGCGTCGTCGGCGGGCGCGGGCTGCACGCCCTGCTCGCGCTTGAGCAGCTGCAGCTTGCGGCGCAGGTTGTCCTGGTGGCGGTCGCGCAGGCGCGCGCGCGCCCGGTGCGCCTTGAGCTGGCTGAGCAGGCTCTCCCAGTAGGGCACGTCGACGCCGTCCCTGTGGCCGCCGATCTTGCGCTCGATCTGCGCCTGCAGCGCCTCCAGCTGCGCGCCCGTCTTGCCCTTGAAGATCTGCGTGACGTCGTCGGCGACGGCCTCGTGCACGCCGTCGCGGCGCGCGCCGGGCGCGTGCAGGCGCCGCAGCTTGCCGAGCTCGTCCAGCACGATGGTCTGCACGTCCTCCCAGTAGGCCTGGTTCGCGTTCTGCTCCAGCTCCTTGTACACCTTGATGTCCTCGAGCAGGTCCTCCAGGTCCTGCGCGAGCAGCCCGTTGAGGTAGGTGTAGGGCTCGTGCATCTCCAGCGCGTCCACGCACTGCTCGGAGCTCACGTACCACGCCAGCAGGTCGATGGGCTTGGCCCTGCCGTCGCGGATGCGGATCTGGCTCCGCAGGCGCGCCTGGTGCAGGTGGAAGGCGTCCTCGTGGCGCGCCCAGCTGTGGAACTGCGCCGCCTCGCGCGCGCGCGCCGCCGCCGCCGCCTCCGCCTCGCGGGCCGCGCGCTCCGCCTCGCGCTCCAGCCGACGCTGCTTCACCTGCGACCAATAATGTGTGTTCAATAGAGGGCATGTAGTCGTTCATAAATTTAATCCAGACTTACTGGACTTTTGTCGAAATCCTTTTAATAAGCAGTATTATGTATAGAAATATGTAAAATTTTTGAAGGAATTAATTGATGGAAGAATTACAAAAAATAATTGTTGATTTAAATATTCTTTTACTATTGAGAGTCGACAAATCTTGCTATGAGATACAGCAAGGGCTGACAATTCAAGAACTGTATATTTGTATCAAGAAAGTACCTTCTCAAGCTCAATCTTGTTCTCGAGTTGCTTCTGACGGTTGCGCGCCTCCAGCTCGTCGTGGCTGACGCAGCGCACGCCCTCCTTGGCCAGCTTCTTGGACCACACGAAGGTGTTGGTGAGCGCCGAGTCGCCGAACGGGTTGTCCTGGTTGGTGTAGCACTGGTACTCCGTGTCCCAGCCCATGCGTTCGCGCCGCTTGCGCTCCTTCGCCTGCTTCTCGCGTAGACGCCGAGCCCTGCGGGAAAACAAACTTTCATTATATGTTCCACTGAGAAATAAACATCACTACTAGACCTTTTGAAGTTGTTGGAAAAATGTGTTTGTCATGCTGTCTCATGACAATGGCTGGAAAGATTACTTTGTATGCTATAATCGGCTAAGTGAAAAAAATCTACATTCTCCATCATGAAGAAGCAAGCTAAGCACAACCCGCTCTTCCAATCAAGCACAAAAGCAAAGCTGCTTCATCTCACATTGTTAATGTTGACTTCACAATGTAATAAGCCCCTTTTTTTAGACTTAAATCATCATTATGACATTCAACACTATCACATGCCTGTTGAAATACTTGGCTGAAGAGCTGACGTTATCACGCATTGTGAACTTGTTCCGGCATGTTGGACCATACACTACTTTCCAGTTAGCAGATTATCACAAAAGAAATTAATATTCCTTGCTAATTATTGTTTTTAAAAAATAGCGCCTTCTTCTATTCAATACAAACTGATGCAATTTGTCTCATTTCAGATTTTTTTTATCAATGACAAGCACTTGACACAGATTTAATGTGATGGTAGGTGATACTCTCTTACCTCTTCTCCTCTGGCGTCTCGTTAGCTTTGAGCAGCTCCTTCTGCTTCCTCTTCTCCTCCTTCAACCTCAGCCGCTCCGCCTCCAGCCGCTGCAGCAGCTTGAGCTCCTCTTCATCGCTGTCGCTGGAGCTGCTGGAAGAGCTACTGCTTGATCCCTTCTTCTTCTTCTTTTTCTACAACACACACAGCCTTTCATATCATTTGAGCTGCTTGACAACATCTTTTAAACACATTTGCTGAAAAAGTTTCTGCACACTAAACACACATGGCAATATGTGTGTTTAGCGTGTTAGAAAGTTATAGTTTTCTGCACTAGAACTTTTTTGTTTTCCCCTCCTGCATGAAGATCCAAATGCA
The DNA here is from genome assembly GCA_963855885.1 of Coenonympha glycerion. Taxonomy (NCBI): domain Eukaryota; kingdom Metazoa; phylum Arthropoda; class Insecta; order Lepidoptera; family Nymphalidae; genus Coenonympha; species Coenonympha glycerion. The sequence continues at coordinate 278,801 of OY979646.1, forward strand.
TAAAGATTTTTAATCAATAACTTTTCTGGATTTTTGTCCAAAACTTGTATTAAATGGCAGTAACATAATAAATGTACTGAGTAACTACTATACTATAAATACATGAATAATGAATAATGAATTAAATATAAAATTAAAGAAAGTAACTTCTGATCGCAGCTGTTAAATGAACATATTGAACCTGTGCTTTGACTACTTTTTTTTGACTATGACTCTTTGTTGCGATTATTTCAAAGCCCAAGTAAAATCTTCCTCGTTGGCAATTAATTATTATTTATTATTTATTTATTGCATAGTTCATTGAATATTAAGGCAAGTGCATACTAGGCTAGATATTTATAGACAGCTAAATGTATTGTGAAACGATGCACTTAGCAGTCTTCTTTCATATCAGGAGAGGACAAGTAAATCACCTTGCTCTTTTTATGCTTTGACTTTTCCCTGCTGGACGATTTGTGTTTACTTTCCGACCTGGACCTAGACCTGCCACGGTCTGAGCTCCTTGCTCGGGACTTATGGTGTCTTTCAACTGATCTGCTGCGAGAATTGTACCTGGATACTGCTTGATTTGATGACCTAAAAATAATTTCATGAAAATAATTTCATGGCATTGTTTGATGATAACAACATTCACTGAACCCACAGATTGAAAGCAATAAACTTATAAAGGGTCCAGTCCAAGAGGGTCCCTATTCAGGACCCAGATGGAACATAAACAGTCTGATCTTGACTTGATGTCCAAATGTGGCAAACTTGATATTTAGAATTCAGAGGATACTTACATTTTCTGATTCCATATATAACTTACAGAAATACAGTCACATATGTAGGTTCATAATGAATACCTAAGCAGTTGGCATGGCACATACATAATAAATCAATGATAATTAAAAATTTAATAAACTTTTTACTAGAAAAGTGTTTTATGCACAGACGAACCGATTTTATGTCTATGCAGATTAAAGATATTGTACCTTACGATAGTCTATACCACAGATCACTATATTAGTTACTAATTAGTAATTACTATGCTAGAAAAATTGAAAAAAAAAAAAAACTTCAAAGGAAAGGAATAGAATAGCATCACAGACCACGAAACTAGAATCATTCGTCTGTGACTAGAATCAAAGAGTATTAGAATAGCGAGTAGAATAGCATAACCACATGATATAATACATACTCTTTTATCATCGTTGCCTGCCAACTCAATATTCAAAATAGAACAATAAAATGTGTTAGGTCAACGTCGTTCATTGTGAAAAGTCGTATGTATAATTTTAGTGAATTAAAGCCTAAAGTAATGTTTTACGGCATATCCTTTATTATTTCACCACAGACCAAGGAATAACGATAGACCATCGATAGACTACTAACACTATGGAATAACTTCTGTCTTCTGTTAGCCATAGACAACTAACAATAATGTCTAATATATTCACAGACCACAAAGGAGATGTTTCGTAAAGTGTTTCATGTCATGTTTCGCCAGAGAGATAATATATAAAAAAAGTCCTTTTCATGAAAGAAGTCCCGTTGACGCGGCGCTGTAATCACATTATTAAATATTGCCCTCTCACTCGCACTCGTAATTCGTAAACAGCTGTCAATTTTAGTTCATGTTTTTGCCGCAGGACTTCTTTCATGAAAAGCATTACCTATACAATATGTTATTCAGTTGCCAACAACTCCTTTCCACAAATAAAAGATAATTTTATTCTTTGAATGTACTCTGTGTTCCTTTGGTTATTTTCTTTGTAGCACAGTAAAGTACTCTGTGCCTGTGCACAGATTAAAGATATTGCTTTGACCTTTGTATCCCTACAGAGTTTTGTGGTTTGTGTCCCTTATGTTCTTGTCCGAAAAAAAATAGAAAAAAAAGTTGTAGGTGTAGGTTATCCCTATAGTGTTTTATGTCTATGGTGTAAGTAGTCATAGAGTATATTGAATATAGGTAAGTAGTGTACTGAAAAAATGAAAGTAAATTTGATACATTTTTACCAAAGATTTTTACTAAAATAAAATAGTTTTCAGTTTTGTGAATTACTTCATGTATGTATACAAGAAGTAAAATAAAACTTTTTAAAAGTGTAACTACAATTCCTATTATATTGATTTTATTGATTTTATACTGCAATATTGTACCAGTTGAAGTACTAAAATTGTTGTAAACATTTGAAAATGTCGTTTCTAAGAGGATCAGAAAATTATGTGTGGTGCACTACTAGTGTATTGGGGAAGGGCGCTACGGGGGCGGTCTTCCAGGGGGTCAACAAAAACAACGGGGAGCCGGTAGCCGTGAAGACCTTCAACCAGCTCAGTCACATGAGACCTCACGACGTCCAGATGCGCGAGTTCGAAGTACTGAAGAAGGTGAAGCACGAAAACATCGTGAAACTGTTGGCCATCGAGGAGGAGCAGGAGGGGCGCGGGAAGGTCATCGTGATGGAGCTATGCACCGGCGGCAGCCTGTTCAACATCCTCGACGACCCCGAAAACACGTACGGCCTTCAGGAGCACGAGTTCCTGCTCGTCGTGGAGCACCTGACGGCCGGCATGAAGCACCTGCGGGACAACAACCTGGTGCACAGGGACCTGAAGCCTGGGAACATCATGAAGTTCATCAACGAGGACGGCACTACTACTTACAAGTTGACTGACTTTGGAGCTGCTAGAGAGCTGCAGGTAAGTGACATAGTATAGCTTGATGTAGACATTTGGGTGAATGATATGAATCTGCAGAACATAATAAGTGCCAATGAGTGCTGGAGCTAGAGAAAGAAAACTAATGATGGACTGTCATATCACAACTAGTGTAAATTTTGCACATACCTGCCCTAGAGATCCTAGATAGTTTGCTAATATACATTTCATAAACATAGAAAACTAAACTTATATTATGTATATTGTAAAGGTGGTAGAGTGTTGACTTTTCATAGCCTATTATTTAGGCCTGTATGAAAAATAAAGATTTTCATTTTCATTGGCAGGAAGAAGAGCAATTTGTGTCACTATATGGAACTGAGGAGTACCTGCACCCAGACATGTATGAGAGAGCGGTGCTGCGCAAGCCGGTGGGCAAGAGCTTTGGTGCAACAGTGGACCTGTGGTCCATCGGGGTGACCCTGTACCACGTGGCCACAGGTCAGCTGCCATTCAGACCTTACGGCGGCCGGAGGAATAAGGAAACTATGTTCTACATCACTACCAAGAAGGCTTCTGGAGTTATTTCTGTTAGTACAATTGTTTTATGATCTGTAGACTATTTTAAACACATCGAATAGTTTAATGGGATGTATACATAATATTATAATTATTGGGTATTGAGTATATATTATATTAGTTATTTATAATATTTATTTTATTATTTTTATTTGTGTAATCTAGTGTATGTAGAAGTATTTATTTTATTATAAATATTATAGTTTTGCACCACCTGCAGTCCGTAGTTCCTCTGTTTATTTTCCTTATCTGTAGTATGCCTAAATTTTTACTTAGTTATAGTATATGTTATGTGGTGTACAAATTAAGTTTTAAGTAAATAAAATAAATTAAATAATCTTTACTAGTTACTGAAATAGTTGACTATAACAGAGAAATGGATCAACTATTTGGTATGAAACCCTAAAAATTACCATACTTTTTTTCCTACAAATATTTTGGATTTTTTTGGGTATCAGGGAACACAGACAACAGAAAATGGCCCAATAGAATGGGCGAGGGAGCTTCCGTCGCACTGCCAACTCAGTGTAGGGCTGCGCAAACTTGTCACCCCCCTACTGGCTGGACTGCTGGAGGTGGACCCTCACCGGATATGGACGTTTGAGAGATTCTTCTCAGAGGTCCAGATGATCACCTCCACCAAGGCAGTTCACATCTTCCATGTGAACAAGGCTGCTAGTCTGAAGGTAAATATTTTTGCTCTACAATAAAGTGAAACCTCACAGAATAATGATTACCTCACAGATAAATGACGAAAGATTAACTGACATCAAATTGTTTCTTTATTATTATATTTACTTTCATACATTGGTTTAACTTCATTAATTTTGTTACATTTGCATGCCATAAGGCTGAATTTGGATGTGAGCTAATTATATATTATTATGTATCATCTGTGTATTGGTGTATTGTAACCATTGATTAAAGATTGTCATTGATTGTAACCCAAATGACATGGCCGGATTCTGCCCTCAAAAAAAAATATTCATGGCCATTGACAAACAGTACGTCATATTAAAGCTTATAATTATGTCTTTACAATTGTTTAGTTTTTATGATCAGAAAACTAGTGAGAGACATAATATCAGCATAACAACTTGCAACAAAATGCGCCTATATATTTTTAATAGCAATGATTTTTTACTAAAAAATTGTTTTTCAAAATGTTTACTCGCATTTTCTAAGCTTTGTAATATAAAAAATTAATAAGTTCATAACCAATACGCATCATTTTTTAATAAAAAAACATTGCTATTAAAAATATATATGCGCATTTTTTTGCAAGTTGTTATGCTGATATTATGTCACTCGCTAGTTTTCTGATCATAAAAACTAAACGATTGTAAAGACATAATTATAAGCTTTAATATGAGGTACTGTTTGTCAATGGCCATGAATATTTTTTTTTCCAGGGCACAGCTCCATACAAGTTTCGGCCATGTCCTTTGCAAATAAAGATAAATTGAATTGAATTGAAACAGTAAAGAAGTTTGCATCATTGGCTAATGGCTTAGAATACACACAAACAGGTGCACTTTGCAATTTTTAGTGAACTAACCTAGTCAGCTAGTCTAAAGAATCATACAAGAAAATGTATTAGGACTCTCAGTAATTAAAATTCACGCTTATCAATTACTGAGCCAAGGCCCAAGGTCCTTATTGTTTCTCCAATTGTGTTAATTTACGCAAGACCTCGTTACTTGCCGAATCATCGGCTGTGTTTTGTGTACGGGAAGCGAGCCGTCGTTCCGCGCGAGTGACTCTCTCCAATGATTTATGATTATTGCTATCAATTAACCTTTAGGTTAATGGTTAATTTAACTCGTGAGTAAGGAAGCGTGACAAATGGTTCGGGGTATAGAACATTGGAACAGGTGTTCAAGAACATAAGTATGATAAGTCATCATAGGGTATTTGAAACTATTTTAGTAGGTATCTTTGTTGTGCAGTACATTTTGTTGAAAACTGCTTAAGTCATGATCATTTATGCCTTACATTGCCGAAAAATCGGCTAGGTGGTTTTATTTTTTCTATTTTTGGGAAGTAATTTCTATTAATCGAACACGGTTTCTTGAAAACGAATTATTTAGTTGAAATTGGGTAGATCTTAAGAGTGAGTCATGACCTGCCTTGAACTTTGAAAAACAACTGATAGCCTTACATGTCTAACCACTGTATGAAAGCTTGATGCCTGTTTTTTTAATTAAGATTTGAAAAGTGCTTTCATTCAAAATTACTTAACACTGCTAAACAATTATAACCAAACAAAGGTCTTTCAATCTGCACAGCATTAACATCTGCCTATGCAGTATGCACACATAGAAATATGTCTCTCTATTTTTGTCGCTCTCTGATTATCAATATGGATCAGAAAGAGAAAAAAGAGCGACAAAAGTATAGAGATATATCTCTACGCAAGCATCCTAGCCCGACTGATTTATGTTTGTTTACTAGAGAGCACCTGCGGCGTTGCTAAGAACATTAGCCTCCCTTAGAACATTTGTCCACAGCAGCCAATCGCCTTTGTATTGCTTTTGCATATTGCACAGAGGTTTTGCTGTCTCTGTATCGTCTTTTACAATATAGGTATTGTGATTTGAGTGTTCTCTGTCATAGGTGTTCCTAAAACCAGAGGAAAAGTTTGAGCACCTGCAGACATACATCTGCGAGCAGACGAGCGTGGTGGCGGAGTCGCAGATCCTGCTGTACCGCGACACGCTGCTGCTCACAGAGATCGACGACAACACTCTAGGTACTAGACGTCACTCTACAATCTGGCCAAAACTATAACATGGGGGTTTCAAGAGGCGGATAAACAAAATTCGGCAACGCTTCAACTTCAAATAAGTCTGTTTGGTGCTGCGATTGTCCATGGGTGGCAGTGATCGCTTACCATCGGGTGACCCGCCCACTAAAGCCGTGAACTACAAAGTGTGGTACCTCAAATTTTACAGTACACTTAAGTATTCCAAATTACATTTTCCAGACCATCTAAAAATGACTGTAATTTCCAGGCAAGAACTACCCGGAGACGTCGGCCGAGGTGCCGCTGATGCTGTTCAACAAGAACAACAACAACGTGTGCATGCCGCCCGAGCCCGAGATACCCAAGTTCCCCGTCTTCCCAAACATCGTCTCCGTGGAGAACGACGCCTCGCAGGCCAAGGTGAGCGCTGTGAGCGTCTGCTTGCTGGGTAATAAAATCTGTAGATTATTGTTGTGTTTAGAACGGGTACATACCACGATATAACACGATGATTTTATGTGCCGATATTTCATATATATTTTATATCATTTATATTTATATATAAAAGCGGTAAGAAACAACGACCCACAGAAATCTGCGATCGCGGAGCATGTTCTACAGCCGGAAACAAATCACTGGATTGAACTCCACAACCCCCGAGTTCTGTCCACAGACCGCCACTACATACCTCGACTAGTGCGCGAAGCGATAGAAATTCGCAAACACCAGAATTTCAATCGTGAGGATGGTTTTAAGCTAGCCAGTATGTGGAATCCAGTAGTAGAACTATGCAAACCAGGACAGCTCCGCATGAATTCAAAAGTTAAAAGTGACGTTGTTAGTGTATTTTGCCGAAATTTTCGCGAAGTTCCTGTGAAGAGAACGAGAAAGAGGGTAGTTCGCTACTGCCTATGACGGTTCCAGCTACACACCTCGCAACACCGCAGTCCTGTCGTGACCACGATCCATGTAACTGGGTCGAAATATCGGCACATAAAATCATCGTGTTATATCGTGGTATGTACCCGTTCTAAACACAACAATATGTTTTCTAACCACGAAAAAATAAGTCTTAAATCATCTGTAGATTGTTATGAATCAATGCAAGGACGTAACTCTGTCTTTATTAAATGGTTAACAATGAAAACCCTGAAATTTCGGAACTTCGGGTGGTCAGTATAGCGTGTGTTTGTCAGACGGCGTGCAGCGTGGGGCACGTGGTGAAGCGGCGCGTGGAGGCGCTGTGCGCGGCGTCCGTGCTGTGCGGCGCGTGCGTGTCGCGCTGGGGCGCGCTGCTGGCCGCGCGCCTCGCCGCCACCGCCGCGCGCGCGCAGGCGCTGGCCGCGCACGCCGCGCGCCTGCACGACGCGGCGCGCGCGCTCGACCTGGGTGATTAGCTCTCTACGTTCTAGCCGTCACCTCACACTCGTCCCGTCGGCTCGTTTAAAACGTGTTCATATTTCAGCGGCGACGGCGGTCCGAGCGATCCGGCCGGGCGCCGCGACCGGCGACGCGTGGTCGCCCGCCGCGTCGCTCGTGTCCACGGAGGCGGAGGCGCTGCGCAGCTCGGCGGCGGCGCTGCGCACGCGCCACGCGGCCGGCGCGCTGCGCGCAGATTGGGACGACGCGCTGCCGCACGCGCCCTGCCCCAGCGACCTGCGCCTGCATCTCAAGGCTAAAACCCTCGTCGACAGGTGTGACATTTTCCCCATATTAAATACACGGAATGAGTCTGGATCGAAGGACCCACCACCTTCCCATGGCCCCACCGCCCTCTCGGACTCTTGGGCCGAAACGCGGGAGGACACCCGAACGGTACTTGCTCTCGGCGCTTTTCCCAGTTCGGATGCCTTCTTGAGCTCCCTACAAGTTATTTATCTCACTTCCTTGTCCCTTTTGTCTTTCTCCCCTTTCTGGGGCAGACTCTACTAAACATTCCTTCCGCCGCCGCTCCCAGCCTCCTCCTGTTCCGACGAGCTGGCTTCTCCACTGCTACTGCTCGACGTGAGCTCCTCCTCCTCGGCCGGCTGTAGTCTTCTTCGACTTCGTTGCCGTACATCCGAGCCGCTCTGCCTCCTGTGCCACGCGTGCGCGAACTCCCGTAGTACGTGGAAGTTTGCCTCCGACGAAACGAGGTCCCGGTAGTACACCGGACCCGCCTCCGAGCGCACTATCCCGTCCAACATCTTGCACCGGAGGTCCTCATACAAACTGCATTCCCAGAGGACGTGGTGAGCGTCCTCCAATCCATCACCACATTCACACTGAGCACTCTCACACAATCGGAACCGATGCAGTTGCCACCGAAAGCAACCGTGACCCGTGAGGATCTGCGACGTTTCGTAGTCCGGGGCGACCCAAGTTGCCTCGAGTCTCCCGTGCACCGTCGGGAAGAATCTCCTGAGATGACTGCCTCTTTCATCGCTCGCCCATCGCTCCTGCCACAAGTCTACCACTTCAGACCATATGCCGCGCCTACGACTGCTCAACTCCAGCCTGGTCGCGGTCTGCCGTGCCTGATCCAGCTTGCCAGCACGGACCACCTCCAAGTCCGCGGGCAGGACGCCCGCGAGAACCGCAAGCGCAGAGCTGCTCGTGGTGCGGTAGGCCTTGGTCAACAGCACCAGCGGGCCCCTCTGCGCCTTGAGAAGCTGCGACCGAATGACGTGCAGCGACGCCCTCTCGGCCCAACACGCCGCCGCATACGTGATCGTCGCCACAAATGTGCCCTGGTATATAATGCGCAGGGCCGGATATCGAATGCCCCAGGAAGCGGTCGACACGCGCGACATCTTCCCGAAGCACTTGGCCCCTCGCTCACCGATCGACCTCGCATGCGGCGCGAATGAGCGACTTCCATCGATTGTGACGCCAAGAACGACCGCCTTGGGAGCCGCTCCAAACTGGAGAACTGGCCCCAGCTGCGCCTCGGAGTACTGTTCTTGTACAAGAAGAATATCGAGGCGCAGCTCTTGAGCCAGTGCGGGCAGCTCCCGTGTGGCGACCGACGATCCGCCGAGATTGATCTGTCCAATTTTTATGGGCCTATGATCCATAATTTGTGGCAGTGAGCTGCCTCTGCTCGGCGTACTGGCGCGCTGGACAATTCGCCGACGCCGTAGTGTGTGAGGTGGCCCCGCTCTTCCCAAACCTCTTGCAGGTTGCGCAGCACTCCGCTTCGGCCTTGCAGGCCTCTCTAGCGTGGCCGGAGGCGCCGCACCTACCGCAAATGACCTCTGCGGACCGGCAATATTTTTCTGGGTGGCCATATTGGTGGCATTTTCGACAGCACGTCACCGAGAGGAAATCGCAGACTTCAATGCTCTGCCACCCTAAGTATACACGCCGCTTATTTAGGAGCGCCTCTCGAAGCGATGGCGAGCACTCTAAAACCACCGTACTTGTGCCTCTTCCTCTTTTTTTGAAGGCAAGCTTGCTCTGCAGCCTGAGGCGCTCCTCGGTCCACTCCGTGTCCCGGAAGTTTTGTTCGTATAGCGCCGGGTATATCTCTTCCAGATTGCCGTCACCGTCAATGTGGCGCAGACTCACCAGCGGCTGCCGTTTCTTGGGCTCCGTTACTCGAAGCGTCACTGGCGTCGCCGCCTTCAGCTTCTCCGCCGCTTGTGCATTGGTGGTCTGCACCACCACGCCTGCGTTTCCGATTTTCCGGACTCGGTCCACCTTTACGCTCATGGTAGATGGGTTCATGGCCTTCTTGAGTGCCGCCTTGGTGTCTTCCGCTGATTTGAAGCTGCTCGCATGCTCAGGGGCCGGGTAGAAGGCTAGCACAGGCCCTTGCGCCAACGGAATGGGCACAGGTTCTGCGTTCTTTGATAGGCGCAAAGCTGCAGCGTAACTTCCCGCCGAGGAGGAGGGGGGTGCTGCTGTGACTCCTATTGGTGCTGCCGCTGATGCCTTCAGCATCTGACATTCCATTTTCGCCGCCTTGAGATTCGCCTCCTGCAGCCTCACCTCCATGTCCGCAAGACGAACCGCCAAGGCAGCGACCGCCGCCTGTATCGACCGCGTACACGATCCGATGTTATTCGTCGCTTCCTTATTTAGTTTGGAGGTAGGCCCCGTAACTGCTGCCATTATGGCATCCACATCCCGATGCACCACATCCCGATGCAGCGGATCGAAGGACCATATTAATATTTAATCGAGGCGCTAAAACGTGGAGCGCGCCGTTGCAGGTTGCGCGAGTCGTGGCAGCACCTGGTGCGCGACCGCGCCACGCGCTCGCTGACGTACAACGACGAGCAGTTCCACGTGCTGGAGCGCATCACCGTGGCGGAGACGGGGCGCCGCGCGCGCGCGCTGCTGCAGCGGGCCGCGCCGCTCGCGCGCGCGCGGGCCGACGCCATCGCAGACTGGTATGTCGGGGAAATAAATTGACCATAACGATTACACTGAAAACACATTGTTTTCGTGGTTGAGTAGTGTTTTTGAGCGGATTGTTTTGTCAGGTACAAGGTGGCGCAGACGGTGTACCTGCAGACTCAGATCCTGGACAAGGACGTGTCGAGCACGGAGCTGAAGGTGCTGGCGCTGGCGGCGCGCCTGCAGGACGCCGAGCACCGCACGCGCGCGCTCGTCGGCGAGGTGAGCCGCACGCTCGCAGACGGTGTACCTGCAGACTCAGATCCTGGACAAGGACGTGTCGAGCACGGAGCTGAAGGTGCTGGCGCTGGCGGCGCGCCTGCAGGACGCCGAGCACCGCACGCGCGCGCTCGTCGGCGAGGTGAGCCGCACGCTCGCAGACGGTGTACCTGCAGACTCAGATCCTGGACAAGGACGTGTCGAGCACGGAGCTGAAGGTGCTGGCGCTGGCGGCGCGCCTGCAGGACGCCGAGCACCGCACGCGCGCGCTCGTCGGCGAGGTGAGCCGCACGCTCGCAGACGGTGTACCTGCAGACTCAGATCCTGGACAAGGACGTGTCGAGCACGGAGCTGAAGGTGCTGGCGCTGGCGGCGCGCCTGCAGGACGCCGAGCACCGCACGCGCGCGCTCGTCGGCGAGGTGAGCCGCACGCTCGCAGACGGTGTACCTGCAGACTCAGATCCTGGACAAGGACGTGTCGAGCACGGAGCTGAAGGTGCTGGCGCTGGCGGCGCGCCTGCAGGACGCCGAGCACCGCACGCGCGCGCTCGTCGGCGAGGTGAGCCGCACGCTCGCAGACGGTGTACCTGCAGACTCAGATCCTGGACAAGGACGTGTCGAGCACGGAGCTGAAGGTGCTGGCGCTGGCGGCGCGCCTGCAGGACGCCGAGCACCGCACGCGCGCGCTCGTCGGCGAGGTGAGCCGCACGCTCGCAGACGGTGTACCTGCAGACTCAGATCCTGGACAAGGACGTGTCGAGCACGGAGCTGAAGGTGCTGGCGCTGGCGGCGCGCCTGCAGGACGCCGAGCACCGCACGCGCGCGCTCGTCGGCGAGGTGAGCCGCACGCTCGCAGACGGTGTACCTGCAGACTCAGATCCTGGACAAGGACGTGTCGAGCACGGAGCTGAAGGTGCTGGCGCTGGCGGCGCGCCTGCAGGACGCCGAGCACCGCACGCGCGCGCTCGTCGGCGAGGTGAGCCGCACGCTCGCAGACGGTGTACCTGCAGACTCAGATCCTGGACAAGGACGTGTCGAGCACGGAGCTGAAGGTGCTGGCGCTGGCGGCGCGCCTGCAGGACGCCGAGCACCGCACGCGCGCGCTCGTCGGCGAGGTGAGCCGCACGCTCGCAGACGGTGTACCTGCAGACTCAGATCCTGGACAAGGACGTGTCGAGCACGGAGCTGAAGGTGCTGGCGCTGGCGGCGCGCCTGCAGGACGCCGAGCACCGCACGCGCGCGCTCGTCGGCGAGGTGAGCCGCACGCTCGCAGACGGTGTACCTGCAGACTCAGATCCTGGACAAGGACGTGTCGAGCACGGAGCTGAAGGTGCTGGCGCTGGCGGCGCGCCTGCAGGACGCCGAGCACCGCACGCGCGCGCTCGTCGGCGAGGTGAGCCGCACGCTCGCAGACGGTGTACCTGCAGACTCAGATCCTGGACAAGGACGTGTCGAGCACGGAGCTGAAGGTGCTGGCGCTGGCGGCGCGCCTGCAGGACGCCGAGCACCGCACGCGCGCGCTCGTCGGCGAGGTGAGCCGCACGCTCGCAGACGGTGTACCTGCAGACTCAGATCCTGGACAAGGACGTGTCGAGCACGGAGCTGAAGGTGCTGGCGCTGGCGGCGCGCCTGCAGGACGCCGAGCACCGCACGCGCGCGCTCGTCGGCGAGGTGAGCCGCACGCTCGCAGACGGTGTACCTGCAGACTCAGATCCTGGACAAGGACGTGTCGAGCACGGAGCTGAAGGTGCTGGCGCTGGCGGCGCGCCTGCAGGACGCCGAGCACCGCACGCGCGCGCTCGTCGGCGAGGTGAGCCGCACGCTCGCAGACGGTGTACCTGCAGACTCAGATCCTGGACAAGGACGTGTCGAGCACGGAGCTGAAGGTGCTGGCGCTGGCGGCGCGCCTGCAGGACGCCGAGCACCGCACGCGCGCGCTCGTCGGCGAGGTGAGCCGCACGCTCGCAGACGGTGTACCTGCAGACTCAGATCCTGGACAAGGACGTGTCGAGCACGGAGCTGAAGGTGCTGGCGCTGGCGGCGCGCCTGCAGGACGCCGAGCACCGCACGCGCGCGCTCGTCGGCGAGGTGAGCCGCACGCTCGCAGACGGTGTACCTGCAGACTCAGATCCTGGACAAGGACGTGTCGAGCACGGAGCTGAAGGTGCTGGCGCTGGCGGCGCGCCTGCAGGACGCCGAGCACCGCACGCGCGCGCTCGTCGGCGAGGTGAGCCGCACGCTCGCAGACGGTGTACCTGCAGACTCAGATCCTGGACAAGGACGTGTCGAGCACGGAGCTGAAGGTGCTGGCGCTGGCGGCGCGCCTGCAGGACGCCGAGCACCGCACGCGCGCGCTCGTCGGCGAGGTGAGCCGCACGCTCGCAGACGGTGTACCTGCAGACTCAGATCCTGGACAAGGACGTGTCGAGCACGGAGCTGAAGGTGCTGGCGCTGGCGGCGCGCCTGCAGGACGCCGAGCACCGCACGCGCGCGCTCGTCGGCGAGGTGAGCCGCACGCTCGCAGACGGTGTACCTGCAGACTCAGATCCTGGACAAGGACGTGTCGAGCACGGAGCTGAAGGTGCTGGCGCTGGCGGCGCGCCTGCAGGACGCCGAGCACCGCACGCGCGCGCTCGTCGGCGAGGTGAGCCGCACGCTCGCAGACGGTGTACCTGCAGACTCAGATCCTGGACAAGGACGTGTCGAGCACGGAGCTGAAGGTGCTGGCGCTGGCGGCGCGCCTGCAGGACGCCGAGCACCGCACGCGCGCGCTCGTCGGCGAGGTGAGCCGCACGCTTGCTACTGCATAGTGTTCCGTATGTGAAGGTCAAAGTCGCTCGGTGGGCGGTAAAGAGACCTATGAGCATATCTGTCATCAATCCCCTAATGTCATTCTTGTATATCAAATCAAACTTCTATTTCAGTTGAGCGCGCAGAGAGCGGAGCCCCCGATGGAGAGAGAAAAAGACAAGGAGGGCCAACAGACCTGCAGCAACGGGCGGAGCGCCCGGAGCGCGAGCGGCGCCACCGGCGTGTCCGCCCACACCGGCGTCACTGCGGTGCGTAGCCGCGAGCTGTGCGCGTGTGCTCTAGCTCAAAAACTAATAAGAAAAATTGCATCGGTGTGCTGTTGCTTCTCCTTCACGTGAAGGACGACTGAATCGATTTGGTTAAAATTTTAAACAGAAACCGAAGATACCTTTTATTTCAGAATTATCCATGTTGCCTGCAGGATCTTTAACCATGTGACGAAGCATTGAGGTATATCCCTATTCCCTAAAAGAGTAGTTAAGTATTGTATAAGAAACCTCGTAAACTTAGTTCTGACCAGTAATTATCACCAAACACATACAAGTGCACATCATATTGACCGTTTATAAGCGCCTGTACGTTAATGCCTGTAGATAAGGACAACCCTCCACCACCCATGGCCCAATCAACCTCGCGGTTATGGGGGCTGAATCGCGGGAGGGCGCCCGTTTGGTACTTGCTCTTGGCGTGTTCCCGGGGCGCCTTCTTGACTCCTTACAACATGTTTCCTCTCGCTCCTTGTCCCTATGTGCTCATTCTCCCCATTCTGGGGCAGGACGATACAAAAACGGACTCGCCTCGCGCCGTCGCTGTCCGTAGCAAATAAGTCTCTGTGTCACTCCAAGCCGCTCCGCCTCTTATGCCATGCGTTTTCGAACTCCGGTAGCTTTCCGAAGTTGGCCGCCGAACCCACGAGATCCTGATAATAAACTGGGCCAGAAACTTCGCGTACGATCCCGTCCAGCAGTACGCACCGGAGGTCCTCGTATAATGAGCACCGGAGGTTCTCGTATAATGCCTGTAGATAGCTTGAAGATATTTAAGAAAAATATGTTTATTTCCACACATTATGCCACACATAAAACAAAGTACACACTCATGTACTAAAATGTTGTCTGAAGCTTCCACCACCTGGGCAACAAATACTAGACTGTTGCTCAAGTGACGGAAGCACCAGACACCGCTTGTCATGTGTGGCACAACCCAGAAATGGGCCCCAACTCAGCATAGTGCTGCGCGCCCCATGCAAGCATGAGAGCACACAGCGCTGATTTTCAGTTGGAGCCCTTGACATGGTGACGCCACGAACTAAAGATCGTGTACACAAAAACGCGCAGGAAACAATTAAAACAAATAAATTAAAGTAGGTATAAAAATTAAAACAGTGAAAAAGAGTAAGTAAAGGCATTTCAATAATATAATAATAGTAAAGTAATAATAATAATATGATAAGAAAAAAATATAATAATAATGTGTTATATATACTAATGTGTTATATATACATTCCACTAAAGAAACGAAAACTCCGCCACATGATCTTGAAATTCAGGCTGCTTAGTAAGGAGGAATTGCTTGAGCCTTTTTTTAAAGCCCAACTTACTTTTTGTGGTTTTAATTGGAGGTGGAATATTGTTCCAACATTTTGTGGCGGAGTATGTAAAAGAGCCTCTGAAAGCGGCAGTGCGGTGAGAGGGAACCCGGAGCTGCTTACGACAGCTTCGGGTACTCCTGTCGCTGTCACTCACCCAGTTCAATTTATTAAGTAGGTATAAAGGTTTACCTATCTTAAGCACACTGAACAGCAGACCAGCGAGGTGAAGCTTTCTCCGAGACCTCATTTTTAACAACCGATGATCATTAAGAAAAGGAGTGATATGTGTTCTAGGAGGAATGTCGAAGCAAAACCTCGCACAAGCATTTTGAACACGCTGTATGAGGCGCTTGGTTCGGCACAGCAACCGAGGCCCGAAAACAACGTCAGCATAATTAAGTTTTGATAGCACTAAAGCCTCCACCAACTGCAAACGCACCTCTAAAGAAAGATATTTACGAACCTTGTAGAGGATCTTTAGTCTATAAAAACAATTACGCACCACCTCTGCTACGTGTTCCTCGAACCTCAATCCTGCGTCCATAAGCAGCCCCAAATTACGCGCGAATCTAACGCTTTCTAAGCATTTACCCCTTATACTAACACTCGCACGTTGACCCAACCCATCTAACTGCTTGGAAGTTCCAAATAACATATATTTTGACTTGGTGGGATTGAGCACGAGAGAGTTTCTATCTGCCCAGTCAGCGATCCGACTGAGGTCCTCATTGATCAGACGTACAGCCTCTGGAATGTCCTCGGCCTTGAAGTGAATGTAAAGTTGCAAGTAAATAAGTCAGTTGCAATATTTGTAACTTACAGAGCGGCGCGGGGCTGCGCGCGCTGCTGGCGGAGCACGACAGCGTGTCGTCCGCCGCCGCCGCCAGCGCCGCGCTCGTCGCGCGCCTGCTGCACCTTACCGCCGACGTGGCGCCCTAGCGCCCGCCCGCTACCGCTCACTCCGTGTGGAACCTGCCTCCTAGCGTCAGAAGTGACTTGCAATCCGTTGACCGTGACGCGACCCGTTTCTCTGTGAAATCCAATGACAATATGAGTGCTGAACGAAATTTTGTGATATCTAATGATGATGTTCAAGTTCAGTGCGATGAACCTGATCACGCTGTCAATGCTCAGTGTAATGTGCCCCGTCCCAGCGTGTTATTTAGTGAATTTCAAACCATTGAACATGATGATCATGAAGTGACCGGTATTTGTGTAAAATACAATGACATGAGTGCCGAACGAAATTTTGTGACATCCAATGACAATTTTAGAGCCCAGTGCAATATAGACATGCCTAGTGCCATCATAACTGGTTCAAATCATTGTAATAATGCCGAACGCGTCTATCGCGATTTCTTGTCTTTTGGAAAAGATGAGTGTAAAAACGACAATCAAGTGTACACTGAAAATAGTTTGAATTGGACTTCTAGACTTCACAGAGAAGATAGTTTGAAGTGTTTAAATACAGAGTGTTGTGGTACCAGCAACTTTGTGGCTGCCAACGACATGAGTCTGTCGAGTGGTAATACCAACTCTTTGATATTAAATGAAAGTCCAAATGTAACTGAACCCAGCGATCTTAAATGCTGGTGCAATAGAGACGATTGTCGTATGTATTTAGATAACTACTATTGTTCGGACTATTACGTGCAGAATTCTGACGTCACATTTTATGAGAATATTAGATTTAAGCGCAAGGACATTACGCCTACTGATAAAAATGATTATGTAACTGGTAATATGAATGTTAAAAATGAATGTAATACATATAAAGATAATAATATAAGTAGCTATGCTGAGGAATGTTCAGACACAGACACCACTACTTCGGAAGCTTCAGATGAGTCAATGACGTCTCTGGACTCGGGCATCAAGACTGTGATATACGAATCGGCGAGTTCCAAAGATGTCAACTCGTTGCCGCACGACGAAGACGTGGTCAACAAGAACGAATGCACAAAACCACATTCGAAGTCGGCCTGCATACTTAGTTGAAGCTCAACCGTAATGCGTTTATTTTTACTCAGTAAGAATTAAATTATAGCTAAAGTGCGAGTTGGACTCGCGCACTGGGGGTTCCATACTATCAAGACTTACTCTCAGTAGTATTAAAGTAAAAACAGCCATGTCCATCAATTCAAAAACGAGATGTCACTATTGTTTGTATCAACTGGGAAAATTTTAATTTTTTATAACAGTACAGCCTAGTAACGGACGGGCGGACTGACGGACGGCGAAGTCTTAGTAATAGGGTCCCGTTTTTTATTCTTTGGGTATGGAACCCTTAAAATGGAAAGGATAAAGGAATAATACTCAATACCTTGAACACACATCACACACACGTCATCACGTCACATAGTCACTCAATATGGTGCAGTCTGCAGAGCCCATTTGTTCATACTTTCACCATAATTTTCTCAATGGTATGCAAGGACGTGCTGCTCTTTCTGGCGGCAACTGGACTTGCGGGGGAATTATAGGCAGCGGCGAGCACAAAAGATCGGCGACGGTCAACGTGCTACCGGAAACGAAGGAGGCCCTGCATAGCCGCGACAACAACAAGAAGAAGAAGAAGAATGGTATGCAATGCCCAGTGACTATGACCAAATATCTCTCAAAGTGCAGTGCAATATACTAAGAAGTTGATGACTTTTGAGTATCAGTAGTTAAAAAAAAATATGAAGATATTACTTTTTTTTAACTACAAGCCCATCTTGGCCCCCAAGCCCCTTAAGTCTTTCAATCTTAATTCTTAAATATTTACATTATATAGTGTCGAGTAACAGATTATTAAGATAGATCAATTTTATTTTAGCGTTTACACACATAAAATCAAAACTTATTTTAAAATAATATAAATCTTATAAAGATCCAAATGTTTAAGAAGATTAGTGAAAGACTAATAGCATTGTAAGTTTTGTGGCCTTTGCTATTATAATTTATCTTATTTACTTCCTAAGATGACTGATTTTATTTGAAAGATCTCATGATAAGTTCCATCTTTCTTATTGTACTTACAATCATTAATTTTAGTTAAGTATAGTATATTTTATACTTACATAATTGAAAAAATTAATAAGAATTCAATGAATTTATACAAGTCTTACACATTTCGTACCTTCTATTTTTTTGTAAGTATCACATCCATTTTACATACCAATAATTTTATATTTATAATATTCTACTATCAATGGTGCTCATTTCAAAATCGTTATGGTGATGATAGTATCTGCATTCCATGTTATTATTGTATTATTTTTAAACTTAACACTACAGTACACGCGCATCTTTTCTTTACTTGAGTACACGCGTGGCCTACTATAGTAGCCCATTTTAAAAATTCAATAAATTGTATATTTATAACTATTTGATTAAAATAACAAATGGAATGGAAAAAATATTTATTTAAGTTAACATTACAACAATACAATTTAAATACAATATTTAAAATAGTGAACAATTAGCAATTTATTAAATATCTGCGAAAAAGTAACAAAAATGGCAATACTGAGTTCACCGTTTTTTTGTTTTTATTAAAACCACTCTTCATTACTATTTTCTTCATTTTCCTAGCATTCAGGATATACTAATGCTTAGTGATTGTGAAAAATATTCTAGTAGCAAGTCTTTCACCACTTTTTTGTCGACCGATTTCGGGCTCTCGCGCAGAGTGCACATCGACCATCTCGTGCTGTCTTTGGTGTCAAATCATGATTTAGATACTTGGGAATCCTGAATTGTGCTGCCGAAAAGTGCCCCAATCCTCAATTTAAGTTGTCGGGTTCGGATTGTTTGAAACTGGATAATGGATCCTTAGCATTTCTAGCTCTATCTCCTTTTGGGCTTGCTTATCTAATACTTAGGTTTTGGGTTCGAGTTCGCGTTGCCGATGGTGTATTTTTGTGCCAAATGGTTCCGTTCGTCAATTTGTAGATTAGACTGCAACTTCCAGATAGAGTGGAGTGTTATCCGAATCTGATTTTTCGTCAGACCTTTCATTTAACATTTCCTCTTCGTTTTCCTGAAGCTCTGACTCATGCAGAACTAGGGCCTGTTGTTAGTCTGGTTCTGGCTCAACTTTATTATCTTCACTCTCTGTCACATCTTCATCATCAGTGTCTAGCTTAAGTAGCAACAAAGATTCACAAGTGGAAACACTTGTGAATCACTCATGACGTTAATGTTATAAATCTGTAAAAAAATAAAAAAATTACATTTTCCAATTTTAAAATAACAATAATGAAACAAAGGTATAAGTATACATACATAACATAGCTGGAGAATATTATTTTAGTGTTATAATTCGATAAAACACGAAAAGTTACTTACCTGATTTTGGTACATCAATACACGCGCGGACTACTTTAGTAGGCCTGCGCTTTTGGCGCCAAATATCTCGCACATGCGTTTCCGCAGGAATTGTGTTGGGTACTAAGGTTGCGAAGAATCTACCAGACGAGGCTTATCTGGAATCGCAAGCTTCTAGCATGCAAAAATAAAAAGTTACGACAAAAAAACTAACCCTGGTCTACTATAGTAGGCCGCGCGTGTACTCTAGTGTTAAGTGACCAGCAATATAATAAATTAAATTAGAAAAATTGTTATTTCTTGTTTTGTTCTCTAAAATCCTGAATTTGAAACCGGAATGCAAAAAAAAAAGATTTTTTTATTTTTATAACACTCTTTGCTACATGACTGTGGGCTGTTTTTGTATCTAACAAACTGTTTGTTAGTAAGAAACGGAGGAAAAATTTTTTTTTTGCACAAGTTAGCAACAAGCATGGTATTTTGACATGATACCTCTCCAACCTAGGTTGGTAACTTATGCAAAAAGGATTTTTGCCTCAGTTTTCTGAGTTAATAACCCTGAAAATGCTAGTTTATTTTGAAAAAAGTTTATTTTAAAAAGTTCTTTTACTTTTTGTATTTATTGTTATAACGGCAATAACTGTACAGTGTCTGTGAAAATTTCAAGTGTCTATCACGGTTCAAGAGTGGTGACAGACGGACGGACAGACAGACAGCGAAGTCTTAGAATAGAATCCCGTTTTGGGTACGGAACCCTATAATTGGCAAATAAAAATCAGCATTGGAATGCAAATAGTTTATTTTATAAAATAATGTCTTACAGTCTATATACAAATATTTTCTGTACTAAACTGTACATAATATTATATCCTTAGGTACAGTTCAGCATGACATGCTTACTTATTATTTTACATTTCATAATTCATATTATACAATAATTGCATAGTAAAGATAACTAATAACAAGAAACAATATTCTACAACATAAAATAGGTACATTTAATACTTGTAACTATGTCAAGACTGAATTTAATTACAAATAATTGACATAAACGGGTAAAATAAATAGATTTTTCTATCTTTTCAAAGAGATCTTATTAAATCTAAAATAATGGCATTCAACTTTGAAACAATTCGTACCACAAATTAAAAAAAAAACCGGCGAAATGCGAGTCGGGCGAGTCGGACTCGCGCACCGAGGGTTCCAAAAAAAAGTAAAACGTTAAAATAATCACTTTTTTTTTCAAGAAATTACGAGTATAATTTACAAGTAGGTGGTACTTTTGTTGGCGAACCGCAAACATAATTGCTTAGAGGTTTATATTGTTAATATAAAAAAAAAATATACTAGTTACAGAGTTGATTTTATTTTTCCTGTAAAATATACCTGACAGAACTAACGCCATCTATTGTGAAAACTTTACAGTTTTCAAACCAATTTAGAAATATAGAAATAAAAATCTGTTTTAGAATATACAAGTAACGCCCTTTCTTATGATACCCCACTCCATATTATTATTTCATTTTGAAATTTCAAGACCCTGGTTTTCCCCCTTTTTTAAATAAAAATAAAAACAATTTTCATTATGATTGAAATGATGTTGGGTCTCTATTACTAATTATAACTATTCCAAATATTTTAAGTCGATAGCTTTAATACTTAGGAACTGAAATAATCGAGTCTAACAGACGGACCGAGAAAGTCTCACAACATAAGGGTTCCATTTTTACCATTTTTGTATGGATCCCTAAAAATCATAATTCGCGCGAGTTCATGATTATAAAAACAAAATGAGTACAGTTTGCCAAAAAAATATCAGAAAAACATAGGAAGCGCCACTGTCGCGCAAAATCGATTGTAATTCAAATAATTGGGAAAATTAAATAAAATATAAAGATTGATTCAAGATGTTTTTGCCGAGATTATTTTAACTTTTTAACGTGAAATCAACGGGTCTGCCTGCGAAATTCAAAATTTTCGTGGTTTTTTGCAATTTGTACGCTAATTAGACATGATAGGCTTATGGCAATCAATTTGCGAGAATGGCAGTATCATCTTTACATGATTATATCAAAATCTTTGCATAAAAATGTGTATCGTAGGAAATTAATCCGAGTATCGAGTTTTATGTGAGTAACTCGCAAATCTTGGACTAATTTCTTTAACTCGACACTTTCAAGCAGAGATTTTTATATAAACACGTGAAGAAGATATTGGGATTATCGCAATTTGACAGCCATAAGCCTATTATGTCTTATTAGCTTAAAAATCGCGAAAAACCACGAAAAATTTGAATTTCGCGGGCACACCCGTGTTGTGCTCCTTAAGTCGTAAGCCGAGTAAAGGCGGTGGTCTGCAACAGATGTCGTAGGTCGCGTCCGGCGTGACGCTGTACGCGGTCAATCAATGCTACTATGGAAATGGTCAGACAAACAAACGCCGCGTCCGTACGTCATACGCAGTCATTTCAGAGAAATGCGGAAATGGTAAAATTTGGTAAAGAAAAGGACGAATTACTCATAGAATTGGTTAAATTTAACAAAGTTTTATTTGATGCCAGCGATAAATACCATAAAAATACCCTCAAGCATTCATTTTATTCACAAAAAAATTTACGCATACGGAACAAAAGGCTTTTTTCTCTTATTCTGGTAAAATAAAAATTGTATGGTGAGATCATCTCCTCCTTTTCGAGAAGAACTCTTAAAATTGTATGTTCATCGATATTTATCATTCACGTCCTTTCACTCTGAGCGCATGCGAGAAACATTTCCGAGTGTCGAGTGACGGTCGCAGTAGACGCCTGACGCGAGCGTCAGACGTCAGCTGCAGTTTGTTGCAGACCACCGCCTAAGTTTAGTCAGCCTGAGATCTTTAGTCGCGGATATAATTCACTATCAGCAGGTCAGCTGCAGGCGGTCAGAGCGCCGCTACGAGTAGGGCCTGTCGAACAGCTTGGCGCGGCTGAGGCGGCGCTCCAGCGTCTTGTAGTCGCGGTGCGCGGCCTGCACGCGTTTGAACTCCGCCAACAGCGCCTCGAAGTCGATGTCCGCGCGCTCGACCTCCCTGTCGAGTAATAACTGACTACAATCTCCCAATGAAAAGTGACGTGGTCGAAGATGGAGCGGCTACTACAAAAGTTGCCTATTCACCATAGATTTATTAACTAAGGATGTAGGGTCAGCGCTAAAAAGTGTCCGCACCGAATGACATACAAAACGCGAAAGGACATACCTACAATCATACTTCAGTCTCGTGTTTGAAAATTAGGCTGTATAGTAATGGTTTAAGATATAAGTTACAATGTTTTAGTTTGTTTACAAAAATGCCCATGTACTATTAATAGTTTATAAAGGACACTTTTTTCGTAACTTTTGTATTACACTCGTCGTCCATAGATTAATAAGTCAATGCTATTCACTGTTTCTTTTGAAAGTACTCGGGCTTTATGATACTGGAAACAGATTTCGGGATAGTATTCCAAACTATTACTATTACTAGCCACGCGTATTTGAAAAGAAGAAGCAAACCGCTTTTTGTGCACAAGTGGTACATAAACGACATAGGGATGAAAGCCGCCACTTCGGCTCGACAGACTCGTCACTTTGCAACAATCTTGGACTAATTATGACGTTGCAACAATCTTGGACTAATTATGACGTCGCAACACCATGCATTGTCATCCAAACAAAACGTGTACTTATGCATGTTGCATTGCAAGTTTTATTCGAAGAAGATACAAACATTGCAAACGATGTCACTTTCGGAAACAGGAGACTTGACATTGGGTTTTTTCATTCTTTAAGAGGGTAAGTTTTAGAAGCAAAAAGGTTTAAACTCGTATGGTCCACTTTTCCTGACCTGGCACGCGTATGCTCCAGTGTAATTTTAAAGACGTCACACATAAATGTGAAGCTGCATGCAAACGAAGATATGGAAACTGCAGAGTAACTGTGAAACGGCCTTCGACCTAAAAGTGATTGTGGTTGGTGGCCACTGACCGCTGCGCCGGCGCGTCGGGCCGCTGCTGCGCGTGCGGCGCGCAGTGCAGGCGGCGCCGCAGCGCGTGGAACGCTTCGCTCTGCGGCAGCAGCATCAGCAGCCCGAACAGCGCCGCCCGCAGCTCCGCGCTGCCCGGCCCGCCCAGCAGCTCCAGCCGTAGATCTGACCGTTACCGCACTGTTTATTACGGTTCCATACCAAATTGGTAAAAATAGAGTCTTTAAGGAGAGATTTTCTTCGTCCGTCTGTCCGTTATACCCGAATATTGTTAGATGCAGGCCCACTAATAATTTGGGATCTTATATTTCAAAATAGGCTTAAGTTTCGTCCGGTGGGATGCTTCGGTCGCAGCTGGTTACCGCCCCATCAGCAGAAACGCACCACCAAGCGATATAACGGTCCGATGCGATGCTGTATTACAACCGTTAGGTGTTATTAGTACTACACTCGGCGTCAAAAAAATCGCACCTTTCAAAAAATCTACTTCAAACAACTTTAGACCTTATTTGACATCAATAATGAGGGTCATGTTGCATATCATTTGAAAGGTGATGAAATGGAGTGTACAAAAACAATTCAATTGATTATTTTTCTTTTACTGGAAGAGCACAAAAAAAGAAGAAGAAAACACTTACAATTTTGCTCCTTAAACAGCCGCTAGTTGCGCTACGTTTTGCAGGTATAAAAGGGTCAATACAGGTTTAATCGGGATCATTCGCTATCCAACCGTTGAAGTGGACACAGGAGAAGCTCATTCCCAAGAAAAATACCCTTGAAGATGGATACCACTGTCGATGAGGCCGCCCAAGTGATTGCACTACTGCAATCAGGCATGCGGCAGTGTGATGTCGCTCGGCAACTCAACTTGAGCCGTTTTTCGGTTCGAAGAGTGTACCAGCGTTTCCTGGAGACCGGTGGCTACGTCCGAAGACATGGGTCTGGTAGACGTCGCTGCACCTCGGAGAGAGACGACCGATTCATCGTATCGACATCTTTGAGAAATCGCTTCTTAAATGCTGTTGAGTTGCGACAGCAGCTCCAGACAGCTAACAGAAGAACCGTGAGTGTGTCTACGGTTAGACGAAGGCTGGGGGAGAGGAAAATAGCGGCGCGAAGAGCTGCTACGGGTCCAAAATTGACCGCAGAGCATCGGCGAGCCCGCTTGCAATTCGCTCGCGAACACGTCAATTGGACCCTCGAACAATGGAAAGCTGTTCTCTTCTCAGACGAGACGAGAGTGTGCCTTTTCTGCAACGACAGACGCAAAAGAGTGTACAGAAGACAGGGTGAACGTTTCGCCCAAGCCTGCATCCAGGAGACGGTGGAATATCGAGGCGGTTCTTGTATGTTCTGGGGCGGCATGTCTGCCGACGGCAAAACCGACCTTGTTTGCGTCTCCCGGGCTCGAGGTGCTCGCGGGCAAGGGTCGCTGACTGCTCACCGGTACATCACAGAGATCCTGGAAGACCATGTGGTCCCCTATGCCAGTTTTGTTGGCGAGGGGTTCACGTTGATGCATGACAACGCTCGCGCTCACACTGCAATTATTGTGCGCGACTACCTTCAAGATGTTGGGATCTCTGTCATGCAGTGGCCAGCGAGAAGTCCAGACCTGAACCCGATTGAGCACCTATGGGACCATTTAAAACGCAAGGTTCGGTCTCGTGATCCCGCTCCTACGACTCTCCAGGAACTCAAAGATGCCGTTATTGAGGAATGGGACACTATCCCTCAAGAAGAAATTTTAAAATTGGTAAGATCCATGAGGGATCGTATGGAAGCCGTCATCAGGGCAAGGGGGGGTAACACTAGATTTTAGATTAGTTTTAAGATCATTTTTGTATTCTTTTTTGTGTAATTAATCTGTTTTAAATTAAGGATTTTTACTGTTTTATATACTTCTTTTTTTTGTGCTTTTCCAATAAAAGAAAAATAATAAATTGAATTGTTTTTGTGCTCTCCATTTCATCGCCTTTCAAATGATATCCAACATGACCGTCATTATTGATGTCAAATAAGGTTTAAAGTTGTTTGAAGTAGATTTATTGAAAGGTGCGATTTTTTTGACGCCGAGTGTATAACAAATGGATCCATCATCACTATTATCATCAGGAGCTGAGATTGCAGTCACGTCCTAACTTGTAAAAATTTAAAACAAAATATGTATTGAGACAAGAATGCTAAGGTACGAGTAAATTTTAAGTTCACCTCTTTTCCGAATTAATCTGCATCACATACCGAATTATAAATCCTTTTCCCGGCCCTCATGAATCTTAAATCAAACTTTAAAACTGTAAAATACTTACACGCAAATACTGGAGACTCGATCAATTGCACTAGTTTATCTATTTCCGTTAGAAAATCGACAGTTATTTCGAGATCGCCACTGAGTTCCAAGTTAAGGAAATAAAAATATTAACAAATTAGAAAATCTAACTCCGCGAGTGAAATTTTGATGCATAATCCATGTTCATCAAAAACTTCGTAAGAGGTTTTTCGTCACGCAAAAACCATTTTCTTTTGCCAAGCCCCCTGCGAGATACCGCCCGAAAAGAAACTTTGATTCAATATAATATATGTAATGAAATGAGTGACATTTCATTCATTTGAATTTGCCGCGCTTCGCGTATCAGCTGTCGCGTATCTATGATATTGATCTGTGTCGATGATTTAAAATGGCGAGGGACGCTGAAATTGTTGTGTGCATTTTTGTCGTAATAAAAACTCATAGAAAGAATGTGATTGAGGACTCGAGATATAGTGAACTTTAAATGTCGTTTCTTTGTTATTTCAGGGAAACAATTTGTGTTTAATTTTGGAGATCCTCAATGTCTTATAAAACGACATTTTTGTGAACTAAAAGAAGATGGACCGGCTTCAATTTGAGTTTACAATAATAGCCTCAAATGATGGCAAATCAAATGTATTAGCTATAACCTCAATATCTACTGAAGAAGGAAAATGTTATGTTTTACCCGAGGAACTGAAGCCGGTGAGTCATCATACATATATTGTTAAAACGAACACTTTCACAAAAGTAAAAAATAGCATTAAAAAAAGACACCAGAGTAGAAAAGTATGGATAAAGTTGGATGAAAATCTAAAGAAGACATATGTAGATGAGGAAGGTAATATGCAATTTTTAGATCAATATTTAGATGAAGTGAGCACAACACAAGCAAAGGACAAAAATGACACTTTGCAACAAATCTTGGAACAATTAATAGAAACTACAACTAAGAAAGAAAATCAACATAACTTAAAACATATCTCAGAAAAATTTATTATTGAAAAATTCACAAGCAAAAATCCTAATGCGATGCAATGGATAGAAATTTTTGAAAAAGAGTGTGCGCGCTTTAATATAACAAAAGATGAGACAAAAATAGATATTTTGAGGTTATTTTTAGATAAACCTTGTTTGGATTGGTATAGCTCGATGATCATAAAACTAACAATAAATTCTGAATGGAGTGAATGGAAAGACAAGTTTTTAGAAACTTTTAAAAACCAAGGATGGGACATAGTCACATATGCTCTCGCATTTAGGTATAAAGAAGGACAGTTAATTGATTATGCCATAAAAAAAGAACGGCTTTTATTAGATATAAACAAATCTATAGATTCCAAAACAATGATAGATCTTATTGCAACTGGTTTACCTGGATTTATCTTAAATAAGTTAAACAGGGATGAACTCAACAACACTACTGACTTGTTCAACGAGATAAGAAAATATGAAGGCACGATGTATAAGAAAAACTCAACTAACATAAAGAGCAGTACATTTTATAATAAAAATAAAACTTATGAGAAGAAGTCATGTAAGACTTGTGAGTCTTTGGACAAAGGGATTAGATATCATCCGGAGGAGTCATGTTGGTTCAAGAAAAATAAAAATGAACCTGAAAAAGATCTTAAAACTAAAAATGTAAACAATAACTCCATAATTGAAGTAGACATAAATACTGAGAAAAAAAACTAGTAAGCACACCATTAATCAAAATCAAGCTTTTATTAGAAAATAAACTAGAAGTGAGTGGTATTTATGATTCAGGCTCACAGATTTCTATAATAAATTCAAGATTAATAAAAGTAAAAGAAAAAAAAGATGATGTGAGCATAGCATACATGAGAACGGTTAGTGGTGTGAAGAAGATGGATGGCTTGATAACAATAAAAATTAAAATATTTGATTTAGAAGAAGAGGTGGATGTATACATAGTAGAAAATGAAGATTTTGATGATTTCATAATCGGATTAGATATGATAAAGAAATTCAGATTAACCCAAAATGAGAACTTGCAGATAGAACAAAAGAAAATAACAAATAAAATAGACAGGATGTCTAAAGATAACAGAAATGAAGATAATAATATAAAAAAATATACAGTAAATTTCAATGAACACATACAAACAGAGGAATTTATAAGTATGACAGACCATTTTGTTTATGATCCACCCCCAGTTCCCG
The DNA here is from genome assembly GCA_963855885.1 of Coenonympha glycerion. Classification (NCBI taxonomy): domain Eukaryota; kingdom Metazoa; phylum Arthropoda; class Insecta; order Lepidoptera; family Nymphalidae; genus Coenonympha; species Coenonympha glycerion. The sequence continues at coordinate 306,557 of OY979646.1, forward strand.
AGAGAGAAATAAAATGCTGTGGCACTCTTCATACACTGTATTAGGTACCGGGTTGATGGATGCAGGATTAAAAAAAATTACATTACTTACGCTACAGTGAGCGGTACATAATAGTGCGAGTCAAAGGACTACTGGCGCCATCTAGTTTACAATCCGAGAATTAAATTTATAAAGTCTTAGCATAGCAGGCCAGCGGCACTGTGCCTTCTAAACATTCCGCCCACCATGAACCGACATGGTTCATTAGTACTTCTATAGTCAAAGTTAAACAATGAATAACAGTTGCTCCTGCAGATAAGTACAAATTAATGAATCTATCACGCACAAACAAATACCTAATACAGTAAACTCTACACTGACTTACAAACAACGAATCTTTTCTGCAATAACCTTTAAACTAAATCATAATTAAATCAAAAACAAGAAACTTAAATCACAACAATTATTATCATTAATCTCGAACAGGCAAAACACACAGTTTAGAAACTGGCCTTTTAATAATATTACCTTTACATCTAAGGCTTACGACTCGAGTGACATTGTCCGAACCAGTGTGTTTTTCAACAATAATACCATAAAACCACCTAGCGGGTGGAAGATTTTCTTCTTTGACTAAAACAACATCTCCAACTTTAGGCTCAGGACAATGGCGATTCCAACGGTGGCGTTGATAAAACTGAGTAAGATATTCTGACGACCACCGTCTCCAAAAATCTTGCGTCATTCTTTGGACTAACTGCCATCGACGAAGACTACTAATATTAGACCTTTCATAATTGACTTCTGGAACGAGTATAAGGGGCTCTCCCACGAGAAAATGACCCGGAGTTAATGGATAAGGATCTTTAGCATCAGGACTAAACGAGGTCAATGGTCTTGAATTAAGGCAAGCTTCAATCTGTGAGAGTACTGTGGTCAACTCTTCAAAAGTTAAAGTAGAGTTGCCAATTACTCTTTTTAGACCTCGCCTGGCAACCATGCGCTTGTAGGCAGCTATAAATCCTTCGGAGGTCATGTCGCTCACAGCTTCAAGATGTATAGCTTTCGTAGCCATACATATAAAAAGGCAAATGTAGCCTTTGGTAGCGTGATGACCTCGGCCTTTCGTGGTTCTGATCGCAATAGGTCCTGCGTAATCTACTCCGGTTTGACAAAAAGGTCTACCAGGTGTGACACGAGACGCCGGTAACTGACCCATGATGGGTTGATTGGATGGAGAAGCATGACGTATACATGTGACACACTTTCTCACATAAAACTTGACTAAATTCTTTGCATCGACTATCCAATACCTCGATCTGATATAATTTAACATGAGTTGAGGTCCTCCGTGTAAAGTCTTGTCATGTGCTTCAGTGACTATGAGTTGTGCTAAATGAGAGTCACGTGGAATCAAAATAGGATGTTTCATGTTGTCGCTTAACTCCGAATTTTGCAGGCGTCCGCCAACACGTAACACTCCGTCGCTGTCTAAAAACAGTGTAAGCGAAAGCAACTTGCTCTTCTTCAGTACAGATCCGGTTTTGGAAATACTTTCAATTTCATTTGCAAAGAACTTCGTTTGAAAATAAATGATACACTTTTTTAGTGCATCCTGCAACTCTTGATGAGTTAAATAGGCTGGAAAAACGGTGGTACGAATGCCCAACCACTTTAAAAACCTTCTTAAATAAGCCACAGCTCTTACTAATCTTCGTAAGGTTGAAAATCTCGTGAATAACCTTTCGATTTGCTCAACTCTTTCTATTGTATGACAAACCTTGTTTGCTCTTTCTTCCAACTCAGTATCTTGGCATTCTTCAAGTGGACTGTAATTTATGCTTTCTTCGCTAAGCCAAGATGGACCTTGTTTCCACAAGTCTAAGTCGTTATAGTCTTTGACTCCCCTGGACGCACAATCAGCAGGATTCTCTTTGGATCGGACGTGTGACCATTGATTACGCTCTAAAACAGACAAAATGTCCGATACTCGATTTGCTACAAAGGTCTTCCACTTGCTTGGGTGACTGCTGAGCCACGCCAGCACAACTGTAGAGTCAGTCCAAGCATGAATTTTCTGTTTAGGAATACCCAGTGTCTCCGATACCAGCAATTTAGCCACCAGCTGAGCTCCACACAATTCTAAACGTGGAATTGAGATTTGCTTGACTGGGGATACCTTCGTCTTGGATGTGACCAAACTCAAATGAACTCTATGATCTTTATCGATAATGCGAATGTATACAACTCCAGCATAAGCATCTTTGGAAGAGTCACTGAATCCGTGCAGCTCCACCTCTAGATCATCAGCAGTCATGTGCATCCACCGAGGGATACGGAAGTTGGTCAAACGTTCCAGATCAGAACGGTAAGTAAGCCATTCCTGTAACAAGTGAGAGGGTAGTTCCTGATCCCAATCTATCCCGGATAACCAAAGTTTTTGAATGAAGATCTTCGATGTAACTATGGTTGGGGCTATCCAACCTAAGGGATCGAACAAGCGGGATATATCAGATATTACTTTCCTCTTTGTCACTGGAATTTCTAACGGCGGTAGACGAACACTGTACTCAAATTCATCGGTGCTGCTGTTCCAGGTAAGTCCTAAAACTTTCTGTATAACTTGTGCTTCTTTCTCCGTTCCTATCTCTAATTTCTGCTCCTTCTCTCCACTTGCTTCTCCTATTTTCTCCATAAACTCCTTGCTATTACTTGCCCATTTCTGGAGTTCAAATCCTCCCTTTTCTAATATGCTACTGATTTCATTTTTTATTTTTAGACACTCTTCGACAGTTTGGCAGCCCGTCATGAGATCATCCATATAAAAATCTTGCAGGATTTTCTCAACAGCATCCGCATGATTTTTACCCTCATCGTGAGCTACTTGCTGCAGGACTTTAACGGCAAGGTAAGGTGCGGAAGCAGTTCCGAAAGTAACACGTAATAATCTATAATGTTGTATTGTTCCAGATTCATCGCGCCATAAAATACGCTGAAACTCATCTGCATCCTCCGGTGTTACTTTCACTTGCCGGTACATCTTAACGATGTCTGATACCATACAGACAGGGTGCTTCCTCCATCTCATCACAATGTGCCTCAAAGTATCCTGTAGAGGTGGTCCTACTAGGAGCTCATTGTTCAGGCTCGACACGCCATTGCTTCCGGAACAAGATGCATCAAAAACCACTCTTACCTTTGATGTGGTCTTGTCTGTCCGTATTATTGCAAAATGGGGTAAGTAAACCACATCCGATTTATCACGCTGCTCTTCAGGAACCAACTCCATGTGATCAAGCTGTAAGTATTCTTCAATTACTTCTCTATATTGTTTTTTAAATTCTGCATTCTTAGATAATTTCTTTTCCAGTTGACATAGCCTTTTAGTAGCGATATCTTTAAATTTACCTTCTTTACAGGTTGGGTTAACATCTCGAAAAGGAAGTTTTACAATATAGCGACCACTATCATCTCTACTTACCGTTTTAGTAAAGATATCTTCGCATTTTTGTTCATCATCTGTCAGCATCTTCTTCTTATTGAGGACTTCATCTGACTCCAACTCCCAGAATTTTCTCAAAATATCTACCTCATCATATTGGGTATGCATGCTGACAATGACGCTATTCCCTTGGCATAATTCAGAATCGGGAGAGTCTGAATGAATCTGACCAGATAAAATCCAACCCAAATGAGTATCCTGGGCAATTGGATATCCATTAGGGCCTTTGACAATACCTTCCTTCAATATCTGGCAATAAACATCTGCGCCAAGTAACAAATCAATTTTATCAGGTTGGTAAAACTTAGGATCAGCTAACTTCAAATTTACTAGTGCTGGCCACGGCTTAACATCTACCTTTTTAGAAGGAATGAAAGATGTTAATTTCTTTAAGACGTGTGCTTGTACTACAACACTAAAATCGGAATCGTGTAATGACTTTAGCTTTATCTCTACCGTAGACGAAGAGGCTTCGTCCTTACCTCCGACACCAGATATATATACACGCTTAGGAATCTTTTTTAATCCTAGCGCTTGCACAGCTGACTCTGTGATAAGCGTAGCCATTGAACCTTGGTCTACTAAGCTCCTGATAATCAAACCGTCTCTACCTGCTTTAGACTCTACCTCCACTAAAGCAGTAGCTAAAAGAACTTGACTATGCAAATTTGAGAAACAAGTTGTAACATTCGCTACTTCACCTTGCGATGTGGTTGCCGAAGATACTACCACTCTGTCACCATTCGAATCTCCACTCTCCCGTGCCTCGGCTGTACTGCTAGGATGAAGTAGTATGTTGTGTTTACGTCTGCAAATATTACACCGAATAGATTTACGGCAAAAATAAACTCCGTGGTGTCCAAAACAATTAAAACATAAACCATTGGTTCGGACAAAGTCATGTTTTGTATCATAATTAGCCTCTACAAATTTTTTACAATTAATAAGCGTGTGGTCGGCCTTACAATAAGGACAAACAAGATTGGATTTACTAACATTTGGACTAGAACTAGAATTTGTTACATGAGAAACGTTAATTTTATTGCTAGTACTTGGCTTTTGTTTAACATTAATAAACTCAAGGGATCTAAATTTATGATTAAGAAAATTCCTGAACGTGGACAGAGAAGGTAAATCGTCGGATTCATTTGCTTTTAGCTCCCATTGCTTCCTGGACTCAGGATCAAGTTTCTGACTCATGATGAAAATTACCATGATATCCCAATTTGATGTATCGACGTCTATATTTCGTAATGCACTCAAACATTCATTCATATTGTCTAACAATTCTTTAAGTGCCGTGGACGATTCATGTTGCAACATTTTTTGACTCATGAACCGTTTCAAGATATTGTTTGCTAAATATTTTTTGTTATCGTATCGACTACGTAACTGAGTCCAGCAAGCTTCATAATTCTTATCTGTAATTGGCACATGTCTCAATAATTGTTCCGCTTCTCCGACCAAATGCGTCTTCAAGTAATGCAGTTTTTGAACATTATCTAATTTACTATTACTATCAATCAACGATGCAAACAGATCTCTAAAACTGGCCCACTCCGTATATTTTCCAGAAAATTTAGGAATTGTAATTTTTGGCAGATGTACTTGATGACTTTCACTTTCTCCTGAAGAGTCTGATTGAATCTTCTTATCTCCATCTTTGGTTCTAAATCTTGAAAGACGATCTTTCAATTCCGTTTTGTATTCCATGTGTACATCTTCAGTTTGGCTATAAAGATCTTTCGACATATATTCTGACAATTCTAAAACTTTTCTGTCAAATTCCGCAATTAATCGATCATGATTGTTTTTAAATTTACTCCATTCCTGATCCAAATGCTCAAGTCTAGCCTGAATGTATCCTTCCGTTACCCTTTCTTTTGGAGATTTTTTATAATTTACAAAACTTTTGTGAATTCTTTTATAAATGTCTTCTTGAAGTCTCACTAAAGAATCCATCTTCAGAAGTTAAAGTTCTGATTACATTCAGTGTTTAAAACCAAATCAAAGTTCAAAGTCTTCAAATTTTTCTAAGTTGAAATTCCTTCAAAATATTCTAAGTCCAAAATCTTCCAAATTTTTCTAAGTCCCAGATCGATCAAATTTTATTAAGTCCCAGATCGACCAAATTTTTCTAAGTCGAAACTTATCAAATTTTTCTAAGTCCCAGATCGACGAAAATTTTCTAAGTGTTTGAAGTTAAAACACTTAGGCGAAATCGGGCATAGGTTCCCCGTCTCAACCAAAAGTCACTTAAAATTTTACAAGTCCATGCACTAATGAATTTCTTTAAAGTTATTTTATTCTTGGACTGAAGGTTCACTTTACTACTTAAATTTAAACACTCACAGTTCTCCGATGCACTCACTATGCCCGCACTGTCGCACCAGCTGCTCCGACTCCTGGCTCCGCACTTGGTACCTGCTTGCTCCGCCCACCGTCTGCACTCCTCAGCAGCACCACGCCGGAACCGCCCACCGGTCAAAAATTCGGCTCGGAAGGCCACTTCTTGTTTATGATCCACCCCCAGTTCCCGAGAGAGAAATAAAATGCTGTGGCACTCTTCATACACTGTATTAGGTACCGGGTTGATGGATGCAGGATTAAAAAAAATTACATTACTTACGCTACAGTGAGCGGTACATAATAGTGCGAGTCAAAGGACTACTGGCGCCATCTAGTTTACAATCCGAGAATTAAATTTATAAAGTCTTAGCATAGCAGGCCAGCGGCACTGTGCCTTCTAAACACATTTAGATAATCAAAAGAAAATTGAGATAGAGAAAATTATAAAGGAATATAAAACAATATTTGCTAAGGACAAGTATGATATAGGTTCAGTTAAAGATTATGAAGCTCGCATAGATTTACAAGTAAATAAATATTGTAGTAAAAGACCATACAGATATACAATACAAGATAGATTAGAAATTGAAGAGCAAATATCGATGTTACTAAAGAACAATTTAATAGAAGAATCATACAGTCCTTTCGCTGCTCCAGTGACATTGGCGTTTAAAAAAGGTGAAAATAGAAAATCCCGTTTATGTGTAGATTTCAGAGAGTTAAACAAAATAGTTATACCACAAGCTCAACCATTTCCTTTGATAGATGATCTAATTATTAAAACTAGAAATTGCAAGTATTTTACTACACTAGATATAAACTCAGCATTTTGGGCAATACCATTACGGGTGGAAGACAGAAGTAAAACAGGATTTGTCACACAAGATGGCCACTTCCAGTGGACCTGCCTCCCTTTTGGCTTGAAAACATCACCAGCAATTTTCCAGAGAATCTTAAGCAATATTCTAAGAAAACACAATCTCACAGGATACTCTGTTAACTATATCGATGATATTTTGATATACTCGTCTACCTTTGAAGAACATATAAGGCACATTAGAAATGTATTAGAGGCAATAATTAAAGAAGGCTTTAGACTGAAGTTTAAGAAATGTACCTTTGCTTCAGACTCAGTAAAATACCTCGGCCATATAATTCAGAACAATTCAGTAAGACCACTAAAAGACAATTTGATTTCAATAAGGAACTTGCCAACTCCTAAGACGCAAAAGAACATCAGACAATTTTTGGGAAAAATAAACTTCTACCATGACTATATACCAAGAAGTGCAATTATTTTAGATCCATTACACAATTTATTACGAAAAAACGAGAAATTTGTATGGTCAGAGAAATGTGAAGAAGCATTCAATCTGATAAAAAGATATTTATGTTCGCAACCGGTCTTGGAAATATTCGACAAAGACTTACCAATCAAAATCTTTACCGATGCATCTTTGGAGGGCATTGGAGCAATATTAAAACAGACACAACTAGATGGTAAAGACAAACCGGTGGCATATTTCTCAAAAAAATTGAATGAACATCAAAAACGGAAAAAGGCTATATATTTAGAATGTCTTGCTATGAAAGAAGCTGTTAAATATTGGCAGCACTGGCTCATCGGAAAACAATTCACCATTTACTCAGATCACAAACCTCTAGAGAACATGAACATTAAATGCAGGACAGATGAAGAATTGGGTGATCTCACATACTACCTATCTCAGTATGACTTTACCGTAAAATATATACCTGGTAAAGAAAATGTAGAAGCAGACTGTTTGAGCCGAAACCCTGTATTAGAACCAGAAGATAACAGAGAGGAAACATTGAGAATAGTTAATTTAATACAAATAAAAGATATAGTTGGAGACCAAGAGAAAAATGAAACAATAAGAGAAAAGAAACAAAATTTAATACTAAAAAATAATATCTATTATAAAAAAATAAAGAAACAGGAAAAGATTATCCTCTCAGAAGAATTTAGTAAAAAACTTATAAAAAAGGTGCATGAAGATTTATGCCATATTGGGATCAGACAACTGCAGAAAAAAATAAGTTCAATATATACGGCTATAAACCTAACAAAAAATATCATAAATATTTGTAAAACATGTGAAATATGCATAAAAAATAAATCAAGATGTCAAAAAAAAATTGGATTAATGTCACAACTGGGACCAGCTACCAAACCATTTGAAATAATGTCAATGGATACTATTGGTGGATTTGGAGGATCTAGGTCTACAAAGAAATATCTACACCTTTTAGTAGATCACTACACAAGATATGCATTTATTGCGACTTCGAAAACCCAGAATGCATGTGACTTTATAAATTTAACAAAGAAAGTACTAGAGACAGATGAGATTGGAATTATCCTGACAGATCAATATCCGGGCATAAATTCAAGAGAATTTAAACAATTTTTGCAGGAAAATAATATTAAACTAATTTTTACAGCCGTGAATACACCATTCTCGAACGGCTTGAATGAAAGATTAAACCAAACAATAGTAAATAAAATAAGGTGTAAAATGAATGAGAAAAATAATAAGAGAACATGGACAACACTGGCAAGAGAATGTATACAAAAATATAATGAAACAGAACACTCCGTTACAGGTTTTGCACCAAAATATTTACTGGATGGTACAAATGTCAGTATTCTACCAAATGAATTCAAAACGATGGAAAAAGAAGACAAGTGGATTGCTGATAGAAGATTGGCATTAGAGAATACAATAAAATCTCATGAGTTTAACAAGAAAATATTTGATAGAAATAGAAAAATGCAAGAATTTAATGTAGGAGACAGTGTATATGTAGAAAATGGACATAGACTGAATAGAAAGAAATTAGACGAATTAAAAATAGGCCCTTTCAAAATAATAGAGAAAATATCGAATTCCATTTATAGGATTGATACAGGCAACAGAAAAACAGAATCAACATTATTTCATATAACAAAATTGCAACCTGTCATAACAGAGGCTGAAGAAGATGAAGGAGATGATAATGAATATGAAGATGACTTATAAGTACATTTTACAGATATATTGCTTAGAATTTTCGCTCTTAGGGGGGGAGATGTAATGAAATGAGTGACATTTCATTCATTTGAATTTGCCGCGCTTCGCGTATCAGCTGTCGCGTATCTATGATATTGATCTGTGTCGATGATTTAAAATGGCGAGGGACGCTGAAATTGTTGTGTGCATTTTTGTCGTAATAAAAACTCATAGAAAGAATGTGATTGAGGACTCGAGATATAGTGAACTTTAAATGTCGTTTCTTTGTTATTTCAGGGAAACAATTTGTGTTTAATTTTGGAGATCCTCAATGTCTTATATATATAAAGGATACAAGGTGGTGATGAGTGCGGCGCAGTGGCGGTAGTTGTGCGTGAGCAGGCACAGCGCCAGCAGCGCCACCGGGCTGTGGCACCAGCACGCGTACAGCGTCTCGAACAGCGACACCGTGGCCTACCCGCATTTACACGATATTGTAACATTAGTTGTGCGTGAGCAGGCACAGCGCCAGCAGCGCCACCGGGCTGTGGCACCAGCACGCGTACAGCGTCTCGAACAGCGACACCGTGGCCTACCCGCATTTACACGATATTGTAACATTAGTTGTGCGTGAGCAGGCACAGCGCCAGCAGCGCCACCGGGCTGTGGCACCAGCACGCGTACAGCGTCTCGAACAGCGACACCGTGGCCTACCCGCATTTACACGATATTGTAACATTAGTTGTGCGTGAGCAGGCACAGCGCCAGCAGCGCCACCGGGCTGTGGCACCAGCACGCGTACAGCGTCTCGAACAGCGACACCGTGGCCTACCCGCATTTACACGATATTGTAACATTAGTTGTGCGCGAGCAGGCACAGCGCCAGCAGCGCCACCGGGCTGTGGCACCAGCACGCGTACAGCGTCTCGAACAGCGACACCGTGGCCTACCCGCATTTACACGATATTGTAACATTAGTTGTGCGTGAGCAGGCACAGCGCCAGCAGCGCCACCGGGCTGTGGCACCAGCACGCGTACAGCGTCTCGAACAGCGACACCGTGGCCTACCCGCATTTACACGATATTGTAACATTAGTTGTGCGTGAGCAGGCACAGCGCCAGCAGCGCCACCGGGCTGTGGCACCAACACGCGTACAGCGTCTCGAACAGCGACACCGTGGCCTACCCGCATTTACACGATATTGTAACATTAGTTGTGCGCGAGCAGGCACAGCGCCAGCAGCGCCACCGGGCTGTGGCACCAGCACGCGTACAGCGTCTCGAACAGCGACACCGTGGCCTACCCGCATTTACACGATATTGTAACATTAGTTGTGCGCGAGCAGGCACAGCGCCAGCAGCGCCACCGGGCTGTGGCACCAGCACGCGTACAGCGTCTCGAACAGCGACACCGTGGCCTACCCGCATTTACACGATATTGTAACATTAGTTGTGCGCGAGCAGGCACAGCGCCAGCAGCGCCACCGGGCTGTGGCACCAGCACGCGTACAGCGTCTCGAACAGCGACACCGTGGCCTACCCGCATTTACACGATATTGTAACATTAGTTGTGCGCGAGCAGGCACAGCGCCAGCAGCGCCACCGGGCTGTGGCACCAGCACGCGTACAGCGTCTCGAACAGCGACACCGTGGCCTACCCGCATTTACACGATATTGTAACATTAGTTGTGCGTGAGCAGGCACAGCGCCAGCAGCGCCACCGGGCTGTGGCACCAGCACGCGTACAGCGTCTCGAACAGCGACACCGTGGCCTACCCGCATTTACACGATATTGTAACATTAGTTGTGCGCGAGCAGGCACAGCGCCAGCAGCGCCACCGGGCTGTGGCACCAGCACGCGTACAGCGTCTCGAACAGCGACACCGTGGCCTACCCGCATTTACACGATATTGTAACATTAGTTGTGCGCGAGCAGGCACAGCGCCAGCAGCGCCACCGGGCTGTGGCACCAGCACGCGTACAGCGTCTCGAACAGCGACACCGTGGCCTACCCGCATTTACACGATATTGTAACATTAGTTGTGCGCGAGCAGGCACAGCGCCAGCAGCGCCACCGGGCTGTGGCACCAGCACGCGTACAGCGTCTCGAACAGCGACACCGTGGCCTACCCGCATTTACACGATATTGTAACATTAGTTGTGCGCGAGCAGGCACAGCGCCAGCAGCGCCACCGGGCTGTGGCACCAGCACGCGTACAGCGTCTCGAACAGCGACACCGTGGCCTACCCGCATTTACACGATATTGTAACATTAGTTGTGCGTGAGCAGGCACAGCGCCAGCAGCGCCACCGGGCTGTGGCACCAGCACGCGTACAGCGTCTCGAACAGCGACACCGTGGCCTACCCGCATTTACACGATATTGTAACATTAGTTGTGCGTGAGCAGGCACAGCGCCAGCAGCGCCACCGGGCTGTGGCACCAGCACGCGTACAGCGTCTCGAACAGCGACACCGTGGCCTACCCGCATTTACACGATATTGTAACATTAGTTGTGCGCGAGCAGGCACAGCGCCAGCAGCGCCACCGGGCTGTGGCACCAGCACGCGTACAGCGTCTCGAACAGCGACACCGTGGCCTACCCGCATTTACACGATATTGTAACATTAGTTGTGCGCGAGCAGGCACAGCGCCAGCAGCGCCACCGGGCTGTGGCACCAGCACGCGTACAGCGTCTCGAACAGCGACACCGTGGCCTACCCGCATTTACACGATATTGTAACATTAGTTGTGCGCGAGCAGGCACAGCGCCAGCAGCGCCACCGGGCTGTGGCACCAGCACGCGTACAGCGTCTCGAACAGCGACACCGTGGCCTACCCGCATTTACACGATATTGTAACATTAGTTGTGCGCGAGCAGGCACAGCGCCAGCAGCGCCACCGGGCTGTGGCACCAGCACGCGTACAGCGTCTCGAACAGCGACACCGTGGCCTACCCGCATTTACACGATATTGTAACATTAGTTGTGCGCGAGCAGGCACAGCGCCAGCAGCGCCACCGGGCTGTGGCACCAGCACGCGTACAGCGTCTCGAACAGCGACACCGTGGCCTACCCGCATTTACACGATATTGTAACATTAGTTGTGCGCGAGCAGGCACAGCGCCAGCAGCGCCACCGGGCTGTGGCACCAGCACGCGTACAGCGTCTCGAACAGCGACACCGTGGCCTACCCGCATTTACACGATATTGTAACATTAGTTGTGCGCGAGCAGGCACAGCGCCAGCAGCGCCACCGGGCTGTGGCACCAGCACGCGTACAGCGTCTCGTGCACATTATAATCTGCGGTGTGCGCACTCACGGGGTCGTCGAAGGCGCGCAGCCGGAGCCGCAAGTGGTGCAGCTCGGCGGCCGTCAGCAGCAGCGTGGCGAGCACGTCGACCAGGCGCGCCGCGAAGCGCAGCTCGCGCTCGCCGCGCAGCGCGATGGCCACGCCGCGGTACACCGCCTCCGCGCCCACCAGCACGCACAGCTGCCTGACACACCGACACACGTGAGCCACATACATGTACATTGTAAAACTGGTCCTTCGAGCCGGATAATTATGTGCAACGAATCTTATCTTCTCCTGATTGCTGCTTCAGTTTTTCTGTGAACTCTGGTGTCACGATGACGGCTCTCGATCTATTGTGACGCCGATTTGAGCTACGAATACATTTGGTTTTGATTTCGGAAAAGTTAGAAACGTTGGCTCACTATACTAGAATGTTTTTGTATTGCAAATAACGACAAGACCAGCAAAACTTTCACTTGATTAAGCAGTATCCTATCAGGTGCAGTATGTCCCAGGCCCTCCAAACCGAAATATAGTAATACTTCGTAATTTCAAAGTTTATGTCTTACGAAATACAGTCTACATAAAATACATTAGCGTTTTCAAAAATCTGGGCTTAAAAATACATCAAACATGGTATTACCTAATAATAAAAGCTCCTCTGTCTTCCAAAAGGTTTTCATCGGCCGCGAGTAACCTCAACAGAGCTTTCAGAAATTTGTGGTAGTAGGGGCTCGATTCTAAGTCCACTGTGAAACAAACAAAGAGAATTAAACATCTAGCAAAGAACAATCAACATGAAAACTGCACCAAACGCGTACCTACTACGCCTACGGCTAAATTACTCGGTGTTATACTTTGGGGTAAAAGCATAAAGATACAAAATATATTTTTAGTGTAGAAAAAACAAACAATGCAAACGCATTATCTTTACAGATACTGCGAGCCGTATTAAAACAAGTGCGAGTCGGACTCGCGCACCGAGGGTTCCATACCATGAAAGAAGTAAAACTTTAAAGGAATCATTTTCATTCATTGAATTTACGAGTATAATTTACAAGTAGGTACCTTTGTTGGCGAACCACAAACCTTACTTTGTTTTTAGAGGTTTATTGTTAACTAGCTGTTGCCCGCGGCTTCGCCCGCGTGAATTACGGTTTTTTTTACATAATATACCTTCCTACTTGAATTCCTTGATTTTTCGCGGGATTCTGGTGTGATGTTGTACAGAAACCTGTTCTTACTTTACACGGGTTTTCTTGTAGTGATTTTGGAAACTCCTTTTTCTTACTAATAATATAAAGTTTCATTAATACGTAGTTGAAAAATCAAAAGGACGATTTTAACTGTCGATATTTCGACCCATGTGGCACAGGTCGTGGTCACTACGTGACCACGAATTGTACCAATGTATCGAAATATCGACAGTTAAAATCGTCCTTTTCCAATTCATTGTGATTTTTATTCTGAAACCACGCAATATGTCAAAAATCATTAAACCATGTGGAAAGTTGTACTGGTGGTAGAACTCTTCTTTCAGAGTTCGGCCGGGTAGGTACCACTGGGATAAAATACTCTACTAACAATAAACCCCAGCCCAACATAATATAAGAGTCTTTTAAAAATCTTTGCTTCATCTCAATACAATCCAAAACATCAGAATGGGCAATGGCTATATATTTCTTTACGTATAAGAAGACCTTAGATGACAGTCAGTCGGTTAGGATCGATAAGACCTAAGAGTTAAAAATATTTGTGAACCATTATCTTACCCTTTCCATATTGCGGATGATAAAGACGCGGCACTCCGGGAATGTCGAAAGAAGTGAAAACTTGTCTTAACAGTGCCATCTTAATATAAAGTCAGGAAACAGTAAATAACATGACAGTTAATTTTTATTTAAAAAAATTCGGTAGTACCTATCTCAAAGTTTTACATTCAAGTTCCACATAAATTGTAGAGATGGCGCTATACGGTATAACGTAGCGATAACGCCAGTTACATGATTTTTGTTCACCCTAAAAGTGAAAAATTTGAAACCATACAAAATCTCCTGCTAAGCCTATGTATCTACGGCTGTAAGAGTACTCCAGTCTAACTTCAGCTCTACGTCTTAGCCCTAGGTTCTTTATCCATTCCGAGTTTCAAGTCACCTACTTGAACTTATCGCTAAAGGTTCTGATGCCTGTAATTTCTGAACTACCAAAGTGATGATGATAAAATTTGTATGGAATAATTTTTTAAGAACCTCCTTTCTAACGAAGAAAAAATGAATGAAATCGGACAACGCGTTAATGAATTATAAGTAAATACACATTTTGACTTTGATGCCGTCTTCCAGGAAAACCATGATGAATTTCGGGACAAAAAGTATCCTATGTCCTACCTCAGGGTATGAACTATAATCATGTCAAGTTTCATTTTAATCCATCCAGCGGATTAGCCGTGATGCCCGGTCGTGAAACAGACAGACAGACAGACAGACAGACAGACAGACAGACAGACAGACGGACAGACAGACAGACAAAAATTAAACAAATTACAGTTTTGGCTTCAGTATCGACTAAATAGTGTCCTCCAACAAAAAATTTCAAAATATCTTCAATGTACAGAATTCGACCCTTTACAGTTTTATTATAAGTATAGATATCACAAAAAGTATATTAGTTAACGAGTTGATTTTATTTTTCCTGTAAAATATACGTTAGCTTCTATTGATCATAATTATTTCAGATTTTTCGGTTGGTAAACTTCGGAGATAAGGGGGGAACGGTATTTTTTTTGACAGTTTGCCCAATAAATCAAAAACTATCAAGCAAAAAAAAAATCGATTTTAGAATACACAAGTAACGCCCTTTCATATGATACCTCACTCAATATTGTTATCACATTTTGAATTTTTTTTTTTTTTATGATTGCAATGACGGCGTGCCGCAATTACCTACAACTATTCCAAATTTCAGGTCGATAGCTAACAGTTACTGAAATAATCGAGTGTGACAGACGGACGGACGGACGGACGGACGGACGGACGGACGGACGGACGGAGAAAGTCTCACCATAAGGGTTCCATTTTTACCATTTTGGTATGGAACCCTAAAAATGGAATGTTTACCTTGGCTTTTATTAATATTTTATCTTCAATATCACATCAATTGACTGTACTCACCGCTGCCATCAGCCCCTGCCGCCGCGCCAGTAGCAGCCGTAGCAGTAGCGGCAGTAGCAGTAGCGGCAGTAGCAGGAGCGGCAGTAGCAGGAGCGGCAGTAGCATGAGCGGCAGTAGCAGAGGGGCAGGAGCAGATCTCGGCGAGCACGGCGAGCGCGCGGCGCACCACGTCGTCGGCCGCGTCCGTGAGGCTGCCCACCACGCTCACGAACACCAGCTCCGTCTGCTGGTACATCTGGCGGCACAACGACGCTGCTTTGGAAATAATGCCAGAACTTATCCGGCACAACAATGCTGCTTTGGGAATAATGCCAGAACTTATCCGGCACAACAATGCTGCTTTGGGAATAATGCCAGAACTTATCCGGCGCAACAATGCTGCTTTGGGAATAATGCCAGAACTTATCCGGCACAACAATGCTGCTTTGGGAATAATGCCAGAACTTATCCGGCGCAACAATGCTGCTTTGGGAATAATGCCAGAACTTATCCGGCACAACAATGCTGCTTTGGGAATAATGCCAGAACTTATCCGGCACAACAATGCTGCTTTGGGAATAATGCCAGAACTTATCCGGCACAACAATGCTGCTTTGGGAATAATGCCAGAACTTATCCGGCACAACAATGCTGCTTTGGGAATAATGCCAGAACTTATCCGGCACAACAATGCTGCTTTGGGAATAATACCAGAACTTATCCGGCACAACAATGCTGCTTTGGGAATAATACCAGAACTTATCCGGCACAACAATGCTGCTTTGGGAATAATGCCAGAACTTATCCGGCACAACAATGCTGCTTTGGGAATAATGCCAGAACTTGTCATTTACGAGAAACGTGGTGGATCGGAAGCAACTTTTAGTTCAATGAACGATCTGTGAACGAGGGAAATATCGGTTTGCAAATTGGTTCGTAATGAATTTAAATAATAAACATTCTGTTATGTTACTATTTGAAAGCAATGGGCGGGCACACACGGGGCATTGGTGGTGGAATGGCAGCCACGTACCGGAAAACTCACTGTCGGTAGACCTATTTGGACGGACAACATAAATAATATTACTGGGAGTCGCTGGCGCCAGGCGAAGTAATATAGTGGTGTTTGGCAGTCATTTCAGGAGACCTATGTCCAATAGCATACGTCCTGGTAATTTCGTACTTCTAAATGCAAGTATGTCAGTGACCTCCCCAGCGCAGGGGACGCGCGCTCGGATTTGAGTGGGAGGTCGCAGGTTCGATTCCCGCCACGGGCCACTTTGGAATTTTATTATTTGTAAATTAGCTCAGTTCTGGTCTGGTAGGAGGTTTTGGCCATAACTAGTCACCAACCTACCAGCAAATACGTACCACCAAGCGATCTAGCGTTTCGGTGCGATGCTGTGTAGAAACCGTTGAAGTGACTTTCCTTACCCCTTCCAAGTTAATACGTTAACATCTTCGGCTGCATCATCACTTACCATCAGGTGAGATCGCAGTCAAGTACTAACTTGTAGTGTAAAAAAAACCTCAGAAGGCAGCTTGTTGTACAGATGCAGGATCCAGTCCAGAGCCGCCACTTTGGTGTGCACGGAGCTGTGGTGCAGCATCTGAGTCAGCACGCCCACCACCGCGGGCAGGTTCAGCCGCGGGGGACCCTCGTCCTCGCCTTCGGCTGGGGCGTCAGGGTCCTCGGACGGCGCGCGGGACTCTGACATCTCGGACACCAGCTTGGTCAGCTGCAGGTTGACGGTGGCCGCCGTCTCCCGGATCTCTGATTTGTATGTAGTAACTGACCGGTACTATAGTAATGTGGTACAACACGAGACACGCACAAAAGCTCTAGGGTAACAAATCTTTAGTGTGCGGACGATACATACGAGGTTAACATCGCACAAATGTCTTGGTGTAAATAAAGAATAATCTCTAAATCAAATACATATACAGAGAGGGGGATAGTTGGGATTTATACCACCCAATCTTTTGCTGGCCGCTTTTAATATTTGTCGTGTCGTAAGTTTAGATATGTGCCTGTATGTTGGCATTTACTTCCGTGAGTAAATACTATATAAAGTAAATCTAGGGCACCTGGAAGAGATCCTCATATAATGTAGTGATAAGATGTCCTTGGGCATGTCCTGTGTTTGTTGATAATTTTTTAATTTTTTCTGTGCTAAATAAATAAATACTATACATAATATATTACGAGTATATGAAAGCTTGTAAAAAGGCATATTCCTCTGTTTGTCTGTCTACAACTTCAACAATAAGTTTTCCCCACAACATAAATAAATAATTAAACTAATAATTTATTTGCTAACAATCTTAGAACACAGCACAGAGCCTGTTGGAAGCACCCTCCACCTCAAGTAAGTTAGTCTTTATTAAAGTGAAACTTTTATTACATCGTCTCAAACTTTTTCGTCTGTGTGTTGCATGTCGCGTGACGGTCGGCCGCGGAGTAGGGATAAAGTAAAAGGCGCTCATCAGAGCAGCCAAGGCCACAATAGTTTCACTTTTACCGTGGTTTCATAAAACCACACAATCCTTTTATAATCTCCTCACGGTACGGACCTCCGGTGCGTACTGCTGGACGGGATCGTATGCGAAGTTTCTGGCCCAGTTTATTATCAGGATCTCGTGGGTTCGGCGGCCAATTTCGGAAAGCTACGGGAGTTCGCGCACGCATGGCATAAGAGGCGGAGCGGCTTGGAGTGACACAGAGACTTATTTGCTACGGACAGCGACGGCGCGAGGCGAGTCCGTTTTTGTATCGTCCTGCCCCAGAATGGGGAGAGTGAGCACATAGGGACAAGGAGCGAGAGGAAACAATTTGTAGGGAGTCAAGAAGGCGCCCCGGGAACACGCCAAGAGCAAGTACCGAACGGGCGCCCTCCCGCGATTCGGCCCCCATAACCGCGAGGTTGATTGGGCCATGGGTGGTGGAGGGTTGTCCCTATGTAATCCTTTTATAATTATTGGTTATAGACATGGTTATAACAGATGGAACAGTACAGTACGGGTGTGCTGCGGCGGCGGCGCGTCAAAGGATACTCTTCCTGGGCTCGTCGGTGTAGGCGAGGCACGGCAGCGCGGCCAGCAGCACGCCCGACGCGAACGGCAGCACGCGCGCGCCGCTCAGCTCCGCGAACTCCTTCAGCCACGTCACCGCCGTCAGCTGCGCGCCGCCGCACAGTGTTACATTCGAGGGGACATTTGATGACTCTGTCGCTCGACACGAAATTCACGTGTCCCGCGCGATGTCGCCCGACATCGCTCGGGACATTTACGGGTCGCACAACATGTCGCAAGTCGACGGTCTACACTCTGCAAGCGTCGACTCGTGCGACATTCGTGTCCCTCGACAGTCGCCGGACAGTGAGAACGTGTGTGTTCCGAAAATGGCAGTAGTGTGGTAAGCTGCACTGAACAACACTACTTCCTCGGGCGACATACTGATCGCGACTGGACAATGTGATCGAGTCGTATGTCGCGGGATATTGTCCCACAACTTTTGCAGAGACAACTACGTGAATGTCGAGCGACAAGTATCTGCGACATGTCGCCTAGTGAAAATGAGCCTTTACTTTGCACAACAGCTCGTCATAACATTTGGTATAATAGAATAAATAAAATAGGTGCGTTTTGGCTTTTGAGACAGACCATAGAATGTAACTTGGAAGGAAACTGAAAGAAACAATAATTTATAACATAAAGTATTTTGAAAACCAGTTACGTTCTCAGTCATTTATTTTTTAATTCTATTGTTGGTTGTAACCCCCTTATATGCTGAATTTTACCAGCTTCATTTGATTTTATTACAAATAATAATAATAACAGATAATTAATATTTCTATTATTCTAAGAATAATTATTTATCTGCAATTTGTTAATTGCTTAATTTAGTTTACAATCTTGTAATTTTTTTTCTAGTTACTTAATTGTTTTTAATGGATTTTTTATTGCACGCCTATATGACAAAACATGTTGAAACTTCGAATCCTAAGTAATCTTTATTCCTAACAAACATTATATGCAAAAAATAAATTGTTCAATTTGATTTGATTGCAAGGTTTGACTCACCTGCAGCAGTTCTTCAGTGGCCTGGGCGTGCGTGATGAGGATGTTGATCATGGCCTGGAAGTTGACCTCCGCCGGCTCCTTCTTGATGCTGCGCAGGAACTCGTTCAGCTGCACCTCACATCTGGGTACACACCGACACGTTCACACCGCTCTCCCTTTGCCGTTGCACTCATAGCTTACTCCTACGCTCAATTTGAGGAGTTGAAAAGTTCTTCGTGTACCAGTGTATATTTTGAGATGATTATTACTTTAGTATGTGTTTGGTGATGCTATGTGTATGGTATTTTAGTCCATAGATCGTTGGGCACCATTCCTAATGGAATTGAATTAATATTACCAGCAGGTATCTTATGAGGATTTTTCCTCCTCCCATAAAAAAAATCCAGCGACACTACTTACACGGACATATTATCGTATGTTGTCGGATGTCGGACACCATTATGTCGGTGAAAAGTCAATGTAAGACTCACATGCGTCGTATCTCCGGGTTGGGGTCGTCCAACACCGTGAACAGGCCGTCCAGCAGGTCGGGCAGGTGCTTGCGCAGGCCCAGCGCCGGCGCCGCGTCCAGCGCCGACACCCACGCCACCGCGAACTGCCGCGACGCCGCGCTGCGCGTGTACATGCGCTCCCGCACCAGCGGCACGATGGACGACAGCTCCAGGCCCGAGCTCTCCGTCACTATGTCCTGGAAACACATTTTTTAGAGGTTGAATACAATAAATACAGGAAAATCATACGAATCACTTTTCTTACAGAACCACAAACTTTACTTTGTTTTTTGAGGTTTATTGTTAATAGCAAACAAAGTTGATTACGCACCGCGCCTGTGCACGATGAATCAGCGGGCAACTGCCGGGCCCATCAGAGCAGTCCAGCGGATTCTCACAGGCAGCGGCGGTGGCGGGTCGAAAAAGGCCCGCCAAAAAATTTTATTAGGCGATTTGCACTGGGTTTAATCCCGCGGCACAGAGTGACTTACTACTAGGTACTTACCGGCGCATGGAGACAGCCAGCACGTGGAATCCGGGGAGTGTGTTCGTGTAGGATGAATGTAGTGTGTGGTGTCTGCGGTGTTAAATGCAAATAGGAACACACTCTCCCTTTGTTGAGGGATCTTTCGCGGCGGCGGTACGAAATCGCGGGTAGCGAAGTGAGTCCGCGGCGGCGAGGTGTCCAGGTGGCACGTGAGCACAAAAAACAGTGTTCCTGATAGTAAAATGGGCCGCAGCGTTAGAAGGACGCGGCGGCCAACACGGCAAACTAAGGAACTCAATAAATCGGGGCTCGTAAACTAAACGACACGGGCGTGGCCGGCAAATTTCACGCGGGCAACGCGGATTTTTCCAGTCGGCTTGTAGAAACGGACTCGGAGTGGCGGCGTGGCCGGCAAACAACACGCGGGCGACGCGGAACAAAATGGTACGCGATAAATAGCTCCTCACAAATAATAAGACAGCGCGATGCGGCGTGGCGGGCGACTTTACGCGGGCGAACGCGGCACACACACCGACCGACTCCGTCGGGATTTTGCACCGGACTGGGCGAGCGAACGCCGCCGGGGCGCGCGCGGGCGCTGGTCGCAAACCGCTCGCGGGAGAGGGGCGTGCAGTGATAGCCGATCGACGCGATACGGTCTAGCGTAAACCGGAGAGTGCTAGCATAAAGCGCAAACACCCCCGCCAGTGGACCCAAGGATTTGGGGTCCACTAACCAATGGGCAAGCGGGATAAGGAAGAGACGGCTCGCTGCAAAACCGAATCTCCGACCATTACCTCGGCAACTCTGGGAACCCCATCGGATCCATATATCAATTTAAGAATGCGTCCACGACGCCAGCACAAAGGCAACAAATTAGACTCCTTAACTAGGACAAGATCACCAACCTTAGGTGGGTCGGTCTTGTCGGACCACTTAACGCGCTGCTGCAAGAGATGCAAATATTCTAAATACCAACGATGCCAGAAATTTTGGGTCATCTGCTGTAGCAATTCGAAACGAGACAACCGTGAGACCTTCACGTCCCTGAAGGGGTACTCGGGCAGGGCGTTAAGGGGTTCACCAATTAAGAAATGACCGGGGGTTAAAACTTCCAGGTCATTGGGATCGGACGATAAGGGGCAGAGTGGCCGAGAATTGAGGACAGCCTCAATCTTACAAAAAACGGTAGCGAGCTCTTCAAATGTCAAAATGGTTTCACCTATCACGCGTCGGAGATGCGTCTTTGAGACCTTGACGACGGCTTCAAAGATCCCGCCCCAGTGGGGACAAGCTGGCGGGTCAAAGGTCCAAGTTATCCCCATCTTGGACATTGCCGTGCCGAGGCCTATCTTATTTTCATTCAAAAATTGGACGACTTCCTTCAAATATCTATCGGCACCCTTATAGTTGGTCCCACAATCCGATCGGATCAGGTGCGGATATCCTCGGCGTGAAACGAAGCGGCCTAGCGTGGCTACAAAGGCTTCGGTGCTGAGGGCACTCACCAGTTCTAAGTGTACGGCCTTGGTAGCCAGGCAAACAAAAACGCAAAGGTAGGCCTTGAGGGAACGAGCATTGCGGAGGCTGGAGCTCTTGACGAAGAACGGCCCCGCAAAATCCGTCCCGACCGCCGAAAAGGGGCGCGAGGCCACGACACGGTCGGTGGGGAGGTCCCCCATAATGGGCTGCATGGTGCTGGCCTTCAGGCGGTAGCACGGAATGCACTTAAAAATGACGCTTCGGATGGAGCGTCGTCCCGATAAAATCCAAAATTCGCGCTGCAATATGGCCGAAAGGGCGTTGCAGCCAGCGTGGGCATTTTTGACGTGGTAATGCGTCACCAACAATTTTACAAAAGCGCTATTGTTCGGAAGCAACAAGGGATGACGTGCCCCATAGGGTAAGTCAGAATTCCGGAGGCGTCCACCAACGCGTATCAATCCGGTGTCATCCAGGAAGAGGTTTAAGCGGGCGAGCGAGCCTTTCAAAGGTAAACCTCGCTTCAGTGTCTCAATAGCGGACTCAAAATGCTCCAGTTGAACCAAACGTATCCAAAAGGTCCGGGCCTCCTGTCTCTCCAGGGGCGACAAGACCGGGTTCGACATTTTGTCGCGTGGGTTCCGAGCGTTGTGGGTGAAGCGCTGAATCCAAGCCGTCACCCCAATCAATTTATCAAGGGAACTGTAGCGTTCCTGAAGATAGCTCAGCGAATTGGCTGGCTTATCCTCAACAACTCCGACTCGCAAGCCAGGTAACACATCGGGCTCGGAGAACCTACTCTGAGGCCAGGCGGACTCATTCCGAGTCAGCCAGTCAGGGCCCCACCAAAGAGAGTGGTTGACAAGGTCGGAAGCTTCACATCCGCGGGAAGCACAATCTGCAGGGTTCAGGTCCCCTGGCACATGTCTCCAGGTCAACGGGGTTTCCGAATTCTGGATTTGGGAAACCCGGTTGGCAACAAAGACAAAGACTTCCAAGTTGTGGGGAGCGGCTCGCAACCAACAAAGGACAATTTCGCTGTCCGACCAGGCGTACACGTCCGTCAGGTCAACGATCGATAGGAGGGACGTACGCACATGGTTGAGAAGGCGCACCAAAAGAGCGGCTCCAGACAACTCCAATTTGGGTATCGTCAAGCGTGACCGAATTGGGGCCACTTTACTTTTCGCCAAGACAAGGTGGGTTGCGACCTCGCCGGTGTCACTGACAGTTCGCAAATAGACCACGGCTGCGTACCCTTTTTCGGACGCATCACAAAAGCCGTGGAGACTGGCGTGGCACCTTCCGGGCGGTAGGAAGCAACGAGGCATCGAAATCCGATTAACATTCGGAAGTGAGGCCACAAGGGAGAGCCACTCCTGTAGCCTGAGACCCTAACCTCCCTGAGGCAGTCGACAAAAGTATGGTCTGGCATACTGACTGCTGTAGATCCAAAGTCTCAGGGGAGGTGGCTAGGTGGCAGCTAGGGTGGCGGACACCTAGCGCGACGCGCCTTCACCAGCGGGAGCCCACTGACGGGGGTACTCCGGCTGGGGCGCTGCTAGAGAGGGGGAGGGTACCCAACGTGGGGACCATCCGGCATAACCAACCCGGGGTCGCACCATGCGGCTAGCATCCGGGGCGTGGTAGGGAGCGCCTCGACCTAGCACGGGTGGATGGCGCTCCAGTTGCGTCCACACATGGAGGGGAGGCAAAAACCTAGACGGTTCGACGCTCATTTGAGCGGCCGTCAGACACCCGTCATAAAAATGCGAGGGGGGTGTGACCCTCCCCTGGGGGGGTGTGACCCCCCCCTGGGGGGGTGAAGCCCCACCGCCCCTAGGGCGCTGATAATCAGCAGGGGGCCGTTCACCCATTTGGGGCCGCACCATGCGGCTAACGTCCGGCACCCGGTAGGGATCGCCTCGACCTATGGTGGGTGGATGGCGCTCCAGTCGCGGCCACTCGTATAGTGGCGGCGAGAACCGACGCGGGACGACGCCCAATGGGGCGGACGCGATATCCCCGTCGTGATGACGCGAGGGGTATGTGACCATGCCGCGGGGGGGTGAAGCCCTCCTCCGGGGGGTGGAACCCCTACCTCCTCTAGGAGGTTGGGGGTCCACCGGAGAACGCCTAACGGGACTGGTCGGGTGGCCAGGACTAGCGCCCCCGCCCATGGGGGGGGTGCGCGATCGAGCGCCTCCGCCCATGGGGGGGGTGCGCGACCCAACGTCCCGGCGACCGGAACCACTCCGGTTAGCGCACAAGAGGGCCGAATGGGCACCGCCGCAATGTGGGCAGGGCCGCTGGCGCGGGCAGTCTCTTACGAGATGCTGGCCCAGGCACGAGAAGCACCACTGGCGTGTCGACACGTATTCTCTCCGGGCCGCAACCGGTTTGGCCAGGAAGTGCGGACACGAGGAGACCTGGTGGCCGGGGTGCCGACAATAGGCACAGGGGGGGAGCTTCGTTGCCACGGCCCCGCTGCACTGTGACACCCGGCGACCTTCTCTGGCGTCGGCTCCACGGCCTCGCCGGTTGGGGCCGGTCCCCGCCGAAGGGCCAGTCCTTGCCCCACCCCCTCGGACATGCTCGGACCTCCCAGGGGCCACTCGAGGGCCGGTAACTCCAGAGTTATCGGCCTGGAGGCACTCCTGCTCCAAAAACTTCAGGAGGTCGGAGAAAGGGGGCAGGTAGGTTGCACCGTCCCCTCCGAAGCGCTGCTCGAAGCGGAGCTTAAGCTCCGACGGCAGGCGGGAGAGCACTATGTGCAACAACAAGAAGGACCACTGGTCGACGGGGAGATCCAATCGACGGAGAGCATTGGTGGCGACAATGCAAGGGTTTAGCAAGGCCTCTCTGAGGCCGGCCACCCCGGTGACGGCGGGCAAGGCGAGTAGCTGGGCTACATGTGCGTCGGCCAACCGGCGCACATTTTCGTAGCGCCTGGCCAGCAATTCCCGGGCCGTGGTGTAGCTCTCCTCCGAGAGGTCGAGGTGCCGCACCAAGTCCAGGGCCTCGCCCTGTAGCGAGGACAGCAAGTATGTCAGCTTCTGGGTGGGGGACAGGTCCTTCCTGGCGTGGACCAGACTGTCGAATAACGCCAGGAAGCCCATCCACTCTTGAAGCTGCCCACCGAATTTGGGCAGCTCGATCGTGGGCAGTTTCCCGAGTAATGCCGGCTGTGTGGGCGGTCGGCTGGGGGAGTCTCTAAAAGCGCCACTTCGACGCCTTTCATCAGCGGCGGTCCGGACCCCATGGGCGGCCTCCACCACCGAGTCCATCAGTTCGAAGAACTGGTCGTAATCGGCCTGAGCCGTCCTCAGTACCTCCTGTTCGGGACCGAGGGTGAGCAGGTCTTGAAAGGCCTGCTCCACAGAGGCCTGCCGAGTCCGCACCTGGTCCGCTCGGTGTAATAGGGCGGCGGATCTATCTTCGCGGCCTATCAAACCCGCGGCGGACGTCGCCCAGCGAAGCTCAGACTGTATCTGCACAGCTAGCTTT
This sequence comes from Coenonympha glycerion, assembly GCA_963855885.1. Lineage (NCBI taxonomy): Eukaryota > Metazoa > Arthropoda > Insecta > Lepidoptera > Nymphalidae > Coenonympha > Coenonympha glycerion. Next base: position 331,894 of record OY979646.1, read on the forward strand.
TTTATGTTCGCGGACATTCTAACAAATTAAATGTAAACAAAATGCAAAAATAAAGTAACAATAATAAATTGAAAAGGCGGCCGGCAAGTCGGCGGGCGGCGCGAGTGCAAGCAATAATAAAATTAAAGTAATAGTAAACAAGTCGTATCGCGGTCGCGGTCGTACCGTAGTCGCAATGAACAAAGCGGCGCGACCGTAGTAGATACGCGTGTTAAATTACGGCGAGCGGGCGGTACCGGCACGCAAGCAAAACTTAAAATAAAGATTAAACTTATAATTATAATAAGCGGAACGCGGCCGAAACGCGGCGTTAACGCAGCGGAACTGGCGGCGATTGCGGAATTTCCGCTAACAGCGCGGCGAACGACGCGGCGCGTGGCGGAAAGCGGGATTTATGCCAGCGGCGCAGAAAATGAACGGCGCGGCGGGCAAAACCAGCGCAAAACGCAAAGCGAGGTGTAGACAAACCACGCTCTGCTACCAAAAATGATTACGCACCGCGCCTGTGCACGATGAATCAGCGGGCAACTGCCGGGCCCATCAGAGCAGTCCAGCGGATTCTCACAGGCAGCGGCGGTGGCGGGTCGAAAAAGGCCCGCCAAAAAATTTTATTAGGCGATTTGCACTGGGTTTAATCCCGCGGCACAGAGTGACTTACTACTAGGTACTTACCGGCGCATGGAGACAGCCAGCACGTGGAATCCGGGGAGTGTGTTCGTGTAGGATGAATGTAGTGTGTGGTGTCTGCGGTGTTAAATGCAAATAGGAACACACTCTCCCTTTCTTGAGGGATCTTTCGCGGCGGCGGTACGAAATCGCGGGTAGCGAAGTGAGTCCGCGGCGGCGAGGTGTCCAGGTGGCACGTGAGCACAAAAAACAGTGTTCCTGATAGTAAAATGGGCCGCAGCGTTAGAAGGACGCGGCGGCCAACACGGCAAACTAAGGAACTCAATAAATCGGGGCTCGTAAACTAAACGACACGGGCGTGGCCGGCAAATTTCACGCGGGCAACGCGGATTTTTCCAGTCGGCTTGTAGAAACGGACTCGGAGTGGCGGCGTGGCCGGCAAACAACACGCGGGCGACGCGGAACAAAATGGTACGCGATAAATAGCTCCTCACAAATAATAAGACAGCGCGATGCGGCGTGGCGGGCGACTTTACGCGGGCGAACGCGGCACACACACCGACCGACTCCGTCGGGATTTTGCACCGGACTGGGCGAGCGAACGCCGCCGGGGCGCGCGCGGGCGCTGGTCGCAAACCGCTCGCGGGAGAGGGGCGTGCAGTGATAGCCGATCGACGCGATACGGTCTAGCGTAAACCGGAGAGTGCTAGCATAAAGCGCAAACAAAAGTACAATACGAGTTCATTTTATTTTTCCTGTTAAATACAGATTAATCACTATTAATTATTATTATCCTTATCTCACAAGGGCCATTATTACAAATATTCCAAATTTCATGTCGATATCTTTAATAGTTACTGAAATAAAGGGTCGGGACACACAGACAGACAATAAACAGATGGACAACAAAGTGATCTTATCAGGGTTCAGTTTTTTTCTTTTGAATTACAGAACACTACAAAAGGTGTATACTACCTTAACAAGCCTATCGAGCACCTCCGCGCCGTTCCTCACTTGGGGCTCGGGATCGGCCGCCAGGCGCGCGAGCGCATCGAAAACCAGCGGGAAGTACGTCACAGTGGCGCTCCGTGCCACTTTCAGCACGTTGAACAACGCTTCCGTGGCGCCGTAGCGCACGCGCGCTTCGCTCTCCCCCAGGCAGGCGATGATAGGGTGAATCAGTTCACCTATGTACAAGTCACAGCCCTGGAAGTGAAACAAGTCTGTAATAGTAGCGCAGTTGCATTGACTTCCTCTGTAAACATGTGAAACATGGTGAATGACTGACAAACTAAAGTATCAATATCAATACACAACCTAAACCCAGTGCTTTAGGTTGTGTATTGATAGTGATAGTCCATTTGTGTAGGATGGTTATAGGCTACATAACATCACACTATGGCCAATAAGAGTGGAGCTAATGAAAAATGTTGTAAAAACTAGAATAATTGTACTTTTAGAGAGCTTCCACTGCATGCGCTGCTAAACAGCTAAAGTTACACGAAAGTCATGTATGAAGATATGGTTCTCCTTTAAATGTTCTGAAAAGTGTACTGTGTAAGTGGCGCGGGACCTTGCGGGCTGGAAATCATTACAGGAGGCCTTTGTCCACCAGGTGACGTCCATCGGCTGAAATGAACGAACAAACTAACAAAGGCTGTTTACAAATAGTTTTTGAAAAGTCAACCAACAACTGGGAGTAAATTAGTGGTCAAGGAAGTGAAGCTACGATCAGCCTCTTTACTTTGATGATACCCCCTCAGATATGAACTTGAAGCAGTGTCGTAATAATCATACCTTTCCCAAACCAACAGCAACAGAGGAGAGGCCCATGAGAGCCCCATTCTTTACGTTAGGGTTAGTGGAGGACATCAGCTCCTGTCCCAGCACCCTGATGAGGCGCTTGATCTGATTAGTGTTGTTGGCATCACTGAAGTCTTTCACCATTCTGAAAATTAAAGGATACCTGTTATATAGTCCAGTTGTAAAGCTGGTTCTATCATAGCATAATAGTAGTAGCTGTAGCTTTTGATTTTCATAAGTACCTAGTAACTAGACTTAAGGAGCACACCACGGGTGTGCCCGCGAAATTAATTTTTTTTTGTGGTTTTTCGCGATTTTTAAGCTAATAAGAAATAATAGGCTTATGGCAGTCAAATTGCGATAACCCCAATATCTTCTTCACGTGTTTATATAAAAATCTCTGCTTGTCGAGTTAAAGAAATTAGTCGGAGATATGCGAGTGACTCGCATAAAACTCGACACTCGGACTAATTTCCTAGGATACACATTTTTATGCAAAGATTTTGATATAATCATGTAAAGATGATACTGCCATTCGCGCAAATTGATTAAACCTCTGATGTGTAATAGCGAACAAATTGCAAAAAACCATGAAAATTTTGAATTTCGCGGGCAGAGTCGTTGATTTCGCCGTAATTAAGACTGGGCCCTAAATTTTGCTGTCCTAGGTAAATGTTTTGGCTTCACGGGTTCCGTGCTCAAACAACAGATACATGTGATTCATAAGACAGGGAGCGTCCAACGAATCTATAATTTTTTTATCACGATTGCCAGGAGCAGTAACGCCCCACAATTTAATAATGGTTTTTAAAATGTAAATGGTTTTTTTTATCGTTTATATAATACATAAATACTAAAAGCGTTACATCGTTAGTGAAACAGGCCTAGATATCTCTAAGCCAAAGAGAAAGAACTATCTTACTTTTCGATTTCGACACCAGCAAATTTTCTCTTATCATATAATTTGTCACACAGCCCGCGGACGCAAGCTCCGCTTAGCGGGGCATAATCACGTTCAGTCATTTTTGGAAATTATAGTATTATTATGGTCTCACTCATAGAATTTCCAGAATAATGAAATTTTTAGAATTCTAATTTCTAACCTCAACGAACAACAAAATAATTATCACAGACCACAAAACAATATACTCTATGCCACAAAACTATATAACCATAGTGCATATACCTATAGAGTATAACATCAACAATGACAAATGACAATACCCTGTACTGTATTCAATATACTCTATGGACAATACGTAGAACAAAGAGTACCAATACATATATTAATCTTAGAGAAACTAAACATATGGAGATGCTGCATTTCCGCGTTGAACAGCTAGGCTGATACGTTGCGCAAAAAATGAGCCAGCCCTAAATAAAAAAATATATAAATAGATAAACTAAGATAAATTATTCATTTATTTCACCATCATTTTCACCTATAGATTTCACCACAAAGAAGACCAAAGTCAAAATAAAGCAATTCAAAGCTACAATCTAATGTCTTATGTCTGTGACATCCATAGACAATAGAGTTGGATTGTTATTGATATACAAACCCGTCCGATAAAATCAGGCAATAATATTTATTTCACAATCACGCGCAGGCGCTTTCTGTCTCATTTTGTTTTGTGTATATATACCTACTCGATAAACACCAAACACTCGTCGGTATTGTTTAGATTAATTTTCTTTCGTCGATAATTCAATGAATATAATAAAGCTCTGAGAGGGGGTGTACAATAAGTGTACCAATATTGCTATTAGTATTCAGTGTGTGTCCGTAGAAGGTTCACGATGCCTGTGACACTGGTGGACCGGTTGCCGCTGCCGAACCTCAAGGTTTACTCGGCGGGAAGTGTGCTGCTGCTGTCGGTGGCGGTGTACTACGCTGTGAACGTGACGGGAGACCCCGGCTGGAAGGCGAACGCGACCCTGGCGCGGCCGGACCCGCCGCCCGACGCCGTCAGGGCCGTGCCAGCCGCGGCGGTCGCGGACAACGGAACCAGGAATCTCACGGACCACTTCTCGGAGGTGGTCAGCTTTATGATGCAGGAGCCGTTATGCATGTGGGTTAGTACACACATTTTTCATACGTTTAATTATTATTTTTGTATTTATGCACCGTAAAAACACAGAGATAGAAAAGAAAAACATATGGATAGGATAGTTTTTCCCTAAAAAATATTTCTTCCAGCACAAATTTTGTTTCAAGCACCAGACAGGTGAAGGGAAAAGTGGGATAGGTCAGAAGGCACATAACAAAAGAATATCATAAAGAGGGAAAAAAAAAGAAAAAGGAGAAAAGTAATTATGTTGGGTATACCTTCCTACAGATATAAATTTTTGTATGAATAAGTATAATTTGGGAGAATCACTAAAAAAATACATAAACTGTAACTGGCTCTTTGTAACAATTTTAGGCTTATGATGTACAATACAAAGGTTAAGACTAATGATTTTCCTTAAAAAAAACTTGGAAGTTACAAATGTTCCTAGATCTTGCATCATAGACCAACTTACTGTGGGTTCTGAATGAGGAACTACTGTTGGAATACTTCCTTGTTAGTTTTCCATTTCTTATAACACTTACTTATATAACTTAGATATTTATTTTTTACTGAGCTTTAATAATGAAGAAGCAATCTTTATTTGTGGAACTCAGTGTTAAATATTTGAATTAATTTTTAATTACTTAATCAAACTTGTGATAGTACTTCTTGCAGCTTATATTATCTCCAAGCAATCATTAGTTTTCAAATTATTATATATCTTAAATTTGCTACAAAAATAAAAGAGATAGTTAATAAAATTATTTTAATTTATCAACATCACAATATGCACACAGCTGTTCTCTTTCTCTGTCCGAGTTATTTTTACTATATTTATTATTGAGACTATGGAATAGAAATAGATCCCAATTATTGTTATTGAACTTTGTAATTTTTAATCTTTGTGAGAAATATAGTGTTCTATGGCTATGAGTAACAAAGTTGTGCCGTATAGGGTTCTGAATGCAACAAAGAGTGGCAAAAATAATATTCCCCTTGACCCTCTAACTAAGAGTAAATCTTGTGCTAAAATGACTTTGGAATATCTAATCAAGACCCCAATCGGTATTGACGATCCTTGTAAGATATGATCAGTATCATTTTTAATGTTTGTGAGAAATATACATTAAGAAAGTTGTGCCTTTAGGTTCTGTACCAAAAGTGGCAATGTTACCCTATTGCTAAGCCTCAACTGTCCATCTACCTCATGATAATTTGAATAATGGTATGAAACCACCTGCATGCAAGTCCAACTCGCACTTAGCTTAATTTTTCCCAACTCAGTAGCAGAATGGCTCTTAACTAGGTAATTAGTGTAAAAATTAAAATGATTAATGTGTTAAGGTATTTAATAATTTACACCTATATTACTTCTATTTATCTGAATGGCCTCAAACAAAAGTCCTTACTTCAACCTTCATTTAACTGTTTTAACGATGTCTGACTGATTAATTAAAATATATTCGCTTAAGGTATTATTCCATGCATGAAACTGTAAAAATGACATAGATTTTCATCTTTGTCGAGGTAGAATCTGTAAATATTATTTAAAACATAATAATTATGTAGTCAAATGTCATGACTAGATACAATATGTTATACAATACCTGCCATAACATTGATGTATTGATTCAATGACAAATAGATAATTACTAGTTTACTATCAAAAAGGTCAATGATAAGGATCAAAACTATTAAATTATTATGTCTAAAATCTATGATTAACATCAGGAAGGTCACAACTTAATAGTAACAATATTATACTTTGTTCTTCACCTAAATATCTAGTTTCAGGGATAAAATGACCGAACCACACTTATCTTAGAATCTATACTCATGTTACTTAATCTGTCACTAATACACAACTTTATAGTGTGTTCTTTCCTAACTAGGTACATCTGAATCACATGAAACTTAAAAAGCGACTTTCAAGGAGTGGGCGTCTTCGTGGATTGAACACATTGTTAAACATATTTAATTATCAGCACTTAATGACGTCACACATACTAAACATATTAAAATGATCAGCACCTAATGACGTCACACATACTAAACATATTAAATGATCAGCACCTAATGACGTCGCACATACTAAACATATTAAATGATCAGCACCTAATGACGTCGCACATACTAAACATATTAAATGATCAGCACCTAATGACGTCGCACATACTAAACATATTAAATGATCAGCACTTAATGACGTCACACATACTAAACATATTAAATGATCAGCACCTAATGACGTCACACATACTAAACATATTAAATGATCAGCACCTAATGACGTCACACATACTAAACATTTTAAATGATCAGCACCTAATGACGTCACACATACTAAACATATTAAATGATCAGCACCTAATGACGTCACACATACTAAACATATTAAATGATCAGCACCTAATGACGTCACACATACTAAACATATTAAATGATCAGCACCTAATGACGTCACACATACTAAACATATTAAATGATCAGCACCTAATGACGTCGCACATACTAAACATATTAAATGATCAGCACTTAATGACGTCACACATACTAAACATATTAAATGATCAGCACCTAATGACGTCACACATACTAAACATATTAAATGTAGTAAACATAGTAAATCTATCTTGTTTTTTGGCGGTTTATATAATATATTATAGTTAGCGAGTTGATTTTATTTTTCCTGTAAAATATATGTTAACTTCTATTGATCATAATTATTTCAGATTTTTCAAAAATTGGTTTCGGAATACACAAGTAACGCCATTTCATATGATACCCCACTCAATATTGTTATCTCATTTGGAAATTTCAACAACCCGGTTTTCCCCCCTTTTAAATAAAAATAAAAAATATTTTCAAAAGTTTATGATCGCAATGACGTTGGGTCACTAGTACCTAAAACTATTCCAAATTTAAAGTCGATAGCTTCGTTAGTTACTGAAATAATCGAGTGTGACGGACGGACAGAGAAAGTCTCACCATAAGGGTTCCATTTTTACCATTTTGGTACGGAACCCACTCACTGTTGTTCACTGCTACAACTATTTTTGAAATGCAGTTTTAAAAATAGTTGTAGCAGTGAACAACGCAGGGAAAATTTACAAGGCTATGGCGGTTATAGCTGGTAGTGTCCTTTTATGAATGTTCATTTAAAATTAAAATACTTATAATTAATATTCATTGAAATATTGCAACTACTGCTTACTTTAAACTATTGCTGCAATATTATAACCAATTCAACCAAATGCTTAATGATACACCCTTTACTATATTTTGTTATCAATTAGTATAATATTACGTTAGGCCAAGATCTATCAGATCAGAGTCGCCAGACCTATGTTATATCAATTTTGAGGTTTGAATCAAGAAGTCAGTCAACACATAATGGTAAAAAAGTAAATGGATACTTTTGCTAGTTAGGGTACATGGTAAGAAGTACTGTTTAATATAATAAAAGCTTAGCAAGTGTTCTAGCTTGGTTTTAGATTTAGGGTTTATTTTTATGCTACTGCATTTTATTTTAATTTTTAACTGAAATTTCATAGTACTCTAGTATGTCTGGTAGACTCTGGACTTGAGTCCACTTTATAAATGTCTCAAAGGACTATTATTATGCCATTATAGTAAACTACAATTCAATTAGTTGATGACACTATGACAAACTGCTCTGATGATCTTATTACTTAAGGCTCAATACTAGGGTCTGACCTAAATTCAAATTTTATTCGGTTTTACATCAATTGTAAGCAAATAACACACTGAAAGCTTATAAAACTAAAATTGCAGGAACTGCAGTATATTCCTTACACGTTTAATATAAAAAAAAATTCTTGAAAGTTTTCTGTTTAGGATATTAGTCCGTAAATCACGTCAAACTATAAATATTTAATCTTTGTTTAAAATTGACCCTTTTAAGCAAAGGTAGCTATATTTAAAATATGTGAAAATATTACTGTTATTCCCGCAACTAAACTGACAACCTTTATTAGCTTAAATTGCTCAAAATTCACTGATTGATAACAAAACTCAGAATCCGAACGATTTACGATTTACGTAAACCTTTTTCGTACAAGCAAACAGTAGCGCACCCTGACAAAATTATATTTAAAATATGTGAAAATATTACTGTTATTCCCGCAACTAAACTGACAACCTTTATTAGCTTAAATTGCTCAAAATTCACTGATTGATAACAAAACTCAGAATCCGAACGATTTACGATTTACGTAAACCTTTTTCGTAAGAGCAAACAGTAGCGCACCCTGACAAAATTATATTTAAAATATGTGAAAATATTACTGTTATTCCCGCAACTAAACTGACAACCTTTATTAGCTTAAATTGCTCAAAATTCACTGATTGATAACAAAACTCAGAATCCGAACGATTTACGATTTACGTAAACCTTTTTCGTAAGAGCAAACAGTAGCGCACCCTGACAAAATTATATTTAAAATATGTGAAAATATTACTGTTATTCCCGCAACTAAACTGACAACCTTTATTAGCTTAAATTGCTCAAAATTCACTGATTGATAACAAAACTCAGAATCCGAACGATTTAAGATTTACGTAAACCTTTTTCGTAAGAGCAAACAGTAGCGCACCCTGACAAAATTATATTTAAAATATGTGAAAATATTACTGTTATTCCCGCAACTAAACTGACAACCTTTATTAGCTTAAATTGCTCAAAATTCACTGATTGATAACAAAACTCAGAATCCGAACGATTTACGATTTACGTAAACCTTTTTCGTAAGAGCAAACAGTAGCGCACCCTGACAAAATTATATTTAAAATATGTGAAAATATTACTGTTATTCCCGCAACTAAACTGACAACCTTTATTAGCTTAAATTGCTCAAAATTCACTGATTGATAACAAAACTCAGAATCCGAACGATTTACGATTTACGTAAACCTTTTTCGTAAGAGCAAACAGTAGCGCACTCTGTCAAAATTCTATAGGTTCGCTGAGCGAACTACAGCGTCGCCTTACTGTTGGTGGCAAAACAAGTATTTTTTGGCACCGATAAACTTGCGATATTTTTCGCGCCGTCCGCCCTGTCCATTGGTATATTTTTATTGAAAAATCAAATAAAATATCAATTCGGTAGGCAGACCGTTGCATTGCACCTTAAATAAACAAGCCAATGCTCTTAGAGTGTTTTAATGAGATGTTGGTTTTCACACTCTCTACAGTAATAATGACGTCATTTATTATGATGGGAAATATAAAGTAATTATGACGATCTTGCATTATTATGGTGAGGGCATTGATCTTCCTACTTGTACTAACGGTAGTGGAATCTAGATTCTAGATCTATGTATTTCCTTATTTCACAACCCCATGTATGATTATATTTAAATCATCCGATCGACCTTGCTTGACCTTTGGCTCTTGGCCTAGAGTTTTTTTTATACACAAGTTAGTACTTGACTGCGATGTCACCTGATGGAAGTGATGATGCAGCCGAAGATGCTATCGTAGTCGTACTAACTTGGAAGGAGTAAGTAATCTCACACCCTAATGGTTTCTACGAATGTAACATCGCCCTTACCTTTACACGAACATTTCGGTTTTTATTTTGGTAAATTAATATAACATGTCGATGTTCTTCACGGTACACACTACCCGTTCGCAGACACTTTGCCGATAACTTTCCCCATACTACCGCAACCCGGAGAGCGCGGCCGTGTGAAATGGGAGGGTAAAGCCCCTTCGCACTCGGCTCGTAAACGTATAAGCGTAGCGTAATCCGCGCGTACGACGAGAGTAGTACGAGCAAGAATATGTTCAACATGTCCGCAGCGGTGTCGCAGCGAATCGTAGGAGTCGTAATTGTCATAGCGTCATAACGATACGCTGAGCCCCTTCGCACACGCCTCGTAAACATAAGCGTGGCGTAAGCGTATTTTTATGACGTTACGCATAATATGATAATTACGCCTCTTACGATCCGTGCAACATCGCTTCGTCTGCGTACATGCTTCGTGTTCGTACTGTTCTTGTCGTACGCGTGGATTACGCTACACTTACGCTAACGTGCCGTGTGCGATGGGGCGAGGTCATCGGCAAAGTTTCTGCGATATGGAATGCTGCGATAAGGTGTCAATGGATTACGCAGCCGCGCGGCAGCACTAAGTGTCCGACCGACGCTCGAGGTTGACAAACTGTCGCGCCGAGGTCGGGACGTCCGTCGTCCCTCGGCGCAGTGTCGGCGACCCCGTCCTATTGCTTCAGTGCTGCCGCGATACCTAACCAATGACAGGTAGTTTAGTTCATTAGCGAGCGAATTGCGTAGCGGTAGCCATCCTGCCGTCTGCGTCGGAGGTCGTGGGTTCGATTTCCACAACTGGAAAATGTATGCGTGATGATCATGCATGTATTCTAGTGTCTGGGTGTTTTTGATTAAATTCTATTTATGTATATTAACATGTATTTATATTATCAGTTATCTAGTATCCATAACACAAGCTATCGCTTACTTTGGGGCTATAGATTGCGATGTGTGCAATGTCCTGCTATTTTAAAGAATATAAATAAATAAATTTATGTTTGTTTCCATACTTTATATGTATGTAAAGAATAAATATATAAATGGATCATTCAATAAGGTACACTCTCTTCATTGTTTCTGAACCATCATGATCTGACCCATCACGATATTTGGACGCACATAAATTACAAAATACGTATTATTATGCATAATACATCATTCATATATTATATAACTTACATAATATTTAGCAGAAGTAAATATTATGTAAATGCATATATTATATTATGTACCACATTGCCTTGCCTGACAGCAGGGGCAGCAAGATTACTGTCATGGTCGCCGTGAAGTCACAACATACTCGTGTACCTATACAGGTACAGTGCGACAAGGCTATCTTGGCGCGTGGCCAAAATCGGTACTAACACCGCTATCTTGTGATACTGTTTGATAGTCCGCTCTGTCAGTATATCGCTGTTGTATGTTGTGTTGTTTTTGCTTACTATCAACTATTTTAAACTAAAATTTAAGTAAAATTGAGGAGATTTTATTTTCTGGATGCCTTTGTTCTATAACAGCGCCCTCATTCAAGTGCCAAGAGAGCCTTGTCAAACTGTACGAGTATTATACTATGACGACGACGTTTATAAATCTATGATTGTAATATTTACACTAACTGACCGGGGAAACATTGTTCTGCCATTTATTTTATGTCAATTTACTTGCGTCAATTTCGTACTCCAACTTACTTTACTCCTCTACTACCCCGTTCCGAGACAGTAATAATATACCTACTTTAATTAATTAACAAAAAAACTGCTTCAACTCTCATGAAACTACTGTTGAATACATCCTTTTTAATTAAAAACTTAAGACATGGTTTTCTCATGGATACCATTATCAGAATTGAAATGGGACCACACGGGAAGCGTCAGCTTTCTAATAAAAAATAATCATCAAAATCGATTCCCATAGTCAAAAGTTATGAGGTAACAAACATAAAAAAAATACAGTCGAATTAAGAACCTCCTCCTTTTTCGAAGTCGGACGAACCACTAGCGATCCTGCGTGGGTTTTGTTTTTGATTCGAGCTACGGAACTCTAAAACACTATCTCACCTTGATCTTTTCAGTCTCGTTCGGCAAAATGCACATTGAATTAGTTGTTGCCGGTGTCCGGCCCTGCCCCAAATATGCGCGGCCGACTGCGACTCAGCTCTGATCATAATTGTTGCTACTCGCAAAAACAAACAAACCAGTAACCACATACGAAAATGATAATCTTTATTTTTCACATAGGCCTAAAATCAAAATAATAGGAAAGGCAGGTTTACACCAAAAAGAACTGGCAAGAATCTCGGCATTTGCACTTTTCAAACATGTTATTACAAATACAAACATATACAGTCTGCACTTTGAGTAGCTACATTAAAACAGGAATATCTGGGTGACCGAGCTTCGCTCGGTAGTGTTATTACTACTGGCCAATAGACGGCAGCAGGAGTCATTTCGCTCGGTAGTGACTACTGGTCAATAGATGGCAGCAGGAGTCATTTTTTTGGTAAATTCGACATTTTCTAAAAATGAATCCTAGCTAGATCGATTTATCGCCTCCAAAACCGCCTGTATACTAAATTTCATGAAAATCGTTCGAGCCGTTTCCGAGATCCAGATGGTACAGAAATATATGTAAAGACAAGAATTGCTCGTTTAAAGGTATAGGATATAGGTTTAGTTTCAGACTTCAGTTTTAATGTAGCCACTCAATGCACCCTGATGTATACAAGTTTTCTTATAAAGTATTAAAAATTAAAATATATGCGTGAGAAGTTGGAAGCATATCCCTATCATTCCAAAAATCCTTATCATTTAAAAATTGTTCAATGGTATAGTAACCCTGATTTATTCGATGGTTTTTGACAGTGACTTTTAACTTGTGCAAAAGTAAGTCCAAGGGATCATATTGTATAGTGTGTATTATACTTGAACACTGTTTAGGCTACTCTCACTAGATAGAGCAACATAGACCAGTCTACATAATTACCATAAACGGATCGTTGGCGAAAGTTTTTTTTTTAACGAAAGCGTTCGTAACATAAATGGCAACATTAGGGCTAATGACTTTCCTATAAATCAACTTTCATTTGACTGTCTGTGCTGTCTTTTTTTCATTTCATATGTTATATTGTACATATATTATATTATTATATTATATATATATATATATATTATATATATAAATCTCGTGTCACAATGTTTGTCCTCAATGGACTCCTAAACCACTTAACCGATTATAATAAAATTCGCACACCATGTGCAGTTCGATCCAACTTGAGAGATAGGATAGTTTAAATCTCAATTCAACTATTTTTTAAATCCCCAAGGGCAAAACAACGTTTGCCAGGTCAGCTAGTATTATTATATTATGTGTAAAACTACTACCACATATACAGTGCACAGATTCTCACATAAAATAACTATATTATATGTTTTAAAAATTAATTAATTAAAAAAAGACAATCACACTTGGCCATTTAACTATCTTAGATTTGAAATTTGTCATAGTAGTTCTTTCTAATGAAAAAAACCCGCATCGAAATCGGTCCATCCGTTTGAGAGCTACGATGCACAGACATACACAGACAGATAGACAGACATCGACGTCAAACTTATAACACCCCTCTTATTGCGCCTGGCGCGTGGGTTAAAAAATATAGCTATATTAACTGGCAAAGGCGGAAAAGAAGTCCTTATAATTCTTACCGTAATAACTAAATGTTTGAAAATCAAATTGTTATGTATTGTAAACATAATATCGTCTTAGATAAAACTGTTAGTTATGATACAACGTTATTTTGCACTGAAACGTGTCCTGTGTTTGTTCCACATGATATTATGATTAGTACAACTAGATTAAGATAGTGTGCGTACTGATAAGGTTATCACATCATCAATAGTATTTTTTATTGTTATTGAAAAATTGGACACACAACTTATCGCGATCTAAGACTAATTCCGGTACAATAAGTAATCCCTGTGAGTCATGCATTACATAATATAATAATATGCTTGCTTTTAGCGTTATACCAGCGGGGTTCTTTTGAGTACAATGTAAGTACATCTCAGGTAATCATGCCAAAGTCAAACGCCGCTATTACAGCCAACCGGTACCTACTCAGCTCATCCGATGCAAACATTCACCAACCTGTGCCTGCTGCTTAGATATAAGCAATAAGAATTGCTTCCGGATAAAGCCTGACTCAGTCTTATTGTTACATGCGTGTGAGGCCTAATTCAACGAGGCCTGTCCCGCACTTTTTAGGATAGGTTAATTTGAGGCTACTGCAGATATATGAGGAGTTGGAGGCCAGAAAAATTCAGAAATGAATAAGCAAATTGGAGTGAGCATAAAACCCTCACATCTAAAAAAAAATAAGCTCATGGTTGGAAGGTAGCGGATCGGGAAATTGAGACAACGCACAACCTGTGCCCTATTCATCAAACGTTACAAGCCTTGTAATACAAGCGATTCTCTTGTAAATTTCTGCATTTTTACAAACGTGCGTTCATCAAAACTACACGTGTTAATTACAAGCTACAAGTTATATCACTTGTAATACAAGTGCTTTTTCACACGTGTATTAGTAGTTTTGTTCATCAAAAATGCCACCGTTGCTTGTAGCAACGAATATATAATATTACTAACGTAAAGAAAGGACATTCACACCCTCCCGTCAATGTATTACCCCAGAGCGCCGAGCGCGACGCGTCGGGTGGTACTCGTGGGCGCTGTCTCGCGAGTGCGTTAGTTATTTCAATAGGCTTGCCACAAATTCATAACTTTATCATCATAGGGCTACGGATTGTAAATAAAAGCATACCTTTTTAGATGACAATTTTTTTATTACTTAGTAAAATTTATGAAAAACCGGAGGATTCATTAAGTTTTCTCAGATTATGCTTGACAAATGAAAAAATCATATGGGCAAGGAACGGTAATTAATTATTTTTGCAGTGATTTTTATAAGTATCCTTTTATAATATCCTATTGTTTAATGAATATGAATTATATGAAAGCTTGTGGGTTTGAATGTTTGTAACTCTTTCATGCCGCAACTAGGTACGTACTGTACCGATTTGGCTGCAAATTGGAATGAAGATATATTAACTTTCATTAACATATTACTTTCTTTTTGTCCCTAATAATCCATAGTCCAAACGGAATTTGTGAAACTCCAAAATTCAAGTCAGTGAAGCCGCAAAAAAACGCTATATACTTATGAAAATAAACATATATTTCTTTTTAATTTTATCCTTAGAAATTAATTAAATTATAGATAAACACAATGAAAAATAAATTAGTTTTCATGAAATAATTAAACAAAGTATTGCATTTGTACCGCAATTCTAATGTTTTACAGCGGGCTGCAAGTTGTCACCGTGGCATTGTGCATCGGTCGCGTCGTCGCCACGAACAGGTCGAGTTTTGCCAGCCCTATCGGGCTACGATGACATTTACTCACACATAGAAATGAATACTTATAGGGCCGGCATTTTAGTAGTGGTGTAGGTAGTTAAGTTATGTTATTTGTACTGAGTGTCACGGGCCTGCTTGTAGCTTGTAACTTGTGGCTAAAAGTTGGAGAATCTCCGCGGACTCTTTACTTGTAACTTACACATGTAGACATATGTACCTACCTACTTAATACATTTGATAATTATTATATTATTAACATTTTCGTGGTTTAGACTTTAGAAATTCCACAAGCTTAGTCAAATAAATGGCGGGAAACAAAAAAATCTTATATTTATATAAAAAAAGAACAAAAATATCGTATATAAATTATGTACTATCGCGGCATTCTAATTAATAGTACAGTACGACAAAGCTAATCTTGGCACGTGGCCAAAATCGGAACTAACGCCGCTATCTTGTGATACTGTGTGGACAGTTTGAAAATTGGGGAGGTTTTGTTAATAATAAGCCAAAATAACGTAAATACTTGCAACATACAGACAGATATGCCGACACAGGGATCTATCAAACGTTGTCACAAGATAACGACGTTAGTTCCGATTTTGGCCACCCGCCAAGATAGCCTTGTACTTGCGGTATTATATTCATTGCGCAGACTTTTTTTAATTAAAAACAACATTTAAAAATGATGTACTTGCGGTATATACCATATTTGTACCATAGACATTGCCCAAAGACAATTTTTTTTAATTAAAAACAATATAAAAAAAAATCTAGTATAGTCTGCCAAAAAGCCATGAAACAAAAAAGTTTAATAATAATTATAAAAGTCGAAATAAATACATTTTAGAGGATACTTATATAATTAAAAAAATATAGATAATTCTTTTTGGTATTCTGTTTGAACAGTTTTTCAATTACTTAGTCATAATATAAGTCAGGGAAAAATTATTATTGTGTCCGTGAATTAATTTCAAGACTTTTTTGACGGACTACGTGCCACACTTGTAAATTAAAAACTACAAGTTTCTAAAATCTACAAGTAACATGAAATTATTTGATGAACGTAATCTACAAGAACTTGTGAATTTTTATTTAAACTTGTAACTTGTGAGCTTGTAGACTTGTAATGTTTGATGAATAGGGCACTGGTCAGGTCCTAGCAGACAAAATTATAGAAAATGCTAATACAAGGTGTGGCCGCAATACAGGAATCGGTTTCCAGCGAGACATCATCATCTCCATCAGCCGACCTGATGTTTTTTGTTGCCGAGATTAGATAATTCAGAATCGGTTCTATAAAGACCTGGCAAAACCCGTTTTTTTTTTCAAAACCGGGTAAACTCGGGGGCGTGCCCCACGCTGTTGTTCGCTCTGCAACCATCTATAGAATTTGGCAGATGGCGCTACTGTTTGCTTGTACGAAAAAGGTTTACGTAAATCATTCCGATGCCCGTATCCTGAGGTATCTTATCGGTGAGCAAATTACAAACATGACCTTTTTGGACCTTTGTCTGTTATACAAGATTATATTTGTCATTGCTTTGATTATACTCACCTCTGATCGATAGCAGGTCCGTAACCGTAATCTCTCCTTCAAATACTTACATGGTCATTGTTGGGCGATGGTCCCACGTGATAGCGTTATCATCATCATGATCACAGAATTAAATGATTTACAAGATGTTAACTTTGATAGATTTGAACGAGTTTTTACCAGTACGTAATGATCTTTTTTTTTTAAATACATGTACATAATATTGCCACCATTCCCACCCTCATTGTTCAGTTCACTATTCAGTGCCACTCCACAATATAACAATGTTTAGCGGTACAGAGGGCAATAGGGAAATTTCCCTCCAGGCAGGTGTTGTGCCTGGGGACCGCTTTTGATCCGAGCGTGTGACGTCAGAAGTTGTATTTATAGAACGCTCGTCGAATGCTCTGTCAGCGTGTGCTATTGCGCTTGGTACACCATCTATCGTCAGCTATCGAAGACCGCTACAAATGCAACACCGATGGCTCTCGATCTTAAATTAATAAATATATCAGGAGTCAGGACATTACACACATCGCAAACTTAGTCCCAAAGTAAGCGATAGCTTGTGTTATGTACTAGATGACTGATAAATATACAATGTACATAAATATAATATGTTGAAAAACATCCAGACACTAGAAAACATTCATGCCCATTATACAAACATTTTCCAGTTGTGGGAAAGGAACCCACGACCTCCGACGCAGACGTCTTCGCGGTCATATCCGTGTGTGTCGAGTGCTGTCTCACCTTGCCTTCTATCGCCGCCAAAAATGTGGTCCTGGGGAACAATGCGCTAAAACAACCATTAGTTCACAAGTAATATTTATTTATCTCGTGTTTTAAAAAATAGAGGACGACCTATCTCAGAGAGCTACCAAACGTAGACAAAGTATTCTTAATAAAACGGTCATCATCATCATCTGCTTTATTAACGCCCTCTGGCCCAAATTCGATACTGATTTCTGCCACAATTATACACTACGCTAAATCCCGCATTCTGATAAGTTTAAAGATAAGTAAGTATTTAGATCATTGAGCTATTATTTCTCTATGACGAGAAAAATCTGAGTACAAAACTTGTGTCTTACACTTGTGCTGCTATTTGCTTTGGTTGTTGAATAATTCAATTTAACTATTGCATGGATTTATTGCATCAGATTTGGCCTGACGTGGCCTAAACTTCGTTCTATGTGGTGCTATTGCTTTTTTAATATGTACTCTAGAATCGAAGATATGGCACGTAAGTTCATTTCATTAAAATAACGACTTAGTGGAAACTTCGGTAACTGCTATAACGATGCGATAAATCATAAAAGTGAAAAACAAGTACAGATACTGAAATGTTATAGTTTATGACACACTTTAATATTAAATGTAAGTTAACTCAACTGATGTAGGTTCGGGAAAAAAATTTTCATGGGGACAGAAATATTCGGAAAAACTATTGGTCTTCGGACTATACCTATTCGGAGTATCGCTATAACTTGCTGAAAACAGCGAATAAGGAAAAAGTATTTCGAATACTCTCGTAACTCGTTGAAAGCAGTGTTTAGATTAAACTTATTAAAAATATTTTAAGAAAACGATTGAAGCAAATGGCTCCTTCGTAAGAATGTTTAGTACGTAATACAAGTAAACGCAAATAATATGCAGTGTAGCAGTATCTGATTGGAGTTCTTAGTTATCATTATAATAATTACTGTGTTTGTACGAGGAAAGAAGAAAACACGTGCAGCGTGACCAACGATTCCGTGCAGTTGTAAGGACATCCTTGAAACACAACTATGTAAGTTTCGAATTAATCTCAGACCTCCGTCTCTTTCTGTCTACTGTGACATCACGATGTACGGAAAAGGAAAAGTCGTTTAAATATGAGTTTAAAAGAAAGTCGAAAAAAATGCTATCTCAATTACAAACTGTGACTGCAGATTAGAATCTTATGAGATAATCTTAAAGACGGTAGTTTCGCTCCCGATATGAGCAAAACAAAATTACCTCTGAGTTCCTCTGCCAACTTGGCCGAGTTCCATCCAATGGTTATTGGTTCGCTTCTCAATAAAAGTAAGGCTTTGAAGTTTGCTTAACGTATTGAGACCGGCTACAGAGGAAATATTGCTGGGGCCAGTGTCTGCGACGACAATATTGAATGCTGACTTATAAATCACAATATAATTAGAACTCAATTGACCAGGACCCATATTTAGTAAAATAGACAATTGCAGTAATAAAATAATTAAAGTATTGTCTATAGTTCGTTTTACATTGCTGCTATAAGTTAAACGAAAATAAAATTTTGTGGCAAACCTTTAATGGATAACAGACATAATATTATGTCCGATGAGATATCCCACCACTGAGATACAGAATAATATAAGAGCCCATTTGGATAAGACGTGGAAAAGTCTCGGTACAGTCTATGAGATGATATGATATCCCGAGAAGCACGTTGAGTACAATAAATAGACCTAGCGATTAAAGACGTCATAGTGCATAACTAGAGCATAGTTCCGTTAGCAGTCAGCATAGCACTCTACCATTCAATGCGGATAGAGTGGATAGCTCTTAAATCTTAATGTGGCTTAGGCTTAAGGTTTGAAAGCCTTAATGTAGGGTGGAACTTGGAAGCTCTTGTAAGCGTCACTCGGGCGCCGTTCGCGGAAGTGTATCCTCTGAGATTAAAAAGCGGCGTTACCGGTTATATAACCAACTTTCACCTCGCGAGAATTCAATATTTGTATCACGATCTCTGCACAGTTCAATTGAACAAACCTGACTATAAGTACAACTTACTCTTATCTGCTATTACTAGTGTCGTTCGAGATTATAGGTCCTATAAAAGCGTCAAATACTCGTTTAACAACTATACCAGCTTCCAAGGGACTTCATCTGGACAAATGAACGAGTCACGATTGGAATTCTGGATTCTGGAATTGCAAGGGTTTAATAACTCTTGAAATTCAAGAAGGAAGAAATTGCAAGATTCATTCACGAGATCAATATAAAGTTGAAAAACTTTAGTAGATCTAGATTGTTGGAAGCTCTCATGCGACCTAGATATTGTGGTAAACTATCCGAAAAAAAATTTCCTTTTGAGTCTATATCTGAAATACAAATGTATCCGTGATATAGCGCTATAATTTCCTTGCCCCATCATTTGACCTTCCTTGATCCATCAGATTTTGTGCCACTTTGTTTTGTATTGAGCGAAAAATATAAATATTTTGATGTAGAGATAGCCATTTTGTAAAGCATGAATAATTGTTGATCAACACCGGTCTAGAGTGTCAGCAGCCAAGTTGGCATCGTTCCACTGAGCTAGCATACCCCGAGACAAGAGGGAACCGTCCCTGACATTTGGCGACACTTGGTATCCACATGAGACATGACTTCCGATCGCCTGAGAGGATACGATTACGGGCATTGAGGCTCATTTTCACCAACATTTTAAGAGACACCTAGGTCCTTAGGTGACAGTTGTTGTAAGTGAAAACTACCTATATGCTTAGGCGTTTCTGAAAGTCTTGGTGAAAATGAGCATAAGGCACATATTTAAATACTAGAACAACAAAATATAATAAGTATCTTCGCACGTGACTTCAAGTAGCAATAATATTATTGTTCTGCAATTACAATAATTGTAATTGATTATAAATTACTAAAAACCAAAAAATTTACCCTAAGTTTGGCTTTTTGGATTTCGCGTAGTTTGATTGGATTTCGGTTTTATACCAGTAGTCTTTTGTTGACAAAAAATGTTTTGTTGTACCACTGAGGTCACCTACATTCTATAGTATAGCATTTCATTGTATAAGAATAAAAAATTAATGACGTTTTAAAAGCTTGCAATGTTCGTACAGTCCAATTGAATACATTCACTCGATAAGTCAATCCCATGATAAATAGAGCTACTTTGTCTTAACTATTTATTTAGTATAATAATAAGAGAAACCGAGCAGTATCCAATCTACGGAACGTGTATACCAATTGACAATTACCGTGTTGACAATTATAAACTTTGTTAATCTCATGCCATACCCTCAATTTAACTCAATGCCCTCAAGTAGCTACTAGGCATTATTAACTACAGTCTACGAGGTACTACTTTTACTATCTCTGACATACCTATATTGTTCCTATTTTAAGAGGGCAAAAAGCATAATATTACGCAACTTGTTCTAATTTATAATCCTACTCCATTATATAGGTACCTTCGTAAAAATAACATCATCACGAAATGTGCCAAACAATATTTGAATTATTGAATAGCATATTTCTGTCGTCTAGAACTAGGGTAGGATATCATTATAATATTGAAGTCATTCAATAATTTGTAGTTTTATATTTTCTCTGGCGACTTTGAGACCATGGGAAAATTAAATAAAAGAATGTCCAGTATGTAGAACGTCACTGAAATTGTATGTGATAATAATTGCTAGTTAGTTATGTACTTCTTAATACTTGACACAGGTAATAAGTATATTATTGACTTAGACAATGGTTACAATTATTACCGTTGTCTTATAGAGCCGTTGTCCTTGATGATTCGCAAACAGCCTACTTCGCGAGAGCTAATACCGTATCGATTTCTAATGTCAAGTGCCACTTGCCTACTCGTGGACTTGTGGACTGGATTTGATATGTCTGGCCAACTGTACCACAGATTACATTACTGCGCGGTTTGCTAGTTTTATCTTCTTCGTCGTGGCCTCATGACTGAGGGTCGTGACCTTCTATGAGACCATCTTATTGATTAAGGCCCGCCAGGTGGTGCGGTCTTGAGCCTTGTGGAGGGAACCCTGGACGTTCATGCCGGTAGCCTTGCAGATGCTGTCTATCCACCGGGTAGGTAATCTGCCTCTGCTTCGCTTGCCCTCCATGCGACCAGACATAATAAGCCGCTCGATGCAGTCGGGCTTTTTCCTGGCCAGGTGGCCGAAGAAAGACAGCTAGTTTTATGACATTCTGAAATATACTTAGGTTTAGGAATACATCCTTTCAATTAAAGATTTAAGACTCATATGGTTTTCTCATGGATACCATTATCAGAACTAGACTAAATTGAAATGGGACCACACGGGAATCTTCAGCTTTCTTAAAAAAAATCGTTAATATCGATTCACTCAGTCAAAAGTTATGAGGTAAACAAAAAAATATAGTCGAGTTGAGAACCTTTTTTGTAGTCAGTTGAAAATATATCGAAGTATGACAAGTATGGACGAAGTAGCTGATCAGAATTCAGGTATATGACGTATCTTAACTCCATAACTAAACATTTTTAGCTATCAGCTCCATCATACATCTCTGCGGTGGACGGTATGATGACAGGGTGGGAGTGCCCACCTGTGCAGAGTAAAGTGGACTCTCTGGTTTGTTTACAAACAATGCACGCGCCGGGCAATGGCATGCCTCATGTACTGCCAACTTTTACGTGACGCATGTTACTGCGGCTAATAATAACCCGTCGAATACGCTAATCCGTTTGTAATCTTGGATGTTTTTATAAACAACCATCCGAACTAAAATTATCAAAGACTATCATTATCCGCAACTTCGTACGCGTATATGTATGTTTTCGTAGCCCTGATATTGAAATGGAAAAAACGGTACCTTCGCGAAGTTTTTAGTTTAAAAACAGTTGTAAATTAACTTTAAACATTCATTCAAATCGTTCGGATCGCTTTCAACACACTTTTAGACAGATCCAAATACTTGAATGGACTTAAGATAGGCAAACACAAAGCAGGATAATCGACTTCAAAATACTCAAAAAAACTCAAAAGGAGTCCGAGGTTCTCAATTCAACTGTATTTTTTATGTTTTATATCTCATAACTTTTGACCGGGTGAATCGATTTTGATAACTTTATTTATTTAATATCTGGTTGACCGAGCTTTGCTCGGTAGTTTAACTACTGGATAATAGATGGCAGCAGAAGTGCTTCGCTCGATAGTTTAACTACTGGCTAATAGATGGCAGCAGAAGTCATATTTTTATTATTTTTTTTTTTGGTGAATTCGACATTTTCTAAAAATGAATCCTAGCTAGATCGATTTATCGCCCCCAAAACCCCCTGTATACTAAATTTCATGAAAATCGTTGAAGCCGTTGCCGAGATCCAGATATAATAATATATATCCTATACCTTTAAACGAGCAATTATTGTATATATATATATTTCTATATAATCTGGATCTCGGCAACGGCCCCAACGATTTTCATGAAATTTAGTATGCAGGGGGTTTTGGGGGCGATAAATCGATCTAGCTAGGATTCATTTTTAGAAAATGTCGAATTTACCAAAGAAAAAATAATAAAAATATGACTTCTGCTGCCATCTATAAGCCAGTAGTTAAACTACCGAGCGAAGCACTTCTGCTGCCATCTATTAGCCAGTAGTTAAACTACCGAGCGAAGCTCGGTCTCCCGGATATTATATATATATATAAGACATTGAGGATCTCCAAAAACAAACAACAAATTGTTTCTCTGAAATAACAAAGTTTTGTTTTATTTAACAAGTCTACAATTATCAAGTTATTATCAAGTTACGACAATTACACTTCTATCTCACCTGAAATAACAAAGAAACGACATTTAAAGTTCACTATATCTCGAGTCCTCAATCACATTCTTTCTATTAGTTTTTATAACAATAAAATGCACAAAACAATCTGCGCGTCCCACGCCATTTTAAATCATAGACACGTACGCGACAGACAGCTGATACGCGAAGCGCGGCAAATTCAAATGAATGATATGTCACTCATTTCATTACATCTCCCCCCCTAAGAGCGAAAATTCTAAGCAATATATCTGTAAAATATACTTATAAGTCATCTTCATATTCATTATCATCTCCTTCATCTTCTTCAGCCTCTGTTATGACAGGTTGCAATTTTGTTATATGAAATAATGTTGATTCTGTTTTTCTGTTGCCTGTATCAATCCTATAAATGGAATTCGATATTTTCTCTATTATTTTGAAAGGGCCTATTTTTAGTTCGTCTAATTTCTTTCTATTCAGTCTATTTCCATTTTCTACATATACACTGTCTCCTACATTAAATTCTTGCATTTTTCTATTTCTATCAAATATTTTCTTGTTATACTCATGAGATTTTATTGTATTCTCTAATGCCAATCTTCTATCAGCAATCCACTTGTCTTCCTTTTCCATCGTTTTGAATTCATTTGGTAGAATACTGACATTTGTACCATCCAGTAAATATTTTGGTGCAAAACCTGTAACGGAGTGTTCTGTTTCATTATATTTTTGTATACATTCTCTTGCCAGTGTTGTCCATGTTCTCTTATTATTTTTCTCATTCATTTTACACCTTATTTTATTTACTATTGTTTGGTTTAATCTTTCATTCAAGCCGTTCGAGAATGGTGTATTCACGGCTGTAAAAATTAGTTTAATATTATTTTCCTGCAAAAATTGTTTAAATTCTCTTGAATTTATGCCCGGATATTGATCTGTCAGGATAATTCCAATCTCATCTGTCTCTAGTACTTTCTTTGTTAAATTTATAAAGTCACATGCATTCTGGGTTTTCGAAGTCGCAATAAATGCATATCTTGTGTAGTGATCTACTAAAAGGTGTAGATATTTCTTTGTAGACCTAGATCCTCCAAATCCACCAATAGTATCCATTGACATTATTTCAAATGGTTTGGTAGCTGGTCCCAGTTGTGACATTAATCCAATTTTTTTTTGACATCTTGATTTATTTTTTATGCATATTTCACATGTTTTACAAATATTTATGATATTTTTTGTTAGGTTTATAGCCGTATATATTGAACTTATTTTTTTCTGCAGTTGTCTGATCCCAATATGGCATAAATCTTCATGCACCTTTTTTATAAGTTTTTTACTAAATTCTTCTGAGAGGATAATCTTTTCCTGTTTCTTTATTTTTTTATAATAGATATTATTTTTTAGTATTAAATTTTGTTTCTTTTCTCTTATTGTTTCATTTTTCTCTTGGTCTCCAACTATATCTTTTATTTGTATTAAATTAACTATTCTCAATGTTTCCTCTCTGTTATCTTCTGGTTCTAATACAGGGTTTCGGCTCAAACAGTCTGCTTCTACATTTTCTTTACCAGGTATATATTTTACGGTAAAGTCATACTGAGATAGGTAGTATGTGAGATCACCCAATTCTTCATCTGTCCTGCATTTAATGTTCATGTTCTCTAGAGGTTTGTGATCTGAGTAAATGGTGAATTGTTTTCCGATGAGCCAGTGCTGCCAATATTTAACAGCTTCTTTCATAGCAAGACATTCTAAATATATAGCCTTTTTCCGTTTTTGATGTTCATTCAATTTTTTTGAGAAATATGCCACCGGTTTGTCTTTACCATCTAGTTGTGTCTGTTTTAATATTGCTCCAATGCCCTCCAAAGATGCATCGGTAAAGATTTTGATTGGTAGGTCTTTGTCGAATATTTCCAAGACCGGTTGCGAACATAAATATCTTTTTATCAGATTGAATGCTTCTTCACATTTCTCTGACCATACAAATTTCTCGTTTTTTCGTAATAAATTGTGTAATGGATCTAAGATAATTGCACTTCTTGGTATATAGTCATGGTAGAAGTTTATTTTTCCCAAAAATTGTCTGATGTTCTTTTGCGTCTTAGGAGTTGGAAAGTTCCTTATTGAAATTAAATTGTCTTTTAGTGGTCTTACTGAATTGTTCTGAATTATATGGCCGAGGTATTTTACCGAGTCTGAAGCAAAGGTACATTTCTTAAACTTCAGTCTAAAGCCTTCTTTAATTATTGCCTCTAATACATTTCTAATGTGCCTTATATGTTCTTCAAAGGTAGACGAGTATATCAAAATATCATCAATATAGTTAACCGAGTATCCTGTGAGATTGTGTTTTCTTAGAATATTGCTTAAGATTCTCTGGAAAATTGCTGGTGATGTTTTCAAGCCAAAAGGGAGGCAGGTCCACTGGAAGTGGCCATCTTGTGTGACAAATCCTGTTTTACTTCTGTCTTCCACCCGTAATGGTATTGCCCAAAATGCTGAGTTTATATCTAGTGTAGTAAAATACTTGCAATTTCTAGTTTTAATAATTAGATCATCTATCAAAGGAAACGGTTGAGCTTGTGGTATAACTATTTTGTTTAACTCTCTGAAATCTACACATAAACGGGATTTTCTATTTTCACCTTTTTTAAACGCCAATGTCACTGGAGCAGCGAAAGGACTGTATGATTCTTCTATTAAATTGTTCTTTAGTAACATCGATATTTGCTCTTCAATTTCTAATCTATCTTGTATTGTACATCTGTATGGTCTTTTACTACAATATTTATTTACTTGTAAATCTATGCGAGCTTCATAATCTTTAACTGAACCTATATCATACTTGTCCTTAGCAAATATTGTTTTATATTCCTTTATAATTTTCTCTATCTCAATTTTCTTTTGATTATCTAAATGGTCTGTCATACTTATAAATTCCTCTGTTTCTATGTGTTCATTGAAATTTACTGTATATTTTTTTATATTATTATCTTCATTTCTGTTATCTTTAGACATCCTGTCTATTTTATTTGTTATTTTCTTTTGTTCTATCTGCAAGTTCTCATTTTGGGTTAATCTGAATTTCTTTATCATATCTAATCCGATTATGAAATCATCAAAATCTTCATTTTCTACTATGTATACATCCACCTCTTCTTCTAAATCAAATATTTTAATTTTTATTGTTATCAAGCCATCCATCTTCTTCACACCATTAACCGTTTTCATGTATGCTATGTTCACATCATCTTTTTTTTCTTTTACTTTTATTAATCTTGAATTTATTATAGAAATCTGTGAGCCTGAATCATAAATACCACTCACTTCTAGTTTATTTTCTAATAAAAGCTTGATTTTGATTAATGGTGTGCTTACTAGTTTTTTTCTCAGTATTTATGTCTACTTCAATTATGGAGTTATTGTTTACATTTTTAGTTTTAAGAACTTTTTCAGGTTCATTTTTATTTTTCTTGAACCAACATGACTCCTCTAGATGATATCTAATTCCTTTGTCCAAAGACTCACAAGTCTTACATGACTTCTTCTCATAAGTTTTATTTTTATTATAAAATGTACTGCTCTTTATGTTAGTTGAGTTTTTCTTATACATCGTGCCTTCATATTTTCTTATCTCGTTGAACAAGTCAGTAGTGTTGTTGAGTTCATCCCTGTTTAACTTATTTAAGATAAATCCAGGTAAACAAGTTGCAATAAGATCTATCATTGTTTTGGAATCTATAGATTTGTTTATATCTAATAAAAGCCGTTCTTTTTTTATGGCATAATCAATTAGCTGTCCTTCTTTATACCTAAATGCGAGAGCATATGTGACTATGTCCCATCCTTGGTTTTTAAAAGTTTCTAAAAACTTGTCTTTCCATTCACTCCATTCAGAATTTATTGTTAGTTTTATGATCATCGAGCTATACCAATCCAAACAAGGTTTATCTAAAAATAACCTCAAAATATCTATTTTTGTCTCATCTTTTGTTATATTAAAGCGCGCACACTCTTTTTCAAAAATTTCTATCCATTGCATCGCATTAGGATTTTTGCTTGTGAATTTTTCAATAATAAATTTTTCTGAGATATGTTTTAAGTTATGTTGACTTTCTTTCTTAGTTGTAGTTTCTATTAATTGTTCCAAGATTTGTTGCAAAGTGTCATTTTTGTCCTTTGCTTGTGTTGTGCTCACTTCATCTAAATATTGATCTAAAAATTGCATATTACCTTCCTCATCTACATATGTCTTCTTTAGATTTTCATCCAACTTTATCCATACTTTTCTACTCTGGTGTCTTTTTTTTATGCTATTTTTTACTTTTGTGAAAGTGTTCGTTTTAACAATATATGTATGATGACTCACCGGCTTCAGTTCCTCGGGTAAAACATAACATTTTCCTTCTTCAGTAGATATTGAGGTTATAGCTAATACATTTGATTTGCCATCATTTGAGGCTATCATCGTAAACTCAAACTGAAGCCGGTCCATATTTTCTTAGTTCACAAAAATGTCGTTTTATAAGACATTGAGGATCTCCAAAAACAAACAACAAATTGTTTCTCTGAAATAACAAAGTTTTGTTTTATTTAACAAGTCTACAATTATCAAGTTATTATCAAGTTACGACAATTACACTTCTATCTCACCTGAAATAACAAAGAAACGACATTTAAAGTTCACTATATCTCGAGTCCTCAATCACATTCTTTCTATTAGTTTTTATAACAATAAAATGCACAAAACAATCTGCGCGTCCCACGCCATTTTAAATCATAGACACGTACGCGACAGACAGCTGATACGCGAAGCGCGGCAAATTCAAATGAATGAAATGTCACTCATTTCATTACATATATATACAAGAATTGCTCGTTTAAAGGTATAGGATTAGAAGCTGATGCTTTCCATTTCAATTTCATTCAGTTCTGATAAAATGGTATCCATGAGAAAACCATATAAATCTTAAATTTTAAATTGAAAAGGATGTATCTAACAATAAGTAGTTTGATGAGAGTTGAAGACTTTTTTTCTGTTAATTAATTAACAAAAAAAGTCTTCTTAATATTTAATTAAAAATTGTAGCCGTCTTCGATGGTGGTTTTCGGTAGCTGACGACAGATGGCGTAACCCACGCAATAGCACACGCTGACGGAGCATTCGACGAGCGTTCTATTAATACAACTTCTGACGTCACACGCATGGATCACAAGCGGTCCCCAGGTACAACACCTGCCTGGAGGGAAATTTCCCTATTGCCCTCTGCACCGCTATAAAATAATTAATAAATTATATGTAATAAAATTAATAAATTATTCAGTCATTAGACACATGAGTTTTAATTCATACATGTGGATAGTATTTGCGTTTTCGTTATTTACTATAATTGAGCAAGTTGTACGAGAAATACGAGTTCGTACGAGGAACTGAAACAATCAACAGCAGATTCTTAGTTGTTTTGCTCATTACAGTGACGTTCGCGTTGCTTCGAAAAAGATAAAAATAAAAATACCAGTCGTGTGTAAAAATAGTAGAAGGTACACACTACCTAGCTGTATAAATGTTACCAAGCGGAATGCAAACAAATTAAAAATGGAAACATTTTGTATTAAACAAGATTTTCACACGTCATAAGTGATTCGTATCCTTAGTTAAACCCTTTCATTTCATACTCAAAGTAAACAAATTAATAATTACAAATAAAAACATTTTTATTTAACAAGCTTTCAGACGTCACATCAGCGATAAGTAAAATAAGTATTCTATCTTTTCATTTCATGATTAAATATTGGAGAGTATAAAATGACATCACGTTAGGAAGGCACCGGCTTTGTTAACCAAAATGCAAAATCTCATCTCAATCGATTGACTGTTTCATAGTTGAGCTCTATGGGACCTAGACAATCATCTTTACAAACATTGCAAGGTTAAATGGCTTCTATTAATCCAAAACATATTGCTATGGGAACATTGAATGATTACTCGTTATGTTATTAACTTAAAACAAGTATTGTTTTAAAGAATAATAATTTAATTTGATTACATTATTATTCTTTAAAATTTGTTGATATGATTTGTTTAAAATTTGTCAAAACTCGTCCAAAGTTTGTACGGGGAAATACTTCTTCACACCGCAACTACTGAACCAATTTACCTCAAATATGGAACCGAGATAGATTATATCCTGGATTAATACATTACTTACATTACATTTTTCCCGCAAAAATTCATGGTTCCCGAGGGATTTGTGAAAAACCGAAATTCACGCGGGCATCGACTGGTACTCAATACTTATGCAATAAAATCTGTGTCAGCTCACGGATGTAGCTCAGTATGATAGATACTCGTAAACTAATCTGTTATTAATATCAGCGGGTTAGTATTGATCGCCCTCAATTAACTAATAAAATGCCTTTCCCACTGAAAGCCCGAGAGTCAAGGCTCGGCTACGTGACATAGCCCACGCAGCACGCACGAATACCATAACCGACTGTATATACAACTTGTATATTACTTGCCCTAAGTGGCCGAAAGCCTAAAGTAGGGAATGATGTACAGATGCATGAAAAAATATCACAAGAAGTGTAGCTCATATCCTGAGGGAACTATATAGGGAATTCAAGTGTACCATACATTTTAAGTGAACTGGTTCAATATCAATGAACTGGGAATAGTGAGAATGATATGAAGTTTGTTTATAATTGATATCATAGTTTTTTCCCAAATATTATAAATGAAATAAAAAAAATTGTAATGAAAATAAAATAAAGTAATTGGGACGGGACTTCTTATCACGTTAATGTGTTTCTAGGATCAAGTTAAAAGGTCAGCTTCGGGAACACTATACGAATTAACCCACATCTTGTATATGAGTAGAGTTGTTTACGTATGTGTAATGTGTATCTGCCTATTTACATACGGCATAATGGTAGCAAGGACGAATGAATTCTAACCATATGTGGCGATACCGATTAGAATAAGAAGCCTCATTAGCGTGAACATAGGTACTTCATTTACGATGCGATAAATATAAATAAAACCACCCGTTTTTATTTATAGGGCGACCTTAATTTATATTTAAGTCATTACCTTTACCCAGTTTGTTATTCTATCCAAGTTATAGTTATTATTAAACCTGACCTTAAAACTTGCGGTTTATTACTGTGGAGGTCAATTTATCGATAAAATATACATGATAATGTATTAACTATTAACTAATCCACTAATCGAACTTGACATTCAGAAGATGAAATATAATAATTTATGGTGTCTGAAGGGTAATCTAGACGTATAGCCTGACCCTGACCTGACAGTGTCCGTTTAAGAAATGTATGTATGTATAAATTTTTTTTCCGAGTAAATTCAATACAATATTCAAATTGAATTTGGGCCTTGTGGATTATCCTCCCACCGTGCCTTGATCGAAACCTCCGAGGGCATGGTTCTGCATTTCATTTGAGAGAACAACTTCTAAATTCGCTGACGTGCTTGTCGCGAATAATTTGAACCATAAAACTGTATACACGGGGCAGACTACAAACAGAATAAGAGAAATAGTCAATAAGTTAATAATTTAAATATCGCATTAATAGGCGGTTACACCACGAAACTAAACAGCAAATATTGAAAGTCTCAGAAACAGAAAACTTAGGATAAACTAGTCTAGACATAAGTAATTAATAGGTATAGAAACAATGAGCTTGTTTCGATCCATAAGATAGAAGATATAAGTTGTATTTATCAGATATAAGTTTAGCTTAGCACCTTATAAGTTTAGCACCAAATGCTATAGCTATACGCTGCAATAGGAATTTACTGTGAAGTCTGCGACTATTGGGATGGCATAGGTACTCGAAATTACACGCAAAATTATGAACATCATACGTACTTTTAAAGCGCAACAAAGGCAACGTTTTGCAGTATAATAATAGAGTATATTAGAAAAAAAACCAACTTCAACTCTCTCTTCAAATCAAAGTACTGTTGAATACATCCTTTCCAATAAAAATTTAAGACTGATATGGTTTTCTCATGGATACCATTATCAGAACTGGACCAAATTGAAATGGGACCACACGGGAAGCGACAGCTTTTTAATAAAAAAAAAGAATCATCAAAATAGATTCACCCACTCAAAAGTTATGAGGTAACAAACATAAAAAATACAGACCTCCTTTTTTAAGTCAGTTGAAAATGCCCCATTTGTTGAAATGTACCAGCGATGGAGAGCCACTTGATTGTGATGGCGACACTTGATTTTCGCCATTTTGGCGCTGATTGTTGCGTAACCTAGCATGAGCGTCTATGGAACTTAAATAAAATGACATTCAAAACGACGACGGTCCACTACCAACAAATGTAAATTGAACGTTCGGGGGTAGCGCTTCAGGGTCCGTATTCTGTATCTCGGTGCCTATCAAAGGAAGATAGCCACTGGCATTATGTTATGTATCCATTGAAAGTTGGCTATGAAGTAAAAATAACATTTGCTTAGCAAAACTTCAATGGATGAAAAACATTTGCTAGTGGCTATTGTTCCGTGATGGGCACCGAGTTACAGAATAGGCACGCAGATCGGCACAAAAAAGAACTGTCAGATATAATATAGAATGATTGATTCAGAGATAGAGATGTGTGAGAGCCCCGCTGAAGGTGGTGGTCGTTGCAGACGGTGATCAACATGTGCTGCTGCGCGCTGGCGCTGCTGGGGCTGCTGCTGCAGCGGCTGGTGTTCGGGCGGCTGCGCGTGGCGGAGGCGCAGCGCGTCAAGGACAAGTTCTGGAACTACGTGTTCTACAAGTTCATCTTCGTGTTCGGCGTGCTCAACGTGCAGTACATGGACGAGGTGCTGCTGTGGTGCTCGTGGTTCACGCTGCTCGGCTTCCTGCACCTGCTGGGCCAGCTCTGCAAGGACCGGTTCGACTACGTGAGTACGCCCCGTCCGGTGTGCTGATTCTGTATCGTTCACTTAGTTAGTTAGTTACCCAAACTGGGTTATTAACTAAGAAAACGGAGGCAAAAATCCTATTTTTGTATTCTTTTTGTACAAGATAGCAACTAGCATGGTATACTGATATGATACCATACCGACCTAGGTTGGTAATTTGTGCAAAAATAGGATTTTTGCCATCGTTTTTTAGTTAATAACCCATGTTAGGGTTACTAACTAACTAAGTGAACCATACAGAATAAGGCCCCTGTTCATGTCAACCCACTGATCTCTACTCTATAGATCGCTGACTGTCAACGTCAAAATGAAAACACTTGATTTTCACCATTTTGGCGCTGATTGTTAGGTAACCTGGCGTGAGCGCCCATGGAACTAAAATAAAATGACGTTCAATACGACGGTCACTAGCAACTAATGTCAATTTAGTGCTCTTCAAATCGGCACAAGAAAGGAACTGCCAGATATATAGAATTAATCCATAGAATAGAGATAAGTGTGTCAACCTTTGGGAGTTTGCGATACGAAACCGATTTGGCTGTTAAAATCAATGTAGGTAGCTGATTACCACATTACTTAGATATTAACATTTTTATCCCGGAAATATCTAAAAATCCCGTAGATTTTTGAAAAATCTTTCTACAGCTGTACCTACCTATATAAATTTGCAGTACTCTATAGCTAGAGCTGTCGGTATGAATGCTAATGATAATAAAAGATTGTTAATTAAATTTTACTTAACGATTCGTTACCGAAGCGTTCAGTTACGTTACAATGGGTTTTGTTCTCGTAATCAAACTAACAAACAAACCCGTGATTCACACAGTAGAAGTACTCACGTGGAGACGACGCTTTTTACCAACCGTCGAGGATAGTAACAGTGCATGAAAACCATGATGGTAGGTAATGTCAAAGCAAAATTATTACTGCATATTAAAGGTCGTAGCTGCAGATCAGGTTCGTGTTTTCCCCTAAGCGGATTTAAATTTGAATGCAAAATAATATAATCATATCTCATTTGTCATTATTATTTAAATAAGGTAATACTATTATACCATTATACCAGCTGGAGATCAGGATTAAATAAATAAATAAATAAATATACAGGGTTATAGAAAAAATATCGGAAACCTCTCGGCACCTAAATGATATCACTATAACCAAAAACTTTTGTTCTATAACTTTCCAAAATTTCGTATTAATTTGTGTCATACAAAAATTTAATAAATTATGTTATTTCTGTAAAGTGACATTACACTGTGAAACGAAATACAGGTAATCAGCGATTATGACTATCCCTGTTGCCAAACCGCTGCGACGTTGCCGATATTACGTAGTAGACTACAGAGTAGTTACAAAGAAAGAATGTATGCAAAATATTGAATAAGTGATATTTCTCAAAATATCGAGTTAAAACAAAAGTTGTAGAACAAAAGTTGTTACTTTTAATGATATCATTTAGGTGTCGAGAGGTTTCCGATATTTTTTCTATAACCCTGTATAGAGGACAACATCACATACATTGCTCCGATCCCATAGTAAGTACCTAGCTTATGCACTTGTGTTATGGAAATCAGAAACAACGAAGGTACCACAACACCCAGACCCGAGACAATGTAGAAAAGTTATTTTTCTACATTGCCCCGACCGGGGATCGAACCCGGAACCTCAGAGATGGCGGGTTTGGAAGAAATAAATTTTATTTTTTCTATGGGTAAAAAGTCCTCCAATTTTATTCTCCTTGATATAACCAGCTCAATGTCGAGGCACTGCGCTGCACGTCTTGCGAATCCAGTGACTTCTAACGCAATCAGAAGTCTACCGTACCTACGTGGCTTGACATACTGCTGTGATTGTTCATGTCATTGTCATTCATGTCATTTACAGAAAATTGGTCAAGTGCGAGACGGGCTCATACACTGAGGGTTCCGCACCATCAAGAGTATTTTCCCATTCTCTATAGTATTAACGTAACCGAAACAGTAAACACCCAGGCTGCCCACTAAATCAAAACGAGCATAAAAATCACGTTTGTTGTATGGGAGTCCCCCCTTCTTTTTTTTTTTAATTTAACTATTGTTTTCTATAGTAAGTATTTAACTAAACATTCTGTGAAAATTTGACGCATCTACCTGTTACCGTTATCAATATGGAGCAAAAACAAGCAAAAAATCACGTTGTTGTATGGGAGTCCCCTTTACTATTTATTTTGTTATATTTTTTAGAATTTGGTGTTATAGCGGCAACAGAAATACATCATCTGTGAAAATTTCAAGTCTGTTGCTATCACGG
Source organism: Coenonympha glycerion (assembly GCA_963855885.1). Lineage (NCBI taxonomy): Eukaryota > Metazoa > Arthropoda > Insecta > Lepidoptera > Nymphalidae > Coenonympha > Coenonympha glycerion. The sequence continues at coordinate 366,699 of OY979646.1, forward strand.
TTCAAGAGATACAGCCTGGTGAGAGACGAAAGGACGGACCTACGGAAGGACGGACGGACGGACGGACAGCGAAGTCTCAGTAATAGGGTTCCTTTTTTACCCTTTGGGTGCGGAACCTTAAAAAAATGAGTATCTATTTCTAGCGCAAGACCTATAAATGACTTGTAATAGTAAACATCAGCAACGTATTTGTTTACTAGGATGTCGGTGTCTAGTGTAAAGCAAACTATGCTTGTGAAATATGCAATGATTCTGTCGATGAGTCATTATTCATTAACCCATTAGTATTTTTTTGCTCCAAACATTGTTCGTAAACATCAGACTAGGAACGTCACTTTCTACTTGTATATGCATTACCTAAGGTTTTCCAAAAAAAGTGATACTCCGGAAATGCCGACAGAAGTGAAAACTAACAATAGAATAGCAACGATTAGAGAGGTGTCGGTAACGGTAACAGGGTCGCTAGTTCAATGGTTTTTTCCCATCTCAAAAATGCCCTTCGCGTCGAAGTTTTCACTTAAAAATAGTGACGTCAAGACATTTTTTTTTTTTTATCGTGGGGAATCCTCATGGATACCCAGTCGCCCGGGGGAGCGGCTGGGTTATGCCGGACTCTTACCGGCTAAACCCCACGGTGTTTCCTCCTCGCACCGTATGACGGGAACACGGGAACGCTTGCGCAAACCTCTGCGAACCCGCCGGTGCCCGGCCGCTTGCGCAGCCCCTCCACGAGGTGGAACATGGAGCTCCCCTCCAACAGCAAGGCCAGCCAGAAACACCTAAGCCGGCCTTACCTCCTCGGCGCCCATCCGTAAGGCGACGGACCCCCCCGGGACCGCCACCCAGGGGCCGTGGGCACGGGTAAGCCGATACCTGCGAAGCTTGCTCCTACACTTCGCAGGCATCGACCTCCCATACCCCGCGGCGGATCTGATCTTTGGCTCCGCCGCAAACCACTAAACGGCCGCAGAGGACAGGGAGAACGGCAACGACACACCGACACTCCTCTTCCCCTGCGGCCCCGCCGCCGACGCATCTAACGGTGCGCCACCGTTTGGTCGCGGGAGATAGGGCGAGCGGCAACGACACACCGACACGCCTCTCCTTCCGCGTCCCCTCCTGGCTGCAGGAGACAGAAAACTCTGTCCCCCGCACCCCTCTTGGACGCATCCAGAGCGGGCCCATCTCCAGGCCCACTCCGAGCGTCCCCTCCTGGATTCCTTTTGGCTTCACCGTGGGGCCCAACCACGGCTACTGAGCCCCCCCATCGCGACAAGATTGGAATCCATCGGGGGGGGGGACGTCAAGACATTGCACGTACGTGTTATTTTATAAAAAACAATTCTTAATTTTACTGCATTTAATTTAATAAAAATTAAAAATTAATCATTTTATTTTTGAATATACATATTATAGACAATAACGATTTTGAAATAAATGTATAAAAATTGTGATGTAGAGACAGGGGATCAAAATTTGTATTGCTGTGCCCTGACAGGGTTTTATGTACTGGTAGTTGGTACACATGATGCAATATAAATAAATAAATAAATAATAAACTTACGATTTAAAACTGAAACCCAAGTCTGTATAATGCTATAAAAAATCTTAAATTATCCAAATAAAAAAGAGTGAAAAATACCTTAGTTCTTACCTGCATGACATTTACGCTTGAAAAAAAAAAATGGGAAAGTCAAATAATGTAGATATTTTTTAGCGGTCACCAGCGGGCAAAGATAAAACCTGATCCGATGCGGTCCGTGATGATCCATTTGCGATCCAGTCCAAATATATTTATCGGCTTAGTTACCTATAATATTCCAATGTAATTAACATCAATAATGATCGAAATAACGCTATAACAGACGCCATTTTACAATTTATTGGCGTAAGTGAAAGTATGTTCTCAGCATTCTGATAAAAAGAAGGGGAGTTCTGCACATGACCGCCATCTGTACCTATAGCTCTCAGAAATAAGAAACTGTTGTATCGCTTGAGAATTATAAGAAAAAAAAATCGTAGTTTTATCACTCAGATTCTGTGTATAATGCCTTTCCGAGTATCTTATTATAATAATGTAAATCTAATGATTTGATGCTAAAAAGCAGTGATAGCTCAGTGGTTAAAAAGCAGTGATAGCTCAGTGGTTCTGACCTCTGCCTCTCATAAGGAGGTCGCGGGTTCGAATCCTGGGCACGCACCTCTGACTTTTCCGAGTTATGTGCGGTTTAGGAAACTAAATATCACTTGCTTAGCGGTGAAGGAAAACATCGTGAGGAAACCTGCATGCCTGAGAGTTCACAAAAATGTTCTCGATGGTGTGTGAAGCCCGCCAACCCGCACTTGGCCAGCGTGGTGGGCTATGGCCAAACCCCTCTCAGTCTGAGAGGAGACCCGTGCCCAGCAGTGGGACGTAAAAAGGGGTTGAGATGAGTGTTGAGATGAATGATTTGCATTGTACAGTCAATTTTTGGGAGCGAAACTTGCTCAAAACACTCACATCAATTTACTGTTGTGTATGTTGGTGGTGGTTGCTTAAATTAATTTCAGTGGATTCTTGCTTAATATGGACCTCCGTTCTATTCAATACTGTATCTAATTATGCTTCAAGTATTGATCCAGTAATGAGACGCATAATGTTTCAAATTAACCCTGATATAGCTTGCCACAAAACGTTTTCGTCCACACAATGTGTGTTAGCGTGTGAAAAAAATCAGTGCAGCACTATTGTGTGTTAATTCACCAAAATGTATAATCTGTTACAATTACGGGTCATCATTATCATTATCAATTTACGGCGCCTTTTTGGTTACTCAGTCAAGGAACCGAGCCACCGAGCCACAGAATACCAAAATAGTACTTTACGGCACAGAAGATTCACTTCGCAAAATGATTAGCGACGAAATAAGGACTCTAACACTGACATAATAGAGTGCAACTCAGTTCCCAACAGAGTCTTACACCGACTTCATTAACCTAAACGTTGTGCTCTCTATCTGTCGTAAAACTTTATCTCCCCTCTATCTCTCTCCGGCTGGCTATAGAGTATAGGGGTTCTTGAAAAACCGCTGGGCGGTCGGCGGTATGTACTTGTAGTCTTTGTACCTACAGTGCCAGTGGAACCTCCCTGACACTCATTAAGTGACATTTATCCATTCAAGATTTGCTTCAAAATGTTGTGAAATAAATATGACATTTTGGAGCAGTAGCGTATTACAAACCGAAAACAACAAAACTTAGTGGCTTTATGAGACACTTGAACACTTGAATACGAGTTTGAGCCCCAAAACGAACCTCGGGCATCAGATATTATAGTCTTTTTAGATAAAATAGATGTACAGCTGTTGTGGCGCTTAGCGAAGGAAAACTTTGTAAGGACTAAGGAAGTCTGTTATCCTGAAGAAACGTACTTGCTCTCATTAAAAATGTATTTGTATTATTTACCTATTTCTTTTTTTACATAATAATATTAGATGTATACAATTCACATTACGTACTAACTTGTCTTTAAATCTAGTATCAATTTGTACAAAGACCTTCGTCGTTTTTCCTTTTTACGTTCCTTCGTGTTAACATTTTCCATCGAAATAACTGGCTTGTTTATTTGCGTTTTCACTATAAATTTTCCTCCTTTTATGATTGGTTTTATTGATTAATATTCATGATTTTACCATAGTTAAGTGTATCAAGGTTGGCAAAAACTGGTGATTTAATTAAATGTTTTACGATGCGAGTGCGACCTTATGAAAATTCGTTGTCCGTTTTGATTAACAATTAACACATTAATCATACAGTGTCATGTAACTACAATTTAATTAAGCAAAACAATGAAAAAAAAATTTTTTTTCTTGTAATTTAGGTATGTATTTTATCGCGCTGGCCTCGGATAACGAAAGTGGTACGTCGACCGAAAGAAAATTCGCGTTTTGCGTCTTGTTGTTTTAGGTATTTAGCTTATTGAGATAACCTAAATGAAGCTGTGTGTATATTTGAACATTTTTATCATGTTGACATAGTATTCTTATTTTCGGTCGTCAAACTCAACTTGAGAAGAGTTCGGTTACGAAAATAAATACGGGTTGGATTCGATATTGTTTGGCAGGAGGAGGGGGTTGAAGGGGGGGGGGGGGGGGGGGGGGGGAGGGGGTCCCCTACCCCCCGACACTACTCCCATTAGAAGGTAATGCACCGTTTTTTTTCTATGAATTTTTAAAAATCTCATTTTGAGGTTATGTTTTCGTATATTTTTTGGATGGCCTAGAGATACGCTACCGTTAGGGAGGGGGGGGGAGGGGGGTAACCCTCCCCCCAAGCCATATTTGTAGAAAAGTAATAGTTGCCGAGAAATAAATTTTTTAAATTTAAAAATTTCGAGGTTATTTTTACTTTGAATTATGTTAATTACGAAGTGCATTACAAATCACTGCACAAACGACTTAGGGTCCAGGAGCGAGCGAAGCGAGCTCGGGACTTGAGGGCACCCCGACTCGGCTAGGTTAGGTGACGAAGAGGATCCTTCTGAGTGGTTATTTTCTTTTATGACCACCCAGAAACAGGAGCCCCGCGAAGCGGGGCTCCGTCGACCGGCCTTTAAGAGGAATAAAGACATAAGAAATGAGAAGAGGTGAAGATTTTTTAATTTAAAAAAATTATTTCTCAAAAAGTATTAGGCCTCGTACGATTTGGCTTTGGGGGTAGACTCCACCTCACCCCCCCCCCCCCCTCCCCCTCCCCCCTCTCCCACCCGCCCCCGCAACGGGTCACGTGTCCTAGACCTACCCAAAAAATATACGAAAACATAACAAAATGAGATTTTTAAAAATTCATAGAAAAAAAACGGTGCATTACCTTGTAATGGGAGTAGTGTCGGGGGGTAGGGGACCCCCTTCCCCCTCCCCCCACCCCCCCTTCAACCCCCTCCTCCTGCCAAAGGATATCGAATTTTACCCATAAATACAATGTAAGGTCTGCAAATTTATATCACTCAGTATGGGAACACGTTAGGTGGTTCGCCCTCCTGCGTGGGATTCACGTATGATTATCATAATAAATGATGTAAAAGCCAGCAGCGAGGCGGCACTAAGAACGCTGGTCGGTTGCAGCTGTCGTCGTCGCCGAGCGCGGCGGGCTGGGCGCACACGCGGCTGCTGGGCCTGCTGCTGGGCATCCTGGCGGCCGCCGCCGCCCTGTTCGGCGTGGCGCTCGCGTGGGGCCTGCCCGCCGGGAAGGACACCTTCGCGTTCATGGCCGCTGAGGTAACGCCGTGCGCTTGTACACGTACAAATGTCGTGACTGGCCTGGTAATAAAGGAGTACGAAATCGTGAATCTCAGTAATAGTCTAGGATCCAGCTATACAACGAACCTCACCGAGCTGTTTATTGGATGAAAACTATTTTATATCTAATTTAATATGTCAATAAATATATCGCAAGTGGGTTGCCTAAAAAATTTCAGTCCAGGGTATGATTAATTAAAATTAAAAAAAAAACCATTGTAACATGGACTTCTATTTGTTACAGTTTAGTTGACATCGTAGTTCAAATCAGACTTTCCTGGCTGAGGAAAGTATTTCTGCTCTATATTTTTGGCAAAAGAAAGTTAACGGATAATAAAATCGTAGATAAATAAGCACAATTGCAATTTGCGACCTGAATCGCTCATCCAATCTAATTTGAACTAAGATGTCAACGGAACTCTAACAAATAGGAGTTCATATTACAATGGATTTTTTTTTAATTCTTAATTAATCATACCCTGGACTGAAATTTTTTAGGCAACCCACTTGCGATATATTTATTGACATATTTAATTGGATATAAAATAGTTTTCATCCAATAAACAGCTCGGTGAAGGTGGTCGACCTTACTTGGGATCCCCTACTATAATAAATAATAATACATAACCTAACCTGACCCTTGGATCTGCTCGCAGTGCCTGCTGGTGGGCGTGTCGGCGCTGCACGTGGTGGCGCGCTACACGCTGCGCGCGCACGACGCCGACGCGGCCGGGCCCGCCGCCTACTACACGCACCTCGCCTTCGACGTGAGTATCCGATCCTGCTAATAAATACTCTTTTACGCCCCCTAGAAAGCCCGCAAGAAAAACGTATTCATCGTTATCGTAAACTCTAGCGAATTCTGCACCGCGATTACTATCAGCCTATGGACGTCCACAGCTGGACATAGGCCTTTCCGAGAGCGCGCCACCACACACGGTCCTCCGCCTTCCTCATCCACCCGCTACCAGCGACCTTTTTCAGGTCGTCGGTCCAGCGGGCAGGAGGTCGTTCCACGCGGCACCGCGATTGGCTGACGCAAATCAGGAACCCAATCAATCAGCGGGCGGAATTCGCTAGCGTTTGCGATAATGGTGAATACGTTTTTCTTACGCAATCAGAGGGCAGGTCACCATTACGCTGACTGAGTACTGTTTGATGCTACACACGCCTTTGAGAATATTGTGCTGAACTCCCAGGGATGCAGGTGTTCTCACCGCTAAGCAAGCGTTATTTACGAGTAGTTTGCACAAACGCACACAACTCGGACAACTCAGTGGTCAGCCATGAATGTGAATCCCCGAGAGCTGAAGAGAGGCAGATACCTGAATCGAGCCTGGTGGCGATATATTTCGGCAGCAGGCAGCAGCACCCTGAGCTAGCGCGCTCGTGTTTGCAGGCGGTATCGCTAGTGACGGAGACATGCCACGTGGCGCACATGGTGGTGTACAGCAACGTGGTGCTGTCCATGGCGTCGCTGGTGCTGCTCATGCAGCTGCGGCACCTGCTGCACGCGCTGCTGGCGCGCCTGCGCCGGCACCGCCTCTACGCCGCGCTCGCCACGCACATGAGCCGCAAGTACGTGACCACGCTCTGCTACCAAACTAGGCATATTGTTGAAAAAAGCTGCGCCCGTCAGCGAGTGTAATACTATTGTATTAGTTGTATGTTTTTTTTTAAATTAAAACCAAAACTGTCACCGTTTTGTTGATTTCGTGCTTTTTAATAACCCGCCACAAACAAACGATTTCGAAACGGCTTGATTTATAAAGCGGGTATAGCAAAAATCTGCCTTGCTTGGGGTTTGATAAAATTTTTCGTGTGCAGTTACCCCATGGCGAGCCCCGAGGAGGTGCAGAAGAACGAGGACAACTGCGCCATCTGCTGGGAGCCCATGAAGGAGGCGCGCAAGCTGCCCTGCGCGCATCTCTTCCACAAGTGAGTGCTATAAAGGCTTATTCTGTTTCGGAGATTGCAGTCATTTAGTATGGCACATGAATGAATTATTGAACCTGTCAAAAAATATTAACACGAATTAATACAAACATACATACATACACACATACATGAACCCTAAAACATTACACTCCTTTTTTGGGCAGTCGTGTAAAAAGACTGAGACTTCGTTATACAATAAATCCTTCAATTAAAACAACATAAACCAATACCCAACCATTTTCTACGTTCCAACCGCCTATTTTACCCGAAAAGGAATGTTATGGTGTTCTGGTTTCTAATTTTTATTATAATTCCTCTTGTTATTGCAAATTTTGTTCTGATTTTGTTTGAATAACATTAGGGTATAAAGTTCCTGAGTATCTGTATAAATTACACTTTTTAGTGCTACTGCGAGTGCTCCGTCAATTTATTTTTAATAATTAGAAAAAAGTTTAAGTATAACGCGTTGGTTGTCCCCGCAGCTCGTGCCTGTGCCGCTGGGTGCAGCAGGACGCGTCGTGCCCCACGTGCCGGCGCGCGCTGTCCGCCGCGCCCGAGCCGCCGCACGCGCCGCTGCCCCCGCTCGGCGCGCTCGCGCCGCACGCGCCCGCCGCGCCGCTCGCGCCCGACGCGCGCCCCAACCATCTCTTCCACTTCGACGGTGAGAACAACGTACATCTACACTGGTATTTTTGTGTGATGTGTGTGTGTATGGTTTATATTGTATTTCTATATAATCTGAATCTCGAAAACGGCTCGAACGATTTTCATGAAATTTAGTATACAGGTGGTTTTGGGGGCGATAAATCGATCTACCTAGGATTCATTTTTAGGAAATATCGTATTTACCAAAAAATATGACTCTGCCTGACATGTATTGGCGAAAAGTAAAACTATTACAGTAAAGGTAAGTAAAAAAAATATGACTCCTGCTGCCATCTATTGGTGAATAGTAATACTACTCAGCAAAGCTCGGTCACCCAGATATTTATAATCTATGCTAGAAAAGATAACGTTACTAGAATCCACTTGCGACAACCCGGGTTAGTGTATTAACTCAGAGAGTCGCCAAAATTGTCCAACGTTGACTCTAGGGTTGAAAATGTAACCCCTGTTTCGCGCAAGTGGACCTAAAAAATTAGTAACGTTAACCCAACGTGTAAAAATATGCTATAAAACATCTTACGTCGCATGCGCTGCGGAACTTTTGATGATAGAACAAATTACAAAAGTATGACAAAGTCAATTTTTTTTTGTTTCACATAGGCCTAACATGGGCCTAACATACAGGCGGCTCTTGTAAACGCCAATAGGTATGATATTTGTCGCGAATAGTGATCAAGTAGACTTAAAGCTCAGTTGACGAGGGTTCCAACAATTATGTTCTAACGATATTAAAAAACTTATCAATAATTATAAAATATTTCACTATCAATTTTTTTTTTTTTTTTTGACATTATACACATCGCAATCTAGCCCCAAAGTAAGCGATAGCTTGTGTTATGGGTACTAGATAACTGATAAATATACATACATACTACTATACATAAATATAATATATTGAAAAACACCCAGACACTGGAGAACATTCATGCTCATTACACAAACATTCTCCAGTAGTGGGAATCGAACCCACGACCTCCGACGTAGAAGCAGGTTCGCTACCGCTACGCCATTAGGTAATTTGGAGAGACTTAAGTTATGTGGAAAAATGCAAGGACATTTGACAACCCTAAAATTAAGAAGAAAATATATGACTTATTAGTTGTCACTATGCCGTAATTATTTTGGTCGCCTTATCAAAATTATCGTGTCGCAAGAATGAGTTAAACAACAAATCTAAAGTAACTTGCTGTTTTACACCGGTCCGTGAATCTCATAAGCTTACTTAGGGGCCGAGTGGAGTGTATGTGAGAGTGTGCGGCTCTTCTCAGTCCAGCGATGCGGTAGATGCACGCGGGCTTCCCTCTCGGAGCAGTCGTTTTAACTACGCTATGCTATTTACTGTTGACTTCTACACTGACTGTACAATGGAACCCTGCAGGTACAAGTTGTAAGGTTAAGAGAACAATTGGTGGTTGTGTTTTAAAGAGTGAGTGTGTTTTAAAGTTTCAGTGAATCTCAAAATAGTATAGGATTTGTCTTAGAAGTCGTGATCCCTTTTATTACGGGTACCGTTTGAGAGCGATAGTACTATTATTAGATAATGCTATATTTAATATGCGCTAAATATATTTTAGATGCGTTAAAGTTATATAAATAAAACAGAATAAGCATCAGTAAATTTTCTGAATATTATTTAATAAAAAAGCGTTCCTCAGTAGTAAAAATACTGAGTTATTCGTGAAAAAGTTCATAATACCTATAAGCAAAACCTCACAACATTTACAAGCCAAACTTTTTATCAGAGAACGCTGCACGGGATCGAACAGAGTTAATTTAGAAATTATGTAAGTGGCCTATGTTGGATATCACCCAGCTCCCGTTAAAATTTATTATTATGGGGTAATGCTGCTGACATTGATACGATATTTGTGCTGCAGAAGAGGGCTGTTCGTGCTATTTATAGAATGGGTCCAAGAGAGTCCCTCAGAGATAAATTTAAAGAATTTAATATTATGACGATACATGGTCAATATTATCAAAGATATTTTGATATTTTTTTTTAAATCAAAATGCGCGCAAACTGTGCTATAGAATGGTCGTTCATCATCCCCGCTGTCACTAGCGAGTGGTGTCGCTGGTGTTCTCTCAGTCGTGGGAATGAGGCGTGGCGTGGGACGTGAACCTTTTTCAAACAAGAAAAAAGTAGCGCCATCTGTTAAATTTCCCGCTTATACGCCGCAATATGGCGGAAACCGTCGCTGTGGAAATGTACTTGAGGACTAATAACAAATATAGTGATCTGTGGCGTGGACCCTGGTCCATAGACAATACTGCGGTTGGCTTACTACTGCCAGGCCCGGGTCATGTGTAATCTTCTACCATAAAAATTAAGTCGGGTTTTCGTTCCTGACGCTATAACTCCAGAACGCACGAACCGATTTCCACGGTTTTACATTCGTTGGAAAGGTCTCGGGCTCCGTGAGGTTTATAGCAAAGAATATTAAGGAAATTTCAAGAGAACAGCGGGAAAATCTTTTTTCACATACAGCGCCATCTCTGATACATAGCATGTACTACAAACCAATATTTTAATTGCGTCGCGTTCAGGCGCTGTGGGGAAGGGACTGTGGGTAACACGGAACAAACGGGCCGGGACAAAAATATTTCTAACGCGGTACGGAGTCCGCGGGCACTGCTAGTAATATATATATATATCTGTACTGTCGCGTCGCAGGGTCGCGCTACGTGTCGTGGCTGCCGAGCTTCAGCGTGGAGGTGACGCGCGTGCGCGAGCCGCCCGCGCCGCATCTGCTCGACGCCATGATTGAACAGGTGATCTTACTTACTCGTGTCACTGCTAATTTACCACTGCCGCCATATTGCCTGTTTGATCCTGGCAACCTGCAAGATATGGCTGTACAAATTAGTCTCTTTTTAGGTTTCTGTGCCAAGCCAACATGGTAAAAAATAATGTGACTTTCTCTATCCGTCTATCTTTGTGATAGACGTGAGTAAAGGAGCTGGTGATTTTGTCTGATGTTCAGCGATCGCCGCTGCCCATGGATATTTGCAGCACCAGAGGAACTTAATGCTTTGCCGGCTTTTCAAGAGTTTATCTAACCGCCTCTTGATTAATTCTGTTAATATTTTGAGGGAACCCTGAGAAGTATTAAGCACCTTTCGACATATTTGTAGGGTACAGACTTACCCAAGACACGGAATACATAATAGTACCTAACGGTACAGAAGGTTCACTCCGTAAGATGATTTAAAGGAATAGCGACTCTAGCGCTGACACAAAAAAATGCAATTCAGTTCGCAATAGCGCCTGGCTCCACCCCGCTATGCGTCTAAAGTTGTGGTTTCTTTTTATCGGCTAACTGTATCTATTTCGACGTTGCTTCGTAATCGGTGAAATAAACTGTACATGAACTAAAAAAACATAGCCGTCGCACGACGACCTTCTGAAATAAGTACGTAGTGCGCGCAGGCTTCCTCGCGCATTCAAATGAGTCAGTGTTGTCGTGTTATCTTGACACTGCTGTTGTCCGGCGGCAGGTGCAGCAGGTGTTCCCGCAGTACCCGCGCGCGCTGGTGGCCAGCGACCTGGCCGCGTCGCGCTCCGCCGACGTCACCATCGACAACATCCTGGAGGGCAGACTGCCGCCGCCCGCCGCGCCCGCCCCGCCCGCCCCGCCCGTCGCCACAGGTGAGTCACTGCTGTTGTCCGGCGGCAGGTGCAGCAGGTGTTCCCGCAGTACCCGCGCGCGCTGGTGGCCAGCGACCTGGCCGCGTCGCGCTCCGCCGACGTCACCATCGACAACATCCTGGAGGGCAGACTGCCGCCGCCCGCCGCGCCCGCCCCGCCCGCCCCGCCCGTCGCCACAGGTGAGTCACTGCTGTTGTCCGGCGGCAGGTGCAGCAGGTGTTCCCGCAGTACCCGCGCGCGCTGGTGGCCAGCGACCTGGCCGCGTCGCGCTCCGCCGACGTCACCATCGACAACATCCTGGAGGGCAGACTGCCGCCGCCCGCCGCGCCCGCCCCGCCCGCCCCGCCCGTCGCCACAGGTGAGTCACTGCTGTTGTCCGGCGGCAGGTGCAGCAGGTGTTCCCGCAGTACCCGCGCGCGCTGGTGGCCAGCGACCTGGCCGCGTCGCGCTCCGCCGACGTCACCATCGACAACATCCTGGAGGGCAGACTGCCGCCGCCCGCCGCGCCCGCCCCGCCCGCCCCGCCCGTCGCCACAGGTGAGTCACTGCTGTTGTCCGGCGGCAGGTGCAGCAGGTGTTCCCGCAGTACCCGCGCGCGCTGGTGGCCAGCGACCTGGCCGCGTCGCGCTCCGCCGACGTCACCATCGACAACATCCTGGAGGGCAGACTGCCGCCGCCCGCCGCGCCCGCCCCGCCCGCCCCGCCCGTCGCCACAGGTGAGTCACTGCTGTTGTCCGGCGGCAGGTGCAGCAGGTGTTCCCGCAGTACCCGCGCGCGCTGGTGGCCAGCGACCTGGCCGCGTCGCGCTCCGCCGACGTCACCATCGACAACATCCTGGAGGGCAGACTGCCGCCGCCCGCCGCGCCCGCCCCGCCCGTCGCCACAGGTGAGTCGGCCTGGGAGCACTTCCAATTGTTCCCAATAACTTTAAAGCTTTTATTGAACGTACCATACTTACTTACTTAGCTGTCGCCTACGCCTACGCACACGTCAATTTAGATCTTTAACAAATTTCGCGGGTATCGCAAATTTTCTGGTACCGGAAGTGTTCTCGTTAAAGCTCCCTGTTCTTCTTCCCTTTAAACTTGTATATTATCTACTTCCCTGGAGGTTTTCAATAGATTGTAGTTATACTTATCATGTTTCAGTTTTCCTAAATTCCGCAAGAGCATGGATTTCTTGGCATTATAATTAATATATTTTTTTATAAGTTATCTACGTTCTAATTTGCACCCAAGTCGGTGCGTGGCGTGATTACATGACAAATATTCAAAGGTCAGACACATAAACTTTCACATTCATGATATTAACAAGATTTTAATAACAGCTATGCCTGCTCCCGCGGAAGTGCCGCGAGCGGCGCAGTCGTCGCCCGAGCCGCAGGCGATGCACGCCGAGAGGAACGACCACCTGTGAGTTTATACATTGAATTTGTGATACACTTACAATTTATCCTGTGATTAATTACTTTATGATATTCTAAATTTTGCCCACGCTCTGCTCGTGGTTATAAATCCCGTGAGAACCATGACTTTTTTGAGATAATGGTATGATAACTTGTATAGTATATCGATGCTCGTAGTAGTGTTAAGGAATAACGAACATACATACTGGATGTGTGTGATATAATATTTGATGGATGTATATTTACAGCACGGAGCCTGAGCCAACGAGCACGCAGTTCTCACAAAACGCATCCGAACGCGAAGCGATGCTGCGACGACGCAAGGAAGCGCTGCTGGAGAGCGCGCGGCGCCGCTACCTGCAGCGCACGAGCGCGCGCGCGCCGCACAGCTGAGTGCGACCCGACTGCCATTACCGCCCGAACTACCGCCGCCTGCGGTGTCACTGCCGACATTGGCACCGGCGCTGATGCGAGCCGGAATAGCGACGACATTGGATCTCATTACTATATAGGTATCCACAGCAAAATTTATAATAAGACGGGCGTCGATAGCATTAGGACTGGCTTTAGTGGCACCAATACATCACAACATCTACGAGAGATATAATGGCACTGGTGCTATTGCCGCATCTATTGGCATTGTTGCCGCTGCAACTGGCGCTACTGGCACCGGCGATGTTGCTACTGGCAATATTGACACCACAACTGGCAGTACCGTTTCCGCCTGTTATAGTGCTAGTGTCACCGTCCGTTCTATTGTTTGTTATCGCTATATTCGCTCAACCCGCAATAATACTGACATCTTTAATAGTACTTATCTCTCTAATGGCATTGGCACTAATACGTCTGGAACCCGAATGGGAATAAACACAAATGACAGCATTGCCAGTAGTAAGCTGGCACTCATGTACATCAATTTGATTAATTATTTTGATAATGTTAATACTACGAAAAATATATAATTTTGATTCTCCCGATTAGTCCTGCCAGTAATAGTGATAAAAGATGCCAGGTGCAGCCGTAGTTAAAATCTTTTCATAAAAATACTCCACGTAATACATTACATTAATATTTTCAACATTAAAATACAATAACTACAAAAATTCGGCGCACAATAATAACTAAACAAAGCATTTAATTAGAATCGACTTTAAGATATACATACAGGGCTGGATCCCAATACAACTAGCTTCCCATAAGTCTTTGTCACTGTTAAACATAATGAGATATTGAATACCAAATAAAAACAAACAACTATGTTGATATATCATGTGTAAGTATTCGTATATAATGTAAAGCGGTTTAAACTTTATTGATATTTTCGCCAACAATTCAACAACGAAATTCGTTTGGAAAATAAAAAATATTTTTAGGAATGTTAAACTTCGTAACGTATTTATAATATTTCGAGTGTAATATAATTTATATGAATTAGCAACTATACATTTGCAATTCGCGCACCTTCCGCCTCCACGCTTGCCTTCATACTTTCCACACATTAGGTCACTGGCCTCTTTGTAACAATTTGTGGTCCATCGTACTTTATATAGCACTACCTGTGTCTTTCCACACATTAGGTCACTGGCCTCTTTGTAATAATTTGTGGTCCATCGTACTTTATATAGCACTACCTGTGTCTTTCCACACATTAGGTCACTGGCCTCTTTGTAACAATTTGTGGTCCATCGTACTTTATATAGCACTACCTGTGTCTTTCCACACATTAGGTCACTGGCCTCTTTGTAACAATTTGTGGTCCATCGTACTTTATATAGCACTACCTGTGTCTTTCCACACATTAGGTCACTGGCCTCTTTGTAACAATTTGTGGTCCATCGTACTTTATATAGCACTACCTGTGTCTTTCCACACATTAGGTCACTGGCCTCTTTGTAACAATTTGTGGTCCATCGTACTTTATATAGCACTACCTGTGTCTTTCCACACATTAGGTCACTGGCCTCTTTGTAACAATTTGTGGTCCATCGTACTTTATATAGCACTACCTGTGTCTTTCCACACATTAGGTCACTGGCCTCTTTGTAACAATTTGTGGTCCATCGTTCTTTATATAGCACTACCTGTGTCTTTCCACACATTAGGTCACTGGCCTCTTTGTAACAATTTGTGGTCCATCGTACTTTATATAGCACTACCTGTGTCTTTCCACACATTAGGTCACTGGCCTCTTTGTAACAATTTGTGGTCCATCGTACTTTATATAGCACTACCTGTGTCTTTCCACACATTAGGTCACTGGCCTCTTTGTAACAATTTGTGGTCCATCGTACTTTATATAGCACTACCTGTGTCTTTCCACACATTAGGTCACTGGCCTCTTTGTAACAATTTGTGGTCCATCGTACTTTATATAGCACTACCTGTGTCTACAGCACTGATCTGTATTCTATGGATCGCTGACTGTCAACGTAAAAATGAAGACACTTGATTTTCGCCATTTTGGCGCTGATTGTTGCGTAACCTGGCGTGAGCGTCTATAGAACTAAAATAAAATGACATTCAAAACGACGGCCACTACCAAGAAATGTCAATTTAGTACCGTGGACGTTCGAGGGTGGCGCTTCAAATCGGCACCAAAATAGAATAGAGATCAGGGGGCCTACCACCGTGACCTTCAGCCAAAATGACGTCATGAGCGCGAAGTGCAAACTTATAGTTGGCGAATGAACGTATGTGAAAACAATGACGTACAAGTACATTCGTGTGCGAGAGAGATAACGTAGCGTTAATGTAAGGCTGATTTAACGTGTTATTGTAGGTAGGTGTGGATTTGTACTGTAATATAATATTATTATCTGCATAGATATACAACAATTGGTTACGTCATGTGTTTTTATTTCGCTGTTTCATTTAGAAAAATGATCATAATGTGTAGCAACATTTTTCTTAGATGAAGTTTGAAGATGCTACTGTAACAGATCATTATTACACATTCTTTTTGACAGAAAATATTATCACAATTATCTCAAGTGCGAATGTATGTGAATACTGAATAGGAGTTAGTTGTGTTAAATAGTTTTAGTTTCTTTAATATTCTTTTGTACTGTACCAGTGAGGAATTCTGTCCATTATTGAAATAATAATAATAAAGGGCCATTTAGGTACCTAATTTCTTGCGTAATTCATTTATAGAATTTTTAGAAGTGTTTGTCCATGTAACTTTGTAAATTTATATGAATGTGATATACTTAATGTTCTAATTTATGATGTTGTTCTACATAATATTATAACACATACGGAATAAGTGTGTTTTCGTAATATTTTGTGTATTTAGAACAAGAATTTGATGTTATTTTCTGCAGGCAACATTACGTAGCTGTGTTGGTCTTATCAGTAACTATAAATTACACATTTGACGCGATTTTTTTATTAAAAAAAAACAATGGTGGAGATACACTTTTACGCTAAGCTACCTAAAATCGTATGCTCTTATTAAAAAAAGGAATACTGCTTGAACCATTGGTTGCTCGCGTTGAAACGCATAAAAAATAATAAAAACCCATGTATAAACAGTGACGTTATATTACTTCTCAATTTAGATGTGTACCATAGAATCAGCATCGTTATACGACTTAAATTTTCCAAGTAATTATTTATCCATGGTTTAGTGACACATTAATGTATTTGCCTTCTATGAAATTGCATGTCTTATGCCCAATAAAAAAGGGACAGCATAGATTAACTTAACGAAGATTACTTGGTTACCTTAAGTCTTAGGCACCTTATCTTAGGTTTCAAATAACTTTAACAGACACGTGACCGTTAAATATGGCGATACATCAAGATCTGAGGATCAGATCGCCATGTTTGACGGCTATTTGCCCATTAAAGTTAGTTGAATCAAATATGCGTCAGTGAGTGAGTGTAGAATAGATGTCGTTAGACGTGTGTAATCGGTCGCTAGACGCGTGTGACTTATTTTTATATAATATTGAAGGAGTATTTTTCTAACTAGTAGATGCGATTTTAAAATGTCGATGAACGTTGTCCATAGGTATTAAGTTAGGTATAAATATTATAACGTATCTCTTTACATTTAAATTCTTGTAACTAGTTAACTCTTATACACGTGTTTTTAACATTTAAACATGCTTAATTTAAGTTTTCGACTTTGATGCCTACTTTTTTTTTTATATTTCACTTAAATTTAAACTCTTTGCCATAATTATATGCAAATTACTTTTAGTATGCACATGTAGGTAATATATTTGCGCATAGGATAGATTTTTTTTCTACATATTTAATTTAGGGTTAAAACAAAAATTGTTTTAGTATTGTGAGGCTGCAACACTTTATTTTTATTAAATAAAAGATTACTATTATTTACTTACCCTACAGAGTTCGTAGAGGTTTATCAAAACAATATATGTAAACAATCCTAGTATGTATTTTATGTTCAGTAGTTATTATTTTTAATATACTAAATGCAAAAGCTTTTTGTTAGTACTTAATAGTGTGAAGACTTGATTGAAGATATTAATAAACTAATTTAGTTTCTGTTCTATTCATTTTTGCGACGTATGTTTGAGTTGACGCTAACTGGTTAAAATAGGCGTTTACAATTGCAAAACTACTTAGTCTTGTTAAATTGTGTAATGGCGGTATCCTCATATCAAAAAATATTTTACAAGTGTCCATTTAATGAAATTAATCCCAGTAAGTTATGTTCGCAGAAACTTTGCCGGTGACTTCCCCTGCCACTTCATGCCTGCCCCCCTCCCCCCCCCGGACCTGCCCCCTGATTGTGTAAGAAAAATGTATTCATCGTTATCGTAAATGCTAGCAAATTCTGCGCCGCGATTGGCTAACGCAAATCAGGAACCCAATCAGCGGGCAGAATTCGCTAGCGTTTACGATAATGATGAATACGTTTTTATTACGCAATGGGGGCTGTTATTAGACGAGCGCGGGTTGCGGTTAAAGTGGGAGGGGAAGTCACTGGCAAAGCTTCTGCTAATGGGTTGTATCTACATAGTTTGACAATATTGTCAGTAACCAACAAAACTCACAGTGTGATATTATTTACAAATATATTACAAAAACTGAATGACATTTTAATTTCACTGTCAAAATATGTTCAATTATATGATTTTTCAATTTAGCTTCAAGCTTTGCAATTGAGAAATTCAAACCACTCAGCGGCAACATTTTTTATTGTTCTTGCTAAAAGCCATCATATTCACTAGGCAATAATGTACTAAAATCACAATATATTTTAATATTTGTTACTATATCACAATTATCAATGTCTAATGAGTATGAGGCTGTAATTTTTTTTATTGTATATTAATGTAATGCAACTATTTAAAGAAAGCTAGTCAAAAATAAAAATATTGCATTGAAATGTGTATTTTATTCCCTGACTTCTTTATTATTTGTAACTAATTACACAACTGAACCAGTTCGTCTAAAAATTTAGAACATAGAAGGTGTTTAACCTTGGTAATAGCACCTTAGGTACCTATTCTATGAGTTATTTCCCTTCTTTTTCCGGCTTACTGCATAAGTCCTGATAAAACTTGTACCGTGTATATATTTAGTCTTCTTGCCAACAATGCCAGTGAAGCCTACTGTCTGGAATAGTATAAAACTTGCCTTCATCCCAAGAACATCAAGTTCCAACAGGATTTTGATAGTACTGTAACTAAAGGAATTTATAGCTAAAATGCTGTAACATTTATTTATTTCATATAGATCTTACTTGTTTGTTCTTATGAATAGTCCATAAAATATGATTAGGCTTATTATTAGTGTAGCTATTTTACAACACAGCTAACTAACTACCTCTAAAGAAGAGAAAGGGAACTATAACTTATTTGTGCAAAATCAAAAAATACACAAGTAACAAAGTGCCAGCAGGTCAAATGGAGTAAAACAATAGTTAAGATTGATAAAACATAATTTTATTATTAATTATTAAAAGAAGCAAATAAAATACAAAGTTTTATCCTATGAAGTTGATAACCACTATGTGCAGCACAAGATGTGCGAATATGAAGTCTGCAAACCCTCTCTCCGCGCTCAGGCCCAGGAACTCACTCTTGTTTTCAGGATTCACTTGTAGTCTCAAACACACTGTAAACAGAAAAATACAAATCAACCTCACTTAAATCATAAAAGAATAATTAATAACCTAAAATTACCTTAAATCAACAAAGAATAAAGTATAACCTTAAATAATTATTGTTTCACCTGAATGTAAATGGGTCTGTACTCTGTATATCATACTGCCCTGAGATGTGTAACCACTGACCCAGCAACTGAATGGCATATTCTAGATATTGATGAGAAAACAACACAGTTGTTTGACCTTATTCTCTTCTAGGATTCATAGTTGCCATTAACACCAGATAAATTTCACTTTCATGGTGATGCCGTCATGACGATAGATGGTGAGCCCTTACCTCCGAGCACAAAGCAGCTGACCGTGGAAATGAAGCCGCTGAGGAAGGAGTTGAACGGGAAGGTGCCGACGAGGCAGCAGTACACGAACTGGATGACGGCGGTCAAGAACACGTACAAGAGGTACGCGTCGATGATTTTCAGCTTCTTGGGAGTTTTCGCTGTGTATTCTTGATACAGTTTCGGAATGACGGAAGCTAGCGAAGTCATTTTAGTGCTTTTTAACTATGATAATTCAATGCCCGGCGTTTCTTTATTTTTTTGAGTTTTTGACAATGACATATTTTTGATATGACGTGGTTTACTTTGTTGTGGTCACTGGTCACAATGCTGTGGTCACTGGTCTGTGTTACTATCATTATAATGTTAGTCTATGCTGTCAGAGATGTATTCTGTGATGCTAAGGACTAAGTATATAGTATCTTTGTACATTAAATGTGTGATGCTAGTTTTGTGGTCTGTGATGTGATGTGTTCACTGTTCCGTAGTGATTATATACTCTTTGCACTGTTCTGTGTTGGTTGTGTGTCTACTGTCTGTGTTTTGTTTCTGATTTGTCATTTGAGATATTGCTTGTCATTTATATTTTTAAATTACTAATACAATAAAAAACTTCGTGTCCCGGAGTTGAGAAATAAAAAGCTTAATTTAGGATATTCAAAATGCTTAGTGTTGAGGAGAACTTTCCTGATTATGCAGTTCCTGGAGCCAAACAAGTCCGGTTCGAACCTTACGCCGACAACGGGGGTAGCGTCGTCGCGATCGCTGGGGACGACTACGCCGTGATCGGCGCCGACACCCGGCTCAGTACGGGCTTCTCTATCTACACCAGGGAACAGAAGAAGCTGTTCAAGTTGTCGGAGCGCACGGTGCTGGGTGCCACGGGCTGCTGGTGCGACACGCTCACGCTGACGCGGCTGCTGCAGGCGCGCATGCAGATGTACGAGCACGAGCACAACAAGCCCATGTCCACGCCCGCCGTCGCGCAGATGCTGTCCACCATGCTGTACTACAAGAGGTTCTTCCCCTACTACATCTCCAACGTGTTGGCCGGCCTGGACGCCGAGGGCAAAGGCTGCGTGTACAGCTACGACCCCATCGGCCACTGCGAACGATCGAACTATCGCGCCGGCGGCTCCGCGGGAGCCCAACTGCAACCGTTACTAGATAATCAGATAGGTTTAAAAAACATGCAGAATGTGCAAGAAGCACCCCTACCCAAGGATAAGGCCTTGGCTCATCTCAAGGATGTGTTCATCAGTGCAGCAGAGCGCGATATCTACACCGGCGACAGCATCTACATACTGGTCATCACCGCCAGCGGCATTCAGGAAGAGAAGTTCCAACTACGCAAAGATTAATACTTGTATTTGATAACATTTTATGTAAAATAAAGATTTTTTTTAAAGAAATAATTGTTTTATTTTCAATAAGAACTTTAATACCTTCTGTTAACAAAACAGACTTAAAAATAAGTAACTGAATAAGAATAATTATTTTTTAATTTTGTTACAGGGTAACTACAATATAATTACATATTTGTTTAAACTATTTACAAATCTCTAATGAAATGACTAACGATTTTATTTATAATACAAATAATAAAATTATTCATTTATACTTAGGCATAACAAATATATTCCTAGGGAAGTTTTTGTCAAAGATTTCTGTGATTATTTCCTGTCTCATATTGTCTCCTAAGACGGTGGCTTTTAACCTGGGTGGCACTGTGTTCCCAGTCACGAGAGGGAGTATATTGTAGCACAGCTCAAACTTGTCCTTGGGTGGAACTGTCACCGAGAACTTCTTGTACCCAGCAAATATGTAAGTGTCCGTCCCCTCAACAGTCAGACTGAGCCTGATGGGCACTTCAGTTCTGCCAATCAATGTACACTTGAGGGGCACTGAGGTCATGAGTTCTACCACTTCAGGATAATTGACTTGGATTGAAATGGGGCAGTCTTCTATAGCGATCCCAGACAGTGCACTGCTGCTCATAACGCAGGGACCACTGTTAGTGTTCCTCCTCCATGTGATGTTGTACAGGCCCACTCTCGTAGGCGGGTCTTTTGGTTTGTACTTGGCCTTTATACATATGGCATCCGATGCTGTATTTTTCTCTGCCACCTGCAAGTTGCTGATGCAAGATGCCGGCTTGTGATCATCCCCATACCTGTAGCAATCCACTGTCTCTAATTCAGTATCTAAAATGAGTAAATCCCATGGACTTAAAATTTTTATTTGCGGCATAACTATAAATGGATCATCTACAAAGCACTTGGTGATAGGCAAAAAGTTCATGTCTACAAAACTCGTGGACACTTCAAAGGGCTTGATGACTGTGATTTTTGTAATAAAATCTTTCACACATTCAAGTTTTGGTGTTTCTTGGAAGTCTATGTTGTATGAGACTCTCAACTGGACGGTCGCTGTAGCCGTTCGGTTGGTCTTCAAGTAGAATGTGTTTGCATAAGAGGAAGCCTTGTCCACGTCTCCCACTGAAAACTTTAGCGGATGAGGCTGGGGTTGGCCGTGCTCCAAGCTCAGTTCTGTAACTGTTTCAGGATTTGGATTGTCAGGTGAGCTTAACAATGAAAGAGCTATTGTCATATCACAAACTGAGCAGTCTTCATTGTTAATCACAGTGAAGGTTGTAGGAAACCACTCCCCCTGCAGTGCAGGAACCGCATTCTCTATACCTATTGACAGTCTGCATTCTCTACTCGTGATACTGGTTGTAGTCAAAGGCACAATACAATCATACTCATAGTCACTCTTAGGACTCAATATGAAGTGGAGGAGCTCAGGGTGAATAGTCGGTTCTACAGATTTATTATCTTCAATTTTAAAATTCAAAACAATTTTTCTTCTCCTATCTGTATCTAGAATAAATGATACATTTTTGATGCTCAAATCTGACCCAATGTCATGGGGGTTTGATTTGAATTGACATATAAACCTCTTGACTTTGCCACCTTCCAATTTAACAGCAGAGTTTCCGTTGTCTAATACAGGAATTTCAATTGTTTCAGATTTAGTAGCTACTGTGAGCAAAGCTGCCTTAATTTCGAGGGTAGTTTTATAAGTGAGACGCACAAATAATTCAACTTCTATAGTGTCATCCATCCTATACTTGTTTTGCTTAAATTTTGTCTTTACCTCCAAGAAACTGGAAATATTCACCATGTCTATAACAACAGTGAGAGGCTCTTTCTCCACAGCTGTCTGCCAGAGTTCCAATGCTCTGCTTTGAGAAGAAGCAGGCAGATCAGGCTCTGGAGCTGGAATGTTCAGGTTAAGAACGGACATGACATTTCTAAATATCCTGTCCTTATCATTATTTGGCACTTGGATATGTTTTGAGAGGGCTTCTATAGAGAGCTGGATGTAATCTTGAATTTTAGCAGATAGGTAGGCACACTGCAGAGCTCGGTTCAGTACATGGGAGGCTAGAAACCACCATTTCTCTCTCCTGTAGTCCCAGAGCATATGAGTCAAAAGTGTGAGTGCCTTTCCATAGTCAGCACAGTAGTAATATTCATTCGCCATCTCTACCACCAGCTGTTTCCTCATACGGGGAGAGTGGAAGGTTTTGAACTGGGTGATGGCACTGCCAAGGAAGCTGATTATCATAGCGGAGTGATTGAAAACTCTTTCATTGTACTGCAAGGCTAGTATGGCTGCCTGCTCCTTCTGAGGGTCATGGGGATCAGCACTCAGCCTACCCGGCCTCCAGGGTCTCTGACCGTAGAACTCCACAATGCCCTCCATTGGGTCTGGAGGGGGTGGATACTGCAAAGCTTCACTACAAACTGACCGCATAGCTTGCCGTCTCTTCACTGTAAACTGGGCTGCGTGCTGGTAATAAAACCCAGGATGTTGAGATTGAATAGCAGGGAGGCCTAAACTGATAGCTTCATTGAAAAGTTCCCCAAATGCACTATACTGCCTGGCTATCCAAGCGTAGTGTTCAAAGAGCAGTTCAGTGGGACCAATTCTATTTTTGTAGCGTTCTATGTGAGACTTGAGCTGGGCGATGGCATCCCTCGCCAGGTTCAATGCAAATAGCAGCTTACAAAGCTTGTAATTGATGTACCCTGCCACTGTCCTAATCTCATGTATATTGGTGTCCACCTGCCGTGTCTCGAGCAGGTTGTTGTACGCGTGCATGTAGTGCTTGTGAGCGGTGCTCAGGTCCTGCTTGAGCTCGTTGAGGAAGCCCAGTTTGAACTGGTGCCTCACAAACAAATATTGATGTGTGGTCTTGTTGAGATGGTCTCGGTGCTGTTTGATGTTCTTGGTTTCGTGGTGATAGTAATTTTGTGCAATATCGTAGAAAGCGTTCTCCAGTCGGACGATGTAGCCCATGAGATGGTCACTGTGAGGAAGAACGAACAACGACTTGGATTGTATTTCACAGGCGGCGCACAGTGCCTGCGCGCGCTCGGCGCCGAGCATGTACTCCGAGGGCGGTGGGGAGAGTCCGCTCTGCACGACCACGACGGCGACGCGGGTGGCGTGGCCCTCGACTGCGGCGCGGATGGACTGCACCCTCGACGCACACTCGATGATCTTTTCGTTCCACTGCGGATCGTTCCACTCCATGTCGTAGAATATGACCACGACGGCCGGTATCAGCGAAACGCGCTTCGGTATCCAGTTCTTCTTCAGTATTCCTTTAGGTATGTACCATTCGTAGGAATTTCTCTTGGGCTTGACGACGGGAAACTCGAAGGTGTTGTGGAGTAGCTTGAACTTGACGGACGCTCGGTCCGACCGGCGGTTGTTGGAGAAGGCGTCCCATATCGTCTTGTGTATCGCGTTGTTTATCGTGTCGAGCCCCGAGAGCCCGATGAGCGCCAGGGGTTTGAGAGTGATCTCTGGCGGAAATTCAGTGTTGTCACTCGGTTGAACCGTCATCGTGGTCCTTTAGCTGGGTACACTGAAGGCCTCAGGATCAGAATCTAACTTTTAACAGTATTACACATCACTATTTACAGTTTAATACACCATGCTAAAGTTTTCGAGCTCCAACACCCCATCAACATCATCATCGTCAACCTAGAAACGTCATTTTTCAGTTTTCATTTTTCATGCGACAGCGACTGCGACAAAAATAATAGTGAAGGTCTGTGGTGAATAGTGTTTAATCTGCGGTGTGGACACCTACACACATACATGGACAGTGGACACCACAGAATCTCTAAGTATTTAGGACCAAAGACAATTAATTATATAAAAATTTTGGGACCTTTAAACGATTTTTTTCTACCACTTCTACCAAAGCCAATATGGCAAGACATCGTTCTCGCCCAGGCCCTAGCTACCGCTTGTAAGAAATTAGCTACTCCAAGAAGAAAGCAATAAGTCTCATTTTAGGTTGACAAAAATTTTTGGATCAAAATCACATAAACTCATTCATTGGTACATAAAATCTTTGGTGTTGACTGTTGTTCTGTGATGGTTCTGTGTTGTTTGCATAGGACAAGCATAGGAGCACACCACGGGTGTGCCCGCGAAATCAAATTTTTCGTGGTTTTTCGCGATTTTTAAGCTAATAAGACATAATAGGCTTATGGCCGTCAAATTGCGATAATCTCAATATCTTCTCGACGTGTTTATATAAAAATCTCTGCTCGAAAGTGTCGAGTTAAAGAAATTAGTCCGAGATTTGCGAGCTACTCACATAAAACTCGATACTCGGACTAATTTCCTAGGATACACATTTTTATGCAATGATTTTGATATAGGTATTCATGTAAAAATGATACTGCCATTCTCGCAAATTGATTGCCATAAGCCTATCATGTCTAATTAGCGTACAAATTGCAAAAAAACACGAAAATTTTATTTCACGTTAATAAGTACCTTATATTTTGTGTTCTGTGCTTGCACTTGGACTTGTGTTCTGACTTCTGTTGTCTGTGATAGTGTTTTATGCTGTGGTTTTATGTCTATGGTCTATGGTGATAATTTCTTTCTATGATTTCCAAAGAGTATATAATCACTACGTTTTAATGATTTCTTTTGTGAATTTGTGAATGTGTGTGATTATTTTGGAATTTACTATTTAGTGGTGTGGTGTTTGTTGATTTGCTTGGGTTTGGGAGTTTTTATAGAAATGAATATTTAGCTTAGACTGCCGATCTTTACCCTTTATCACAGTAATACATATTAATTAATTTAATTGTAAAGGATACCGAGGATAGAAAATCATGACTTCCCAAGCCCTAGCTTCGCTCACAGCGACTTACACGGATTCTGAAGGCGAGGAAGACATGGAAGACGGTCAACAAACGCCGGACAAGGAGGAGCCGGCGGTCACCCAGTCCCTGCCCGCCAGCCCGCAGAATGTGGAAGAAAACAAGCAGTCTGCGTCAGCGCCCGTGTCTCCTAAACGAAGACTGGTGTCGTACGTTGACGACACGATAGTCTCCGACGAAGAGCCCTCGTCCCCGAGCGCTGAAAATGAAGACGACATGAGACGACTATCAATGGAAACGGACACTGACGAGGCGATCCCGCGCTCCGATCCCGACGACTCGGAAGATGGCGTCGTCATCCCGCCCGAGCCGCCGGGCAAGTGCCCCAAGGAGCTGCAGGACACGATCGCGAAGTTCTACAGTCGCATGATGTCCGAGGGCTTGGACATGAACAAAATTATCCAAGACAAGAAGAACTTCAGGAACCCCAGCATATACGAGAAACTTATACAATTTTGTGACATCAACGAATTAGACACCAACTACCCCCCTGAAATATACGATCCACTGAGATGGGGCAAGGAGTCTTACTATGATGAGCTAGCTAGAGTCCAAAAGGTAGAAATGGAGAAGCGTGAAAAGGAGAAAAAGGATAAACTGTCTAAGATTGACTTCATTAGTGGAGTCGCTAAGAAATCTGATAGTGACGATGATAAAAAACGAAAGTCTAAATGGGATCAAGCAGCTCCAAACGTGGCTTCTAAGCCGAGTATAAAGCAGCCGGGGCTGCTGCAGCAACCTCTCACCACCAACGTCACAGGGACCAAGGGCACAGTCATTTCAGCATTTGGATCCATTGCTAAGAAGTCTAAAGTATGACCTACTCTTGTGACTACAAAGTCACAATGAAGTGCCATGCTGTTGGCTCTAATTTAAAGTTCTTTATTTAAATTTATTAAATAATACTAGGCTTTTGCCTGAACTCCATCTGCATCAAATTCGATGTTGCCAATCTGATGGGAATTGAATTTTTTAGGACAGAAATTAATCTTTGTGCTAAGTTTAAGGCATAATTATTAAATATAGTCTCTAGCTAATTAATTTAAGTAAAATAAATAGATAATATTAAAAATCTTAAATGAATTCAAATTGTTTGTTTTTTCTCTATAAAATAATATGTAACCCATTCACAAAAGCGTTGCTGATGACCCCTCCCACTTCATATTACCGTGACCGTTATCAGACGTCCTCGGGTCGCGGTAATATGAAGTGGGAGGGGCAGTCGTCCGCAAAGCTTCTGCGAACGGGTAGTAATGCCCCATTTTATATTACCGTGACCCACTGTGACCGTTATCAGCTGATGTCCGCGGGTCGCGGTAATATGAAGTGGGAGGGGCAGTCATCGGCAAAGCTGCGAACGGGTAGTAATGCCCCACTTCATATTACCGTGACCGTTATCAGACGTCCGCGGGTCGCGGTAATATGAAGTGGGAGGGGCAGTCATCGACAAAGCTGCTAATGCCCCACTTCATATTACCGTGACCGTTATCAGAAGTCCGCGGGTCGCAGTAATATGAAGTTGGAGGGGCAGTCATCGGCAAAGCTTCTGTGAACGGGTAGTAATGCCCCACTTATACTTTTAGGCTCCGCCCGGCCGGCCGGCCCTGAAGCCGGATTTTTAAGTTGTCAAATCTGTAAAATGGCGCTAATCTAAGCGACCAACAGCGGTATGTGCTGTCAGCAGTATCGAAATGTATATGTGACGCTATATTTGAGAAATTTTTGGTTTTAACATACGTCACAATGTTCCCGTCCTCTTAGCGTAGGTAGCGTATTTCGTCATTGAGGGACACACACTTAGGTGACAGTTGTTGTACTATGAAAACTGTCCCCGTAAACGAGCATAATTTTTTCTTAATTCATTAATTCAGTGGTGTGTGTACAATCCTCGGAGCAATGAGGATCAGTAACGTTATAGCAAATTCAATACAGCTAGTATCTACGTTATTCTCTATGACATAATAATGATATTCCTTTTTGAATTATCCAAATCGGACAATTACTTACGAAGATATTAAGTATTAAACATACGCTGTTTCTGCTTCCTTAATTCAAGGCGCGCGAATGCGTGTGACGTCACAGTGACGGTCCGGGCCAGTCGGCATGCGGCAATCGGTAGCTCTAGCTACTCATACTTAGTTCACGAATCTACGGAGCGCGGGAAACAACCGTAGGTCATTTTATTTGCAATTTATTTAAATAAAGTGTTGTTTTAAAGTGTAATTTTGTAATACTTAAATATAAAACATACCAAATATGAGTACAAATAAAGTAGACGCTGGTTTTGTGCCAGCTCGATCAGATAACCTTCCAAAAGTGGATTCTTTCATTTCGTGGATGGAAATCCGTGGATGGAATCATTTGACTCGTTATGACTAACACCATAATATGAGCTAGTAATTTTACTTGAGTTGCTGATTGTGCAGCTAACAACGTGTGGATCAAGATTTACAGGAATGACTTTCTTTTTTTACTACGCGTTGTTTCCATTTGATTGGCGTATTATTGGATTTAGATTTCATTTTTGGTTTCATATTAACCTGAACTGCTTTTGTTTTTTGACCCATTTCATTGGTTTTTGAAAATCCATCTTTTACTTCAGGTATGTTCAGGGGAGCACTGTTTTGGATGATAGCTGTGTCTTGATTCTCTAACTGTACTTCTTCAATAGAATGCAACAATAGGTCTTCGTGTCCAATATCTATGGATAAAACTCTTTCAAAATACTCTATATCTTGTATTTTCTTGAATCCGGGTCTATCAATTTTCTTTTTTTGACGCTTTTGGCATTCAAACTTATGAGGCAAAATTCCCTTCTTCAGTTTAAGCCTTCCTCCAACCAACTTAACATTAATGTAATTTTCCATATATTCTTCCAACTAAAATATAAAAAATATTATTAATTTATTTACTTCTTGTTGTTATAAGGCATAAGTAAGGCATAACTGCTGAGACAGATTCATAAATGCACCGCGTCAATGGTATGATTTGACGACCTTAGTGGCGCATCGGGCGAACACCCAAATGCAACGCAGATGGTTGCGGGTTCGATTAACACCGTCAACAAATATTTGTGACGGTCTGTATGTATGTATTTACTAAAGAAAAGTACCGATATACAGTGTGTCCGGGATCGAACTAGCGATAATTTAAGGGAGTGTTCTATAGCTCATTACAAACAAAAAAAAAACTCCTATAAAGGGGGGGGGGGGGCGCCCTCTCACCCCCTCCCCGGTAGAGCCATTTCAATTTTGTATGCGTTTTTTTGGGTATGTGCACACAAAATCAGTAATAATTTGAAAGTCTGTAGCTTCACATGTTCTTAAATGGTCTTATTCGTCTGAATACAATATTCTCCATCGATGAATATCTAATAATAGTGTAAATTTACCGAAACGGGATCGCTAAGACCATATTTTTTTGTAGTAAATCGATAGCTTTTGAGTTGAGCAATACAAAAAACCAACATTTTGTCTGTAAGTTTAGAGTTATCATTGCTTGAACAAAACAAAAGGTTTTACGCACCTGCAATTGTGTTATGTTTAAACAATAATAACTCTAAAAGTTAGTAACTTACAGACAAAATGTTGGTGTTGTTGTATTGCTTAACTCAAAAGGTATCTATTTACTACAAAAAAATATGGTCTTAGCGATCCCGGTTCTGCAAAATTTACCAATAACTTCATTTTTGGCTGTGTTATTTTAACGTTTTACATTATTATTAGGTATCTAGCGATGGAGATTATTCTTCTTAGTTGAACGAAACCATTTGAGAACATGTGAATCAACAGACTTTCAAGTTATTAATACTGATATTGTGTGCACATACCCAAAAAACTGCATACAAAATTGAAATGGCTCTACCGGGGAGGGGGTGAGGGGGCGCCCCCCCCCCCTTTATAGGAGATTTTTTGTTTGTAATGAGCTATAGAACACTCCCTTAAATTATCGCTAGTTCGATCCCGGACACACTGTATAATATATCCTTTTTTATATATCCGTTGTCTGGCTACCATAACACAAGTCTAGTTGCCCTGTAGGCATTGTTTTGACCTTGAAATATTATATGGAAATCAGAACGAGCGAATAGGTAGGTACATAGTAGGTACATACATAGGTTTATCCACAAAACTCAGAAAAGTAAGTAGGAAGGTAGGTAGTTATGTTACAGGAGGCTTAAAATAAGAGAATACTTAAATACCTACCTAACTAAACGTACCTAATCGTAAGTACCAACTTATTCCCATATCAACTAAATATTAGGTACTTACCTATCTGGATTTAGTTATGTAAGTACTACTAACATCGAAATGATCTTCGCAACAATGTCTTGTAGCCTGGGCAGAAGGTGAAGTTTTGTCATCTCTTTTCGCAACGGCATACCATTTACGAAGTTTTGGGCCTTTCGGTTCGAGTTTTTCGTGCGTTTTAAAAGAAGTATTTGTACATTTTGGCTCTATACAATATTTATACATAGTTAGAAAAGTGAATTAGATACAAATCGAACACTTAATTTGTTTTAAAGACACAAATAAACAATGAAACACTCGCGCGCCTTATCGCTGCCAACGGCTAACTAGCGTGGACCGTCACTGTGACGTCACAGCCTACCGCGTCAGCCCGTCAGTGAACTTCGCTAGTAATTTGTTCATAACTTCGTCAGTTTTTGTCGTAGAACAAAAATTTTTGCACTGTATGTTAAGGATTTCTTAGCTCTATAAATCTGCATTGTCAGTAAAAAACGTTACTGATCCTCATTATGTTAATTGCTCCGAGGTACAATCACTAATTTGACGCGTCTAAAAATATTGCTATCCTTTTCTATAGGGATTTGAAAGCGATATCACTCCTTTTAGAAACGTCAGATTAGTTTTTAAAATCGGCACTAATTTTATTATGTACATTGTTTTTTATAAAATTATTTAAACAGCACAAAAGGTATAAGACAGTAAGTTGATAAGTAAGTTCTGTTCTGACCATAGGTTCCATAGAGTAATTTGTGATAGGTTCTGACAGTTGTGGACTGCGGTGCCGGTATCGTAATTCGTAGTACCTACCTACCTACATACAATATCTTGTGAGTTGTCGCGCGTTTGTCTATGCGTTGGTCTATTCGCTATTGATTTTACTACGAGTGACTCAGTGATGACATGACAATTGCATATATAATGCGTTGGTCTATTCGCTATTGATTTTACTACGAGTGACTCAGTGATGACATGACAATTGCATATATACTCTTTGGACAGTTGGTAGTGATTATATACTCTTTGGACAGTTGAATGTTGATGTTTGACACACAGACCAAAGATTTGACAGTTTGGTGACAGTTTGGGAATTATAATAGCGAACAGCAGATGTTGTTTTCTGTTTGGTATTGTTTGTAATTTTGTTAATATTTCTGTTAGCGCAAAGCAAAATGGCCGAGCCACCCGCCGCTGATTCCTTGGCGTCTTCTAGCAAGAGTCCCTTGCCAGAATACGTCCAAGCGGACGAGGGCCCGTCACCCAAGAAACGTAAAACCGTGACCGAGGGCGAAGAATCAGAGAAGCTGGAGCACAGGCTCGGGGGTATTCTGTGCTGCGCAGTTTGCCTCGACCTGCCACAGGCGGCCGTGTACCAGGTATTCCGAAACAGCTGATAGCCAACCACCATTTCTTATCAGCTGTTTTAGTTTTCTTTATTGTTTACTAACACTCGAATTACGAAATTAGTGTAATTCCTCTTACGCAATGTACTTTGATCATTATTAATGTGTTGCAACCTGGTTTAGACACATTATGACGTCGATGTTATGCGCGTTGTGAGCACCGACGCCATAATGCGTATAATAAATTAGAATAAACTTTGTCCATTATTCAAAATAAGTTTCATGAATAGAGCTATGTTCTTTAATTTGTTAGGTCCCATTGAGTAAGCGTTTTTTGTTTCTCAAAATTGTCATCGATTTTAGAACTGACTACATCATTGTTAAATTTCTGTATTTATTAATTATTTAGTGTCATGTACCCCTGCTGAGT
Source organism: Coenonympha glycerion (assembly GCA_963855885.1). Classification (NCBI taxonomy): domain Eukaryota; kingdom Metazoa; phylum Arthropoda; class Insecta; order Lepidoptera; family Nymphalidae; genus Coenonympha; species Coenonympha glycerion. The sequence goes on from OY979646.1 coordinate 398,339, forward strand.
ACTTATAGATAATATTATGTTAGTGAAACTGATAAGACTAATATTGTAAAAGCTCTTTGTACTTGTGTAGACTGTACTCTACTTTGTATGATCATGGTTGTACACTGTATGTAGGTATTTCACGTAAATAAATATTTATTTGAGATATACACAGTTCTTTCTTTATTGCAACACCTTAGAAATTCCCCTATCCTTATCCAAATTTTGAACCTAGTTTAGAACAATATAAAATATTCAAAGCCATTTTTTTCCATTGAAGATGAATTCATTTATTAAAGTCAATTAGTTATTTACTCAAAAAATAAAAACCAGGCCAATTAATAATTTTTTTTTGATTCTTTGTTTTTATTTTGATTAAATATCTATTCGTACAAGTAAAAGTATTAATAAAAACATAGTTAACAAGTAACAAAAAATTAGAAAATCTGTTTCAGTTGCATTCCATTGAGTAACAATGATTATAGTTTTTAGAACTGAATGTTTTTATAGTTTGATTTCAGGATCCACAAACTCTGTGCTGCTCAGGTAGAACACACACATACACACATAGATCTTTCTTAAACTTTGAAGGATAGATAGTAAGATCGAACATCAAACAGTATCAAAACTTCAGTGTTTTAATATATAAAATCACATGCCCAACATTTGACTTAAAGCATCAAGTGAGTCAATAGTACCTCATTGATTAAAAAAATAATCAATTCGTAATACAATAAATAAATGAATATTATAATTTTGTATTTTCACTGTAACAATTTTAATCACTATATAATATTATTGACTTATGAAAGTTGTTCAGCTTTTGTTAGTGTAATTAGCAACACTTTGTCTCTGTTAACAAATATGATACAATTTCTTTAACTTCTCAATTTTATTAAGTGTCAATTTCGCTTTGAAATAAACGTTTATTAAAGTATTACCTGTAGTTAAACACATCTCAGTAATGTCACATATACACATATCAATGTCAGTGGAGTATTGCAGCTGGTCACACGTGTGGTTGCGGGTTGCAGTGCAGCAACGGGCACCTGATGTGCGCGCCGTGCTTCACGCACCTGCTGGCGGACGCGCGCCTGCGCGACGAGGGCGCCACCTGCCCCAACTGCCGCGTCGAGATCTCCAAGACCTCCGCCACGCGCAACCTCGCCGTCGAGAAGACCGTCTCCGAGCTGCCCGCCGAGTGCCGCCACTGCGCGCGCGTCTTCCCGAGGCACTCGCTCGCGCACCACGAGGACAAGCTCTGCGAGGACAGGTACGTGGATACGCTCCTTCGACTGTGCTATGCCGGTTGTGATTGGTAAATCCTAAACAATATCTCGGATTACCTAATAATACCTAAAGGTACAGAATGCTCACTCAGCAAGATGATTTAAAAAAATAGCGACTAGCGCTGACACAAAAAGTGCAATTCAGTTCGCAATAGCGCCTGGCCACGCCTGCGGAAAGGACATGAAACAAGCGTAATGTTGTGGTCTTTTTCTATCGCGTAACTTTACCGCATTCGACGTATTAGGGCTACCTCGTCTTCGGGCGCACGCAGCGCGTGAAATAGACCGTACCCGAACTAACGCGGGCAAAGTATCCGGCGTGTGGCGGCCGTCTGAAAATAGTACTTTGAGACGTGATAAGTGGACTTGGCCTGACAATACCTTGTGAGAAGATAGAGTCTGATTGCGTAAGCAATTTCTGCCCCCCGATAGGCTGACGTAAATCAGGGAATCAATCAGCGGGCAGTATTCATAAACGATTACGATAACGAATACATTCTTCACACAATCTAGGGGCTAATTTAGCTCGTGGTTACGAGTATCCATCCCACCATGTTCATCAGCTACTTGACAGAATGATATAAGTAAGCTTTAACACTAGAGTTCTGGCTAATATAGTGTGTAGACCGATAGTCTTAAGTCCGACTTCGCCTGAATAGAAAGTCCCCGGTTTCATTTTACAGTCAGACGTGGATCTCACGTCCTGTGCAACCAGAAAACCTCATAAGAAGCGCTAGACGTCGCTTTCGCGCCGTGCATTAACCATGCATACACAGTCGTCGCGTTGCTATAGGTGTTCGACTTTCGTGTTAAAATGGCGTCGCGTGGGTGCGTTGTGTTGGCCTGAGACTGACCGTGGGTTTGGTCCGGCAGGCGGTACAAGTTTTGGCAGCTGGCGGTGGACGCGGCGCCGCCTAGCGCGTTATCTGGTTTGGTTCGCATGGTGGCCAGGCTGTACAGGCTGCTGCTGGGCGCGCTCAGGCGGACCTACTTCGTCTCTGAGCCGGCGGACGCCCCGGGCAAGCGACGTAGGTACCACAGGTGTGTTGCGACTCCCCGGACACGGGCGAAATGCACCCACGACGCCACGCATAGGATGAGTTTTAAGTCGACCAAAATCTAAGGCATTCGTCACCTTATACCAACTTAACTCATGATCATGCCAGAAGGGGTAAAGTCGTTTCTTCTCTGCTATGTCTTATAATCGAAATTAACCTTTGCGAATATAATCTTGAATGAGACCTGCAATGATACCAGAAAAGAGTAGGAACGAAGTCTGATATCTGTGATTCTGATATCGGCTAAATACGTCATCATCTCTATAAATATGTAACTTATCTTTTTTAATTAGTTATGTAAAAACGAACATGTCTTAAAACCCTTTGCTTGGCGTCGCGTGGGTGTGATAAATGTGTGTCCGGGGTGATACAGTTCACTTTGGCGCTTACGACTAGGTACTTATTAATCAACATTAAAATTGCCTATTAACGCTTTTCTTGTTTTTGTTTTATATTTTGTACAAAATTACATTTAGGTCATAACTACCTATTATTATTTTGTCGGGTCATCGATAACGTTAATTAGTTAACATTACCAGACAAGATATTTTATTTAAATGTAATTAATATGTATCTTACTAGTGCTGAGGTGGTGTTAACATTCCAAAACGAAAGGCAAGCTGTGGTTGGATGAATTAACGAGACAGGTGTTCCTGAACCTGGTAACGCAGGTGGTAATAGTAACTAACCCTTGGTCAAATGCGAACCAAATCAGTGACCCACCAAGATAACAGACTGGTTTACTAACGCGGCCATAATATAGGTACATATACTAAAATTTATGTGGAAATCAATAATGCTATGTAAATAATTTGCTCTACGTCCACCCAAAACTGGTGCCGCCTTTCCGGCCTCGCTGGATAAAATATATAAATGGATAAAATATAGATATTCGTAAAAACAACTCCAACACTACCAGACGGTTTTCTACCCTGGCATTTTCATTCATTGACGTTCATTTCTTTCATTGACGTGGAGAGGGCACCTTACAGTAGTGGCGTCACTCCCAGGGTGGCAAAATGGAGTTGGGCGCACTTGTCGCTGTAAATTTATTTGGAATTGGACTTGTACGAATGTGGAAAACATGGAAACCGGTGGCGGTCTATTATGTGTTATTGCTGCTGAATAATGTGTTCTCATTAAACATACGCGGACCCTCCCAGATGGTCTAAAAAATATACACTTACATCGCTGATCTGTGTAAAAATCGGTCACTTTGCCCCTTGTTTATGGACTCCGGGACTTTTATTAAAAATACTAAAAATTTTAAGAAGGTGAGTACGAAAAAGCGTTGATCCCTTGGCACTTGGCAGGGTGATGGGCTGCCGCTACGCGTACCTGGGCTGCGACTGGCGCGGCGCGGCGGCGCGCGCGGCGGCGCACGAGCAGGCGTGCGCGCACCCGCGCCAGTCCGCGCACGAGCTGGCCGAGCTGCTGGCGCAGCGCGAGCGCGCGCACGCCGACAGCCTGCAGCTGCACCACCAGCTGCTGGACCTGCTCTCCTACGAGAAGATCACCTTCACGGGTACGAGGGGCACTGCTGTGTACATGTTCAATACAAAAATGGACATCGTCTTTAATTGACGATCTTCCTGGCGTAGGGGCGCGCGCTCGAATTCCAGTGGGAGGTCGCGAGTTCGATTCCCGCTACGGGCCACTTTGGAGTTTTATAATTTCTAAATCAGCTCAGGTCTAGTCTGGTGGGTGGCTTCGGCCATGCTAGTTACCACCCTATACCAGCAAAGACGCACCGCCACGCGATTTACCGTTCTGGTGCGATGCTGTGTCGAAACCTGTGGTAGGTAAGGTGAGGTCTACTTACCCTTTCCAACTTAGTACGTTAACATCTTTGGCTGCATCATCACTTACCATCAGGTGAGATCACAGTCAAGTACTAACTTGTATAGTGAAAAAATCATCACAACTTTACTTTCACTAGCACCGTATCGCCATCGGAAAAAGACATATTAATTCGAAACCTGGCATCCTTATGAGTATAGGTAAAGAATAGTAAGTAAGTAAGCGAGCTCTAAGTGAGGAATATTTTGGTAGATTTGCAGCTGAAGCCGTACCGCACGGAGGAGCTGCACAAGCTGTACTACGAGACGTCGCGCTTCTCCGCGTTCGGCCACCAGTGGGTGGTCAAGGCGTTCGTCAACAAGCACCAGCGCGACCCCACGCAGAGCGCGCAGCGCGAGATCACGTACCAGGTGAGCGCGCGTGCTCACTGACTTTACTGACTCGTGTTCCATTCAGGGTACTCGTTCTCAAATAGCACACGAGTTTGTAATGCTAACTGTTCTTCTGAACACTTGTTCAAAGCGATACGTGGAACATAGCCTTCGCGCGTAAGCTACGCTCGCGGCTCGCCATTTCGTCAAACGCTAGTCGGTTGTTTTACCATTGCATTTGAGAAATATGTGTTTTTTAACAATAAAATATATTTATTATGAAACCATTAAAAGATAAATTATTGTAATACTGTGAACAATCACAACCATGTAGTAAAAGGGTTCAATCAGGACGACTAGCTTAATCAGAAACTGTGAAAAGAAAACGTGTTCATAATATTGCCTGCCAAAAAAAAACATTAATTATTTCTAATATTACTTCATTGTACATACATATTATTTTAAGTGTCTCATGTACGTTGATTGCCTACAATAAAATACCATACTCGTACATCTTTTAGATTTGAGTTTTCTTTTATTCATTAGTCACAAAAATGCCTTAAAACGAACACGGGCAAAATCGTGTACCCTGAATTGGGTCTTACACTACTTTTTAATTTGATAAAAAATATTACTTTATTATAAACTAGGATAAAAATAATAACGTGCAGTGAAAGAAATATCAAAATTCAGCGAAGATTTACAAAGTTACAGCCGTTTAAATTTTGGAGTGGGAGGATCTTCTATCCCCTTCTCGCAAAACGAAAATTTGTATGAAGCCGCACGAAGCTACTATGGCATTGGTAAGGTGTGACGTCACAAGTTAATGTTGCTATCTCTGTCTAATCACAAATCTTTAAATGCTTATAACTTTTTTGTTATTTGATCGATTTAATTAGTTTTTTCAGTGCACGTCATTATTTTAATTCTAGTTTATAATAAAGTAATAAAAAAATTGGAGTCAAATACCCAATTGAACACGAATTTGTAAAGCCTCGTAATGAACACGACGCTGTCCCGCGCAGCTGATCCTGAAGAGCAAGCCGCTGTCGGCGGCGGGCGTGTGGTGGCTGTGGGCGCGCGGCCCGTTCGGCGAGGCGCGCGTGGCGCCCGCGCTGTGCTCGCACGCCTTCCGCGACGACGAGGCGGCGCCGCCGCGCGCGCTGCCGCTGGCCGACCCCGCCGACGCCAACCGCCTGCTCGCCAACAAGGCGATACATTTCAGGTGACCACGACACTGGCATAGGTTCCTCTCTTGTACTTAATACACGGTGAAAAATAAATGGTTTTAGATGTGAGGCGAGGTGAATCGCTATTCGCAGTACTTTTAATTTTTGCAATTTATTTTGACCCCAGTAGTAAAATAAAAAATTTATTTTTCGAGAAATTTTGTTTTCAAAAATTCGCAAACCAGTAGTAGTAGGTACCGCACAAGTACCGCACGCCGCGCTCGCGGCGTGAGTTTTACTACTCTACAAGCCACGTACCGCGTAGTCACTACTATTGGTTATCACATTTTCGAGTTTATCTCGATTATTTTTTTTGCAATAAAAATAAAAATGCTTACTTTTCCGAAACAGTGTAGGTAATTCGATAGTACTGCTGATACTGATTCACCCTGCTTAACATCAAAAACCATAAATTTTTCACCTTGTATAACATAGTTGCTATTTTCGGTGAAGAGTCTGCGTGGTGTATAAATTGTAGCGGTCTTCGATAGCTGACGATAGATGGCGTAACCGGCGCAATAGCACACGCTGTCAGAGCATTGGACGAGCGTTCTATAAATACAACTTCTGACGTCACACGCTTGGATCACAAGCGGTCCCCAGGCACAACACCTGCCTGGAGGGAAATTTCCCTATTGCCCTCTGCACCGCTAAAAGATATTTCAATCCACGATGACGCGCCCCCCTCTGTCAAATTTCATACAAATCGAATGGAACATAGATGAGCGATTTTAACAGAGAGAAATACCTATCTATAATCTTAATGCGATGTAATCGTATATGTGTGAAATTATTTAATTAATGGTGGGGGGTTGCTTTGATCCCCAGCGGCACGCAAATAGACTGTTAAAAGTTATGCAAACTGATGCTATTTTATCTTTTCCAGGTTAATAATGTTCTTGTCGGCGAAATGATCTCAATAAAGCGTAACCGGCCGAGATCAGTGTTCATGGGAGTTCTGCGTCAGTGCAAATTGTTTATATTACAGACGACATTTAGGTAATCACATCACACAGTATACCAACCTCACTGAGTTGGGCTCAGAGAACTTGATTGGCACTCTGTTGCCACTATGACACCCATCGTGTACGCGAAATTATACTCTGTCCATTTTGTTTTTGACACATGAAACAGATATAGCGATAACGAGGGACCAGAGAGAGACAAACGTAAAGTGATCTCTCTCTGGTCCCTCCCTATTGCTATATCTGTCTCATATGTCAAATAAAAAATAAACAAATGGACGGAGTTAATTGTAATCTTAAATCGCCAAGTACTGCCAGAGGAGTGATTGTGTATGGAAAAAATGTAATTGCCAGCAAACTCTGCCCCTGATTAAAAAAAATATAAAAAAATCAGGTGTCAAACCTGCCAATTACGATTAATACTTTTTACACAATCATAATTATGTCCGGAATTCAGCATTACCAGAGTATTCACTCTACATAAATAACAGAGGACAGTATACAATAGCCATGCAGACGGAATATCACATAATGTGCTAACAAAATTAGCTAGTGTATTAAGTCTTAATTAAAAGCTAAACAAATAGTTTTTAAATTCTAGTAATAATTTAATATACGAGAACTTATATATATTGAAACTGCACTTGTTTTGTATAGGTAAAAAAATCGAACCTTAGGGCCGTCCTAATTTTACTTGAAAATTTAGTATTTTCAGCAAAATCTCGATTATTGAATTACCAATTTGTTAACTTTCTATGACAAATTAATTGAATCTTATAACAATTATTATTATGAAATTTTATAATTGAGTACAAATTAATTTATAGATAAACATTATATTTTAGTGTTGGAAGAATTTATTGGGATATTTTTTTGATAGATTTCATGTTGCGTTTATGAATCTATAGGAAACAACAAGTATAACTATAGAACTTCAAAACAATAAATGCATCATGCGACTTAAAATTAAGATATTTCTTTGGTAAAAAACAATAAAAATCAAGCAGTGCATAGAGGCTATAATGTTCTTATCTAAAATAAAATATTGTAGCATTTTCAAGTTACAAGAGCTTCTGTAAAACCTATGAAGCTAAGTCAGAAGTCCGATTCGTATGGTTGAGGTTTGGCTAATTTTGCTATTGTATGTATATTTATGTGCAACCCGTTAGGCTGTTTTGTACGACGCATCTGTCAGCGGGACGTCTCACGAGATTATTTCTGGCTGTTATCAATATTAAAAATGACGGGCGCGAGTGGACACTGGACACACGGTCACAGTCAATCGATCAGTCAATTCATTTATTTAAGTACTGATATTTTGGTAATCATATTATATGTAAATATATAAGGTCTTGCTATATCACACCATACTACTACAGTTCGACAAGGCTATCTTGGCGCGTGGCCAAAATCAGAACTAACGCCACTCTTGTGAAACTGTTTGATAGTTCGCTCTTTGGTATATTATCGTTATTGTATGTTGTGTTGTTTCTGCTTAATATTAACTAAAATGAAACTAAATTTGAAGTAAAATTGAGATTTTATTTTCTGGCTGCATTTGTTCTATAAAAACGCCCTCCTGACAACGTCACTCAAGTGCCAAGAGAGCCTTGTCGGACTGTACTACTATATACTCGTACCTATTACTTATACTATACTCTGTCCATTCGTTTATTTTCTTTTTAGTACAGAACCACTTTGCGTTTGTCTCTCTCTGATCCCTCGCTATTGCTATATCTGTCTCATGTGTCAAGAAGAAAGTAAACGAATACAGAGTATGTATGACTGTAAACTTCTGCGCAATCTTCTCTTAGACGACCCGATGACAGATGCAGTGGACAAACAGCCTTGTACGTAAACTTGTGCACTGTGTAGCACCAAAACTATTTTTTTTTTTTTTTATATATTTAGCTGCACAATAATTCTTTTGGTGCGTGTGTGATTTTATACCTTGTATTTTAGTAATAAAATATTATTTAATGCAAATGACATTAGTTAAAAATTGAAGATCTTTTTTATTTTAGAATTTTAATTTAATGACGTGCTATACATATTATTAAAAATTATGATATTAATAAAGATTGGGTACATTATAACTTTGAAGTTTTATTTTCTCACTAGACTATAATTATACCGGACTGGTTGTATGCTGTTGTTTGACGACAGGAATATTCCCGTGGGATTTCGAAAAATCCAAAACTCGCTATAGCAATATATAGTTAGAGTAGGTATGACCGGACTGTAAAAGGAAGCGGGAAGGGGAACACTATTAGTAAGGGAGAAATCCACGATTCCCACGGTATTTGTGCAAATTAAAATTCACGCAACAGCAAGTAGCAGTGTTATTATAAAGGCAAGTGTGTATTTACCTATGTTTTTACTCCTTGACGCCAAAACTACTGAACCAATAACGCTGAAATTTGGAATGGAGTTAGATTATACACAGGACTACTAACACATAGGCTACTTTGTATCCCGTAAAAATACTTAGAATACTACTCCACGTAACTGGTTTAATAAGGAACCCTAAAAATGTCACTTTGCGGGGCGTAGGAAAAATATAAACCACACTCGCTGATGGTCGAGGAACGTGTTTATTTGGCTGCAAGCACAGATGATGATGTTACACATCAGTATGGTCGGCGGCGCTGGTCGCGCAGGCGCAGGCCCGCGCTCAGCCTGCTGGCCACCGCCTCCTCGGGCTGCGGGTCTTCGGCGGCGCTCCACACGTCTACGAGCCCCGACTCGCCCGTCGTCACCAGCAAATCCCTCTGGAAATACAAATATATTTTTTTATTTGGGTCACAAAACTGGTTACAATCATACAGTAGCTTACAGGGCCTATAAGTAATTTGAGAATCGAGACTGTAACCTACTCGATGCAACCACAACATACGTTAAAGATCATTAAAGTTTACAGTACAGAAAATATAACCTACATAAAGGATTCAAAAAAACAGTTAATAAAACCTTAATTATACATAGACATGCATGCTTTTTTAAACGAGGTCAAGGAACCAAAGAATATATCGCATCGATTTCGGTGAGCATTAATTAATGAACATATGCGGTACAAAGGCGTTTGTGCGACATAGTGGCAAATGAAACAAAGTTTCATGTTTTTGAAACAAAGGCGAAAGAAAATTTACTATCTTCGGATTTATAAAGAGTGCTTTCCCCACTCTTTTCCATAAGGGATATTCTTATAAGGAATTTATAATTCTGATAAAGCATAAACAAATAGTCATTAATCATTAAACACAGGTCGAAATAGCTCAGGAGATTGTGTTAATGAATTTAAAAAATCCTCCCCTTTCTTGTTGATGATTATAAGTGTCATTCTGAGCAAAATATTATCTTTCTAGGACTTCTGGGTCGAAGGATTTGGTCTGCTGATGTTGAATTTAATAAGTAAATTAATGATAAGGCTTTTCTTTATATTTACATGTGATACAAAATCTCGATTTGCGTTACAATGAATTGCGATAAAATGACATGGTCTTTTACTATGGGTCTCATAAGAAGGCTCAGAGTCACTCAGCGGGCGATGGAAAGAGCTATGCTCGGAGTTTCTCTACGTGATTAAATCAGAAATAAGGAGATCCGTAGACGAACCAGAGTCACCGACATAGCTCAACGTATCGCGAAGCTGAAGTGGCAATGGGCGGGGCACATAGCTCGTAGGACCGACGGACGTTGGGGACCCAAAGTGCTGGAATGGCGACCCCGCACGGGAAAGCGCAGTGCTGGCAGACCTCCGACCAGATGGACTGACGACATTAAAAGAGTCGCGGGAAGGCGCTGGATACAAGTGGCGCAGGACCGTGCGGGCTGGAAATCATTGCAGGAGGCCTATGTCCAACAGTGGACGTCCGTCGGCTGAAACGAACGAACGAATTAAGGAAATTGAAGGAAAACTAGATGTAGACAAGTAACTAAAATCCGTTCATCTAGTTGTCCCCGTATAGCGAACGGACCTGTTTGTCGTAGGCGCAGCAGCGCACGACCTGCTTGTTGCGAGCGAAGTTGGCTGCGGGCTGCAGCCTCTTCTCCGTCACCGTCAAGGATCTGAGCACCTCCCTGAAATTATACACGCACGTTTTAGCTTCTGCCTGACCTATTCGCACTACCTATTTTATTTGCTATAATCTTGTTACACGACACCTCCGTGGCGCAGGGGACGCACGCTCGGATTCGAGTGGGAGGTCGCGGGCTCGATTCCCGCCACGGGCCACTTTGGAATTTTATAATTTCTAAATTGGCTCAGGTCTGGTCTGGTGGGAGGCTTTGGCCGTGGCTAGTTACCACCCTACCAGCAAATACGTACCGCCAAGCGATTTAGCGTTCCGGTACGATGCTGTGTAGAAACCGTTTGGGTGACATAACTTACCCCTTCCAAGTTAGTACGCTAAGATCTTCGGCTGCATCATCACTTACCATCAGGTGAGATCGCATTCAGTACTAACTTGTATAGCGTAAAAAAAACGACACGTTTTAGATTGTAAGGGCCTGACTGTAAAGATCTATGGAATACACTGTTCCATGCCGGAACGCCGGCAGAATGAGACTGCTATTCTGTTTAAATAAATATAGTGTTTTTTTAACGCGACAGTACGGGGAAGTCTTACACCATGAAAAGGTGAATACTCAAATAGAGTTTATCTGCTTCTCCTACAAGGAAACTCTTTCAGGAACCATGGAAACATGACACCGCCCAAGTAACACAAAGAACAGTGGCAGAAATGTACACAAATAAAGTTTAGCGTCTAGATGTAACATTTATTACAAGACGATTCTAGTAAATAACTGAATCACTGAACTGAATCAATTTTCAAGGTATCACCAGTTATTGTAAAGGACGGGTCAAAAAATAAAATATTTAAAGAAATTCAATTGATTACTGATAGGTTCCGTTTCCACAGTCCTGACAGCTAGTGTTGCCGGATGACAAACTTTTCCACTTTTATACTCCATCTTTTTGACGATCGGTCCATTTTTGTACGAGAAAAACATGTAACAGATACTAAAGATAAACTTACTTTCAGGTACTACGTTAATTCTTAGATCAGAATGTAGAATACAAGACAATAACTGTATCGATTTCAATTGTTCCTTTTTTGCATTTTATTTTACTCGAATATATTATTTACATAAAAAGATTACATTAGTTTAGGGTTTTCCACTGCATTGGAGTAAATCTGAATATTATTATTACGTGTGAGCCAGTCTCACTTAAATAAACTGCTTGAAGATTTGAGATTATTTGACAGAAGACTACACTTTTTAACCGACTTCAAAAAAAGGAGGAGGTTCTCAATTCGTCGGAATCTTTTTTTTTTTTTTTTATCTATGTATGTTCACCGATTACTCGAAGACGCGTGGACCGATTTGAAAAATTATTTTTTTGTTTAAGAGGGTTTTGTTTCCAGATGGTCCCATTTTAATCAGGTCAGGATCTGATTATGGGATCCTGGAGAAATCGAGGGAACTCTTCAAATTTTGTATGGACACATGAAACTATTTGAGTATTATTAGAAAGAGTAATATTTTCCAAGTTGTCCTATGGTCATCAGGTCAGGATCTGATCATGGGATCTTGGTGAAATCGAAGGAACTCTTCAAATTTTGCTAGTATACTTAAAGCGAGTTGGGTATTTTTTATAGTTACTGGTGCATATGCTACCAGATACTGATTTGATGACTAAAGTCATCAAGTCAGGGTCTGATGATGGGATCTTGGTGAAATCGAGGGAACTCTTCAAATTTTGCTAGTATACTTGAAGCGAGTTGGGTATTTTTTATAGTTACTGGTGCATTTGCTAGCACATACTGATTTGATGACTAAAGTCATCATGTCAGGGTCTGATGATGGGATCTTGGTGAATTTGAGGTATCTCTTCAGATTTTATGAACACACCTCAAGCAATTTGGGTATTTTACAACGCCTTGTGTATTTTATTGTTTTCCACTAAAAAGTATAAAATAAAAATGGGAAATGCTTTCCAAAAAACCAACTTCAAATGCCACTACAAAGAGTGAAATAATTTTTATTTAAAATTTTGGTACCTACACCAATTCGAAGTCGGGCGATTGTCTATGACTTCGTCATTTCTTCGCACATCAAGTAAGTAAGAAGGACTATTAGGGATTGTATGAAACATTGCCCGACTTCGAATTGGTGTAGGTACCAAAATTTTAAATAAAAATTATTTCACTCTTTGTAGTGGCATTTGAAGTTGGTTTTTTGGAAAGCATTTCCCATTTTTATTAATAATAGTGAAATCTATTAAAACCGATTATTTTGAGCATAGATTATTTTGTCTTGGTTGTTTAGCGTTTCCGAAACACCCTTGTAATTCAATATTGATTAATTAACTCAATTAGAATTTTCTTTCAGTCGAGTTTTTTAATTCCGGCATCTCGCAACACTGTCCGTCAGCTACATGGCTACCAACTGTCAACAGTGACAAATTCTTGGACCAGTGAAAAGTATTTATCAAAGAGTATTTAGTGTATTGTCTATGCTCTCGGATGCTTCATGGCGGAGGTCGTTGTTGTTATAATACTCCGATACAATATTTTGAAAATAAATATTAATTTTTCTCCACTTTTTTGTAAGAAAAATCTTTTAGCATTGAGTTCAGGCTTGCAGGCCCAATCAAAAAAATATTTTTTCATTTATAGTTGCAATAGCGTAACGTGAGCGAAAGCGATGTATGGGCCCACACCATTGTTCTTTTGAGGGTTTTGATGACCTCTGATTAGTCACATTATAATTTTATAATTTCTAGATAGACTCAGGTCTGACCTGGTGGGAGGCTTCGGCTATAGCTAGTTACCAGTGTACCAGCAAAGGCGCACCACTAAGCGATTAAGCGTTCCGGCGTGATGCTCTGTAGAAACAGTTAGGGGTGAGTTACTTACTTCTTCATTTCTTTTGTTGGCTGCATTATCGCTTACTTTCAGGTGAAATCACACTCGAGTACTAACTTTTAGAGGGTAAATAAAGGCTAGTTCCCTCGAAGGGATATGCTTGCTTAGGAGAAAACCACGCTGATTCAGAATTGCATTGAATTAAGAAAATGCATTTAAATGTTACCCATCGCCGCTGTATGAGCCTGCCAGTATAGTGGCTCTCCCGTCAGCGCCAGTGAAGGCGTCCACCGCGTAGCACTCGTCGGCTCTGCTCCGCTGGAAACCATCCATCTTAGAGCATTGGCACATAAATTGAAAACAAATAACAGAGAAAGACAGTTGTTAGGCCAGATTCCAAATAACTGTTTTTTTGGAACCTCTTTTTTACACTAAAACTTATTGATCAGACTACAGTTTGGGCAAAAAAAAGTCTATTGGGCCGCTCATCTGTATAGCGAGCCTATCTATATACCATTTTTAGGGTTCCATACCAATTTGGTAAAAATGGAACCCTTATGGTGAGACTTTCTCCGTCCGTCCGTCCGTCCGTCCGTCTGTCACACTCGATTATTTCAGTAACTATTCAAGCTATCGACTTGTAGTTATAGGTAATAGTGACCCGACGTCATAACAATCGTAAAAATTTGAAAATGGTTTTTATTTTTATTTAAAAAGGGGGGAAAACCGGGTTGACAATTTTTCAAAATGAGATAACAATATTGAGTGGGGTATCATATGAAAGGGCGTTACTTGTGTATACTAAAACTAATTTTTATTTATTTGTATGCTTGATAGTTTTTGATTTATTGGGCAAACTGTCGAAAAAAATACCGTTCCCCCCCCCTTATCTCCGAAGTTTACCAATCGAAAAATCTGAAATAATTATAATCAACAGAAGTTAATGTATATTTTACAGGAAAAATAAAATCAACTCACTGACTAATATACTTTTTTTGATATTAACAATAATCCGCCAAAAACAAAGTTACGTTTGCGGTTTGCCAACAAAAGTACCTACATGTAAATTATACTCGTAAATTCATTAACAAAAGTGATTCTTACAATGTTTTACTTCTTTTATGGTATGGAACCCTCGGTGCGCGAGTCCGACTCGCACTTGGCCGGTTTTTTCAATTATTACAAATTAATACTCGATTGCAATCTCACCTGATTGTAGGTGATGTAGCTTTAGAACAGCTAGGATTTTATAAGTTGAATTGTTCTAGGGTGGTGGTAGAATAAATTTATACCGATATCGAGAGCTTTTTAATTTAATCGTAGTTTGTAGCTTTTTAATTTAATCGTCGTTTAATCGTAGTAAAACTTATGTATTACTGTAAAATTTTGAAAAAGAATAGAAAAAAAAACTAAGAATGAACTGTATTGCTCTCACCTTTATGCTCCTAGCGATCTTTTCTCTGTCATAACTTTTGTGACGGTCTCCCGTGCCGCTGTCCCATATCTGCAGGTCGCTGGACTGCGTGACGCAGCAGACCAGGTTGTCGCTCAGCCACGTGATCTTCTCCACGGAGTTCTCGATGTTGAGCGAGTACGTCAGCGCGTCGTCCTCCGATGGTTCTTCTATGTTGTAAATGTTCAGGAGCCCATCTTGCGAGCCAGACGCTAGGATCGCCGGATTGTCTTTGTGGAATTTTACCTGCAATTAATGAAATGTCTATCTATAAAATCTATTTTTTGTTAGTTACTTGTGTTTTATGTGCATACTTGTATTATATTGACAATTCAAGGTAAGATGAAACAAGTAAATAATTTATAAAATACTGTGGTAAAACGACTTTTTCCAAAAAAATATAGCCTATGTTACTTGGAATTATGTAAGGATTCTAACAATACCCCATATGTCCAAATATATTCAGGCATTCAGAAGTTACATACATACATACCTGAACCCTTAAAACATTACACTCCTTTTTTGGGCAATTGTGTAAAAATATGAAGTTATTTCTCACACCATCTTTTTGCTTATTCTGTAATACTGGCGGTAAGACTCTGCTTTCGGAGTTAGTTCAGGTCTCACAGCAGTGGCAATTATACTACCATGAAATTTTTACCCCATTACTGTTTTAATTTGAAGGGTACTGGTAAACCATATGTGGTTACTACTTACTGGGCAAAATGAGACTAAATACTGAGACTGACTAAATTATGAGAATAAATACTGTCAAAATTATGAGCGCAACATCTTGGGTGAACTTAAAATTCTTTGCAATAAATTTGATGTTAATGAAAATTGAACCTGTGTGATGTCTTCTGTATGTGAGTTCCAGTAGCCCCCCAGTGGCTCCGGTTGTCTCTGGTCCCAGAACACCATGTACGCGTCGTCCTGCACCGTCTGACTGCCGGCACACAGAATGCGGCCAGTGCATGACACGTCCATGCACTCATATGCACGGGGAGTGGCATCTGGCTCATCTAGAAATAATGTTGGTAGGACTTGCCTTGTAAAGCTTTTCCGGGTAGATTAATAATAATAAATCATACATTAATTATTAATAATAATAATTTGCTTAAAGCATGTACAGGTACAGTATTAGTAATGCCATAAAGCTGTTATACACTGTTAAATACAACTACTGTATTTTTATTTTTATTAATTTTGGACAATAATACAGGATATAAAGAGACTTAAGAACTAATGTTGGTAACAGGTTGATAAGTATATTGCAATGTTGCTTTGCAAAGGACAGGACATGAACTGCATCAGACATGTTCAAATAATTATATCACTTATATCTGCCTTCTGGTCAACAGTTTTCCTGTCTCATCATTCTGTTATTAAAAAAAGGAATCCAGTGTAAGGCATTGGTTATGATACTATATTGAATTCAATGGTTTTTTCAAATATTAGTGTAATATTAAAATGTCCAACTCACAAGGCACAAGGTGTGGTAACAATACCGCGAGTTCAATGGCTTTTCCCATGTCAAAAATTGCCAACAAGCCTAAGGTAGGTTTCACTTCATAAATTGTACTAATTTATTACCTTTATATTCCTGTACACACATCCCACTAGTCCTGGTGTCCCACAGCTTGACGCCGTCGTGTCCAGCCGAGTACAGCAAATGGTCATCTTTGGGGCTGAACACTACTTCTGTGAGGCGGGTCTCGTGTCCACTGAGACGGCACACTTTGGAAAGTGATGCTTTGCCCAGGCGGTACACTTCTATGCTGTTGTCTAGCAAGCTAACTGCTATGTTGAGTGACCTTAAATATAATAATATACACAGGATTTGACATACTGCTCTTTATCTGTTTGGTGGCTAGTAGATACACCTTTAAAAGATCAGAAAACAGATTGTTAGCAGAGTAAACCTGGCTCATTGGTCAGCTAAAAACCTTGGACCTATAAAGCTGAAGGCTCTTACAATGGAGACAAGGAATAAGCAAGTTGCGAACCGTCCGCTACTCGCTCCGTATAAACAGATTTTAAACTACACACATACTAAAATCGGTTATAATATTCTATGATGTATAACGCTTAAAAATAACAAGGCCTGAAAGTTAATTTAGTGTACAAATCAATCGAAAGTTTTAGGTTAGGAATCGATATGTTTATCAGTAAAGATTTCGATATTGTGGCTCAATGAAGTATTTTAATTTCGACGTACTTTGATACGCTTAATTTATTGATGTACGTTTTCTTCAGCGTAACCGCGGTTTCGGCTAGCAAATTGTAATTTTTGCTGAATAAAGTGTTGAGCTCTTCCGGTGACACTGTGTCTTTATCGATTTCAACATTTTCTATTATATCAGCCATTGCGGATACTAGATTTGTTGTCTTACTTTTATAAAGTAGACCTACAAAAGCAATTTATTTATTTTGAAATTAAATCTCAATTTTCTAATCAATATAAACAAACAAGCATTTTGTTATCAAATGGTCAAATGTCAATGTCAGTTGTCACAGTTGTGAGTTGTGACCACGTTGTGACTTGTGAGCTTAGAGAATTTAAACATATATATAGAGAGGCCATAGTTTACTTATCACTATATGTGTCGGGGTGGCAAAAACCGCCATAAAGTGTAGCACTTTGACATGCGCATTGCTTCATGTCAAAGTACTAATGATGTGACTACTATTATACCGTTATCGATAAATTTCATACTATGCTTGTGATAGCTGAGTAGATAGAAAAAAATCTCGGGGTTTTACAGAAACTAAAGCTTTTCTATAGCTATTATCTATTGCAAACTTTTATAATAGAGGAAAAGGCTTCAGGAAAAGATATAGTTTGGTCTCGCGGGATTGAAATGAAATGAAATGAAATGAAATATCTTTATTTCACATAGGCCTAATATAAAGGCGCTTGTAAATGGTCCTTATGATATTTGTCACATTTGTATGGCGATAACTCCAAGTCGACTTAAAACTAAGTTTACGAGGGTTCCAACGCGCCCTGCACTGAGAAGAAGCCCACAACAAACTCAGCCGGGTTTTGTTTTCTGTTATCACCACTTCACAAAAGCTTTTAAAACTAATTGAGCTAGTATAATTACAGCAGTTCATTCATCCCCAAGGATTTGATTCTTGTAAGTAATCCTTAATACTATAGTAAGCTTTATTAATGAGCTTTCGTTTTACAGCGACTTTGAACTTATTGAGGGATAAGTTTAATATTTCATTAGGGAGTTTGTTATAAAAGCGTATCCCATTGCCTTTAAATGATTTATTTATTTTCTCTAGTCTTGTTTTATGAACTATAAGTTTATTTTTACTTCTAAGGTTGATAGCATGGAGATCGCTTTTCTTAACAAAGTTATTAATATTTTTATGCACATATATCAAGTTAATTTTTTAAAGTATTGGCTGTTGGTTTAAATCCGGTCGCCTTAGTTTGAAGTTACGATGAATTAAGGGAGATTCAGTAGAACGAGAAGACCCACGCATACTTATTTTTTCCCGGAGATGTGAATTTATTTTGTATGAATTAAATAAAATTTTCAGCACATTAGGTAAATATTATAATAATATTGCTGACCACAACCCACAAAACCTAATAACTGACATAAATACATAGACGATACTAACACGCAATAGACAATAATATTATAGATTAAAGTTATAAAAAAGAAACAGAGAGTAGGCCAAAGACAAACAAGTACGAGTCGGACTCATGCATGAAGGGTTCCGTAAATTTTATATAATAATATAAATAAAGGAGTGAGGCATTTTCGTTGTTCCACGGATTCCGGTAAACTAAAAGTCGTAGAGATGTAAAATTTAGTACTCAGGTTCATATTATTAGGTCATGAATCTACAGAATATTTGTATATTCTGTACAAAGACGGGAATTTTCGAAATTCAAATTGTAAGGAGTGAAAATTTCTAAAGTTTTTTCATGAATGATTAATTTCTTTAAAATCGATGTCTGACAACTTTTAAGTAACAACTGTAAGTCAGTTTGGCGGGACTGTATTTTAAGAAAATAATTGTTCATATCTCGAAATGACTAAATTACAAAAACCATTGCAGCAAGCAAAGACATGTAATTTGTGGTCAAAATTTAAAAAATGGCTGCCACATTGAACTTTGAACATTTGAACTGGAAGTCTCAGCTACTACAGATCTACGCTATTTGCAGATTAGATGTTTGTTACAAATATTAGGATCCGGGAGCGACCGATGCGAGCTCGGGACTTGGAGAACCCCGACAAATTAGGTGACGAATAGGATCTTTATTGGTAGTTATTATCATGAACACCCAGAAATAGGAGTCCCGCAAAACTTCGTTGACCGAGCTTTGAAATGGGTGAGAGAAACTGAGGATTAAAGAGGAGTTGTAACCTCAAGATTAAAAAAAAGAATATTTCTCGATAACTAACGAAGAGCCTAATTCATCACGTCGTGTATTAATCATAATACTACTATTACATGTAAATTATCTGACACTACTGTAAGTAGGTAACTAATTTGTGTTTTACTACAATATTATACTAGATAGTATGTTATTTGAATTATACGTCAGATACAGTATATTTAATGTGTATGTGTGTCATGGTTACGTCAGATAATAATTATTGTTAGTTGGTGACATGTGGATAGCAATATTTTTTTATTTTTAAGGTAGGTAGGTATTTATTCCACAAAAAAATAATTTTGCATCTCCGGAGAAAAATGTAAACGACTCGTAATACTGTATGTTCTTAAGATAATCGTTACTTCGCATTAAGGCGACCGATTTCAAAACCGTTAGCCATTAATTTTTATCAGTAGGTTTTTAACGGTAGGTTATGTTCATTCATTTTTGCTCTCTCAAATCTTTAATGACTAACCACGAACTACTTACTACATCGATAATATTTCCATATCGATAGATAGTTAGAGCAGCCCTTCTGATCAGCTGTCTGGTGCCTATCTGTTGTCCCGTTTAAAATAAATGAGATGATGATAAATCAGCGGAAGAGTGTGTGGTGGTGAAATGAGGTGGTAGAATGAAACGGCTGAAATAAAATATAAAATATTTATTCGCCGTACGTGCCTAACTCACACAGTCTCCGCACTAGCTCACGGGAGCACACAATTTGTAGGGCGTGGGAAGCCTTTCTGTCTTTCGCTTAGGTCGCAGTCGATTAGCACTTCCCTGGTTATTTAGCGGGAGTGAAGCAGACGCTCGGCGACGGAGGTGTGATGGCGGGCGCGAACAGGAACCCGCACACGAGCCGGGAATCTGGAGCTCCAGTGAGTTGGGTATGAAGCTCGTAGCTCGGGTATGAAGCTCGGCGGTGAAATTAAATCCTGGAAATTGATATAACCAGGCCTAAGTATGTGGTATATCAAATTCCGTTCTGTCCTCCACTCCGGCGTACAAACGCAGAGAACTACCAAAACGCAGTATAGTTTGCCGGTGTGGTGGAAAATCAGAACGGAGTTACAATAATGTTGAGAATAGGCTGAAGGCCGGGAAATATAAAAACAATAATGATTTTGACAAAAATTATATGATGTGAAAATGAACCGTTAAATGACGTTTGAAAAAAAGATGATGCAATATGCATATGATGGTTGGCAATTTACATTACAAAATAACAAGAGAACATGAAAACTACAATTAAGGATGCTGACATTAACGTTAAATGATTGTAATAAAACTGAAATTAACACATGGTAAAACAAAATACGAACATGAGGAAAAAAAGTGAGGTTATGTGACCTTTAAAGTGCCAAAACAAAACTTACCCTAATACGGGATATCCATTTAAAAAAATATTTGTAATTAAACTACATATTTAAATTTTAAAAAGAAGTGATTCGGGCCTGGCCTAAAACAGCCGAGGGCGCGAAGAATTTCAGCGTGACCACCCACTAATGCATGGATGGCCACGCCGAACTCGCTAAACCGAATGAGCGCGCGGCGCAGTGATGACTTGCCACTCTGTCGGGTCGACAACAGCGACACCACACGGGAGTTTTAGGGAACTACGGTGTGGCCATTATAAAAAATAAATGCACAATAATATAATAAATACTATTAAATATTAATTTACGTAGGTAATAATATAAATAAAGAAAAAATATTAATAAACATACATACTTTGGTAACGTTTCGTTACACTGTGATTGGCCGATGGCTGTGATTGGCTATTTCAATTCTACACAAGATGGCGGATATACCCACCCAATAAGACTGACAATTTCCTGTCCTTATATTTACTTTGTCATTGCTTGTGAGACGTCAGACCACAGAACATTATTACCACGACAGATCATGTCAATGTCGAGGTCGAGATTCACCTAGAAGAACGAAACGAAATTCACAGGCACAGACTACTAACACTATAGGGATACTTGGCTATGTCCTTGGCTCCACACATTGGCCGAGTCGAGGCGCCTCGTGTCCACTGTCCACTGTCCAGGCAACTTGTGGAGCCGGGAGAGTATTTTGTTGGTTACGTTACGGAGCTTCGGAGGTGGAGTCAGGAGGACGGCGATATTTGCCAAATTCAAACCAAGAAATCATAACAATATTTAAATTTATTACCATAATTATATTAATTTATAGCTAATGCGTAAAATTTTAATTAATACTGTAGAATACGCACTATAACGGTCTATATTTTGTAAGTGCGCCTGGTGGGCCGGTAGCGCGGGCCGACGCGCTCTATGTCGCCGGCCGCGAGGCGCGCCGCCAGTGCGCGCAGCGGCAGCGGCGGCACGCTGCTGAGTTCGCACGCGCGCGCCGAGAACGCCCAGCGAATGTAGCGCTCCATGCGCACGTGGTCTGAAGCAATAACGCGATCTTTACACGATATCATCCTCTCTAACTGGTAGGGCTAAATCCACCAACGCTAGCTGAAAGTCACTCTCACTGATCTCCCTCGATGCATGAATTTACATGTAACAAAAATACCTAATGTTTTATAACAAATCTTCAATTGATAAATAACATAACATGTCTCTGGCAGAGCAGTTCCTGGGACATTAACATCGAAGCTCCTCGGTCTACGACGTACAAGTACCTACAGTAGAACAACCCTCCTGCGGGGTGACAGACGGTGGGGGAGGCAATAAACTTAGACGTCAGCGGTTAGCGGGCGATGTAATGTATGCGTTACCGCGTCCCCCGGCCGACTGTCACCCCGCACGAAGTTGCCAAACTATAGATGAACGTCTCACTGATGGCGGGGTCGACGATGGCGAAGGCGCGCTTGAGGCCGTCCACGGAGACGGTGCGCGCGCGCCGGCCGCCCAGCGCGCCCAGCACCTCGCGGATGTACTTGTCCTGCGCCAGCTGCCTCTGGCGGAACAGCTCCCGGGACACGTCCACGCGGTCGAAACCCTCCTCGTTCTAGAACATACCAGAAGATCAAGCCATGCTCTGTACCTCTTGCTTGATGGTGTACCAAACATTGTTAGACATGGGTCCTTGAAGTATGGTTAAAAATTCATCGTAATTCGTAACGTATTTTAACTCTATAGTGTTCTAGTGGCTGAAGAACTAAGACTGAAATGGCCCTCCCTGATCGAATATAATTCGTCTAAGGAAATTGTATTGAGAAACAATAGCTTCGATGGTTTACCCAAAGCCTGACATGCGAGAAAACACTGAACACCAACCTCTTGGAATAATTTATCCAAATTGATGTCTACGGCGTTCATTTTTAATTTGAGCTGTTTCTTCACGACATCAGTCAGGTTTTTTACATCCACTTCGCTCTTCAACGGAAAAGTGGCCCTTGTTGCTTTTTCGAAATCTTCTATTGTGATTGTCTGGAAAAAAAATCATAAAAATACAATTTATGAAGAAACAGTTAGATAAAAAATCTAGCATTTACTGAAAATTGCTAGGAGCAAAAAGAAGCGGGAGAGTGACTTATATGGCTTATAATAAAGAGCAACAAAGAGACCCTAATGAGTAACTTTTGAAAATACATGAGCATCTGATGGTGGCCAGTATTGGCTCAGAGACCCATCCATGAAATGAAATATTAAGTACGTCATTTTACAATTATTTGGGGAACCTGGAAGTATCCAGAATCATGGAAATATAATGCTGACCAGAGTCCTACGATATAGGAAGATTGCATATATTCCTACAAGCTATCTTTGGGAGAACTAGTTTGTGCGAAAGACGTCCTGTTGCAAACAATTTTAATGACTTGCTTAGGCCCTGTTTTATGATATCCTATACCTTTAAACGAGCAATTCTTGTATATATATATATTTCTATATAATCTGGATCTCGGCAACGGCTTCAACGATTTGAAATTTGAATCATGAAATTTAGTATACAGGGGGTTTTGGGGGCGATAAATCGATCTAGCTAGGATTCTTTTTAGAAAATGTCGAATTTACCAAAACATTAATAAAAATATGACTTTTGCTGCCATCTATTAGCCAGTAGTTAAACTACCGAAGCACTCCTGCAGCCATCTATTAGCCGGTAGTTAAACTACCGAGCGAAGCTCGGTCACCCAGATATTGTAATATTTAATAAATAATAATTCTACAGATTACTACTGCCACAGATTGACAAAATGTTACTCTAGCGTCGGCGCTAACCTCTCCGTCCTTGCTGTGCTTGTAGAGCTGGTCCTTGAGCGCGTACCACTGCGCGCGGTGCCCCCAGTAGATGTCCTCGCTGAGGTGGCCGTGCAGCACGCCCCAGAACAGCCTCACCTGCGGCTCGTCCAGCATCTGTTCCGCGCCGGCGCACAGGTTGTACGCCCACTCCGCGCGCACTGACGGCTGCTGGTATCTACACAAGAAAGATTCGAGGAGAGAAGTTCTTCAGACAATAGTGACAAAACTTATTGCAGAAGCCTCGTGAAGATTTGGCAAAGAATCCAAGATTCAACGACCTAAACTAACCACGAAGATATACCGAACGCCATTCTCATAGATGGTTCTGAAACGAATGCAGGTGAAGAAACATGGCACCAGCAGGGCGATCGTTAAAAAATATATCAATCATTAAATAACAGTGGGCGGAAGCGAATCAAATTGGTGACAGGTAGAAAAAAAAATCACTCTGAGTGCCTTCAAGAGAAAAGGCATTTTCTAGGCAAGCGACAAGCGTGCTCCAACCTAGACCTCATAATTGCTTTACATCAGGCATGATTGTCGTCAAGCGCAAGCCTATCTACAATAAAAAAAAACTTGAAGAGTTTCAGGTAGTGTTCATTATCCACCGACGCTAATTGCTATAGGCGTAACATAGAATTATCTTTAAAAAAAGTGGTAAATCGTACCTCTCCTCAAAATAATGTGTGACGTAATCCTGCATGGAGAGGTCGCGCGGCTGGCGCAGCTTGCCGAGCCAGATGTCGTTGATGATGACGCTGACCTCGCGCCGCGACAGCCGCAGGTTACGCACGCGGGCCTTGTAGCGCAGGTAAGGGGGGATCACTGGATCCGTGCCCTGACAAAATAATACTGCTTGTTTGTTCTTTTATCATGCTGCGAAAGATCAGATTGATTTTTGATAAGTTTGAGACAGATATCTTCCGCCGGGCCCCTCTGACGTCGCTCGAATGTGTAACGGCAACCAACGGTTTGGAACAGCTGGATCTTTAAAGGCTTTACAGATTTCTCTGTTGGGTATAGCGCTATCCAGTATTCCAGCTATATAGCCTACAGAAACTAGTTGAGGTATGTAGATTTGGGTGTAACACAAGCTATTCTATAGACTTATTGTTGAAGTGCTTTCCTTACCAGGCCATCAAAATATTCCAAGTGCTCACTCTCGGCGGCGGGCCCGAGCTCCTTCAGCAGCACTCGCAGCGTGTCCCGCGACGACAAGCCGCGCGCTAGCTGCCACCACCTGCAAGAACAACAAGTTTTTCTACAAAGCGAAATTGACAACACAAAATCACCAAGAACCAGAATTTTCCATTTGTGATTTGAAAATTACAGTCCAGTGGTGTCTAAAATTTAAGACTACAATATCTGCAAAAAAAAATTATACCACCTTTACAAGGAATTCTGGTAATTAGGTATATGTAGCTATTACGTTTTAATCTCATTTTTGCTGATGATAGGAAGGTGTGTGCTGTGCAGGTATGTGTTATTTACATTGGGCACTGGAGAAAGGATTAAAATACCACGTTAAGGCATGTTGGAGGCAATGGTGAAATTTGCCTCCAGGCAGAAGATTCACGCCAGAGAGTGTCTTGCTTGTATTTTTATAGAAAGGTAAAGCGCGTCGAAAACTTCTTTGGCGTGTACTAAAGATTATCTTACGCGTTTTGTAGAACTTAGAAGATCCACTTAAAAGCTAAGAAATAGGTACGTGATGACCTCTCGCGTCCTCCGCCGATGAAGTCAGCACAGAGCTCCCAGCGCGGGCGCGGCGTGCCGGCGCGCTCCAGCTCGCTGCACTTCTCCTTGCATTCCACGAGCTCCTCCTCCAAGCTTTGCTTTTGAGCTGATACGAGATTTCACTATTATAGTAATCAAATAACTACCTAATATACTACTTAGTAGAGCGCGTGGATGCGCGGGCTGTCTTCCTGCCTATAAAGATATCGCAACCCTCAGTCATCCCATACATTTTCTATGAAAAAATAAATTCCGCCATTTTAATTTTATTTCTATTTATCAAATAGGTAGACCTTCGGGTCCCTGATCACTTCTTGTCAAGAAAACACTCTTCCATCTTACTTTCCGATTCACACACCGATGAAGTTTGTATAGCGGCCATCTTGAATTTTTTTTCAGCTAACTGCCAATTGGATGACGTTTAAAGTGACATTTGGTGGAGCACCTGACCACCCACCTATCTCAGATACCCTGGCTGTGGGGTATGGTAAAACAAAGCCCTGACTGGGTGACTCATTATTGTCCAAGTTCCAACCCAAACCCGTAAGGCCTCGAAAGCTTTCATGCGTTTCGTGAATTTGTATAGGATTGTAATGTAGGTACCTGCCTACCCAACTGTGTCATATTTGGTGTCATATATTGACAAAAATTTCAATACGAGTAGATGGCTACCATGTTGCTACATAAGTATTAAGTATCTTTACAAATTCTCGCTTACGAGGAAGTAGGTAATGCAGAGCTAAAGTATGCAGCATGTACGGTGACGATTGCCTTCAATCCGCGCGCGAAATACATAATGCACAGTAGGTAGTTACTAGTTAGGTATACGTTCACCTAGGACTCGTTTGTGTAGAGCGAGGTGCGCGTCGTGCTCGGCCGCCAGCGCGCGGCGCTGCGCGGACAGCGCGCTCAGCCGCAGCTGCAGCGCGTCGTGCTCGCGCCGCGGCACGCAGTCCGCGTACTCCTCCTTCATCCTCTTCAGCTCCGTCTGCGTGCTCGACAGCTGCTCGCTGCAATGCGTTCCAACTGTAGCTACCCTTGAAGTTTATCACGCTACTCTTACACAAAACGCCACTACCGGCATATTCCCTGTCGTTTTCATACATTTTATACTTATGGATTCGCCGCACACGGTTCACGCCGGTGGTCGCCACACGCTACAAATCAAATTGTGATTGTGGCCAGTGGCCCGCCGCACGTGTGCGGAGACACACAGACCTGCTGGCCCCACGGAAGCTACTTATACGTGAGCGATGCGAGACGCATTATAGGTAATTAATAATACAACAGTCACGGCGGGAGACTCCAACTAGGTTCCATAATGCGCAGGTAGGTTAGATCCTTGGTTGCTTTATTGTCATACATACTCCTCACATTAGCTTTCACTGGTAGCAGGATTCTTCTTAATGCGGACCTAGCCGGGTTATTAACTACTTACTAGGACGCACTGTATTCGACAAGGGCAGGCCACTAAACACCAGATGAACGCCTCGCTCGTCCTATCATCCTTTGCTATAAAGACTGTACATCCAACCCTTGCTCACCGACACCTGTCCAGCGCGATGGCGAGCACGGCCGGGTCGCGGCGCGCGTCGTCGGCGGGGCAGGCCCGCGAGCCGTCCAACTCGCGCAGCCTCAGCTGGAGCGCCACGTTCTCGAAGTACAGCGTGTAGCGCGCGTCGCGCTCGCGCACCAGGCACAGGTACTCGGAGAACTTGGCGTCGTTAAGCTACAACGAGGCAAATTCGGTACACAGATGAGCTTGTACATCATCATCATCATCACGTGCCCTCTTCCTTAAATTGAAGTTTGACGATCAACAATCGAAAAATTAAGTGCCGATTTCTTTAAATCTGGGTAGGTAATTACCTGCCTTCCTTAAGGAAGGCAGCAAAACCAAGATGATGATTGTAGATCGAGCCAACAATAACTCGCCCGAGGTTACTGAGATTGCAAATTGCGAGGTCGTCCAGTCATATATATACCTTGGAGCTTTAATCTCTAACAATGGCGGATGCGTAGATGAGATAAAGCGACGTATGGCGATCACCAGAACTGCAATGGATAGGCTGAAGAAAATATGGAGGAACAGGAAAGTCACGAAGGCCACCAAAATCAACCTCGTACAAACGCTTGTTTTCCCCATATTTTTGTATGCTGCTGAGACGTGGACTTTGCGACAAGTCGAGAAAAAGAAAATTGACGCTCTGGAGATGTGGTGCTGGAGGCGAATGCTCAGAATATCATGGACCGAATTTCGCACCAACATTTCTATACTCCAAGAACTCGGCATTAAAAATCGTTTATCGACGTTGGTACAAAGTCGCATCCTTAAGTTCTTCGGACACGTCTCCCGGCGAGGGAACGATTCCATCGAGCGACTCGTCGTGCAGGGCAAAGTGGAAGGCACAAGACCACGTGGAAGGTCGCCCATGCGATGGACTGACCAAATAAAGACTGCTGTTGGTGGTCCCTTGCATGAGTGTACCAGAATGACAGCAAGCAGGGAGAAGTGGCGTATGCTCGTGAGGACAATAACATCGGCCTCGAACAGTGTCAGCTCCTAATTTGACGACCACGACCGCTCTGTCAAGAGCGCTACGACGAAGAAGAAGAGGTAAGTCCGGTCCACCCCTTTATATCGTCCAACCATTTACGTCTCTGGCGCCCTGGAGACGTCTTCCCATCAATTTTTCCCAATAGGACAAGCTTATACTCGTACATACCTGCCTATATTTATATTTGAAAGAAGTTGCTTCCATAGCATGAGAAAAATGCGCCTTTTTAAAAGCTTTTATTTAGATTCATCTGTCTCGATGTTTGTTTGTTTGTCTATACTTACCTAATCAAATCTTGCAAGTTAAATTTGATCCACTTCCCGATTACCGATTAAGCTGAAATTTAGCATACCTACCTATAACTTGGGTAAATCGGATGACAATACCTACTAAATTAAGTATTATGACATGGAGCTGAGACCGGATGGTGGCCATAGAAACTCAATATACTCGTAGTAGTTAAACGACACAACCCATCGAGTTTGGGCTAGTCAGAGGACAACTTTTCTCAATACAGTTGGTAAATGTTTCCGGGGGCTACTTAAGTATTTACGTAACGCGTCGGCTACATTTCGTGAAATGAAATATTTAAAAAGGTTATGGGCATTTAAGTACTTTTACAAGTACCTATACGACATTTAAATCAATACATTTTTTGCGAACACTGAAAAATTAATTTTACGACTATTGGCATAGAGCGTAAAATTGAATGTAGTTCAAAACGCAACATGGTCGAGAATTGTGAAATTGAATTCACTTTGCGCAATAATTGTGGCATTGTATTTCCTATGTTAAAATACTCTAAACCAATACACATAGTCATTTTTTTTTCATTTTATCTTATTTCTTGGTTCAGTGTGTGAAAACGTTACTTGAATAGCCTACCAGGAAAAAAGTTCAATATGCCAAAACGCAGTAAAGTTAGGTTGGATCCTAAGAATTGCTTAGGATCCAACCTAACTTTACTGCGTTTTGGCCAAATTCGGTTCAGCTAGTTAGTCGAAACTTAGCACTAGGTTCGTCCAGGCTTCGAGATGATTAGGGTGTTTGTCCACACAGCCGTCATCGAAGCGTCACCCAGAACGAGTTTATTTCTGGCCGAGATCACTATGAAGTGAACTGGCGCTCGCTGGACATACAGCCACACCATAGGCACCACCACAACCACACCATACAAACATAGGCACACAAGTAAAATATGGTGAAAATACGTAAGACTATTACTTCGGCGCTGTCCCGCACAAATATTACTTTATTTTATTTTTTATTTCAATTCATTTTTTATCGTCGTCACCTCGTTTTTGGTGGACACTGCGGTGGACAAACTGCTTCAACTAAAGTTTATTTTAGAAAATACTACTAAATTGACAGAAAATTTTCTGAAATAAAACTATGGAAGTTATTACCAAAAAAAAATCACAGCTTAATAAAATTCGAAAATTATAATACGCAAATACAGCCATGTATTACAATACAGAATAACACTTATATTATAATATATTTGTGGCAACATCTAAATGCACCAATATTCACAATCAGCACAGCACAACATCTAAATCTCTTAGTATTAAAAATAAAAACATCTAAAACTATCAAAGTACAGACCTTCCCCAAATCCTTTCTAAGTCTTGATATTTCAAAAGTCAGTTTTAAATTTTCCTCTCTCAATGTCTGGTTTTCTCGTATGAGGAGTTTCATTTTGTCATCTCTCTGATTCTTTTTAACAGATATACCAAAAACTTTCTGAAAAAACATGGTTTTTAAACCAAAATCGTTAAATGAATTTAGTATAGGTGTTAAATCTAAAAAAGAAAAAGCGATTTCCACATTGACCAATTAATATATCAAGTAAAACCATTATAGAAATGATTTATACAATAGGGAAATATTAATCCCAGCCATCATCAGAGTTAAGCACGTTTAAGATGACCTTCAGCAAGATAAGGATATACAAATAACTTGTATACAGTGCGACAAGGCTATTTTGGCGCGTGGCCAAAGTTTGAACTAACGCCGCTATCTTGTGCTACTGTTTGATAGTTCGCTCTGTCAGTATATCACTCTTGTATGTTATGATGTTTTTGCTTACTATTAACTATTTTAAACTAAAATTGAAGTAAAATTGAGGAGATTTTATTTTATGGCTGCCTTTGTTGTGAAACAGCGCCCTCCTTCAAGTGCCTAGAGAGCCTTGTCAGACTGTACATTATATAGTAGCATATTACATTAAAGTACAATGTTCAGTATCTTATTTTTATATAAAGGCACATTTTTTTATAACACAAAATATTCTATATTTTCACAACAACAGTTAATCATTTCAGACTTTGCAATATTTTGGCATAAAAACAACATGAGACTTCCTCTCATAGAGATTAACATAATTTAAATATTATAATATTCGAGAAACCTAATTATTTGCCGCTCATCTAATTTATACAAAAATAAATAAACACTTGAACCACAATGATGCAGAAGGCACAAAGAGGCAAGTCTCTAGTCAAGTTTTTTATCATTAAACATTAGGTGTACAGGCATCCACTTGTTTGCGGATGCCAGCTATATCCTCCGCATATGTCCTGCAGCAGCCCCCAACAAACCTGACGTTGAGTTTCAACCACTCCTCAACAAACGTGTGCAGCGGTGCACACTTGTCTTTCTCCACCCATCCAACACCAGACTTATACTTCTCTCCTGAATTTGGGTACGCTATAACAGGTATCGGGGGATTTACACCCTCGCTTAGTCCTCCAATCAAGTTTGCAACATAGTATGGGGACAGGCAATTGATACCGACAGCGAGAAGTTGACTTTTATTCACCTCCCAGCAAGCTCTAGCCACCGATTTGAAGTCCTCACCATGAGCCAGACTCATATTATCTTTGCAACTGAAAGATATCCAAGCCTTGACATTGGGATACTCTTTTAACATATCAGCGAGTAGCAATGCCTCCTTTTTGCAAGGGATTGTTTCTATAGCTAGCAGGTCCACACCGGAAGCCACTAACGTGTCAATTCTGGGTTTGTGCCACTCATACATGGTCTGTTCGAGAGTCTTGTCCGCGTACTCGCCGGTGTATTCCGATCCGTCGTGAAGGTACGCGCCGTACGGACCTACGGAACCCGCTATGAGTATTTTACGGACCGGCAAACCCTGGTTTTGGCGTTCTTCCGTGTATGTCTCCCTAGCGCGTTTCGCCAGATCTACTCCTCGGCGTATAAGGTTGTGTGCCTCTTCAGTGGTCACTCCGAGATGTTTGACGAAGCCTACGATGGAGGCCTGGTAGGTATTCGTGCTGATCACGTCGGCGCCAGCGCGAAGAAAGTCTAAATGCGTTTGGAAAATATCCTCCGGATTTGTTTGCAGGAAGCGGGCGGTCCACAGGGGATCTCCATCGGCGTTGGTGCCCACGTAACGAGATATTTGCGAGGAGAAACCACCATCCAAAACGTAAATTTTCTCATTAGCCGGCGATGACATTTTCAAAACTCTAACTTTATTGTTGTTAGTAGAACAATTCCGCAACTGTGTGTACGAGCAAATGACTAACTATATCACATCTGAAGCTATGTTTAGTAACTGATAATAGCAAACGATGATAACTTTTTATCGAGGAATTCAAAAGTAAACAAATAATTGTAAACAACTTTGTAAAATGCAAAACAAACTTGACAATTGAAAATTGACATCTGACATTAATTGTCAATCACAAACAAAAAAGTCACTTGTCTCGAGAAAAAAGTACAGCAAAGTACTTACTCTGTGACATCGAGGTTTGTTTTTGAATCAAGTTCAACAAGTTATCGTTATCAACTATAAGTAGATCACTACCAATTAAAATTAAATATTTTTTATAAATTAATGACTTAACGAATTTACCGATGACTTCACTCTGCTTTAATGTTTAAAAATACATAGGTACACTATATAATAAACTCATTGACACCTATACTATAGACCCGGCGGACCGCGCGAAAAAATGTCGCCAGTTTATGGGAGTCATTAGTACCTACCAACAGTATAACCACGCTGTAGTTCGGGCAGCGGCGGCGGCGGGTATTTTGACAGATGACGCTATTGTTTGCTTGAAGAAGGTTTACGTAAAAGTTCGGATCGGCCTATCTTTACTATTTTTATCTATTAGTAAACTATAATTATAATGCACACAGAAAGTATACAAGGTTAATTAAGTAGTATACCTAAAGCTTGCCTGCAAATTGGATAGGTTTTCGGCTACTTATTTTGTTAAGACAAATAGCCATAATAACTCAGACGTCGTTGTAACACTACAGAATAATTATAATCTTAATATATATAAATCTCGTGTCACAATGTTTGTCCTCAATGGACTCCTAAACCACTTAACCAATTATAATAAAATTCGCACACCATGTGCAGTTCGATCCAACTTGAGACATAGGATAGTTTAAATCTCAATTTATCTATTTTTTACTACCCCTAAGGGCAAAACGACGTTTGCCAGGTCAGCTAGTTAATTATAATTTATGTTTCATAGTACATATTTTAATTTTACTAATATTAACAATCCTATAGTTTGGGTAGATAACAAACTGTGGTAACAAAAACTTGGTGTTTCGGCCCTACTATCCTGGGAAATTTAAATTTTATTCAGTTTTTCGCAAATATTAGACCAACTTCACATTGTACGTTTAAGGAAATGAGTTTTGCGAGCATAATATTTATGCATATTGCATCTACATGTTTTTAATAGAAACTTTGCTTGAAAAATCCCATTTACCTTAAATTGGTTCCTGAAAGATTATTTTTTTAGTTTCCCAGATTTGGAGCTATCGGAACACATATACCTAAGCTAAACTAAATGCTTATTTTTGAGCAGTATTAAACAAAAACGTAGATTTTATATAAATTTTATGCTCGCAAAATGTGTAAATAAAATTCACATTTTTGGCACCTGGATGATAAGTGATAAAGTTTATTGAGTTTTATTACCATGTATAAACATGGTAAAGTTGTAAAAGTTTGTAAAGTAAATGGTACAAATATATGACACCAAATATGAAGTGCCAACGATTCGACACATGTGATGCGGCTTTGATATGACCAAATACTTCTTATGGTCCTTGAAAAAGGAGACGATAAGTTATCATTACTTACATCTTGTATGATAAATTGAGAAATGCGTTCGTCTCTTGTATGCAAAGCGTCATCGTATGCATTTTTAATTTTTTTCAAAAGGGATGAATGTGTTATTGAACATGCAATGAGATCATTGAAAGCTTCTTCGTAAATCTGTGAATATAATATAGTTGATACTTTACGCATTTTTACCAAAACTTAGGAAAACTAAAAAAAAAAAAACAAAAAGACACCTACCTCTAGTACTTCATCAAAATATATTTGTTTAATTTCTAATATTTCAGAGTTGGTTCGCCTCACAAACTTAAGTTTAGATTCTATTTTAGATTCAATAGTTGTGATGTATTTTGGAGACATGTTATGCATTTTAATAAAGCTTCGAAAGCTTGAAACGAAATTACTCTGTTATCTTAGCTTATCTAATTGATAAAATAGAAGGATCATACTTTGTTACTTTAGTGATTTTATCAATAAACGATGCGTGGTAGGTACTGCTTGCTAACTTTTCCTTTAAAACATAAAATTAATATAGTGGAAACCATGTGAAAACTGCATTTATCGCTGACTTATTTATTGAAATATTATAATATTATAATTTATGAGCTAGGTATTTAGGTGAAATCGTAATCGTATTCGAAAACGATGAGATCTAGTAAAAAGTTAGTTAATCGAGCGTGTCATACTCGTAATTATTGTCATGAATGGAAATGAGGTTAAAATCCTTTTATAGTTCAATGTTAAAAGCAACGTATTTTCCATTCAAAAGATGAATAATGTATTACATATAAACTTGGAGACTTGGAGGAATTTTTAAATACCTAGTATGTAACAGGAAAACCGGAAATAGGAACCATAAACTATAGACCACGGGTTGATACACACTGTATGATTGTTAATCCAATGTTGGCCAACACTTGCGAAGTTGCAAATATCCACTTGCCAATTGCTTGTTATCTGTGGTTTTGAAAGTACGTTTTTATAATCTGTTCTAAAAGTGGATGTTGGTGGATGTGACGTCATTGACAATCATGAAACACGGAAATTAGAAATGGCCGCGATGGGTAGTGGACGGGGGACGATGGATTCCCAAAATCAAGTGCAAAGTGATAATGTAGATCGTTTAAAATTGCTTTATCCCAACGTCAACGAAGATGAAACGCCCCTGCCGCGATCGTGGAGTACAAAGGATAAATTCAGCTACATCGGACTATCGCAAAATAATCTACGAGTACACTACAAAGGTAAGTTTCAAGGTTTGTTTATGGGTTAGTTAATTTGCAAAACTCTAACGATAATATCTGCATTGGCTGAAACGGGTCTACTATTGCTTAAACTAGAATACGAGGCCCGTAGACATTCTGACGTGTCAGCATTTCGTCGTAATGCTGCACTCCACGTCTCGACCAGTCAAACAAAGAAATCAGCTGATCGTATATTTTGTTACTGTACCCGAACATATAAATGATGACTTTGTATAATCGACTCGAAAATAGCTCAAAATTAACTTACGCGTTATCTTTTATACGTTATCACGATTATTGTGACGATAATTGAATAAAAACAGCTCTATATTTTACAAGGTCTCTCCTCTTTAGAAACGGCAAGCAAATTGCTGGATTATAAGGTAATATTAGGTATGCAATAGAAAACATCCATAAAACATACATTTTATATTAATTATTACTTGCATCAGGTGCAAATCTAAGTTACATCTTTTATTGATACAGTTATGTAATTTTTGTTGGTGTTGGTTACTTACTCTTTATCTCAATGCATAACAATGTTACAGAGAAAGCCAAAATAATTCCTTTGCATGCCTTTTTCATACTGTTTACAACAACACCAAGTTGTGGTTAAAGAACTTTATTATTCTCAAAAGAAATTATATACATTTCACTTAATGAGAAATATTAACAAAAAATACAAATGTGGTAATATGAAATGACAGCGATAGCAACACAGTCAGTGGAATTAGCGGTACACAGTAAAAAATTGCAAAGCAGGGTAGGCATAACAAAAGATGTTCAGTGTTCGTTCCTACAATAGTTGCTCGCCAGGGACGGACTCAAATGTTATCAATTACAAATTTTTTTAATTTTTTCTTAAAAATGTTAAATTTCTCTATTGTTTTGATACTATTAGGTAATTTATTGTACATAAGTGCTCCTTCAAAAGTTATGTTCTTACTACCGTAATATGCGGTTCGTGGTTTGTTTATTATAATGTCGTGAGCACTACGCAGTCGGGATCCATGCTCCATTTTCGTTATAAAGTTAAGATGTGACTGAATTTTTCCCGATTTGATTTTCTTAATTAAAATACAAGTATTGTAGTAATATGTCTGTTCAAGGTTCATTAATTTTGTTTCAGAATAGACCATTTTAGTTGGCATTAGAAAATCAAAGTTGAATAACATTTTTATAATTTTATTTTGAACGGTTTGAACGCATTGAAGATTGGTTTTGGCAGCACTGCCCCATACTTCTATGAGGTAGTCAAGGTGGGGTTTAACGAGCGAGTAATAAATGTTTAATCGGACTTTTCTTGGTAGACATTGAACAATACCATACAGCGATCCTAATAGGGAGGACAAAGTTGATTTTACTTTATTTATATGAGATTTCCAGGTTAACTTATTATCGATTAATAATCCAAGATATTTTTCTTCAGTAGACTCGTTTATTTGGACATTATTTATAGTAAGTGGAATATGTGATGGGATATTTTTGTTCTTTGCTTTAAAAATAATGTAACTCGTTTTTAATGTATTGACAGTCAGTAAATTATATTGGAACCACTCATGTAATTTGATGAGATCGTCTTGTGCTAATTTGATTATATCATTAATTGAGCGCCCGTAGTAAAAAATGCACGTATCGTCAGCATATAGACTTACTTCTCCATGCATAGATATAGAACTTATGTCATTGACATATATTAAAAACAGCAGAGGCCCAAGAATGGAGCCCTGCGGGACTCCACATGTAATTGATTGAGGAGTGCTTTGGTATTTACCAATTTTAACAACTTGCGACCGATTTGATAGGTAAGATTCAAATATCTTATGTGCAGTGCTTGCTATACCTATATTAGCTAATTTTTGTAATAGGAGTGAATGACTTACAGTATCAAACGCCTTTTTTAGGTCAATAAATATACCAAGAGCAATATATTTTGTGTCAATGTTAGTTTTAATTTTTGTTATTAGATCTACTGTGGCCGATAAGGTACTTGATTTAGGACGAAAACCATATTGCCGATCGTAGAGGAAGTTAATTTCACTTAAATAATTTTCTAGCCTACTGTAAATAATACGCTCAAAAATTTTTGAAATAATTGGCAGAACAGAAACTGGCCTATAATTACCGGGATCTATTTTCGCTCCAGATTTATAAATTGGCGTCACTTTTGCTATTTTGAGCTCATCAGGGAATTGGCCTATTGCTAGATAGTGGTTAATACAATTCACCAATGCAGGAGCAAGATTAGTTTTTATGCATTTTATAACTTTAGTGGTGATACCATCTATGCCCGAGCTACAATTGGAATCAAGACCATTAATAATTTGTATAACTTCCTCTACTCTACAAGGTGGGAGGTGCAACAATGTGGGATTCTGTGATTTTTGATTTTTTTGCCCTATGGCATTTATGTGGTATTTTTGAGGAATTTGCTGTGCTAACTGGGGACCTATTTTTACAAAAAAGTCGTTAAAGTATTCACATATTTCATTACCGTCAGTAATTAGGCCAGAGTCGGACATAAGTTTTGGAGGAGCACGTTCTACTCTAATTTTATTATTGGATAGTGTATTGACAAGATTCCAGGTGCTTTTAGGATCATTTTTACATTTTTCGAATAGATTAAGATAATATTTGTTCTTTGCTTTAGTTATTAATCGACAAGTTTCATTTCTCTCCTTTTTAAAGTTCGTAAGATAATCCGTGCTTCCGGGATTTTTCTTTACTTTTCTCCACAGTTCATTTCGTTTATTTATCTTATTTATTATATCTTTGTTTATCCAATCTTGTTGCGGCAGGTTTAGTATTTTAATTTTATGTATTTGACTTTTCTTTACTAATTGTTTTATTGAGTTTTCCATCATACTATATTCCTTATTATGAAATACAACTTCTTCAGAGTACTTTAGTAGCTTCTCATAGTTAATAGCTTCATACGACATCTTTCGACATGGTTCAGGTTTAAAATTTTTCATACCAAGTATAATTTGTTTGTGATCCGAAAGTGATGAGTCCATCAAAGCCATGTGGAACTTTTTATCTTTCAAGTTTGTCAAGATATGATCTAAGATCGTATTTGTAGTAGCAGTAGTCCGTGTGCAATATTCTTGCGTTAATCTATTAATAATGCTGTATCCACATTCTTGTACCATTTCTGCGTATTTTTTGGTATGCGTATCGTTATTTAATATGTTAATATTAAAATCACCGAATATGATAGCACGTTTTCTTTGCTGTAGTTCCATTTCGAGATCACCTAAAAATAGTTCCATATTTGAATGTCCCGGCTTATATACCAATCCTATATCCACATTGTATTTTTCAGTATGTATCCATAAATAGTTGTTGCCATGTTGATAAACCTCATTACTTAGGGTATGTTTTATTTTATCGTGTATATAAATTGATACTCCTCCGCCTATCCTATCATCTCTGTAATTATAATAATGTGAATAGTTAGGAATCTGAAAATTCTTTGCCTCCTGCTCACTTTTAATCCAAGTTTCTGTTAGAAGGACTATGTGTATTTCTTTGCCGAACGATTTCAATATACATTTTAGTTCATCCAATTTTCCTGGTTTGACAATGCTTCGAATGTTGGAGTATAAGAAATTAAAGGAACACCGCGTACAATCCAGATCGTTATAATTCTGTAAAATTTGGTATGATATTCCAGCATCGTTTTCATCTTTAGCTGATTGCGTTGACTTTATTAGTTTTTTGTACTTTTGATTATTTTTGGGACGCCTTTAATGTATTTAATCGTGAGGTTATCTTCACCAAGCTGTTGTCTTCTTGATATTTCTTCACGTAATTCTTTTATATAAGATTGCTGCGATCGTGTTTGATCAGCAAAAATTCTAATACCTTTATCCTTAACATTTGCTTTGTTCCGTAGAATTATTCTGGATTCCTCGGTCGATTTGAAGCAGACTTTTATAGATCGGTTTTTCCCTGGTGTGTACTTGCCAATGCGTATTATTTTTACGGGCTCTGGTATATCATTCACAATTGATCTCAATAATTTCATAACTTCGGTGGTATCATGTGCCAGCCGGTCTTCATATTTTGTGGCAAAAATCTCCGAGATGCCCGCAACTATGATATTGTTCTCTCTTTCGGTACGATCGCGAAGCTCTTGCAAAATACTTTCTTTCGATATGGCCGATGAGGTTGAAAAGTCTTTGCTTCCCTCGGATTTCAGTTTTATAATGTCGTTTTCTAAACGTGTTACAGTCTCTTCAGTAGAACGGCATTTCCGTTGCAAATCGGATACTTCCTCTAAAAGTTTATTGTGCTCAGCAGCTAAGTGATCGGTGGTAGCTTGAATATTATCGACTTTAGACTTAATGTGAGAAATATTTTCGTTTAAAGTGACAAGATATTCTATTTGAGTTGTCGAAAACGTTTCAAACATAGACTTCATCTGATGCTGAAACTCCATAAAATCCTGTCGACAGCTACAGTCCGGCCCTGGTTGTTTACGTTTTCGCAACATTGCATTTAAGTCCGCCACATCTCTGAGCCTTGATAGATCCGGTTGCGATCCACTCGCTGCAAACAATTTCTTTTCGCACACCTCTGCTGTGGGAGTTCCAGACTTTTGTTTCCCGTGCAAATTAATGTGGTCGTTGTGCTGTGTGTTTGATATATTTGTATCACTGGACGACATTTGTAACGGTTTTCTTAAACTTGCCTTATTAAATGTGCAAATTCCAACTTCAGGCTGTCGAATTCTCCAGCAGAATTATGATAATGTTAAATCAGTGAGTGAAATTGCTGTTATTTTGTTCTTACTGGTTGAGTTCACAAACACAACGGTTTCGGTAAGTTTTGCACTTTAATCACCACTTTTCTCTCAATACTACACCACTAACTAGGTTTTTATAAAGTTATTCATAAAATTTTGTTGAAATAACTAGTATTGACGCTGTTAAATCGATATAAAACTATTTGTTTACGGAAAACTGTAACGACGTGTTGCTCGCACCGCCATCTTCTTAAGTTATTGCTTCTATCCAACACATAAATAAATTTAAATAAATACATTTTGTTGGTTAGGTATTAAAATAATCTTTAAAAAGCACATAAAATTCTTATAAGTAACCACTTGCACAAATTTCTTATAAGTAGGTTGTGTAAAAATATGAAAGCCAACTTTTTAATGCTTAAACAATCCAAGCAATTCCATCTGTTTATAATGAGAACATGAGTGACATTCTATCCTTTTTTTTGCGCTGATCTTACTGATGATGATGATTACTGCTAGCGGACAAAGATGTATAGCCATCAGTTGATTTACTTTATATAGAGCTTCACACTACAACTGAAATCACATAGCAAAAATGCAAATTGACCCATCCCAGGAATAAAACTACTAGGGATATTTTAAAAATTCACTATTTGCTCACACTCTCTACTCTGCATGCCTACCTCAATACAGTGTAAGGAAAAAAATAGACAAGCTCTGGTTGTTTCAATAAATAGACATTCCAATTACAATTTAGCCCCAATGTGAGCGATGGTCTTTGTTATGGGTGCTAGATAATATTTTAATTTTTAAAATATACATATACCTTATGTATATACAAAAACACTGGTAAACATTCACGCTCTTCTTTCCTCACCTAAGGCACTGAGACTTGGACACTAGCAAACAGGTTGATCCAAAAATTCAAAGTCACAAAACATAGTATGGAGAGGGCTCTGTTAGGAGTTTGCTGAAGGATAAAATCAGAAATGAGGATAATCCACAGGAGAAACAAAGTCACCCACATTGAAACACACCCACGACAAGGCCCAAACTATTAAATTTAGTTATCACCATTGAAGAGACCATTTAAAATGAAATGACTTGTCACTAGAGCCTCTGTATTTTATTCATTAGTAAGCTGAAGTATCAGCAGGCTGGTCACGCTTGTCATAAGTCAGCCAGGAAGTCCTTGAATGGAGACCGTTTACAAGTATGTGTAGGGTGGGGTGACCCAACTTGTTAGGCTGACACTGGGGTGGGTAGCAAGGAAGTGGCTGGACGAAGAAGGTTGCGGATAGGGTGTGGTGTCTTTGCTTGGGATGGCCTAATACCAACTGTGGACGTCAACAGGCTGAAATGATGATGATAATGATGACAATGACACAAACAATTTCGAGTTGTGGGAATTGAACCCTCAACCTCCAATGTATTGACCGCTACTGCTGCATAATTCATTTTGCCAAATGCTGAACTTCTTACCAGTTCTTCTCTGTAGTGTTATAAATGACATGTGATTATACCTCAAATCTCAATTCATAAAAATTTAAAAGTATGATTCCAAAGAATAACAATGGCAATTTTGATTTAATTTTATGCTTCATGCAACTGCACATTTATTAATCATTATAATCATGTTGACAATATCTCAAAATGAGTAATTGCATTTAATCTAGGTAATTAATGATTACACTGAAGTTCCAGTATGTTTCTTTAGGTAATGTTTTATCTTTCTCTGGAGGTTAGTGCTGAGAGGTAGTGTGGATGTACTGAAGCCCTGTTGTTTCTCTGACCTATGTGTACAATGCAGGTTTTTAATCAAATTCGCACCGTCAGTAGATGCTACTTTAGGAAAGTCTTCTGATCGTATTAGTTTTGAAATCTTTTCCCATGATCTTGAAACTACTTTAGTCTGTGAATAGATAAAATATTGATCAAGTGCGAGTCGGGATCGCACACTGAGGGTTCCGTACCATCAAAAGTACAATCCTTTTCTCTATATGTAGTATTAAAGTAATTTAAACACCCCTGCCCACTAAATCCAAAACGAGCATAAAAATCACGTTTGTTGTATGGGAGCCCCCCTTAATTTTGTATTTTATTTTAATTTAACTATTTATTTCTACAATAAATATGTAGCTAAATATTCTGTGAAAATTGGAAGCGTCTACCTGTTACCGTTATCAATATCGAGCAAAAATCACGTTTGTTGTATGGGAGTTCCTTTAAATACTTATTTTATTCTATTTTTTGTTATAGCGGCAACAGTAACAATACATCATCTGTGAAAATTTCAAATCTGTAGCCATCACGGTTCCAGAGATACAGCACGGTGACAGAGGGATGGACGGATAGACAGCGAAATCTCGCTAATAGGGTTCCCTTTTTACCCTTCGGGTACGGAACAGCTCAAAAAAACTCAGCACACAGTGCCTAAGTGTAGTGTAAAGATTTTATCCCATCAAAAACATTTTCATTGTTTCATTAAAGTGTTGCCAAGATCAAAGGATATGGCTCACTGTCAAAAAGTTATCAGATCTCATGTAGAGCAAGACTCCACACACCCTAACTCTAAAGTAAATTAAAGTAAAGTACCTATCATTTCTCTAAAAGCTCTAATTTCAATATGGGTATTGCAATTTAGTGAATCTGTTGGGAGACTACAAATACTACAATCGTCTACGAATCTCAAGAAGTGGAGAGTTCTTTCTGCTTGAAACGCACTGGAGTTCGAATTTCCGACATCCCAATGTTGTAACCACTAACTATCACGCCATTGCTTTGTGC
Source organism: Coenonympha glycerion (assembly GCA_963855885.1). Taxonomy (NCBI): domain Eukaryota; kingdom Metazoa; phylum Arthropoda; class Insecta; order Lepidoptera; family Nymphalidae; genus Coenonympha; species Coenonympha glycerion. The sequence continues at coordinate 440,178 of OY979646.1, forward strand.
TATAAATATTAAGGTCCATATGGAAATGGTAAAAATGGAACGCAGACGATGGAATTGCTTGATTTTACTTTCATTGTTAACCGACTTCAAAAAAAGGAGGAGGTTCTCAATTCGTCGGAATCTTTTTTTTTTTTTTTTTATCTATGTATGTTCACCGATTACTCGGAGACGCGTGGACCGATTTGAAAAATTCTTTTTTTGTTTAAGAGGGTTTTGTTTCCAGATGGTCCCATTTTAATCAGGTCAGGATCTGATGATGGGATCCTGGAGAAATCGAGGGAACTCTTCAAATTTTATATGGACACATGAAACTATTTGAGTATTATTAGAAAGAGTAATATTTTCCAAGTTGTTCTATGGTCATCAGGTCAGGATCTGATCATGGGATCTTGATGAAATCGAGAGAACTCTTCAAATTTTGCTAGTATACTTGAAGCGAGTTGGGTATTTTTTATAGTTACTGGTGCATTTGCTAGCAGATACTGATTTGATGACTAAAGTCATCAAGTCAGGGTCTGATGATGGGATCTTGGTGAATTTGAGGTATCTCTTCAGATTTTATCAACACACCTCAAGCAATTTGGATATTTTACAACGCCTTGTGCATTTTATTGTTTTCCACTAAAAAGTATAAAATAAAAATGGGAAATGCTTTCCAAAAAACCAACTTCAAATGCCACTACAAAGAGTGAAATAATTTTTATTTAAATTTTAGGTACCTACACCAATTCGAAGTCGGGCGATTGTCTATGACTTCATTTCTTCGCACATCAATTAAGTAAGAAGGACTTTTAGGGATTGTATGAAACATTGCCCGACTTCGAATTGGTGTAGGTACCTAAAATTTAAATAAAAATTATTTCACTCTTTGTAGTGGCATTTGAAGTTGGTTTTTTGGAAAGCATTTCCCATTTTTGTCTGATGAGTTTGTCTTGGGCTTCTCTTCAGTTCGGGGCGCCTTTGAACCCTCTTAAACTTAGTTTTTAAGTTGTAAAATAGTTATCGCTAATAATAATTATAAGCATAATCATATTCTACTGACTGTTTATAAGAGTTAACAAGTAAGGTCTAGATACGAAATAAATAAATCATCATAATTCATTCATTCATTTCATTGGTTATGAAAAAGAGATTATGTTGATATTATGTTACACAAACGTAGCAAGGCAACGAAGCGCATCTTCAGTCGACAAGCAGCCTTGTTGTTAGGCTTGTATACTGCATAGGTAACTTAATGGTGTTAATACGCTTGGTGCTCACGTCACTCAAGTAGTACGTATTTTAGATCGATGTTGGTCGTCCCGACGGTTCATGCCCTCGGCCGCTGCTAGGTCCGCTTCAGTGCATTAACCCAAGTCTAGACTCCAGCTCCCTAAAACGAGAAGGTCACGCCACTCAGGCCCTTTGTTGTCTGGGCTATTATGTGTAGCGAGGGATATTATAATGTGCAACCTTAAACGAAACCTTTACCAAACGTTTCACTAATTCTTGCAGTGTAAGTTGCGAAATATTTTCTGTCTCCTGCAGGCGTGCCAATTGATTGATTCTATTTCGAACATCGGTTTTACGTTGATCAATGTCATGGATGCCATCTCAGTTTTCTAAATCGTATAGGTACGGTAAGAGAAATAGTACCTGATGTCTTGGCTAAGCCTCCTGTCTATCGAATCGTGTCAGATGTCGTTCTAATAGCTAGGATTCGATAGGGTTAGACTTGAGAAAGGGTGAGACGTGAGCTAATTAAGGGCTCTACTTGTGTATACGTAAGTTGTAACAATCATAAAAGAAGAATTTATGAAAGATCTATTGTGATATCGCAATCGTTTTAACTTTTTTGTACTATAGGTTATATACTATAGGATCGCCCGTGACGATTTGCCTGATGGAGATCAGTGATGGCTAGGGGCTTCTCTTGGAGGCACTAACAACATTACCTACGTGATAGGATACATGGATAGCGAAAGAGCTTTTCACTATTTAGCGGTTCATTGCAGAGAGATTGATTATTATGTTAAAGATAACATGTTGCTGTTTTGTACCTATTGTACAGAATATATTATGAAGAGAGCGTTGGCATCCTTATGTATATACAACAAGTTTTCGCGAAACGATTTTCTTCCACGTCATAATATGATCCAATAAGATACATAACGCCCTTCCGGTTTTTAATCTAAACACCTTCAAGAAAAGAGCTAATACTAAATACTTATGTCTGATTTTGGCTTAGCGCAAGACCAATAATAACAAAAATCCTCAACACATTACGGCCTTTAGTAACTCATAGAAATAGAGAACAGCACGGCTGCATATAAACGAATCATGTTTCAAGGAACGCAATCGATATGCGGTTAAAGCCAGCCGGTGGAATATCTTGTATTGACATTCGTATTGAATAAATTGATTGGGAAATTCGCGAGGATAACTTGATACGTTTTTATTTGCGAATTAATACATTTTTTACGTTTGCTAAAAAAAACGTGGTCTAAAGAAAGAAAGAAAGAAGAAGAAAGAAAAGCATTTTATTTGGTCACGACTCACAATTGAATGATACAAGTAGAATAGAATAGAATAGAATAGAAAAATTATTTATTTCATATAGGCCTAGCATACAAAGGCACTTATATGGCACGTCGTTTTGTTTTACATGGTCACTTTAATGGTGATAACCATTCACGACTTAAAACTAAGTTTACGAGGGTTCCAAACGCGCCCTGCCGCTGAGAAGAAGCCCACAACAAACTCAGCCGGGTATTTTTTTTATGTTATCACCATTTAACAGCAAGTAGTATAAATAGTAAATACTAAGCAGGCTCGCAACAACAGAGTAATTCATTATCGATCAATTCCAAGGGCTTGTGTCGCTAATATAGTCAAGTATATCACTATAACACAAATAATAACAAATAAATAATAAATTTTGATTTGATTTGAGTTTAAAGTGGAATGCGTTTGCCTAGGGGATGCCTTTTTCTAGGAGATTTTACTATGACTAAGGCACCCAAGTTGTAGGTGGTGTGGACGATGTAGGCCGGAAGGGTATTCCAGACCTTTTCAATGTTTATCAGGCACGAGGAATCAAAATCATCAATCAAACGCTTCGTATATGTCGTGTCTTTGGTACGTCAAGTAAAGGGTTTACGACGCCTAGTTCTTCTATGCCGTTGCGTAGTTCCCACGAGGTTAATACACACCACGCTTCTCACTATTATCTGTTCTCAGCTTTGCGATATCAATAGGTAGAGCAGCGAGAGACGCTGTCGGCTAAAGTTAGCACACTTGCGGCGCGTGCGTCTGTGTCGGCCAGTCGTTGTTTACTATGACTGATATAAACACACTTGCAGGTCGCGTGATTCAGCGATTCCGCGCAGTTTCTCTGATGCGAAATGGATATAACTGCATATGGTTGAATGCAAGTGCTGTTCGCCAAACGTAATTCGTGTTCCGTACCTAGACCCATTGTAAACTGAGATTTTACGGTGATTACTGAGAATTTGCCGTCCGTCCTTCCGTCCGTCTGTCATCAAGCTGTATCGCTTAAACCTTGATAGTTAAACACTTCAAATTTTCACATAATATGATATATTTCCGTTGCTGCTATAACGACAAATACCAAAAAAATAGAATAAAATTAAGATTAAAGGGTGCTCCCATAGAAAAAACTTGATTTTTCGCTAGTTTTTGGTCGTTGATCCAGTAGACCTAATATTACTCTACTTGTATAGTACTAGTAGTAGTAGTAAGTAAATGGGCCTTTTGGCTTGTGCATCATCAATGGTTCCTACAGAACCCATCGTGTGAGAGTCCGATTCTGGCAAATTCCCAAGCAAGCAATGCAACCTTATGAATCCTGACGCACGTTTCGTTCCGATACCGATACATCTTCAGGAGATGTTGACTTCATTGCAATATTGTATAGTTAGTTACTTACCTTTACTTTTTAAGATTTCGAACAGCTCTCGTTTTCTCTAGATAATGTTAGCGCTCGGTAGAGATAGCAACAAAACACAGACCTTTGTTTTAATTAAGATTTATACAATGCTGCTATGAATGCAGCGTTATTTGAAATTTTATGGAATGATTACAGGTAGTAATGAAAAAATGTAGTTTTTATGAAATTAGAATAATCAATACCTCTGTTCTGTGCATATGCTTCGTTTGAATGGTAAAATGACCACCCATAACTTTTGAATGTCTGATTTCGACATTAAATCCGATGATTCGAGTTTATCTTTAGATACAATGTACGTCTCGGTACAATAAAGCAGACATTACGGTTTAAAATGCAATCCATGCGGTTCAATCCGCTGAGCTTGTCGTTGTTATAAAAGGTTCGCATTTGTTTAGTGATTATGAGAACTTTTCTTGCCTTCGATATAAATATACGTCCGCGAGGGCCCGAGCCTCGACCTCGCCGTTCATTGGTCGACGCGTTTTGCGCTGACTTCCTGGAAAGTATTTCACAATTTCAATTTACTTTTCTCATTAGTCGCTTTTTCTTTCGACCGTACTTGTCGTGAAATGGCTTTTTAGGTTTTCCCTTTAAAAGATCAATTGAATTATGAGATTGTGTTTCCAATTAAGATTGAAATTAATATCTGATGTTTATTTTGTCTTTTTAACATGAGTAGCCTGTCAGATCGGTTGTATAATTCGGAAGCGTGAGGTTCGGAGCTTTCTCTAGTTGAGTTGAGTTCTATTCTTAATACCTCAAAAAGATTCATAAAAGAAAATTTACAGTGTAATTAATATATATATATATATATATATTATATATAGAGGACAACATCACATACATTGCTCCGATCCCATAGTAAGTAGCTTATGCACTTGTGTTATGGATATCAGAAACAACGAAGGTACCACAACACCCAGACCCGAGACAATGTAGAAAAGTTATTTTTCTACATTGCGCCGACCGGGGATCGAACCCGGAACCTCAGAGATGGCGGCGCCTTGAAAACCGGCACGCTATCCACTCAACCACGGAGGTCGTCTAGTATACATCGACACAGACCGATTAATTCTCATTTTTATACATATACGAATATCGCCCTGAAACTTTGTAAATGGAGTCGAAGAATAAAGACTTCCGATCGTTGCAAATGTGCGCGAGGCTACGAGTACATCGCAAAAAGCGGATCGGGCTCTCAGGAAACTGTACCGACTGGCAACCGGCAAGGCAAGGGCATTGACTGCGGAGTGCCGCGGGGGGCGAAGGGCTAGGGCTCATAAAGGGCCATCGTTATTCACCTCCACGTGAGACACTGCTTCGTTATGCGGAGGGCTTTATTTTATTATTTCTCTGTTGAATAAATAACCGTGGCGATATAGAATCTCATGTAAAAAGAGTAGGGTAAATATTGGGTCGGGTTTTTTATCCTTGTTTCTTTATATGGGTACGTTATGCCCGCAATACTCTAAAGCCACTTGGTCTGTTATACACGGGTTATTAACGGCCCATTATCCCGGTTTTTAGCGACTACGCCACTTTTCAAAGCAATTCAAAGTCATGAAAAAATTGTTTTTTTTTCACTGTTAAAAATACATATTAAAGATACATGCTTTATCTCTATAATGGCCTCATGAAAACACGATAAGTTAAACTTGCCTCGATCATAAAAATTTTTGAAAACAGGTCGTTTTTGTTCATTTTTTTAATGGTATTTCCAAAGCTTTGGACTAAATTTCATAAAAATTATACGTAAAGTAAGCTCATTGTATTGCCTATCCATTGCGCAGACAGATATTAAATAAAAAAATTGCTGCAAAATTTCGCCTAACAGAAGTCATAAAATGGTCTAACGCACCGAATAAACGATGTACTCAGTGGCTCACGAGCCTCCATACGAGACGGACCTGCGCAAGTTTTCACGACTCACGCTCCTTTCGCGCTAAAATTATTTATTTTTTAAATGCGCTGGAAAAAAAAACTATCTGACAGGAAGCGAAGGAGAATTTAAAAAAATTATATAGTAAGTGTTTCTTGAGTTTATCAAAATACCTAGTCCTCAAAAGCTCCGAAGAAACTCTGATACGAACTAAGAAAATTATGGTAGGTAGTGTAAATTCCACCACGTGCAAATACCATCACGCGTAACCACAGTTTAAATACTGTTACTGTTTATCTGTTCAACTAAAATAACTCGTTTTTTACTTTTTACACGACTGCTCAAAAAAAGGAGTGTAATGTTTTTAGGGTTCATGTATGTATGTACGTATGTATGTGTGTATGTATGTATGTATGTATGTATGTATGTATGTATGTATGTATGTATGTATGTATGTATGTATGTATGTATGTATGTATGTATGTATGTATGTATGTATGTATGTATGTATGTATGTATGTATGTATGTATGTATGTTTGTATGTATGTATGTATGTATGTATGTATGTGATGTTTCTTTATTCCTCCATAACTTCTGAACGGCTGAACAGATTTGGATATATGGGGTATCGTTAGAATCCTTGGATCCTCCCGAGTAACAAAGACTATATTTTTTTGGAAAAATCAATATGGCGGATGTGAGGCGCCATTTTCAAAAGTGGAAAAAAAATTTTTTCTTCAACTATCATAATATGGGTATCAAAATGAAGGTATTGGAGAGTAGTAACAGAAAATACCTTCACATAACTGCTGACCATCAGTAAAAAACATAAAATAAAAATAAGTAATTAAAAAATGAATGAAAAACATAAAAAAAAACCGGCCAAGTGCGAGTCGGAGTCGCGCACCGCTTCCATACTATAAAAGAAGTAAAACATTAAAAGAATCACTTTTGTTCAAGAATTTACGAGTATAATTTACATGTACCTAGGTACTTTTGTTGGCGAACCGCAAACCTAACTTTGTTTTCGGCGGTTTATTGCTATTATCAAAAAAATTATAAAAGTTAGGGAGTTGAGTTTATTTTTCCTGTAAAATATACGTTAATTTCTATTGATCATACTTATTTTAGATTTTTCGATTGATAAACATTGGAGATAAGGGGGGGGGGGGCTGGTATGTTTTTCGACAGTTTGCTCAATAAATCAAAAACTATCGGGCATAAAAATAAATAAAAATCGGTTTTAGAATATACAAGTAACGTCCTTTCATACCCCACTCAATATTGTTATCTCATTTTGAAAATTCAAAGCCCTGGTTTTCCCCCCTTTTTAAATAAAAATAAAATCAATTTGCAATGTTTTATAATTGCATTGGCGTTGGGTCACTATTACCTAAAACTATTTCAAATTTCAAGTCGATAGCTTTGATAGTTGCTGAAATAATCGAGTGTGACAGACGGACGGACGGCCGACGGACGGACGGGCGGACGGAGAAAATCTCACCATAAGGGTTCCATTTTTACCAAATTTGTATGGAACCCTAAAAACACGAGTGCCCTGTTATAAAACGAACTAAAAAGTAAAAAACGAGTTATTACTTCGTTTTATAACAGGGCATTCGTGTTTTTTAATTGTTGAAACTGAAATTATTTTTTTTAGAAGGCTTCTATTTCGATGAACGGTCTCATTTACAACATTGGAGATCACACAATGATTGGAGATAAATGTCGACTCGACATATGTAAGGATACTCAATGCCAAACCATATGAAAATCAAAATGTAAGCGTTGAAAAAATTGAGTGTCGCAATCACATATTACGCAACTTTTGTAAAAAACTACGCAGACTGGCAGCAGAAACAAATGCCCTGAGACATCGAAAAACACTTACCAACATAAGAATTATGATAATGAGAAAAGCTATCGTGAAATATATAAAACTAGCAGTGCCCGCGGACTCCGTTCCGCGTTAGAAATATTTTTGTCCCACGTAAGGCCCGGTTTCCACGAAAGCGGAGCTGTGTTTGGATAACTAACCAGATTTCATCATTTAGACATCCCTCAGTTTCAAAAATATCAAAATGACGAAATCTGATTTGTTACTGAAATACAGCTCCGCTCCGCTTCGCTGTGGTGGAAAACGGGCCTTATACCCAAAGCCCACAGCGCTGGACGCGAGGCATTCAGATAAATGAATGATAAATGCCTATCCTATCGCCACGCAACAACCGAAGCGGCTGCGGCGCGCTCCTGCATACCGCGCGTTTTTGTTTTGCTAATATCTTTGAAGATATTTATTTAAACTGTATAGAGTAAGGGGCAGAACTATTCTACATTAAATTTCCGTTCTAAAAAACATATTTACAAAGATATAAATTAATACCATATGGGCTAAATAAGCTTCACAAAAATTATTTATTTTTAATCCACAATTTTAAAGTAAAAGCAGTTATTGCGAGTTACCCATAGGAGATAGGCATATGCTATTGCGGACTTTTTTGCAGATTTTGATACTGATTTGATGATTTTGATTTTGTTTTGTTCTATCCTCAATCGCAGCGTACGCGATGAAAGCAATTTTTTTGCGACTTGGATTGCATTATTCAAGTTTTAGTAACAATGCAAAGTTTATTTTTGAAATTATTATAGCCTATGACACTCCACGATAATGTATTGGTGAATGAATTTTGAAAATCGGTTCAGTAGATCCAGAGATTACCCCTTACAACGTCACAAACTCACAAACATCGTTACGCTACCTTTTTATAATATTAGTATAGATATCACAAAATATCTGGGAACCCTAAAAACGTTGCCATATCAGTTCTGCACAACGATATTGTTAAACTCAATGCCGCACTCTTATGGTGATCACAGAATGTGTCAAAACTACTACTGTGAAAAGAAAGATGCGGACGGTAGCAAAGAAGATTAAAAAAAATATAAAACTCTTCATTTCCCTAATATGTACAAGAAAAATTTCTACAGATCCTGCTACTTTAGTAATACATAATTATTATAAATAAATACCTCGGTTGATATTATCGTTTACCATAAAAAAGTCAAAATATACGTAAAAAACGCAACTTCCAGCATATATTTCGTGAAGCGAATTATAATGACAAATAGTCCAACTGTAACAGCACACTACTGCACAGTACTGTGACGCAAATATTTATGAATAGGTTCACGGAGTTCATTCTAACTTCTCGGCTCACGACAATGGTCGCTAGGTATCGTAGAGCGAGTCTGAGTGTGCGACAAATACCTAAAGTGCTGGGATATAGTCGCCTTAATGGGTTTTTCCACAGATTTTATGCAGACTGTCAGACTTGACAGATCTATCAATGTAGAGTTCAAAACACTGGACATCGAGCTGAGAGGGCATACAGATATAGCTTGGCAACTTCGTGCGGGACCCTCCTGCGGGGTGACAGACGGCCAGGGGACGCGGTAACGCATACATGCAGAGAAGTGTCCCCTTCCCCGATACACCGCCCGCTAACCGCTGACATCTAAGTTTCTTGCCTCCCCCACCGTATGTCACCCCGTAGGAGAGTCCCGTACGAAGTTGCCAAGCTAAGCTAATTGAATCATAGGCATCCATTATGTAACACAATTAGCCTAACGCTGATTAAAAAGCTTCAAATAAAGAAATATTCTAGATAACTCTAAGACATGCAGGATTCATCGCTAAGCATAACTTAAGGCCACCACACAACTAGCTGATCTACATTACTTGGACTCGGGTGGTTAAGTAGAAATTTTGAGAAATCTTTATCTCTGAAAGGAGAGGCTTCTGCAAAGCTTCAGTCACTACCTGACTGCTATCAGCTTTTTATAGGTCCAAGGATTAAAAACATCTTCGGCCGCATCGTTTAACATCAGCTATAAGCGATTCACATATCGTTTTTACATACTGAGTATTCAAATCCAAAATTAAAAATATCTTTATTTCACATAGGCCTAATATACAGGCTCTTGTAACAGGTCAGTATGATATTTGTCACATTTGTATGGCGATAACTCCAAGTCGACTTAAAACTAAGTTTACGAGGGTTCCAACGCGCCCTGCACTGAAAAGAAGCCCACTTATTTATGATCTTTATCACAGACTTCACTTAGGCGTGAGCGGGGAGAGGGAATGCGGGGTGTATAGTTCATGTAGGTATATAGTCTGCCTAAAGACGGGAATGCTGCGAAGGTTTTTAAACTTTTATCTACACAAAATGCAGCCGACGCGTTACTTGCATCGCTAGGCTGATGAGATTGCAATCAGGTAGAGACTCAAAGGGTGTAAAACAAAAACCTACTTAGTAAATGAGTAGTAATCGCCAAGGTTCAACCTATCCTTGGGTTAAGTGTAGTGTACATTGCTCGGTCTCCGGGGGCCGGGAGACGCCACATCGTCGTGTAATGGGGTCACGCAGAGCGCAGCCCGCAAGGCGACGCTTACTGAAGTTCACTCCCGAGTCCTACAGAACACGACCCAATCCTACCTACATTCTGAATAATACACGAACGAGACCACGATATATGGCGTCCCGTTTGATTAAAACTTACAAATAGGGGTTCTTTCTATGTGCAATACGTCCAGACTGTACTGCGAATTGTCCTTGGATACCCTAAACTGTGCTCGTCACAGAGATATAACTTCTTAAGCCTTCATATATTATGGACTTTTAAGCGTAGCCTTCGTAGTTCGTAAGTTGCAAGTCTGAATTAATATAACTTTAACTTTGCTTCAACGAGTTCAGCGTTTTTTACGTTTGTCAGTTTGTTGATATTTTTGTACTGTATTAATTCCTTTAAAGACGATAACAGGCCCTGACATTATAACAATCCTTTGTCCTTAAAGATCAAGAGGCGTGCCATGGATTTGTTCTTCTTCCTGTGTTTCGATTGCATTGAATATTGTTCTTTATTTGATTCTGTGTCATCGGTCATGTCACATATGAATTGCTTTTGCAGGACGCAAAATCATATACAAAGGGTCAGCATACTCTTTTGCTGAGAGAATCTTCACAAAACTTGTGTGTTGGATTAAATTTAAACTTTATAGCTCCTGATAAAAGTGGCCGTGTAATATGTATAAAATGGCATTAGAATCACCTCAATTGCATTAAAATCTCTGCTCAAGTTTGTTAGTCTTAATTGAAAGTTGTACAGAAAAGTCTCTTTGTAATTGTATTCGTTCCTATTGGTTTTTGACCCCTTGCCAAAAACAGTGGAGGTATCACCGTATATTGGGCTCATTGTTCCAACTAGAAGATGGCAAATGTCAAGTTTATCGGAAATAGATTTCTACATCGTCAAGTGCTATACCTAATTGTATTTACTGTATAATGCAGGAAAAATTCTGATTGTCTTAACATAATAAGTTCAAACATGTCTACTTTCAAAGTTCCCGTAAGCCATTCGGTTTTAATAAGGCTGTTCAGCATTGTGTTCACTGTTCAGACTCATATAATACACAGAGGCTTCCCTTCGTAATAATCGAGCTACGCGTAATTCAGACGAGTTTTTGCTCTTTTGTCTTTTCCTTTATGTATCATCATATTTTATACATTGTGTAAATTACTCCGTACAGTCAGGGTTACTTTCTTTATACTTTCTTTTTATTTCAGGCCTGGCAGTGCTTATTATACTTTATTTTGTTTTTTAATGTTTTAATTTTTGGAGGATCCTCAAGCTTCAACTTTTCTAAGCCTTACCACTACTTGTCTGTGCGTATTATAATTTTTACTGGCTTTAATACATATAAATACGAGATTTAAGTATTTAGTCTAACATAATATTGCGTATTTCCGTGTTCCATAAAAGTAAATCGATTTCTATATCTCGTTCTTTAATATTCATTTGCCGATAAAAACGATTTTTAAAATGCTTTTTATGTCACAGTAAAATTGTAGGTATAGGCTATCTATCTCGCACGATTGTAAATTGTCGAAACATTGTGATTTGTGAACCGTAACACATCTATAATTTCAAGTAGAATACAACTTTTTTATTTAGGATAATGATTATTATTGGATGCATTAAATTGTTGTGGCACTTATCCAAAACTACGCTCGTTTTTAGTGTGTTTGGATTCAGTTCCGTTGGTTTTAATTTTACATAGGTTAGCCTGCACCTTTTACAATTATAAGTAATGTCACTTTCAACCTCAAATCTGTCTAAAAGTGACAGAATGATGAATCTTATCTGAATACTATTTTATTGGAAGTTGTTCCTGAGAATTTCCTTTTTGGAACAAAGAACCCATTTATTGTTCTGACAAACAGTAGGTTTGTCGATCAAGACTTACTTGCTAATTCTGAAACTTCACAATTTCGTTTTTAGCAAGTCATTAGATATCTAATCTATTATTTGGAGAACAAGAAGCCAAAGCATAAAATGTAAAAGCGTCACAAAAGTAGGCAGAAAGTGAAGGTATCAAAAGTTTTTCACACAAAGAAATCGGCTACGAAGGGCCTCGCTTACGAAATGGGACCAAAATGGTGCATCTACTAACTAGGTCAAGCTCGCTTGCGTTGGGTCGCCACGTGTTCTCCCCTCCGTTTCCATTCCCTTGAACTGCGCGTTTTGAACCATGTCCCGCCGTGATAGAGTCTTTTTTATACTGGCCAGATCCATGTTCTATCGACCTTGTCGTTTCGTTGCACGAATGCTATTTCAAGTCATTAGATAATCTTCACTATTCATCGGTAATACAGATTGAATTTCCCTGCAATATTCACGAATTAATTTGAAAAGGCTCTACCGATACAACCAACTTGCTTCTCCAAGAGTTCCAACTTCTAACCTACATATTTGGTGATTTATGTTCTCCTATTTAATCGTAGATATTTAGAACTACTTACATTCTATTAAAAGTTGATGAACGTTGCGAAAATTTTTAGATTATTCAGCAAAAGTGGTAATATTTACTAAAAATTGTTTCTGTGTTCGTAGTGATCGTACTTAGCCAGTAGTACGGCCAGTTGGGACGTAGGTTGGGGCAGACAGTTGGCAACGTCTGTAGCGACTAGCAGATTTCATGTCATTAGACAATCTGTACTATTCATTGGCAATTGAGATTAGATTCCTTTGTTGTTCTACTATATCTAAGTACTTCTATCGATATCGTTTGTGTTTTGAATGTTGTTACACGGAAGTTGTGAAGTCTTTGTCTTGGTTTTAATGTGAGGTGGAGCGAAGGACGTGTCAATTAAACGTATCTAGTGTCTATTACGTGATTGAAATGAACAAAAACCTGTTCAGTCCTTAGTTACTAATTTTTGAGCAGGTGCTTTATTCCGATTCGATACTTTGGCAATTTTGTTACTCGTTAGTTTTACTATATCTGGTAGATCTATTGATTATATAGCTGCTTTAGAATTTCAAGGAGGTGCACACTGCACGTCCGCGACTTTGTAAGCATATATTTTGGGGTTTAAAAATTAACCTTTGAACAATGATATATTAGTGCCTTTGATCGCATTTTGAACGCTATAACCACGACCGACACGATAACAATTGACACGTATATTTCAGTTCCATACATTACTCAGATTTGTAAAGTGTTAGCGGTTCTAAAAGAGAACATAATATTGTAATTTACCTAGAAACGAAATATCGTCTGGTAATGTCGTTACCTATTAATGTGTTTTGCCTGTTTTAGTTACCTTTGTGTGGGATGCTTACTCCCACTAATTCAATTAATATTTGTGTTGTAATTTGTACATGAACTGAAATAATTTGCCTATTTATTATTCGACCGTGGCATTTGTTCATTGTTTGTCACGATTACTGTTCGATAGTAACAACTCACTTAATTTCCTAGTTTGATTACTTTTTTCCATTGGAAAATAGAATAATACTCGTAATGCCTCCAAAGCTTGACGAATACCTATCCATGAAAAATATGCACATTTTCTCATTCTGATAAAATCTTTTTTGTTGAAAAGAGAATCAATGAATACAAAAGTAATAGACATATACACATGACTCCGCAGACTGCGTGGTAAAATGTTGCCAGTTTACTGGAGTCAAAAATATTTATTTTGACACCAACCGCGTCTGTAGGTAAGCCGACCGCAGTATTGTCTATGGATCACGGTCCACGCCACAGATCACCATTTACGAGTATATTAGTCCGCACGCGGGTTTCCACAGGGACTGCGTTTCCGCCATATTGTAGCGTATTAGTATGGCACTATTTTTTCTTGTATGAAGATGGCGCGTAAAATGTTCAGATGAGCTCATCTTGAAGTGAAGCTCATCATATCGGTGAAAAGAGTACGGAAAGACACAATTAAAAATTTTGTTAAACAAGTAGATGTGGAAACTTCAAACTCTGAAAGTGATTGCGAAAGCGGTTTGTTGGAGTGAGTGGAAAAAAATGACGAGATTTTTTTAGATTTCTCGTAATGTAGTAGGTGCCAGGATAAGGACAAAAGGACATACACATAATGCTTTCAATATTGTTAGAAATACCAGTGTTTTTGGTTTATGGCTTTCGGACCTTTTTGGATACCTCGTGAACTAGGCCGCTTAGGTCAGGTGTCGGCACCGATCCGCAGGTCAAGTTCGCATTGTCCGGGTTAGCCTTTTCTTAGACTGTTACTGTTGATTATGTTACTGTTGCCTTTCTCTCCATTACCTATCTCTACGTTATGCATATTAAGTTAAATCAAAGGCAAAATGTCCCTCGGACTGTAGTCTGTATCTTTTGTTCCAAGTTAAATAATATTTAAATCAATACCTACAACTATGTTTACGGCTATTTGTTACCTAAGTAGAGCTTGAAAATATGCTTAGGTTGGTTTTGTTTGATTTAATTTTAGGGGGTTGTAAAAGGGTAAAAATGTATATCTTGAAAGCGCTCTTGCTGGGCACTTTTGCTATCTTCTCGGTCACTCGCATTGTTATTTGGTCCCTACTATGAGCTTTGGGATCTCTTATCAAACACAATATTAATTAATATTATCAGCCATCTTGATGATAAAGCTTATGAAGTATTGCAAATCCACTACAATTATAATATGAATTTCAAATTTATTTTACCGCCGTCTACGAAGTTACTCGTATTTGTTGAACAAGCGTCCACGCTTGTATGATTCAAACTTTGAGCTGAAACACCCACTTCGCTTTGGAAGATATTTAAAATTTAATTGCATTCAACATAGGCTCTACATTATTTATGTTAAAGTTGTTCTTTTGCCTAGTTGTTAATGGAACTATTATACTTGTACCTTCTCTATTACCTTTCTGTATTACCTTATGGGATACTGCGCATATTTATCCCTCATAAAGCTTTTGTTTCTAATTCATGTGTTATATCTGGCGTGTCTAGTTTTCTATTAAAAGTAGTTTGAAGCATCATAATAATAGCCATTATATTTATGAGAAATGTATTCTCCAGATTCAGTTCTCCAGTTCTCCAGTATGAGAAATGAATTCTCCAGTTCCGAAAGGGGTTGCCGAAAATAAAGGGTTAACTGTAATGAAATGGAAATGGGATTTTTTATTAATGAGGCAAATAAATATTTTAGTAGTTCTCTGTAAGGGATTAAATTAAGGGTTAAGATAAAGATAAAAATTCTTATTGGTTCATAATTATTAAAGTCCCGAAATTACGAGAACAAAATGACTTTTGATTTAAAACATTAGTAAATAATAAACTTACTTTAATTTAATCGAATTTCAAATGAAATGACGTGTAAACTATCTCGTAAATTGCGTTCTTATGAATGGTGAAAATAATTACGCGTAGTAGTAAAGTACAAGTACATATTTATCGGTTCGTAGTCGAAACTTGTGTTTGCAGCAGTAATTAGTGCGGTCGGTTGCTAAGCGCGGCCGGCCTTGATTTGTGGTTGGATTGAGTTTGTGGTAATGTGGTAACTCATCTTTGCGCGCTTTGTGTGTGTCTCTCTCTCTAACTCTCTCTTTCTCTGTGTATGTGTGTGTGTGTAATGTGTCCTGTGTGTGTATGCGTCATTGCGTGCGTGTGCGTTTGTATGTATGTGTAAGTACGTGTGTGTGTGTGTGTGTCTGTGTGAGTGAATGTGTATTTGTGTGTGTAATACTACATTTGGCAAGAACCCCTTGATGATAAAGATGATGATGACGGTACCCTACTCTTTAATAGCGAACTCTATATTATTCTAAATAATGAAAGTAGCTAGACTTTCGGATAAACGTGACATTTTATATCTGGGAAGTATGAGTGTACAGTAAACGTTATAAAAGTTAAAACTGATCAGTCCAGTTCCCAGTCACGTCTAACGTTTATTGATTGTACACGAGTAATATGTAAACATGCTGACATCGTTTCTGCAGAATCACATTCTTTACTGTGCAATCATCAGTTGCATTTGTTTTAAGGTTTACATTATTTTACTTGCCATCCTTGAAATTCAGCTGATCTTCAATTCTCTCTCATGTAGAGTTACTTACATATATATTTTTTATGTAGTCTTGAGGAGAGACCTTAAAAGTGTTCACGTAATGTGCTTTACGGTTCATTTGAATATCGTCGGGCTCATATAAAAATTAAGTGATGTTAGATTTGAAAATGCACATAGTTGTTAATTTTGTTAAATATCTATAAGGTATTTTAATGAATAGTTAGAATAAAATAAAATATATTAGTATAGTGAATTAATATTTAATTCTAGAGTTAAAATAACCGGCTCCATAGCACCACTTTGCTCTAAATGCTCATTCTGCGGGTTATCAGGATTTTGCATGATTTGGGCATCATTAGTTGCTGTCATCAATCGATTTATAAAAATGATTTTATTGCTGAAGTGTAGCTGATTTTAAAGATATAGCCCGAACATTCTGTCCTTGTCCGGAGGCTTCAGTTTCTAAAACGCCAAGTTCTACCATAATAACTAGTGCATCAAATTTGCAAGGTATCTGTAAAATCAGCTTCAAGCTCATTGCATTCACACAGACGTAACTATAACTTGCTTGATACATTGGATGAGTTTTTAAAGAGTAATTTGACGTCCAGCGTCTATGCTGTACCTGTACTAATGTCAGTCGCTTTTGCTGATGCTAATCGGTCGCTGCCTGTCATCTTTAAAACAATTGTCATATCAACCGTGGCAATGTCAATAGGGGTTTACAAACTTCGTGACAATCTCGTCTTAATTGCGCAATATCTCTTCATCACCTATCAGTGGAATATCAGCTAGTTTGAAAGCAATGCGGTCAAAATTTTGTCAGAGAATTACTTTTCATGGTTGAATGTTTAATATGGCATGACAGGACAATTGAAACCGACTAGCAACGCAATAGCAACTGTGCTACCAGTATAGCCCCAGTATCGCCGAGCAGCCAGAAGCGTAAGTGGTGTATGGGGCCCCGTGTGGACTGTTTAATGGACATGGATGTTTTCTCTTGTTGGAAGGTGGCACGCAGGGCCCCGGCCGCAGACCCCACCTGCCCTACCTCCACTTACGCCTCTGGATGTATCGTACGTCACCAATCACCATCTGCTAACACGTCACCGCGTTAACGAACATCGCTCGCTAACCAGATTAAAGCTGCTAGTACCTTCTAAGGCCTTTCACACGTTCGATTTTGCCTGCGCATTTAATATACGTTCGTATTTGCCTATGATTATAATATACGTTAGTTCGTGCAAACCTATATTGTCCTGGGCATACATTTTATCAGCGTAACTTTAAAACTGCACAGGAAAGATAGAGCGTGTAGCAAGGCACCTCAGCGTGAAATGTTCTAATAATGTTGCTCCCTTAGGAAATTGTTCCCGATAAACATTTTCATGAACATAAAGTTGTTTGTCGGACTAAGGTTACATAACAGATTTTTCAAACAAGCCATTTAGAGATATTCTCGTATCAAAGGCCGCAAGACACGTAAGACCCGCATGGCTGAATACAATGGAACTCTTAGATTTTATTGATTTTAGATCATGAGCATTGGGCGTGTAATACCAACCAACGCTTTCGACACCCTCAAACTCTATGAATTTGATCTTGAACTTTAAAAAGCTCAAGTAGATCGGAAAATTCAAAAAGAAAATAAGTCAGAAGGAATAACCCATGGATATAGTTCCTTGACACGTATTAATACATATACCATTCGCATTTTTGGGGTTTTTTGAGTTCCTTGTGGCTTTTGCGACCCTCATAATCTAAGAAATGGTAGATCAGATAACTTGGCCCTTTCCATTGGGATTTGCCTTCAGGTTTATCTTGGTCTGACAGATAAATGGCTATATTTTATTATTTTATTTATGAACCAGTTTATTATTCCCATGAAGTATTCGGTTGTCGCAATGCGTCGGATCCTAAGATATTCAAATTTGCGGGAGAGGAAAAGGTGTTGTGCCTTAAACTAACCAAGTCCCTAAAATAATTATTGCTTACAATTTTATTGAATTCATTTCTTTTGGTTAAATTTAGCTTCTCGTAGCAGCGCTGTTTGTTAACCGCTATAATTATTAATAGTTATTTGCTTATTTACGTGCAAATGTGTGTTTCTGTGTTTGTGATTGTTAATACTTCTTGGTTCTATCACGTATTTTAATCTAATCTCTGCATAAGTATCTCTAAAATGTTATAATATTATGTACTGAGAAAATTTGTTACAATGTGTAGGTTTGTTGCGTGCTATGGATGTTCCTGTGACATAAACATTTTCATAAATAGTAAAACAGCTGGTTTCTTGTGATTTGTCATGGTTATCTATCAACAACTGTCATTCCCATATACATTTTTTGTATTTCTAAGGCTGTTGGTAATAAGACAATTTTGATGAGAAAGGAAGGGAAACTATAGAGAAGGGTAGTTATTATTTCTCCAAATTCAAACCTACATTATTCTGATTATTATCAATACTCAGTTAACACACAATTTTATTATTGAGCTTGCGACCCGCGACGGGTAGCCTTGGTTGAGATGATATAGATATGAGATGATGATATCAAAACGTATTGAAATAAAGCAACGTTATTATTGTCACTCGATTAATTTCTGGGTTAATTATTATTAGTGTGAGCATCTCGGCAGCTGCCGAGCCCGCATGGCTCCAGCTCAGGTGCCTACTGCCTACCCCGCGAGCGCTAAGTTTGCAAATGTATTCCAACTCATCGCGGAGTTGCGTCACGTTTCAACTTCAGAATAAGCGTATTATCCCTTTAAATTATTTACGAGTAATAGTCTAATAGGATTTGATGAAATACAAAACGAAAAGTTTTAGATCGAACATTCGAAATGATGTGAGAAAAACTCTATAATGGTGCCAGTTCTGTTGTGCAAAATCTCTTAACTAATTTGACGTTGTTTAAAAAATTAAATTGACGAGACTCAACGTACTCGAATTTAAAAACATGTTTCACATTTTTCATTTATTGTATTGACAGTCTGAAAACCATTAAAAAAATCAGTTAAACAGCATTGTCAGATTATTGGCGTTCCCCATATTCGATCTATCTATGGTTTGCCTTACTAGAGATAGAAATTTGACGTAACTTTTATGGACCTTATGTCAAATTTCTATCTCTAGTAAGGCGAACCACGGATAGATCGAATATTGGGAACCGCCATATGTCTACATGATTACGAGGCGAGGCGTTGAAAGTGCAGATTTGATCCTCGAAATTTGATCTAGATTCTAGACCAGATAGATATAATATATGCACTTTACCAATAAATTTTCTTCACATTCTTCCACTATTACAAATCAATCTAAAAAAGGCTAATTTATCGTTGAAAACGGACGATTCACTGTTTAAGCTGCGTACGAAATTGGGGATCATCATCATCTTTAGTAGAAAGATGAAATTCCTATACCGCTCGAATTCCGCAAACTCATACGTTTTGTATGTATGTTTGTATGTTTTGTATTTGTGTGTACAGCTAGTTAACAAGAAAGTGCGATGACACATGAGTCATGTATCACGATTTTATTGGCAAGAGAAAAAAAACTGTTTCTGAATTCATTAAGACGCCACTGCCAGAGTCAACGAGGTCGTATGAATTTGATAACGAAGTGATTTTACTGCGCAAAAAGAACTTGAATTATTTAAATCTTGTTAATTAGCACGCATCTAGGATTCCTTAGGCAATTGACAAAAATAGTGACCCTCATAATTTAGAACTGCGACTGCCTCTGTGACTCGACAAGAGTAAACTGAGGCTTTTTTAGTGATTGTCCGTCAAGTTTCCTGACCAGCTTTGGCAGTTGTATAGGTGTACTCTTATTTTTCAAACCTGCCATAATAGTCTCCGTTAATGACGATAAAGATTGTGTAAAGGAAATGGTACCAAGCGGTGACAGTGATTCTTTCTGCACCTACTTCGTTTAAAAATAGCCAGCCAAATATTTAGAAGCCAAATGGTATAACGCAATGCGGAGTTTAAAATTGCGGTTTTGTCTAATACGGCTCGATGGAGAAAACTTCGCTATAATACATTGTATAACATTTTTTCCCTTGCAATTTTTATTGCCAACTTCTACGTATCTATGACGATCATGTCATCTACTGAATTAGTTTTTCGATCGATTAACTGGCTTTTGTATCTGCTATTGGGTATTGAGTTCTAAAATTTTTTAGAACTCTAGTTTCTTATTGAAGAATTTTCTAGTGTTTTCTCTTCCAATTTTAACTTACAATTCTAAAAACTCAAACGTAGTGACTTTTCCCAGTGATCTTTTTAAATCACCTTGCAACAATGATGATCATTGCAAGCCATTCTTTCAGGAATAGGTTTACGACTTTTATTACTTCTGAAGAAGGGCTTCAGTCCTAAACCTTCTTTAAAATGTCTTGGCCTCACTTTACAGTGCGTCACATTTATTAGCGAGAGCAGGACAGACCACTGTGTTGCATTACCTAGATAGACTGTAGGGACACAGTTCAGTGCAACTAAACGCATATCATTTTACGAGTGTGCACTTTATGCACTTTTGCACTTTTGTATAACGCGTCAGTTCCTTGACGACCGTACCCGCGTGTAGTCGTATACATAGCCCTAAAGTGGTGACCTCTATAACTTTACGGCGGACTTACGGCTAGTACGGAAATATACGGTGCTCAAGGACTCACACAGCCCCCGGTGCAGCCCCAGGCGGAAGCAGCTAAGGCAGTGGCGGAGGCGGGACAAGCGGAGGCGCGAGCAGGTTTGGCGTTCGCAACAACATCGTCTAGAGTTCCCGAGTTTTGGGCAGATAAACCGCGTCTGTGGTTCGCCCAGTTCGAAGCCACGATCTTCGGTCAGGAACTCGGGAATGCGGCTAAGCCAAATCTGGCCAAGGAAAAATAGCTGAGGATTCGTTGCCGATGCTCTGGACCGGCCATCTACCAACGGCGGTCAGGGCGGTATTAGCAGTCACCAAGGTGGAGCTGGACGGACTTGCGGTCATCGCAGATGAAATCGTCGAGACCACACAATAGGTGGAAGTTGCGGAGATACAACGGACGACATCAGCGGATTTGGCAGCTCAAATGACGCTGACGCTGGAAATGCAGGAGTCGCGGCGCAGACGTGCGGAACATCGCGGTCCAGACAGGCAATAGCAACACGGGACACCACGGGCAAGCTATCTGGATAGTGACTCCGGAAGTGAGAAAATGGCGATCATAACTCTTTTTGGATTATTTGAGTTTCCGCGAATGACCTTCGGTCTACGAAACGCAGCTCAGACATTCCAAAGATTTATGGACACAACTGTAAAAAACGGTTTAAATTTTTTGTATAATTTCAAAGATGGACATCGAACAGCATAAAACGCATCTAAAAACAGTTTTTTTCAAGACTCAATGAATATGGAATTTCTATTAATGTGTCTAAGTGTAAGTTTGGTTCAGATAATTTAGCATATTAGCGGTAAAGATAATGTTGTAGCGGATGCATTGTCTCGAGTTTCAGCCATCGCGAGTCCAACAGCGATAGATTACCTACTCGGAATTGGCCGCACAGCAAGAACGTGACACTTACCTACAGCAAACAGTGCAAAACGCATACAATAGTAAATTGCAATTTAAGCAAACGCACTTACCATTGTGTAAAAACATGTCTATTGCGAAACTTATGAAAAATAATGTAATTAGCTAGATATACTTACGAGTTATGTATCGGACTATCGAGGTTTGTAAATCGCTTGCGTAGCGAATAGTTGCGCCGTGCATGAAACTACTGCAGACTCCAGTCTACGCTTGTCAATATTCAATTTTTTTTTTTTAAAGGAAAATTTTATTTAGAAAAAATTTTTTTTAAGCGGCGGAGTACTGTAGGGACACAGTTCAGTGCAACTAAACGCATATCATTTTACGAGTGTGCACTTTATGCACTTTTGCACTTTTGTATAACGCGTCAGTTCCTTGACGACCGTATCCGCGTTCAGTTGTATGTCTAGCCGTAGACTCGAACACGAATCTCTAAGTTGTAAATTAACTAGGTATTTGGGACATTAAATAATTGTGTACTTTTACGTCTACATTTTTACTCATCACACCCCAGAACCCCTAAAGATTTATTGCACGGATGAGTTTGCCTTACTTGGCAGCATACATTGTTGCACTTTTTCCAACGAGTCTCGCTCGCGTAGCAACAGTATTCTTCGAAGTCTGACGTTACTATTACGGCGCGTTTCGTTGAGTCCTAACTCAATAGTTCAGCCTAGTCTAGACAGCTTTACGAGCTATACTTGTTGGAAATATCTGCACAAGAGCTTCATAGTGGGCTTAATGGCTGCAGAACTAGGTCAAGGTCAACAGATTACCGACGTCGATATCATAAAATCTTAAATCACACATTTTATGATATCGACATGGTTTCGTGCAACGTCGTAATAGGAGCCCTATTGATTTCACTCTACTGTTCGTTCGGTATTAATCTGTTTTCGATTGTTTACCAGGTTCTCCTAAGATTAAGTTGCAGTTCCATTTGATTATTTATCTATAGACTTAGATAAGAGGTAGCAATACATTTAAATATTCGAAAAGGAGCCTATTTTTGTCAATTTTTGTACCTGAAAATATGACAAATTTGTTATGTTAACAGACCGGTATTGTGTCGGAGAATGTTTGCTTAGTTCTTGCCTGCCTATGGGCTATGAAAATCAAGCAACCCTTTAATTTGTTTTGCACACATGCCGCTTGCAATTCATGCGAGTGTTATCCTCCATAAGTGGTCCTCGCCTCTTTCTTATGGCGAGGCGGTGAGAGGCATCAGTGGCAAACACAGTGGCAATAAGGAAGGCAACCCGAATTAGCCGCGATCGTTAGAGACCGTTGCTCCGACAATCTTTCCGTATTACACCGCTGTCGGTCGTGCCTACTACGTACTACACCGTTATCGCGGAAACAGCCGTGCAAACATTATATCACAACCCAGCTTTTGCTCCTCAAGGGGCCGATTTACGTAAAGTTTTCACCACTGATCTCTATCATATGGATCAAATGTTGTATAAAATTGACAGTTCATTTGTTGTACCGATTTGAAGCGCCCACTCCTCGAAGGTCCACGGTACTAAATTGACATTAATTGTTGCTAGTGAAACCATCAAAATCAACCGCAAAAATCCGTTCTGTGCGGATTTTATTATAACCGGACAAATGTTGCAATTAAATACATTGAAGTTTGCAATGAAAATCAAAATAATTTAGATTTTGAGCAACTTTTGGGAGAATTTTCCACCGAGAAAATTTCTTTTCGAAAATACACAACTTCTAAATTTGAAATCTTTGTATTTATAGTTATTAACCTAGTGTCACTAAAATTAGCTTAAATAACCGTTTTTAACCGACTTCAAAAAAAGGAGGAGGTTCTCAATTCGTCGGAATCTTTTTTTTTTAGCTCTTTAATATAAAATGGGAACGAGGGAACAATGTTCAGAAAGGTAGACGGTACAGTTTTACGCCCTGCTCAGGTCCGATGTTACATTTTTCAGAACACGACTCAAATGTTTACACCGTGATAAAAGTAGAAGCAGGGTTCAGATCGATCTGTTTGTGCTGGCCCTAAAGAAGCAAATATAGCGGCTACTAGGTGTGCAGCTTGCTCGATGCTTCAGGTGAATGAACCACGTGTAAACACATCGGGAATTGGCGTTAACCCTACCGCGTGGAACAGCCCGCGCAGATCCTGTGTCTTCGCTCGACAGGCATACATCCCATATTCGTCTTGGTTGGAACGGGATGCCATACTCTTTTTGCTCGCTAACTATGTTTTCATTGTATGTTAAAATTAATTGCGGATTGTATGGTTATGGTTATATATGGAACTGAAATCGAGAGGTGTATGATCTTAGTTAACTGTAGGGTGAATGCCCAATCTTTTCTTTCGATTTTTTGGAACGTAACTTTCGTGAATTTTTCGAGTTACAATGCTTGAAATGTGTCACTTCAGGGCATACGCTATCTTTCAATATTTTGATTAAATCCATAATAATAGATATTATCATTATCTACTAATGAAAATATAACCGTAGTCCGCAACCACAATAAAGACGTCTGATTACTAGGGTAGTAAGATTAGCCTCATCAACCTCAAAAGCTCATGAACTGATACAGTTGTCTGCACGTAACTTGACAAATTTTTGGCATGTTGAGCAGGAAAGCTTGCGCATCGTATACTCCGTGTAGTGAATGCAATCCCGCCAGATAATTTCAATCCCGGTATTTGCGGGATTGAACTATGTCAATCCCGCTGGATCCCGGTATTTGCGGGATCCCGCAGGGTAGACTTAAACTTTTGAAATTTTAATCGTAATGAAGTATACCAGTCTATCAGTCGTTTCGTTTTCATGGTCTTAACTATTACCCAAATAAAGCAAGCTTCATGGTACACTTTATATGGTTTAGTAATCCTTTTAGACTTACATATATAAAAACTACACATTATTTTGGAAATGGCTACGTAGAAAAGTTAAAGTATTATTTGTGTCGTCTGCCAAACGGCTTCTGATATTCAACACGAGATATCCAGTGGCTAAAAAAGCCCGCTCAGCTTCCACGCTGGTTGGGACAATAATAGTTATCGAATTTAAGGTGAATTGAAGGTTCCTTTTAATCCACCGGACTAGAAATAGTTAATTTCCTTCTTAATCATCACCTCGAGGTTGCTTATATTACCAGACCTAGGCTGTTGGCCAGTTAATCCAGAACTGTTCATACTGGTCCTCTCATACTCTCGTTTATCGTTTTGTTTAGCCCAGCCAGTTCACGCGCCGCCTCGCGCATATAGGAACACACATGAACCACGCTTCTTTGCAATCCCGCCAGTCCCGCGGGATCCCGCTAAAATTTAGACCGGGATTAGTCCCGCTATAGGTATGCGGGATCCCGGTATTTCGGGATCCCGGTATCCCGGTATTGCATTCTCTAACTCCGTGTAACCGAAGTGTAAGACAAATAACGTCTTCTTCTTCTTCTCGTCAACAGACCAACCAATAGCGCGCTCGGACCCCGTTTACTTCGTTCCCCCCGCCCCGCTTGGTAACCAAAGAGACCCAAAAGCATGTTCTGCGAATTAAACTTCTTTCGTCTATGTCTCCAAAGACAGCATAGTACCTGTATGCAGCTAAGCTCATTCAAGCTAAGTCGCTTTACCCACGTGTACCTACTAAAATTTAGACGCGACAGCGGCATGACGGGTTGTGTAGTAAGTAATTTTCCCGGAATCGAAGTATTAAAATTATTATTATTATCCCGATTCCAGAAAGATTGAGGCGTAGAGAATCTTTCCGTTTGGCGACATGCCCAACGTAGTAGGTATCAATCCGCAAGCCCAATAGCGACCGGCTAATCACACTACTCGAATTTTATGTACTTAGTAGAATCAACTTCTTTTCATGGCACTCCAGTGCCATACAAATTCTTCCGATATGGCCCCCGGCATATAATATAAAGGAAATAAGTTTACTTATTTATTGATCGCTGGTTATATAAAATATATATGTACTGATAAACAGAAGTGTTAGCAATAGATACTCTATAGTAGTTCGCTGCAATTTATATCGGATTGTCCAACTGTATGATAGTTACACAGTGTGCGGTCCGGTAGTTATTGTTTTCATGATCCGCGGGTCATTAACACCTGCTGCGATCTTACGACTGACGTTTATTATCATTGAGATATGGCACAGCACTAATAGTAGTAATCAAAGGAGATCTCTCTCAAAAAGCCCGCTAAGCCACTATTGTGCGAATGAGCGAATTGTCCCTACACTAGGACTCCCTACAAAGAACATTCTCATACCTTAAGTTCTCGACTCGATTATCATCAAAAACATGATTTTACACAAACTGACGGGAAAATTTTAATTAAGGGCTGATTTTTCAATCGCCAGATAAACGTTAAATAAGGAATAAACATAACGTTTTGGCAGATTTTTTGTGGCAAATGTAGTTTATCTGGCGATTGAAAAATCAGCCCAAATATTATAAGATACTTATAATAAAACTGTAAAGGGTCGAATTCTGTACATTGAAGATATGTTGAAAATTTTTGTTGGAGGACACTACTTAGTCGATACTGAAGCCAAAACTGTAATTTTTTTAATTTTTGTCTGTCTGTCTGTCTGTCTGTCTGTCTGTTTCACGACCGCGCATCACGGCTAATCCGCTGGATGCATTTAAATGAAACTTGACATGATTATAGCTCATACCCCGAGGTAGGACATAGGATACTTTTTATCCCGAAATTCATCATGGTTTCCCTGGAAGACGGCATCAAAGTCAAAATGTGTATTTACTTATAATTCATTAACGCGTTGTCCGATTTCATTCATTCTTTCTTTGTTAGAAAGGAGGTCCTTTAAAGATTATTCCATACAAATTTTATCATCATCACTTTTGTAGTTCAGAAATTACAGGCATCAGAACCTTTAGCGATAATTTCAAGTAGGTGACTTGAAACTCGGAATGGATAAAGAACCTAGGGCTTAGACGTAGAGCTAAAGTTACACTGGACTATCCATACAGCCGTAAATAAATAGTCTTAGCAGAAGATTTTGTATGGTTTAAGATTTTCACTTTTCGAGTAAACAAAAATCATGAAACTAGCTACGTTATACCGTATAGCGCCATCTCTACAATTTATGTGGAACTTGAATGTAAAACTCTGAGATAAGTACGTACTACCGCTTTTTTTTAATAATAATTAACTGTCATGTAATTTACTGTTTCATGACTTTATATTAAGATGGCACTGACCATTACATGAACAGATTAAAGTTTTCACTTCTGTCGACATTCCCGGAGTGCCGTGTTTTTTTTTATCATCTGCCATATGGAAGGGTAAAATAATGGTTCACAAATCCTAACTGACTGAATGTCATAGGTCTTTATACGTAAAAAAATATATAGCCATTGCCCATTCGGATATTTTGGATTGTATTGAGATGAAGCAAAGATTATTAAATGACTCTTATGTTGGGCCGGGAAATATTGTAAGTAGAGTATTTTATCCCAGTGGTACATACCCGGCCGAACCCTGAAAGAAGAGCTCTACCACCAGTACAAATTTTCACATGATTTAATGATTTTTGACATATTTCATGGTTTCAGAATAAAAATCACATTGAAAAGGACGATTTTAACTGTCGATATTTCGATACATTGGTACAAGTCGTGGTCACGTAGTGACCACGACCTTCTCCTCCTCTTGATCTTTCAACTACGTATTAATGAAACTTTATATTATGATTAAGAAAAAGGAGTTTTCAAAATCACCACAAGATAACCCGTGCGAAGTAAAAACAGGTTTCTGTATAACATCACACCAGAATCCCACGAAAAATGAAGGAATTCCACGGTATATGTAAAAAAAATTGTAATTCACGCGGGCGGAGCCGCGGGCAACAGCTAGTAAGATAAATAAATTACATCGTGCAATCTCCAATCTTATTCGGTGACTAATTGACTATTATCTTATAAGCTGACCGTGAAAACGTTGTTTTGCCATTTGGGTGTATGAAAAATAGTTTATGATCTATTCCCAGACCTACCGAATTTAGGCCAATAATCATAAATATCTGTCAAGTCATTTCAGAGAAGTTGAGTTAAAAACACCGTGACACGAGATTTTTTTTTGTAGTTTCTAAACAGGGATTACAAAACATAACAATAATTCATTTAATGTTAGAATAACTAGTGATTTGTTGTGTCATGTTGCCGAAGTGTGGCTCCAAATGAGCCAACTGTACAGTAGCTGGTCAGCGTGGTGTCGTAAGTTAAGTGCGATGTTTTCGTGGTCCCCGGGTCATTAGCACTCGCGGCCTGCCGGCGACCTTGTGCCGATGAGCTCCTTGGTGAGGTGGTGACGCTGCGCATTTGGACGCGGTTCAACATCCGCCAGATCCACTCGGCGCTCCACGTCAATACTATATCCTGTTTGCTGAGAAATTTCCAATAAGTGTGTGAACTCAATAGGGTATTTGACTCCAATTTTTTTATTACTTTATTATAAAGTAGAATTAAAATAATGACGTGCACTGAAAGAACTAATTAAATCGATCAAATAACAAAAAAGTTATAAGCATTTAAAGATTTGTGATTAGACAGAGATAGCAACATGAAATTGTGACGTCACACCGTACCAATGCCATAGTAGCTTCGTGCGGCTTCATGCAAATTTTCGTTTTGCGAGAAAGGGATAGAAGATCCCCCCACTCCAAAGTTTAAACGCCTGTAACTTTGTAAATCTTCGTTGGATTTTTATATTTCTTTCACTGCACGTTATTATTTTTATCCTAGTTTATAATAAAGTAATATTTTTTATCAAATTCAAAAGTACCTAGTGTAAGATCCCATTAAGGGGCATGTGACGGGTGTGCCCGCGGCGAAATTCATTTTTTTGTGGTTTTTCGCAATTTTTGACATAATAGGCTTATGGCAGTCAAATTGCGGAAATGCCAGTGTTATCTCCACGTGTTTATAGTAAAATCTTTGCTTGAAAGTGTCCGATTAAAGAAATTAGTCCGAGATTTGCGAGTTTCTCTCTCCAAACTCGATACTCGAACTAATTTCTTAGAATGGACATTTTCAACCGCAACGCAAAAATCAAATGCGACCTTGAGTTTGGCGTGGCGAAACCAATTTATGGATGTGGCGCCGAAATTACTGCGTCAGCCGACAAGTTCACTCGCGTCACCTAAACTACAGTCTACTTCAACTATCAAATCTACGTCGCCTCACGTCGTTTATACGTGCAATTTTACCCATTAGTAATGGTGGATATAGTTTAATCATTCATTACCTGCAGAAGCACAGACTTAGGAAACAATGTGGACAGGCCCCGTGTACAATATAAGCGTGACTATTTTAATCTATCAAGTGTAGTATAAGATGGCGTCTGCACCCACAGACCGAGGAATAACTTTGTATCTGCACCTATGGTAGTAACTAGTAACTCGGTACATGAACATTTGACAACAAATCTTGGCGCTCATGTCACACACTGCATGTCACGCAAGACTAGGCTAGAATGAATGAATGAGGCTATGAAAGCTGTTTCTACTAGCCTATCACTTCTGCTAATCCCAGTGAAGTTCCCTTTCCCGTGCTCTCTCCCTATTCAAACCTTGGTTTTTTTTAATCCAATAGGATTTATGGACTTTTCTCGAATAAAAAATAGCCTCAGTTTAACTCAGGTTATAAGCTATATAAGTTCCGCCAAATCGGTTCAGTAGTTGTGGCGTGGAGGAGTAACAAACATACACACACACAGAACACACAAACTTTCGGCTTTATAGTATTGGTGTGATTACGAAGGATGTTCTTGTGCAGGTCACGGCAAAACACACAAGGATGCGGCGAGCGTGCGCGCCACGCACCCCATCCCGGCGGCGTGCGGGCTCTACTACTTCGAGGTGCGGATCGTGTCCAAGGGCCGCGACGGGTACATGGGCATCGGGCTGTCGGCGCACGGCGTCAACATGAACAGACTGCCTGGTGAGTCACGTGCCTCCACCAGGTGGCTACAGGCCACGGCAAAACACACAAGGATGCGGCGAGCGTGCGCGCCACGCACCCCATCCCGGCCGCGTGCGGGCTCTACTACTTCGAGGTGCGGATCGTGTCCAAGGGCCGCGACGGGTACATGGGCATCGGGCTGTCGGCGCACGGCGTCAACATGAACAGACTGCCTGGTGAGTCACGTGCCTCCACCAGGTGGCTACAGGCCACGGCAAAACACACAAGGATGCTGCGAGCGTGCGCGCCACGCACCCCATCCCGGCGGCGTGCGGGCTCTACTACTTCGAGGTGCGGATCGTGTCCAAGGGCCGCGACGGGTACATGGGCATCGGGCTGTCGGCGCACGGCGTCAACATGAACAGACTGCCTGGTGAGTCACGTGCCTCCACCAGGTGGCTACAGGCCACGGCAAAACACACAAGGATGCGGCGAGCGTGCGCGCCACGCACCCCATCCCGGCCGCGTGCGGGCTCTACTACTTCGAGGTGCGGATCGTGTCCAAGGGCCGCGACGGGTACATGGGCATCGGGCTGTCGGCGCACGGCGTCAACATGAACAGACTGCCTGGTGAGTCACGTGCCTCCACCAGGTGGCTACAGGCCACGGCAAAACACACAAGGATGCTGCGAGCGTGCGCGCCACGCACCCCATCCCGGCGGCGTGCGGGCTCTACTACTTCGAGGTGCGGATCGTGTCCAAGGGCCGCGACGGGTACATGGGCATCGGGCTGTCGGCGCACGGCGTCAACATGAACAGACTGCCTGGTGAGTCACGTGCCTCCACCAGGTGGCTACAGGCCACGGCAAAACACACAAGGATGCGGCGAGCGTGCGCGCCACGCACCCCATCCCGGCCGCGTGCGGGCTCTACTACTTCGAGGTGCGGATCGTGTCCAAGGGCCGCGACGGGTACATGGGCATCGGGCTGTCGGCGCACGGCGTCAACATGAACAGACTGCCTGGTGAGTCACGTGCCTCCACCAGGTGGCTACAGGCCACGGCAAAACACACAAGGATGCGGCGAGCGTGCGCGCCACGCACCCCATCCCGGCCGCGTGCGGGCTCTACTACTTCGAGGTGCGGATCGTGTCCAAGGGCCGCGACGGGTACATGGGCATCGGGCTGTCGGCGCACGGCGTCAACATGAACAGACTGCCTGGTGAGTCACGTGCCTCCACCAGGTGGCTACAGGCCACGGCAAAACACACAAGGATGCGGCGAGCGTGCGCGCCACGCACCCCATCCCGGCCGCGTGCGGGCTCTACTACTTCGAGGTGCGGATCGTGTCCAAGGGCCGCGACGGGTACATGGGCATCGGGCTGTCGGCGTCAACATGAACAGACTGCCTGGTGAGTCACGTGCCTTCACCAGGTGGCTAGGCAGTGCCTGTTGCGAACTGCCTGACGACATTAGCCCTTGGAGTACAAATATGAAATTGACGAATCGCATGATGAGAACCATGAACAATTGCCTGGGTAGCCGAGGAATCATTTCCACTATGCAACATATTACATAACCATCTCGTATAATGCTATTTGCAAACTTTTCACGCATGGTATCAACATCCGTCCTGTTTGGAGAATGCCTCCACCAGATAACTGGGCGAGCGCCTGTTAAGAACTGCCTGATCATATTAGCTCTACTCTCGTACAATTTCAAAATTAACGGATCGCTTGATGAGAGCCTGGTTAGCTGAGCAATCTTATACATTACCAGTATCAGTAACAACTATCTCATATCATGCTGTCTGCAAGATCTTGTCAAACACCTAAACTACCGCAAAATATTATCGAAGTTGTCAATCGACGAGAGTTGAGAGAGGTTCTGTAGGAGAATCTCATTTATCTCTCCTCTGTTAAGTACCTGAGAATCAGGAACGCTTGGATAACTTGCGATGGAGGTCAATATTCCTGTTGGTTCTTAAGAAATGTTTTCCTCAGGCTGGGACAAACACTCGTACGGTTACCACGGCGACGACGGGCACTCGTTCTGCTCGTCGGGCACCGGCCAGCCGTACGGGCCCACCTTCACCACCGGCGACGTGATCGGCTGCGGCGTCAACCTCGTCGACAACACCTGCTTCTACACCAAGAACGGCCACCACTTGGGCATCGCTTTCAGGGGACTGCCGGTGTGTGGTACTATTTTCCTCATTTACTACGCACATGCCTGGTATCATTTACCATACATGGTTGATGAATTATCATTTACCATCGTCCAACCCAAATGACAATTCAAAATTCTTCAATAAATTAGGGTATTGTGAAGTCACCACTTCAAAACTACTACATATTCACTTATCAGCTGACTTTGGTCATTCAAGTCTACTGCAACTCGAAACCTATTCGTCCTCACGGAGCATTACGCTATTAACACATTTCTGAAAAGATGTTTTATTGTTGCCTCTCTTGAAATGAAAGGAAAACATAGCGCGCAGTTGCTGCCTGACATAACTTAGCCTACGTTCTGTATTGCAGAAACTAGAGCATCACACATTTTTACTGTCCACAGCCAAACCTATACCCGACAGTGGGCCTGCAGACACCGGGGGAGGTGGTGGACGCGAACTTCGGGCAGCAGCCGTTCGTGTTCGACATCGAGGACATGCTGCGGGAGCTGCGCGCGCGCACGCGCCTGGCCATCGACGAGTTCCCCTTACCCGACGAGCAGGGCCAGTGGCAGCAGGTGTTACATAGGTCAGCCTTGACACCGGAACTAAAGATTCTCTAGGCTAACAAGTGAAGATAAACAGCCAAGTCGGTTGTCATGCCATTTTTTCTTTTAAGAGTTGCTCCTTTCGGAGGTTGGCAATCACCATAGCGATTTGTAACTTCGACACCGTCGCTCTAAATAAACTTCGGATGCTCTTTTCAAACCATTGGCGTAAGTTTCGAAGTCAAGATATCCTTCTGCGGTCAGGTCTCCTGCTACCTGCCACCTTCCCTTGCATTATTAATTCACGCCTTTAGGCTTCCTTAAAAATATTGTTTGGGGCCTACCGAATTCAGTTGTCAAACAGCTAATAGAGTTTTGCCAACAATTTTTCCACAACAACCGGGCTAATAAAATTGACTAATACTTAAGCAAACAATAAAATAAAAAGTAGTAAAATTAGTATGCGATGTTGCCAAAAGCATGAACTATGGTGTAATAAATGTTCCTGTTCACAGAATGGTGTCGTCGTACCTGGTGCACCACGGCTACTGCAGCACGGCGCAGGCCTTCACCCGCGCCACGGGGCAGCCCATCGACGAAGACATAGCCTCTATTAAAAATAGACAAAGTCAGTGCTTAATTCGATGGTTTTAATTGATCGTTTACTTTTAACATTGACGACAACTGATTATTCTCTCGATGTCAAATGATATGCGATCCAATTAACAGAGTATCATGATGGTATTTTCCAGGGATATCCAAGCTAGTGCTCTCCGGGCGTATCGGCGAAGCGATCGACATGACGCGGCGGCTGTATCCCTCGTTGCTGGAACGTGACCACGAGCTGCTGTTCCTGCTCAAGTGCCGCCAGTTTGTGGAGATGGTCAACGGCTCCGACTCACAGGTGTAACATCTTCTTGACTCGCAATTAGTCTCCTCTCATTCCTTGTCCCTATGTGCTCATGATTCACGATACAACCACGGACTCGTCACGCGCCGTCGTCCACAGCACTGCACTGCCGGGGGCAGCGACGACGCTTTGGTACATTGTCCTAGATTTGAACACCACATTCTGATGTGTTGCAGGCGCTGTGCGAAGCGGGCGAGTGCGTGGACAGCGCCATGAGCGTGGAGGGCGGCGCGGAGACCAACGGCGTGGCCACGTCCGTCATATCGCACGTGGGCCGCGCGCCGCCGCTCGCCGCCAACGGCGACCACCCCGTGCACACCAATGGTGAGTCCTGCTGGTGCTCATCTCACTAACGAAGCGGGCGAGTGCGTGGACAGCGCGATGAGCGTGGAGGGCGGCGCGGAGACCAACGGCGTGGCCACGTCCGTCATATCGCACGTGGGCCGCGCGCCGCCGCTCGCCGCCAACGGCGACCACCCCGTGCACACCAATGGTGAGTCCTGCTGGTGCTCATCTCACTAACGAAGCGGGCGAGTGCGTGGACAGCGCGATGAGCGTGGAGGGCGGCGCGGAGACCAACGGCGTGGCCACGTCCGTCATATCGCACGTGGGCCGCGCGCCGCCGCTCGCCGCCAACGGCGACCACCCCGTGCACACCAATGGTGAGTCCTGCTGGTGCTCATCTCACTAACGAAGCGGGCGAGTGCGTGGACAGCGCGATGAGCGTGGAGGGCGGCGCGGAGACCAACGGCGTGGCCACGTCCGTCATATCGCACGTGGGCCGCGCGCCGCCGCTCGCCGCCAACGGCGACCACCCCGTGCACACCAATGGTGAGTCCTGCTGGTGCTCATCTCACTAACGAAGCGGGCGAGTGCGTGGACAGCGCGATGAGCGTGGAGGGCGGCGCGGAGACCAACGGCGTGGCCACGTCCGTCATATCGCACGTGGGCCGCGCGCCGCCGCTCGCCGCCAACGGCGACCACCCCGTGCACACCAATGGTGAGTCCTGCTGGTGCTCATCTCACTAACGAAGCGGGCGAGTGCGTGGACAGCGCGATGAGCGTGGAGGGCGGCGCGGAGACCAACGGCGTGGCCACGTCCGTCATATCGCACGTGGGCCGCGCGCCGCCGCTCGCCGCCAACGGCGACCACCCCGTGCACACCAATGGTGAGTCCTGCTGGTGCTCACCTCATTAACGAAGCGGGCGAGTGCGTGGACAGCGCGATGAGCGTGGAGGGCGGCGCGGAGACCAACGGCGTGGCCACGTCCGTCATATCGCACGTGGGCCGCGCGCCGCCGCTCGCCGCCAACGGCGACCACCCCGTGCACACCAATGGTGAGTCCTGCTGGTGCTCATCTCACTAACGAAGCGGGCGAGTGCGTGGACAGCGCGATGAGCGTGGAGGGCGGCGCGGAGACCAACGGCGTGGCCACGTCCGTCATATCGCACGTGGGCCGCGCGCCGCCGCTCGCCGCCAACGGCGACCACCCCGTGCACACCAATGGTGAGTCCTGCTGGTGCTCATCTCACTAACGAAGCGGGCGAGTGCGTGGACAGCGCGATGAGCGTGGAGGGCGGCGCGGAGACCAACGGCGTGGCCACGTCCGTCATATCGCACGTGGGCCGCGCGCCGCCGCTCGCCGCCAACGGCGACCACCCCGTGCACACCAATGGTGAGTCCTGCTGGTGCTCATCTCACAAACGAAGCGGGCGAGTGCGTGGACAGCGCGATGAGCGTGGAGGGCGGCGCGGAGACCAACGGCGTGGCCACGTCCGTCATATCGCACGTGGGCCGCGCGCCGCCGCTCGCCGCCAACGGCGACCACCCCGTGCACACCAATGGTGAGTCCTGCTGGTGCTCATCTCACTAACGAAGCGGGCGAGTGCGTGGACAGCGCGATGAGCGCGGAGGGCGGCGCGGAGACCAACGGCGTGGCCACGTCCGTCATATCGCACGTGGGCCGCGCGCCGCCGCTCGCCGCCAACGGCGACCACCCCGTGCACACCAATGGTGAGTCCTGCTGGTGCTCATCTCACTAACGAAGCGGGCGAGTGCGTGGACAGCGCGATGAGCGCGGAGGGCGGCGCGGAGACCAACGGCGTGGCCACGTCCGTCATATCGCACGTGGGCCGCGCGCCGCCGCTCGCCGCCAACGGCGACCACCCCGTGCACACCAATGGTGAGTCCTGCGGGTGCTCATCTCACTAACGAAGCGGGCGAGTGCGTGGACAGCGCGATGAGCGCGGAGGGCGGCGCGGAGACCAACGGCGTGGCCACGTCCGTCATATCGCACGTGGGCCGCGCGCCGCCGCTCGCCGCCAACGGCGACCACCCTGTAATGAGGGTCGAGGGTTGAGAAGTAAAACACTCTTGATTGGTCTCTAAATCTGAACTGAATCTTTATTATGGGTAGCTGTATATATATATAGTGGTACAATGGAATGAGGGGCGCGGTAGGTACATACTTTATGACATCATAGGCCACACGTGGAGAGCTCGTATGTCGCGGTCCGGTTACGGCGTCAAATAACATGATTCTATATAAGGAATGGAATTTTATCAACAATAGTCGTGGGTGGTCCGTTTGAAATATGAGTAATATTTATCTACCTACTACTATGTACCTACTACCTATACCACATCTTCACCCCTTTTTTTTAAAAAAAATATGAAATACATTTTTTTTTGTTTGAATACAATGTTAACCGTCATTTAATTTTGTTTAGTAATGAATGTTAATACAGGTTGATTACAAAAATTTTTTTTTTTTTTTTTATCTATTACCTTGTTATAGTTTCCTTATAATTTTATCTGTCTTAACTCTATGATTACAAAACTTATTCTATGATTATATTGGTATGATAACCTTCTTATTCTATGATTACATGATATATTTATTCTATTATTACAAAACTATGTGGTTATATACTTTTTTATTGTTAGTATCGTTAGTAAAGTACATTAATTTTAATCTTTATTATTAAATATAATTCGGTACTGTTCTATTCTTATGTATTACATTGATTATATAGTTCGATTACAAACAATAATAATGATGGATTGAAATAAAATATTCTAATTTTGATTATAACATTTCATCTTTCTGTAATACAATGACTTTTTTTTTTTTTTTTTTAATGTTATTTTCTTTTTCTTAAAGAAACACTTTCAATTTGATTTTCATTTTTATTTGACAATATGTTTAAAATTTATATTTATAGCATAATTCTTTTTGTAGTGTTATGTAAGGCGTCCTTTTTATTTTAGTTTTTTACTATCCTTAATATTTTAATAGTTTTATTCAAAAATAATCATTGATATTTATATAAAAAAAATGTAATTGGTAACTGGGTTT
Organism: Coenonympha glycerion; assembly: GCA_963855885.1. Taxonomy (NCBI): domain Eukaryota; kingdom Metazoa; phylum Arthropoda; class Insecta; order Lepidoptera; family Nymphalidae; genus Coenonympha; species Coenonympha glycerion. The sequence continues at coordinate 476,874 of OY979646.1, forward strand.
TGGGTATCGGGTCTTGGGTATTGGGTATTGGGTATTGGGTATTGGGTATTGGGTATTGGGTATTGGGTATGCTTCCATATTATAATAAAATATCTCTTTGACAAATAATATATTATTAGGGGGTACACTTACTTATTTAAAAAAAATGTCTGTTAATAATTTAATAAGTTATTTTTAGTTATTTATTTATTTATTTATTTGTTTGTTTATTTATTTATTTGTTTATTTATTTATTTGTTTATTTATTAATTTGATACTCTCTTTTTTTTTTTTTTTTTTTTTTTATCTTTTTGTGGATTTGTCACTTATCCAATTGATATATCTATTTACTACTGTTCTTATATGTATATACCCTTTTATCCGTTTATTTACGGATTTACCACATTTTCCTTGTGGAATTTATGTCATAATCATTTATGGAAATACAATTTTGACCATTATTTTTATGTGGTGAGACCACATTGATCTATTTACTAATAGATCGTACAATTTTAATTAATTGTACATACTGTATTGATCCATGTATTTATGGATTCAAAATATTTGATCCTTTTACTATTGGATCCCACACCTTTAGCGCGCATTTATTTTTATTTCGTGTGTTATGCATAACATTTATATATATATTTTTTACCTTTGTTACGACATTTTGCCAATTCCAACACAATGAAAGCTCGTTTCAATCATGATCTGGATATTTGGCATGTACTGTAACTTACGCGCTTATATTTTTATATTTTAGTGCACTTTTATATTTTATTTACTTAACTGTTACCACTTTGTACCAATTTCATCACGATGAAAGCTCGTTTCGATCATGATCTGAACATTGGGATAGTAACTATAATTATAAGGTGTGTATATACTTATGGCATATTAGCCAATTAAATGTCAAGTCCTGTGTTTTGTAAGAATTTCAGCGACTCTTGGGGGGCCAGTCCAATTGTCTGAAGAAATATCTTTAGTCTTATCCGGGTGTTTCATCGTGCGCCATATCATTTGTCGTATATGGCGGCGCTCGGCGGCCGTATATGGCGGGCGGCTCTCTGTTATCGAATGTCCTTGATTGATAGATACATCTTGGAAGTTATACTTTTCGCGTTATTTATGATTAGACCTTTATAATTTTTTTATCGTACTGTTTAAGTTTTGTTCACGTTTAATTAATTTAAAAATAAAGTTCGACACTTGAATACTGATTTAGTGCTATTTCTCTCACTATCACTTCTCGAGTAGATAATGATCGATGTTTCTATACATAAAATCATTTACTCAATTACTTTGAATAAACAAGTTGTCTTACCTTATTATTCAATACTAAAAGTAGTAAAATATATGTAAGTTTGTAATTTATTAAGTATTTAAGCGGATACGAAAATATATAAATATATTTTTTTTGTTTAGTTAATATTTAAGTATTTAAAATTGTCCATTTATTTTAAAATATCTATTCGTACTCAAATCAGTAATGTTCATTTATTTGGTTTATTTACTTTGTAAACGCTGTTTGTTTTGGAAGCATTCCCAAAAAAATTTTTTGCAGTAAAAAAAAAGGAACCCTTACCTTCACATATATACTTAAATGGAAATACAGACTACATAATTATTAGGTAATATTATGAAGATTTTGTGGCAATGTAAATTAACTATGCTTCGCACTTACATATTTCACGATGCGATGAGGTCACGATGCGATGCGCGCGCTGGTTCAAGGTTGTTTCGGTGACTCATAGTTGACCGTCGATCTTGATCTTCTTAATATAATGTATTCTTTCTTGATGTTTCTGGAACTGAACCCCAGGACGGGGATCCTGGACTCCTCAGGAACTGGGCCGGGAATACCCTGGACACCTCTGGTACTGGGCCGGGAATACCCTGGACACCTCTGGAACTGTTGTTGTTGTCGCATGTTGTTTTCATGACAATATTGCTGCTGTCTCTTCTTACTGTGTACTTATTGCTGCCAGTTATTCTTCTTATAGTTTTCTTTTAATTTAAATCTTCTCTTCGCTTTTCTTCTCTTAAAATTCTTTTCTTTAAATCTTCATAATATTCTTCTAAAATAATCTTCTTTATATTTCCTTCATAATAACTTTCATTATAATTTTCTTCTAAATAAATTCTTGTCAATCTTCTTATAATTTTCTTTTTATTCTTCATTTTCAGTGTTTCTTCACTTATTTATTTTTCTCTTTTCTTTTATTTCTTCATTTCTTCTTTTTGCTGTCCAGCCGGCGCGCTATTTTAGAGGTGCGCGCCGGCTGGCAGAGTGCGGACCCCTTTTTTTAGACCCGCACTGGCAGGGTCGGCATGTAATGAGGGTCGAGGGTTGAGAAGTAAAACACTCTTGATTGGTCTCTAAATCTGAACTGAATCTTTATTATGGGTAGCTGTATATATATATAGTGGTACAATGGAATGAGGGGCGCGGTAGGTACATACTTTATGACATCATAGGCCACACGTGGAGAGCTCGTATGTCGCGGTCCGGTTACGGCGTCAAATAACATGATTCTATATAAGGAATGGAATTTTATCAACAATAGTCGTGGGTGGTCCGTTTGAAATATGAGTAATATTTATCTACCTACTACTATGTACCTACTACCTATACCACAACCCCGTGCACACCAATGGTGAGTCCTGCTGGTGCTCATCTCACTAACGAAGCGGGCGAGTGCGTGGACAGCGCGATGAGCGTGGAGGGCGGCGCGGAGACCAACGGCGTGGCCACGTCCGTCATATCGCACGTGGGCCGCGCGCCGCCGCTCGCCGCCAACGGAGACCAACGGCGTGGCCACGTCCGTCATATCGCACGTGGGCCGCGCGCCGCCGCTCGCCGCCAACGGCGACCACCCCGTGCACACCAATGGTGAGTCCTGCTGGTGCTCATCTCACTAACGAAGCGGGCGAGTGCGTGGACAGCGCGATGAGCGTGGAGGGCGGCGCGGAGACCAACGGCGTGGCCACGTCCGTCATATCGCACGTGGGCCGCGCGCCGCCGCTCGCCGCCAACGGCGACCACCCCGTGCACACCAATGGTGAGTCCTGCTGGTGCTCATCTCACAAACGAAGCGGGCGAGTGCGTGGACAGCGCGATGAGCGTGGAGGGCGGCGCGGAGACCAACGGCGTGGCCACGTCCGTCATATCGCACGTGGGCCGCGCGCCGCCGCTCGCCGCCAACGGCGACCACCCCGTGCACACCAATGGTGAGTCCTGCTGGTGCTCATCTCACTAACGAAGCGGGCGAGTGCGTGGACAGCGCGATGAGCGCGGAGGGCGGCGCGGAGACCAACGGCGTGGCCACGTCCGTCATATCGCACGTGGGCCGCGCGCCGCCGCTCGCCGCCAACGGCGACCACCCCGTGCACACCAATGGTGAGTCCTGCTGGTGCTCATCTCACTAACGAAGCGGGCGAGTGCGTGGACAGCGCGATGAGCGTGGAGGGCGGCGCGGAGACCAACGGCGTGGCCACGTCCGTCATATCGCACGTGGGCCGCGCGCCGCCGCTCGCCGCCAACGGAGACCAACGGCGTGGCCACGTCCGTCATATCGCACGTGGGCCGCGCGCCGCCGCTCGCCGCCAACGGCGACCACCCCGTGCACACCAATGGTGAGTCCTGCTGGTGCTCATCTCACTAACGAAGCGGGCGAGTGCGTGGACAGCGCGATGAGCGTGGAGGGCGGCGCGGAGACCAACGGCGTGGCTACGTCCGTCATATCGCACGTGGGCCGCGCGCCGCCGCTCGCCGCCAACGGCGACCACCCCGTGCACACCAATGGTGAGTCCTGCTGGTGCTCATCTCACTAACGAAGCGGGCGAGAGCGTGGACAGCGCGATGAGCGCGGAGGGCGGCGCGGAGACCAACGGCGTGGCCACGTCCGTCATATCGCACGTGGGCCGCGCGCCGCCGCTCGCCGCCAACGGCGACCACCCCGTGCACACCAATGGTGAGTCCTGCTGGTGCTCATCTCACTAACGAAGCGGGCGAGTGCGTGGACAGCGCGATGAGCGCGGAGGGCGGCGCGGAGACCAACGGCGTGGCCACGTCCGTCATATCGCACGTGGGCCGCGCGCCGCCGCTCGCCGCCAACGGCGACCACCCCGTGCACACCAATGGTGAGTCCTGCTGGTGCTCATCTCACTAACGAAGCGGGCGAGTGCGTGGACAGCGCGATGAGCGCGGAGGGCGGCGCGGAGACCAACGGCGTGGCCACGTCCGTCATATCGCACGTGGGCCGCGCGCCGCCGCTCGCCGCCAACGGCGACCACCCCGTGCACACCAATGGTGAGTCCTGCTGGTGCTCATCTCACTAACGAAGCGGGCGAGTGCGTGGACAGCGCGATGAGCGCGGAGGGCGGCGCGGAGACCAACGGCGTGGCCACGTCCATCATATCGCACGTGGGCCGCGCGCCGCCGCTCGCCGCCAACGGCGACCACCCCGTGCACACCAATGGTGAGTCCTGCTGGTGCTCATCTGCATGAAAACCAGCTCTGGAGACCAGAACCTGACTGCAGAAACATTTTCATTGCTGCATCGCACGCACTGACTCTATCAATTAATAGACAAAATCTGTCGATGGATAATTTGGTCTGTTAATTACATATTCAATGATAGCCCAGACCTCTCATCAGGGGGTTGGATCCGATTCGGATCCCGAGCACGCAACTCTAGACTTTCTAAGCTATGTGCGTTTTAGGAAACTAATAAAATTAGAAACCTCCATGCCTGAGAGTTCACCACTGTATTTTTAAAGTTTTGCGAAATCCGCCTACTTATGCTAACGTGGTGGGATGCGACCAAACCTGATAAGTGGAAGAGGAGACCCGTGCCTTGGGACATAAAAAGGGGATAAGACTTGTAGGATAACAAGTGATATAGTCGTGCGGTGTCGTGTTGCAGGCGTGGCGGACGTGGATGTGGACGCGCGGCTCAGCTGCGACGTGGACATGCCGCCCGCGCCGCCGCAGTCCGCCTGCGCCGCCGCCAACGGCACGCACGAAGGTACGCCGTGGCCCATGAGACGCATGTGACTCACGCGACTGGAACCCTCTTACTAGGGCTGTTACCTATGATAATAACATCAAGATGAGACCATCCGAACATTTTACGTAAACCTTCTTCGTACAAGAAAATGTAGAGCCATGTGTCGAAATGGGGTCTTACACTACTTTTGAATTTGATAAAAAATATTACTTTATTATAAACTAGGATAAAAATAATAACGTGCAGTGAAAGAAATATTAAAATCCAACGAAGATTTACAAAGTTACAGGCGTTTAAACTTTGGAGTGGGGGGATCTTCTATCCCTTTCTCGCAAAACGAAAATTTGTATGAAGCCGCACGAAGCTACTATGGCATTGGTAAGGTGTGACGTCACAATGTCATGTTGCTATCTCTGTCTAATCACAAATCTTTAAATGCTTATAACTTTTTTGTTATTTGATCGATTTAATTAGTTCTTTCAGTGCACGTCATTATTTTAATTCTACTTTTGGAGTCAAATACCCTATTCCTGCGAAATACTACATAGGCTTACAGCTTACTACTGACGCCGGAGGGGGTTTTGCATTTGCTCCCATAAACTGGCGACATTTTTTCGCGCGGTCCGCCAGGTCTATAGTATAGGTGTCTTTGGCTGTTACACACGTGCAAACCGAGGTGCCTGCAAGAGGAGAGATAAAAGGGCATTTTCTTGGCAACCTAGACCTCATCATTGCTTCCCATTGATTGTCGTCAAGTCATATTGGTAAATATCCCTTGCTCACATATACAAGCCTTGAGAAGCGGCCCATTTGTGGGTTATCCTTTCTATTATATTTCTATGGTTGATAGAAGATTCCTTAAAAATGTTATGGGGGTAACGGATGTTGTTATGAATTTGCCGATACCATTATAAATTAATTGAATTTTCGCTCTAATAACAATCGTAATAAAGGATAAAGTTACTAGTTCTGAAGTAAAGAAGGCGAAGGAAATTATTTCTCTCCAATTGTCCTCTCCCTCTGACACCTGTGAGAAGAGATAACACTTCTCAGACTAACGCTTTTTCCTTAGAGAGTGGTGTGAAAGAGATTAATAGTTTAATCTCTAGCGCAAATAATCTAAATCTAGCGCATCCCAAAATTGATTTTAGGATGCGCTAAATTCAGTCTCTAAAACAATAAGTACCATTATTTAGTACCTATCGCGTTATCTCAGCTTCCTTTGATCCTAGTGATTTGTTTGTATGTTTGCACGTTTGTAATAGCCCAAATATTACCATCAGATGACTTGGCAAACAGGACAAATATGGACATAATAACTTAAATGTACAATGTCATTGTCATCCGTATAGGAAAGAGTTGAAAGTCAAAAGTTTTAAGCAACCATTAAAATGGAGTTTTTATATTGTTTTGATTTTGAAACTATTGAACAATTGTGTTTCATATTGTGGTTCAATGATGTTCACAAGCTGTTCAAAGTTACTTAACTTTTAAGTTAGATTGACTATCTTCAACTCAACTTTGCGTTGCCTTCAGTCGAAGGTCATAGTAGGAATAATTATTGTACAGTACAAAAATAGAAAAAAATAGCACACAAATTATATATATTACAAAAATATAATTTTTTATACTGGTTTATTGAGGTTTATTTAAGCCGCATATTTTATAGTGTTTATCAACACAATATTTAAGATAATTTTATTTAATGATAATAATTCTTGTATTTTTGAGGTTATTTATTATTTGCACATCATTTTCATACATATTTTACATAAGTACGTATTTCGTTTTTATCAAGATGTATTATTTTTTTATCATAATTCAATATTATTTGCTCGTTGCTTTTTAGTTTACCGTTTATACTTTAATATTTAAGTGATTAATAATTTAATATTAATTAAAACTTCACCATCCCATTCCAACAGACTAAAAAAACTAGTCATTTTTATTTTAGGAGGCTGATGTTATAATATAACTAATTAATATTTATATTTATATTGATGAAACATTTATAGTCTATAATCTAATATTATGCTTGGATAAAAATTTACTAACTGATATAATTATTTACGTTAGAACGTAAAACTCAGTTACAAAGTTGAAGACGTATCAAAGTTAGTTGCTCATGCTTACAGCAAAGTAATTAAAACTCGTGTCCATTTTAATTTTTACCTTTTTCAATATGTATGTGCCAATCATATTGATTTTTAAACCTGTAGAAAGAACAATCAATCTGTTAAAGTAATTGCAAATTTACAAAAAAGTGGCAATATTATAGGTCTAAATGTAAAGGTCAATGATCCTTTTTCGTACAGTTCCTGGCGAAAAAGTCTGGCAAGATTTTAAATCGCTTTTTCTTGGCTGTAAAACTTATATCAATGAAGAAGCGAATTGAAAAAGGCAGCGATGCTTCTTCTGCATTACACGTTATTACGGTAATAGGGCACAGTACAGTACAGCATTAACTCTACTGTCTTCTTTCTTTTATTGAAAAAATTCCAATAAAACTTATCACCATTTGCTAATTCATCAAGAAGTCTTGCCGTGTGGAATGATGCCAAGTATACTGGCTGCATTATATACTGGCACCATCTACACTTGTACGAGAATGGTTTATTTACAATCCTTTTTAAGGTGTTAATTTGGTTATAAGATGGCACAAAAAGGTCAAAATATTGTTAAAAGGTGTATTGCTAAAATGGACACGGGTGTTTTGACTAATTAGTGCTTGGGTCGCGGACCAGGCAGGTTGCATGCTTAGCTTGTTTCGGCTTGTCACTGATCGTAGGCCGCATCCACACCGGCACTGGTCGCATAAGCTTGTTATGTTTATTTCCTCCGATACCACCCTAAGGCTAGTGGAGACTAGTCGCCCTGGTTGGACGAGTGGCGTGCGGTTGAATACTGCTTTTATTTTATTACTACGTTCAATATAATCGCTCGTTATGGATGAATCTCTATACTTTATTATCTAATGCTGAACATGGGTTTGGAAAAAGCCTTAAAATCTATATTACAAAACTCAATAATATTGGCAAGGGGCTCTCCCTTGATGTTTATTTATTAAAGATTTTTCTAGCGGGATTCATTATCACGATTTTTGGCGGGATGAAACAAAATGTATAAAATAAACTGACGAGGCCTCAATATTACTTTGACATTATGTTTATATATTATGTTATATTTAATTTATATTTAGTCGGATTTAGCTTTTTATGCAGCTGAAGTAATATACGTAGCCACAAATTTTTAGCGTTACCTTAGCATACATATAAAAATTGATAAATCGCTGACTATTTAAGGTCCTATATTTGAAAGTGTGAAAAGCAAAGTATCGAAATTCGCCATTGTTAAACTTGCGTCACTAGGCTTCAATCTCGACGATAACACGCTGCTTTTCGAAGATTTTAATGAAAATCGAGTTATTTCAAAATGCTTCAAGTCTGAAAACAAATAGATTTAATTTGAAAATTTGCGAATGGACATACAATATGCGTAAACCGCAGTGGTACTCACGCACGCCACTAGTCCTAGGGAAGGGTCGAGGGTAGAGGGTAGAGTAGGGTAGGATAAGGCAGGGTAACGTTGGGCGGGTTGTAGGTGGCGAGCTGGTGGTGAAAGGCATGCCCGGCGTGACGGCCTGCGTCGCGGCGCTACTGGCGACTCGCGGTGGGTATCGAGTCTGCATCAACTACCTTCCTTTGTGCGTGTTGATGTATCATACATGTTACATACAACATCGACCTTCATTTGTCCTTTCGACTCTGGTGGTCAAAAATAAAATTTGCAACACTCCGCAAAACAGATAACTCTGTTTTAGTTTAATAATTAGCCTGCTGTGGTAGTTTTTAACTATCTGCGACATATCTTGGGAAATTAGATCAATCTACTTTTGACATAAATTACATTGTAAGCAATGTTTAAAGAGGAGCACACCGTAGCATCCCTAAGCAAGTGGACTCCAGATTTTTTTGTTATAATACCCGGAAGGAGGTATTTTTCTACAGTCCGCCCGGATGGATACCATCGCAGTATTAGATCAACTATTCTTAAGCAATAATTGCGAAGCAATACAGTGTTCCCGTTTAAAGGGAACATTGGGCAATTACAGGAACTTAAGAACTCAGCAGGGCGATCGGCTAAAAATGTATCAATCATTAAAGTCACGAGTGTTGACCAATCACAACGCTGAAAATCACGTTTTGACATTGATACAGTTTTTTAATGATTGATACATTTTTAGCCGATCGCCCTGCAGGATTCCGAGCATCGTAAATTGCTATACAGTCTTGAGACGCGCTGCGTCTGACGTGCACAGGCGTATCACTTACATGAGGTGAACTACTTGGTATTCTCGCCATTCTTTGTTAAAGAACTGGCTTTAAATTATTATCATTGCGAGTGATTTTCTATTACCTGAAGGGATGCCCCTTTCTTACATTCCAAAGATCTTCACTTGAACTTCAACAACAAAAAAAGAAAAACTGTTTCATAGAATCACAGATATGCATTTTTTTTGCGGAGTTATAGCAAATTATTTATTTGTCCATCATGCATCATAGTTTCGCAAGTTAACGCTTGCTTCTGCCTAAAAATCACATCCAAATCGATTTTCATTTCTTGTTTTCATGATCTTTGTTTTCCTTGTTCCTCAAAATTAGTGTCAGTTTTTAATCCAATACCAATTACAATAACAGTGTTTTAATAGCACAATTTTCGTTGATTTAAGTTTTTAAGGCAGACTAAATTTTTTGTTTCATCTCTTTATTTTGACCATCTTAAAGGCAAATGTCAATACCATTGAACTTGGCTATGCAAATCATTTTATGGACTTTTTTTGGCACGTTGTCGTCTTTCTATCGCACATGCGCGTAATCACTTAAATCGTTCGTTGGTCATTATTTTTAGTTGCCTTATCCAGATTTGTCTCTTTAATTACCAGAAATATTTATAATTCAAATAACAAGGAAGGTATGTACGATTATTTTCTTATGGTGTAATGTTTCTGTGATTTATTTTTTTAGTAGCTTTAGTATGTTTTGTACGTCTGTACGTTTAACAAAACCTCTCGTACTGTACTGTACATATTTGTGAAGTGCACAATATTACAATCCATTTCTAGCTTCTAATAACAGTAATAACAATAAAAGAAAATAAATATACTGGACTTTCCCCCACCTAGGTACTTGTACTATCAAACTTGCTATAAAATTATAACTTGGGGAATTGGCAATTCAAGATGGATTCCCAGTTCATCAGATCTCGCTTGATTTTACGGGGCTGATTTTAATTTATCCCAAAACAAAAATAAAACATTTTTATTTTCGCGAAGTTTTGCGTGGACTGTAGTTAAAGTGGCGGCATGAACGTTTTGCGAGGACGCTAAGCAGTGTTCGAGGGAATCAAGAGTACACATTTTCCTAGCCTTACTGTAAAATGTTTAAAATGGTGAAAAAAGGCTACGTAGTGAAGAAAAGATTTGCGAAGAATGCGTGTGGCTGCGCTCAGCTTCCTCGTATATTTCTCGTGGAAGCAATATCTCTCACACGGTGTCTGCACACGGCTCAATAAAATGGTAAAGCAACCGCCTGTTGCGCTCTCAACCGTCCCGTTTATACGTTTTATTAACTCGCGTGCAGGGAGACCGTATATCATGGAATTAATAAGTACTTCGTACAACTGGAAAGCTTACTTCTAATAATTTAACAATTAAAATGAACCTTATTCCTATGTGATTAAAGTATTTTTTTAAGTAACCAATATCTCATTATAGAAATGAGCCCGAGCGAGACATCTTTTTTCTTGGTGTGTCCCTCTCGCACAATGAATAGTGAATGGTTTAACATCCGTGTGAACTAGGGTGACTACACTTGAAACTACTTATCATGGAATGGTACTTGCCTGGTACACCAAGGAAAATAAAATTGAAGCGCGAGGTAAAAAAATCGAAAGCATAAAATCAAAAGAGATAGAGTAGTTTAAAGTCACTTTAAAAAGTGACACGTTTAAAGTCACTTTTTTTTAAAAAGGTGTAAAAATATTAAGAGGTATGACAATCTGTCATAACAAACTGTTATCTAAATATTCATCAGCAGTTGACCAAAAAAAATAGGACAAAGGCATGAGATACAGTAACGACTTAAAATCTCTTGCTCTGACTTTTTATTTTTCTTTTATTTATTATTAGTAAGTATCCACATTGCTTATTAGATGATGAGACGCAAGAGCGGTGTGTGCTAGTGTATATATATTTTTCATTTTATTTAGATTAGGTACAAACAATCCTGTCAAATCCAAAAGAAGAATGGTTACACTACTTTGAAAGAGTTTACCAAGATTTATGACCTCTCCCTCGGCGCGTGTTTCGATACACAGTAAGCCTTCCAGTTGTACGAAGTACTTATTAATTCCATGCCGTATATACTATCACTCTTATTTTCCTTGCACGTCTGTAGTAAATATGATGTTTTTATGGATGAATGAAATGGGATGGTAATTCATGTATGTTTATTGGCTTTGTGTTATATATTTATCTATCTACTATTAAGTTTATATCGTAAACGTTTCATAATGTGTACATGTTTCATTAATTGTCATTTTTATTAACGTATATATTACACACATACACACATTTTGAGAATAGATGTACACAATATATGTAGAGCTATTAATTTAATCATTTTTCTTTTTGTTTCGATGTCACACTGTTTCATGCGAATTCTGACCGAGTGTTTCTTTTCTTTTCCGAACCTTCAACTAACTGGAACTGTCGTGAATGAAATGTTTTATGTTTAAGATACTGTTTGAATATTGGTCTAAAATTAATGAAGACAATATAAGATTTTGATTTTATTGATTTTGTGACATTTAAAAAGAAATGGGTACAAAATTATTATATCCCACTTCTGATGTTACTTTTTAGAAGTCTCAAAAATGCTGCATTATCAAGGATTACACGATTACCTTTTCCAAAGTCCCAGCTTCTTGCTGGTTCCAAGAATTTGTGTAATTTCAAAATCTTATTAATTTTAGACCAGCGTTCATGGATCGATTACACTAAGTTTGCACTTCCCGTCTTTCCGCTTGCATTACCGCGCTCGCTGCTGCGTGTTTGCGGATTGGGTACAGCCGATATGACGTCATTGATGTGCACACTTAGATGCTCTATGCGATGGCAGGCGAGCCTTATATTTATGACGTATACTCATCGAATTGTTGAAAAAAGGATCTTTAGAAAGTGGGTATACAAAATAAATAAATATGCACACAACAAAACGTCGCCTGCCATCGCGAGATAGTTTGTCAGTAATCGAATTACATGTATATTGACGTCAACTCATTATGGCTAACGGTGTTATGTGTGCGTGAGTGTAAATATACTTCACGCGGACATAGACATGACAAGAAGAGTTGATCTTAGTATATGACATTGTACGCTGCAGAGGGAGAGGGCTGCGGCTCGCGCGCGTCCGTGGAGCGCATGCTCGCGTTCGGGCGGGAGCTGTACGCGATGAGCCAGAAGCTGCGACAGGACCACTACCACAAGTCCATGTTGGAAGTGAGTATATGACATTGTGCGCTGCAGAGGGCGAGTATACGTATATTACGAGAGACTACATTGACTCTTCACTTTGCACTATCAATTAACTGTTACCGCTCGTATTACTAAATCAAGACTGCATTACTAAAACAAGACTCGATCAAGACTGACCCCGTTCTCCCCGTTTCGCCCTTTTTATACCTTCCTTCCCATCCTTTGCACAAGTAAATAAACGGAAGTGGCGCCACTGCGCGCGAAAGTGGCGACACCGCGCGCGTAAGTGGCGCCGCCGCGCGCGTAAGTGGCGCCGCTGGCCCAATGCTGCCATCTGCGTGACCGTAAACAAGGCTAGTCATGGGCGACAACACGTATCAAAATTATCACGCCGACGGGATTTGAACCCGCGTCCCCAGTAGCTAGGTGCGTTTACGCTACGGGAGCCAATGACGCCGAGACGATAATTTCGATACGCATTCTATTCAGCCCTTAGGCGGAACTGTGGTGCCATCTATTAAGAAACTTTGCAGTTTCAATCATGTTTCCAAGACCCATCATTTCAACTGGAACTCACTTTGCTCGATAGCTAGGTAGGGAACGTGAGTTCAAATCTTGCCAAGTGAGATAATTTTGATACATATTCAATAATAATGTACAGGAATATGACATCCAGTGTTTAAAATACTATAACAAACTTTTTCTTATAGTGTCTATGCCACGGATGTGGCATAAGTAAGATCAGTCGTGGTGAATACGACCCAAAGGCTGAAGTACAGTTTTTGTCCTTTGTGTGAATCAGACCGATGTCACACTGACCCCTATTATACTAGTACGCTGGACTGACTGTCAACGTAAAAATGAAAACACTTGATTTTCGTCATTTTGGCGCTGATTGTTGCGTGACCAGGCGTGAGCGTCCATGGAACTAAAATAAAATAACATTCAAAACGACGGTCACTAGCAACAAATTTCAATTTAGTACCGTGGACATTCGAGGGGCGCTTCATAAAAAAAAAGAACTGTCAATTGTATAGAATGTTTCATTCAGCATACTAGTATAATAGAGATCAGTGATATGATATGAGCAGGACAGATTTATTTGTTTTGCTAATCCGCTACTTGAAAATACTTTCTTCTGAGACACTTTCTTCGACGCACGTTTCGTCTCGACACCGGGACATCCTCAGATGTTGACATTCGCATTGTGAAGTCAACATCTCCCGATGAAAATTGTGTGTGGTGTTTCATGTGGGTAGTATTCCTGCATATTGTACCATACAGAATCTTTTCAAGTATCGGATTATAAGCAAAAAAAATAATCTGTCCTGCTATTTATGGATTTTCGCAAAATAACACCTGCTTCGATTCAATATCAGTGATTATAAATGAAAAGTGTATCAAAATTAACGCTGTCAACGGGATTCGAACCCGTGATTACCCGTGATTAGTTGGTGAACCGTAGTTTCACAATAGATGGCTCCGCGGTCGGCCTATGACTGGAAAAACAATGTGTATCGAAATTATCGTGCCAACAGTATTCACTATTCGCTACCATAGCTCAGTTGAAAGAGCGTCCACTCGCGACATATGGTGGTCACGGGTTCGAATCCCGTTGGCAGCGTTAATTTTGATACACTTTTTATTTATAATTATACCTAGTGTGTGAAGTTCTATATCAATAAAGTAAATATCAGTGATATTATCCCATGTACTATTGTCATGGTGTGGTGGTGACGATGATCGTTGTCGCAGGACGCGTTCAGCCTGCTCGCGTACAGCAACCCGTGGGACAGCCCCGTGGGCTGGCAGCTGGAGCCCGTGCGCCGCGAGGCGGTGTGCGAGGCGCTCAACTCCGCAATACTCGGTGAGACACGCGTGCCTTGGTTCAACGGTTCACATTTACTAGGTGGAAGAACTTTCTGGTATTGACCGTTCGGATGGGTACAATCGCAGTTTCAGATATCTGCTTGAAATTACAATTGCGAAGTATTACCAGGCCCGTGACACTCAGTACAAATAACATAACTTAACTACCTACACTACTACTAAAATGCCGGCCCTATAAGTATTCATTTCTATGTGTGAGTAAATGTCATCGTAGCCCTTTAGGGCTGGCAAAACTCGACCTGTCCGTGGCGACGACGCGACCGATGCACAATGCCACGGTGACAACTTGCAGCCCGCTGTAAAACATTAGAATTGCGGTACAAATACAATACTTTGTTTAGTTATTTCATGAAAACTTATTATATTTCATTGTGTTTATATATAATTTTATTAATTTCTAAGGCTAAAATTAAAACAGAATTCTTCATTGACCTGTACTTTGGACTTCCACAAATTCCGTATGGACTATGGATTTTTAGCGATAAATAGATAGTAATGTGTTAATGAAAGTTAATATATATATCATTCCAATTTGCAGCCAAATCGGTACAGTACGTACCTAGTTGCGGCATGGAAGAGTTACAAACATCCAAACCCACAAGCTTTCATATAATTCATATTCATTAAACAATAGGATATTATAATGGGATACTTATAAAAATCACTGCAAAAATAATTACCGTTCCTTGCCCATATGTATGATTTTTTCATTTGTCAAGCACAATCTGAGAAAACTTTATTAATCATCCGTTTTTTTATAAATTTTACTACTTAATAAAAAAATTGTCATCTAAAAAGGTATGCTTTTATTTACAATCAGTAGCCCTATGATGATAAAGTTATGAATTTGTGGCAAACCTATTGAAATAACGCACTCGCGAGACTGCGCCCACGAGTACCACCCGACGCGTCGCGCTCGGCCTTTGGGGTAATACATTGACGGGAGGGTGTGAATGTCCCTTCTTTACGTTAGTAATATTATATATTCGTTGGTATTACTGTGTTTTTGTTTGAAGGGCACTGTAGTCGGTTGTGTCTTGTAGAGCACCCATGCGATGTACTGATTACGGCTACTGTGCACGAGTGCACCAATATCACGAAAAATATCTAGTGAGGAACATAAAATCAGCTTCAAACTTATAATACGAATATGAAATCTTCTTAGGAAATTATGTGAGAACGACGTATTAGTCGTTATCGTGATCGTAAACGAATTCTGCCACATGATTGGCTGGAAACAACAGATTCTGCCAATCGGCGCTCAGAATTTGTTTACGATTACGATAACAATGAATACGCAGTTGACGATGACCAGAGAAAGGGCGAAGAAGAAGATTCTGGAGCCTTCCGATGCGGCGCGGTTGCGTGTTAAAAATGTAAAGTTATGATTATTTAGTTTAGGGCATCTGGAAGAGATCTTCATTTGTAGCGATAACATGTCCTTGTAATTTGTAAATGTCCTTTCTGTGTTTGTGTGTAGTTGTGATTTTCTGTACTAAATAAATAAACATCTAGCAGGACAGATCAATTTGTTTTGCTATTATCCGCTACTTGAAAGGATTCTGTATGGTGCAATATGCAGGAACACTACCCACATGAAACACCACACACAATTTTCTATCACTTTCTTCGACGCACGTTTCGTCCCGACACCGGGACATCCTCAGGAGATGTTAACTTCACAATGCGAAATCGTAGAGTTCTACGATGTGTGGTGTTTCATGTGGGCAGTGTTCCTGCATATTGTACCATACAGAATCTTTTCAAGTAGCGGATTATAGCCAAACAAATTAATCTGTCCTGCTAATTATGGATTTCCGCAAAATAACGCCTGCTTCAATAAATAAACATGTGTGTGCGCAGAGTGGCAGGACATGCAGTGGGTGTCGCCGGTGGAGGCGTGCGTGTCGCACTCGCGCGAGCTGCTGCGGCGCATGGCGCGCGCGTCGCTCGGCGCGTGCGCGTTCGCAGACCTGCCCGCGCTGCTGCGCCGCTGACCCCGCCGCGCGCCCCGCGCCCCGCGCGCACCCCGCGCACCGCCGCCCCGCACCCGCCCCCCCCGGCCCGTTCAGCGAGCGAAATAGCGTCGGTCTCTTTTCACTTTAGTCTAGGATCCCGCTATACAACGACCTTCACCGAGCTGTTTATTGGATGAAAACTATTTTATATCCAATTTAATATGTCAATAAATATATCGCAAGTGGGTTGCCTAAAAAATTTCAGTCCAAGGTATGATTAATTAAGAATTTTAAAAAAAACCATTGTAACATGGACTCCTATTTGATACAGTTTAGTTGACTTCGTAGATCAAATTAGATTGGATGTTATAACTAGTGCTTTTTGCCAGAAATACTTTCCTGGCTGAGGAAAGTATTTCTGCTCTATATTTTTTGACAAAAGAAAGTTAACGTATAATAAAATCGTAGGTAAATAAGCACAATTGCAATTTGCAACCTGAATCGCTCATCCAATCTAATTTGAACTAAGATGTCAACGGAACTCTAACAAATAGGAGTTCATGTTACAATGGTTTTTTTTTAATTCTTAATTAATCATATCCCTGGACTGAAATTTTTTAGGCAACCCAATTGCGATATATTTATTGACATATTTAATTGGATATAAAATAGTTTTCATCCAATAAACAGCTCGGTGAAGCTCGACCTTACTTGGGATCCCCTACTACTTGCTTCATTTGGCAACATGGCATCGGGACCCATGGCGTAGAGTGGCGACAAAACCTTTCCGCCCGCAAACGCTCTCCCCTATGACTAGGTACTTCCGTTTAATTCTCTTAATTTAAAAACTTTCCTTCCATAAAACGACGGAAACGAGTAACCGGAAACCGGAGAATTCGACCAAAAATCGCGCGCGTCATGGTAACAATGTTACACCAATTGGTATTTTGTGTAACATTGTTACCATGACGTATTTTCTGTTAACATAGGGTAAGGATGTTACACATCTTGCGGGACTGCTGTAAGGCTCGTCCTTTTTTCGATTAATACAGCTGGTTACATAGTTAAATTAAAAAATAAAATTCGATGTTTCTCATCTAAACTTGCGATGGCTTAATTTTTTATCCACGAAGGAACGGAGTACGGCGCATGCGTTTAGGCCCTTAGGGTGAGAGACCGTTTGTTTCTTACAAGCATCTATTTATGGCGAACTATGGAGACCGTCCTATAGTACTGCTTCAGTCTGTTTCACTCTGTACAGTACTGCTTCAGTCTGTTTCACTCTGTACAGTACTGCTTCAGTCTGTTTCACTCTGTACAGTACTGCTTCAGTCTGTCTCATTCTGTACAGTACTGCTTCAGTCTGTCTCACTCTGGTTCCTCACTACTGCTATACACATCTCATGTGCCAGACAGTGTTCGTAGCGTGCCTTTTGTAGTTCCGCTCGTCCCGGAGTCTGTTGGCAATCAAATCTCGTGTTTTAAATATATGACAATTGACACACTTTCGGCTTTTTGATTGAGCTGAAATTTTGTATGTCCGTGTAAAAGGTGTGACTTAAAAAATTACCCAGAATGAATACGAAATTAAATGGTTTACAATTTTTTTGGCAGAATACTTACACTATGGTACATACTAAAAACTATTGTTGGTCCTGAACAAATTATAAGACAAACAAATGCATTATGTAAACAAAACCCTGTGTATATATTAGTAAAGATTTTTTTAATGAACACCTAAGAAAGATGTTATTTTATTTGGTTTGATTATCGATTCTATTAATGCAGCTGACGAGATCCTACGGGGTTTTCTTTACATACTGTATAATTTCCTTCTGTGACAAAATGATACATATGGTCACGTGACAACGCTATACGTATTTCGTAAGCGTATGACAGAAACATGTAAAATATCGATTATCTACTAGAAAGACGGGTATAATCTAATTGACAAAAAAGAGGGGGATAAACGATTTGTAATATATACCAATTTGTAATAATGAATTTAGCTA
This sequence comes from Coenonympha glycerion, assembly GCA_963855885.1. Classification (NCBI taxonomy): domain Eukaryota; kingdom Metazoa; phylum Arthropoda; class Insecta; order Lepidoptera; family Nymphalidae; genus Coenonympha; species Coenonympha glycerion. Next base: position 495,259 of record OY979646.1, read on the forward strand.
ACTATAGCTCTTACGCCAATGTAAATAGCAATCGATTTAGTTCGAGCGCCGTGTGGCTATACAACGCAAAGACGATGCCTTACCGACTGAGCTGCGAGCGTGCCAGACCAACTACGACTTAATACTATTAGCGCCAAGGCACAGAATATAATAATACTACAGTGCGACAGCTATTTTGGCGCGTGGCCAAAGTCTGAACTAACGCCGCTATCTTGTGCTACTGTTTGATAGTCCGCTCTGTCAGTATATCACTATTGTATGTTATGTTGTTTTTGCTTACTATTAACTATTTTAAACTAAAATTGAAGTAAAATTGAGGAGAATTTATTTTATGGCTGCCTTTGTTTTGCAACAGCGCCCTCCTTCAAGTGCCAAGAGAGCCTTGTCGGACCTAACGGTACGAAAGGCTCACTCCGCAAGATGATTTAAATAAATAGCGACCCGAGTGACACAAAAAGTGCAATTCAGTTCGCAATAGCGCCTGGCTCCACCTCCACTAAACACCTCATGTTGATCTGATCTCTCTTTCTATCGCGTAACTTTATCTCTTTCGACTTACTAAAGCTGTCTCGTAATCGTGTAATAGACCATATTATGGGAACTAACGCGTGCAACCCAGCCGGCGCGCGCCAGCCGTCTGAAATCGGTCCGCCGTGAAGGCTACTTGCAGCTTGTTCGATCACGTGATAAGTGAGCGTGGCCTGGCCAATGGCATTTTTCGTATGTGTACACAATGAACGACAGTTTTAGTTAAGTTAGGTAAACTATAAATTATAGAACAAAATAATGTACTATGTTTTTGCAGCATATCAAAGCAAGAAATATCGCGACAGCATATGTCTAACTATTATAGTTATGTCACAATAAGTGTTTTTTTTTCATTTCAAAAAGTAGAGTATAAATGCCACCGCTATAAAAGCTCTTTTATTTATACTTTGGAATTAATCCTTATCAAAATAAATGACTTCATATTTAAGTCTGCTTCAAGAACATTATTCAATTTGGTTATTCCATTCGAAAGAATCACAAGTTTAAAAATGTTTGTTATTTGAAAAATGTCGCATGGTCGCCGCCGCTCAGTTAGACCACCACCATAATATTAGGATGTAGGCGTCACTGTGGTACGGGACGGGGGTCAATGTTGAGAAATAAAGAGAAATAATAATACAAATAAAAAATCGGCCAAGTGCGAGTCGAACTCGCGCACCAAGGATTCCGTACTATATTACAAAAAGTTAAATCAGAAGGCCCGGTTGCCACCAAAGCAGAGCTCCTCTCCTCTGAGTTTCGGAGATATCAAAATGACGAAATCTAATTAGTTACTCAAACACAGCTCCGCTCCGCTCTGCTTTGGTGGAAACCGGGCCTAATAATCACTTTTTTACCGAACCGCAAACTTAACTTTGTTTTTATGAGGTTAATTGCTAATACCAAAATAAGTTTAATAGATATAGAGTAGATATTAATTTTCCCGTAAAATATACATTGATCCCTATTAATCATGATTATTTCAGAATTTTCGATTGGTAAACTTTGGAGATAAGGGGGGGACGGTACTTTTTTCGACAGTTTGCTTAATAAATCAAAAACTTTCGGGCATAAAAATAAATAAAAATCGGCTTTAGAATACACCAGTTGCGGGGTATCTTTCATATGATACCCCACTCAATATTTTGACCTGGTTTGCCCCCTTTGTAAATAAAAAAAAAATCGATTTTCAATTTTTTATGATTGCACTGACGGCGGGCCATTATTATCTAAACCTATTCCAAATTTCATGTCGATATCTTTAATAGTTACTGAAATAAAACGTGGTGACACACAGACAGACAGACAGACGGACAGCAAAGTGATCTTATAAGGGTTCCGTTTTTTTCTTTGAGGTACGGAACCCTAATAATACCCGTGCGAAGCCGGGGCGGGCTGCTAGTGATTTATAATGAGTTGTAGCGCGAATAACGAAAGAAAGATTGAATTCGGTGGATGGAGGTGTTTTGATTGGAATTGGCCTTGATAGTAACTCGACAGAGTGCAGCGGCGCTTCAATTAATAATAATGAACATCTTATTACAAATTGTTACTATTTAAATATCGTTGATGCAGCATATTATGGAATTTGGGGTATTTTGTGGTTTATTTTAAAGTAAATTAAAGAAAAATAAACTCTCATTGTACAATAATAAAAATTAATTGTGCGGTCTGTGGAGATGTCGTTTCGAATTTTTATCGCTTAGCATAGCTCCGCTTTAACCATTTGTGATGTACTTTATGATATTGTCTGAACAGAGGGTCAATTTAAAAGCTACCCTCAATTTCAAAGTTTTTGCACGGGCACAATTTTGAGACGTTTGGGGTCAAAAAGGTTGCAATAACTATTTAATGTCGAGGAAAAAAAATTCTAGCTGCTAAATATGAATAAGTGTTTGTATGTAACTAGTTTTTTTTTGTATGTATCGAGTCAACTGGAGGCTTTGTTATGTAGTCTGGTGTAAGCTTCAAGGTGGCTGAAATGCTAGTGTAGAGCGACGCAATATCTGTCAAACGCCGCTAGTTCTGACCAAGGAGTTTGCACCGTACTGTATTCGACTGTAAAGATCATTATTCCGTGCACCATTTTACACGTAAGTTTTAGAATTAGATATCGTATGCTTTCTTCAGGCGTGCGGAAATATGGTCTTTACTGCATCTCGTAGCAAAGTGGAAATTTTATTTTTGAAATAAGTTTATTAGTTGATAAGTTTTTTACGGCATAGGAAGATGGCGTCTGTGACACTTTTGTTAGTGATGCAAAATAAAAAGTGGTTGAAACTTTTTAATACATTATTATATAAATATGTAATAACTAAATATAATTTATATATATTAATTGATTTATAATGTCGTATATATTTAAAGTGTGCTCGTGCTGTTAACGAAAACGGACGTTGTGATAAATGATTTTAATTGAAAAAAAAAGAAATCTTCGAATGTAGTTATTGTTCTGTGATGCGATGTCACAGACTATGCGTTGTGTATATTTACGCGTGTAACATAGATAATATTGATATAAAGCCTGTATGTTTGGAAAATTCCAACTATGTAATCAATTCTATCAAACAATAAATCGAAATTATTATTTCTCTCTCTTTTATTTCCAATCTGTTATTAGCTAAGCGAACAAAGGTACTAATTTAAAATTTTGTTGAGATAATGTAAACTTCAAATGAGAACAAAATTAGAAAAGTGAAAGCTTGTGAGTTTGTGAGCTTGGGTGTTTGTTACTCTACGATAGTACGATACCACAACTACTTACCCGATTTAGCTGAAACTTGAAAAGTAGGTAGCAGATAACTCGAACAAAAATATAGGTTACTTTTTAACAAACACAGTATTGAAAATTAATTAACGCAAGTGGAGCCATGGGCCATGGAAACTAGTAAGTAAGTTTGCATCAGCTCACTGGCCACTCTGCTTTTACATTTTCTCATACGTACATTTCTCAGGTACATTTCTACGTGCTACGTGATAGATAATTAATATATTGAGAGTACAGTGTACATGGCTTATTTTTACTGTCTTGTTGTCTAGTATGCAGATTGCAGAATGAAGTGATTCGTGGGGATTCAGCAACAGGTCAGCAGACTAGACTAGGCATCTATCGGCCAGGTTTCTACCGTGGAAAGACTAACCCCCTTATTCATAAAGGTACAATAGCAGTGGAATAGTTATATACTGTTTTGTCTTTGTTTGTCAACAGTATTTTGACTTGCGAAGGAAAGAGAAAAAACATAGAATAACTATTCCACCGGTATTTCACGTTTATGAATAAGGGGGAAAGACTTTGCACACGTTTAAATTCACTGTCAAAAAATATATAAAATCAGGGCTAAGTACCTACTATAACCATTGATTCTTGGAATGATAGGAATATGCTTCCATCTCACGAGATATCTTAACGATAACTATGTACGGATGTACCTAATAATGTTTCATACTTTATAAGAAAACTTGAGTACATGTCATTTTAGAAAAGAGGAAGTGCCATAGAGTAATTCGTATATATGCAAGTGCCGAGTTTCTTGCCAGTAATTCTCTGTGCAAATTGCTTTCCGAACCTGGCGGTTGAAGTTTGACTTTACATAAGAGCCTATTAGTTAGGCCTATGTGGAAAATAAAGGTTTTCATTTTTATTTTCACAACCGAGTAAAGAAATATCATGTAACCATAGGGAAGAAAATTATATTATGTATGTAGGTATTTTCTTGACTTGTAAATTAGGACTAACAGTTAACAACAGACGGAAACAGTGGATTAAGTATCAAAGTTTGTAGAACTGACTCTGAGAACAATATTATAACGGTTTGTTACAAAGAACGATTTAAATTCAAAAGGTAAACTTCCAGAAAATGCAAGCAAACTAGGAATTTACTTTTCATTAAAAGTTAAATGCACATAATTACAAAAGTCGGCGACGCTCGGAGGTTTAAGAATTTAGTTAGATATTTAAATGTGGCCGAGTTTAGGTCTCCGCTGACTCGACCCTCATTAAAATGTAAATGTTAGTAGTTGAGAATACTTTGACGGGCTCTCGGTCGAGAAACGTGGCAGCACTATGTACCTACCTAATGACTTGTATTGTAAATAGCTAATTTTATCTTAGAATTTCGATTATCTGCAAATCCATGATAATACCTAATAGGTGTGTACAGTCGAACCTGAGTAAGAACTGGGTAAGTGAGAAAACTATTAGTGAGAGTATTTGCCAGGGGCCGTACCACCATCTCTTATAGCAGTATTATTGCAATACTTTTTTTAAATGTTAAAAGTCTTTTTTAAAAGCATGTGGATGCGAGGTTTCAGCCATGGCAATTTACTTGTCATCCAAGCGACAATAATAATGATTATACGTCATATCTACCGCCAAGTATTAGTATTCTCGTATATTTAAGTATCAATAATTATTATAAGTATACTCGCTTAGGCCTATGCACAGTGTTAGGCCCGGTTTCCATCAAACGAAGCGGAGCGGAGCTGTGTTGAGTAACCAATCAGATTTCGTAGACTCATACCCCAGAATAATATATACTTAGACTCGGAAATTCGGGAAAAACGTCAGTGATTCCCACTAGGTTTTGTAGAAATTTATAATTTCTATAGCAGTCTATAACTACTAGTAGGTACCTACAGTATACAGCTCGGTATAAATTTTTTTAGCGAACTTCTAAAGTATAATATATCCAGTGGTTTTGTTTAAAAATTGAGTGAAGAACTGCGTACGGAGAGAACAATACACATAAAACCTAAATGCCACCATAAATGATGCGATGTAAAAACAAGCAGCGACGTAATTTTCAACCACTTCAATTCTAACATTAATCTCACATTACCTATTGCACTTCCATCGAGCTACTCGGGAGGCTGGTGTTTTGCGCAACCCGAGTGCCGCAAGTTACTTTCGCAGTACTAACAGTTAGCTGTTTGAGCAATGCTCCTCTCAATGCACTCACCACTCCATGCAGCATTCATGATTAGTGTGTACTGTGTGCCGATCTAGAGAGCTTGGTCGTACCGAGTTCGGTGGCTCCCGGATAGTTTGCGAAACATTTTGAGATTAGGTAGCTGTTGTGGATTACGGTGGTATGTTTGCTTGAACGTTTGCTATGGTTAAAAGGGATGTGATTTAGAAACTACAAGTAGCCTTACATATTGTGTCAACTAAAAAATCCTTTAGCAGTTATCGCTTTTATTTTGGGATCGACCGTTCTTTAGTGTGAATGACCAGTGTGAATCCAAATTCCTTAAAATAAGGAAAAGCTTTTTAAAAGCTTGTTATTATTTAACAAAAGAATTACAGCTACTTATACCTAGTAGCTATTTCCAGCAGAAATGAAGCAAAATATAAAACAACGTATAAGTTCTATTAGGAGAAAAGTAACCCATAAAACATGAAGATAAAAGTTTTGGAGATAAAGCTGTTGTTCCTGCTAATCATCAGTGTGGAATTGTCATGGGGCACATTCACGCCCGTGGTGGAGACACGTCAGGGCCAGCTGCGAGGGCTTCGAAGTACCGGGTACTATCGGTACTTTGGTATACCCTATGCGACCAGCGAGAGGTTTCAGGTAATTTTTTTTTTGCTGAAACTCTATCTTTTTCGTGCACATCAAATTAGTTGCCTGCAATCTCACCTGATGCTGTCAATGAATTTATTGGATTAACTTGAAAGGGTAAGCCGTATTTAGTAAACCCGGTATAAGTTAAAACATTACCTATAGCAATAGGATTAGAAACAGATGCTAAACAGCTTCGACCCACTTCTAGACACGGGTCTCTCATAATGAAAAAGGTTTGTCCATATTATGGCCGTTACGCTACGCAGGTGCAAATTGTTTAAAAATCTTCAAAAGCATTTTGTATAATTTGTCCGGAATGAATATTCTTTATATTGTTTTCCTCCGCTATTAGCAATTACCTAATATTTACATGTCATTGCAAAAGCATATAACTTAGAGGTTACGTAGGGTTTAGTTAGGGTAAAAGCAGACCCCCGAATATGAAGCTGAGGAAGTAACAAAATATAGAGAATACTAAGTATTACTGCTTATGTGCTGGTGCCAAGAATACACTTTGCATATTTGCGAAAAACAGCTGGGATGATTCGTTGCACAATAAATGAGTCAGCCCGTCACCGCATAACTGATATGAAGGTCATGGCGTTTAGCAGACGATCGATGGTGAAATGTCTCAGAGACACAAAACCGCCATGGTCACGGGGCCCTGACCTCATCTAGTTTACCTAATGAGGGTTAGTGTTACAAGACAACATATTTCGTAAACTATTACAAAGTACGACTCAAACTACTACTGTACTGGGTTAAAAATTCCACGAGAAAAGTAACTTTTGCATCCCTTTTATACAAACAAATTATTTATCGCTATCTCTAACTGGACTTTTTTATCACAAATTTATTTAATTACAGCTCCCCAAAGAACCGCCAAAATGGAAAGGAGTCTTCAACGCGGTCAACCCATTTGGAAGGTGTCCACAAAAAATATCATTCTTTATCACCGGCGCCGAAAACTGCCTGTACCTCGATGTTTACACTCCTAACAATGTGAAGCCTTCAACCAAAGCACCTGTCATGGTGTTTTTCCACGGTGGAGCATATTATAAAGGGAGTAAGGAACTCTATGATCCAGAATTTCTAGTCACCAAAGGGGCAGTCGTGGTCATAATTAATTACAGGCTTGGAGTGCTTGGGTTTTTGTGTTTAAATGGAATATCCAATCTGGGCTTGAGAGATCAAGTAGCAGCTTTGAGATGGGTGAAAAGGAACATCGCAAAGTTTGGGGGAGATCCTGACAACGTCACACTGTGTGGTCAAAGCGCTGGAGCCAGTTCCGCTTCATTGCATTTATTGACGGAACTGAGTAAAGGATTATTCCACAAAGCTATACTAATGAGTGGAACAGCATTGTCTACGTGGGCGTTTAATGTAGAGCCATTTACAGCAGCTCTGGAAGATTCTAGAAAACTCTCCTCTTCTGTAACAGAAGAGGATGTGTTTACTACTTTTGCGCAGGCAGATTTGCGTTCGCTTATAGAGGCAACTCACGACACTTCGGTTAATCCACGATTTTTTAAGTATTCCCCATGCGTCGACGCAAATGTTTCCCAACCATTTTTCAAAGATACTCCTTACAATATCCTGAAATCTGGCAAGTTCAATCAAGTGCCACTGATGGTGGGCTATACTGACAACGAAGGTGGTTTCTTCTATAGATTGTTGAGCGAGAAGTCGGTCAGTGACCTGAGCGATCATTTCACTGAGAGATTGCCCTGTGTGTTCTCGTGGTGTTCCATAGAAGAGAGAAAAAACATCGGGAGAATGATCCGTTCACATTATTTTGGTGAAGGATATTTAGATTACCATACCTCTGTTAGAGGTCTCATAAAGTACTACTCTGACTGGATAGCATATGGATCTATAAACGCATTCTCGAAGGTTATGACGCAATTTTCGGACCAGCCCGTATTTAACTACCAGTTTTCGTACGAAGGCAACAGAAATTTCGGGAAATTCATCGCTGGAACCGATTTTAATGGAACGACGCATGCTGGGGAAATATTCTACATGTTCAAACCTGCGGGAATATCGCTACCTCTATCGAAGCAAGACGTAATCGCGATCGATCGATGGACAACGCTGATTTTGAACTTTATGAAGTTCGGGTGCGTACATTTTATAGGAACATAATATTTTAATTTACTAAAATAAGTTTGTCTGCGGCCCGCCTGCGTGAAATATTGTTCCCTTTATTTTTCAAAATTGGTCCGGTAGAAGTTACAAACGTACGAACCTACCAACTTATAATTCTTCGTTAATCATTTTAGTAAAATAATTGTTGCCCGTAACATCGTCGTTCCAGTCTCGTGGATAAATAGCCTCTGGCTAGAGGAAATGTGTATTTTCTGTTATCAAAACATCTAATAAAACTCTGTCTTAGTCCGCTGTTTTTTATAATTTCTTTAAAAAGCGGCTCTACATTAATTAGGCCTTTTACGAGAAGCTTTTAAATAGTGAAACATTTGTAACTCGATTTTCAGAATTTCTGTTTTAAATTTCCAGGAAACCAACGCCGAAGAAAACCGAGCTCCTCCCTGTGCGCTGGCGACCAGCGGGCGCCAACTCGTCCAACATCCTCGTGTTTAACAGGAGCATGTCCGCGATCCGCCGGCCCCGCAGAGACCAGCGCGGCAGCTTCTTCCTCAAGATGCTCTGCACCTACGGCAGGAGTGGCTACGTGCCGTGCGACAGTCTACAAATGTGTAATAGATAGAATTTCGTCGTGGTGAGACAGTCTCGCGTAGCTCAATTGGTTGAGCACCCAGCCGCGATAGCTGGGGGACGTGGGTTCGAGTCCCACCGCGAGTGAAATTCTGATGCATATTAAAATTTATAGGAATAATTTCCTAAGTGTGTATAAACACTATACCTAATATAAAATATAATTAGTAAGTAACGGCAAGGCGTCATTACTCGTTCGAAGTTAGCTCCATTGGTAATAATGGGACTTCGGCATATTGGTTTGAAATACTGTAAAGTTTTCACAATAGATGGCGTTAGTTCTGCCCAAGAACGTAAAACAATATGCATCTGAATTTCGTCGTGGTGAGACAGTTTCAACTCTCGCGTAGCTCAGTTGGTTGAGCACCCAGCCGCGATAGCTGGGGGACGTGGGTTCGAGTCCCACCGCGAGTGAAATTTTGATGCATATTTAAATTTATAGATAGTACCTAGAGCTCAGAACAGTATAGCACTAAGTGAGCACCAATTGTATCACGATTTATGAGCCTCATCCACTATCCGTACTGAAACGTTTGATCAATTAGGTATCAAAAGTACAACAAGCATTATTATTTGGCAAAGCAATGATCGTTTGAACATGATAAACTCACTTTTCATCTGAATTTTAATTTACTGATGCTGATTTTAGATCTTCATAACTTAGAACATTTAAGATTGTCTAGAATTTTGTATGACATAAAAGAAATGAACTCTACTTAAGTTTGTACCTACCTAGTGAAAAATGAGTCTATAAAATATGAACTAAATTAATTGATAAAAATTTATTTAGACATATAAATTATAAGATGTTAAATTAACTAAAATTAATTGATTAAAAAAATCTAAACATAAATAAGGAAAAAATGTGGAACTATGATATCCGCACAGTTAGGTGCTATTTCTTGGTGTCTTGACTTAGCCCTGTGGAGTTTCAATTTAGTACCTATTTCTATAAGTTTGTGCGTTTCCAGAGACCAACTGACTTCAATATAATGAGCTTGTTACTGTACGTACTGTAACCGACAGATTTTCTTGAAATAAATCCTGTGCCATATTGTACCAATTCTTGTACTCAAATACTTATGATTTGTATGGTTTTTTAAATAAAAGTTATAATAGATGTTAGTTTTAATCTCGGCCTCATTTGAGAAAAGGCAGATTATTCGTATAGAAGTTCGCGGTAATCTATAAACTAAATAAAATTTTGTCTTCTAAACTCAATTTACAAGTATTCCATACCAACCTGCACTGAGATTTATCTTTTATGTAAAATACTTACATTAATAGTAATATACCTATACCAACGTTGTGAGAGGATATATATTTTCAGATAATCGTAGCCGCTCAAAACCCTCGTGAATATCGCAAACACGGCACCGAAATGAAATAAACTAAACTAAATAAACCATTGATAGACCCACAACCGCCAGACGCCCGCGGCGCGCAAACAAAACCCGACTTCCATTTTATATTACTGTACTTTATATTTTCGCGGAATGCCGTATAAATATGCAAATCAAATATTAAAAGAAGATCAGAGCAGTGCAGAGTAAGGAATAAGGATCGATGGATTTTTTGTGAGTGGCACAGGACATACTAACTCAATGGACACTGAGATACCTACTTGTATCAGATAAGTATCTCAGTGGTTTACACTTCTGTCCCCAAGCAGGGTCAGGGTGTTGAATCCCGGACTCTGACTTTCCGGAGTTATGAGTGTTTGCGATTGTCGAAGTCGAACGAGAAGATATCACGGAGCTACACGAATACTAAAGATTTAGCCATATTATATTAACTATGTCTTATCTATAATGCCTAATATGGAACGAAATTCAAAAAATATGAGAATGACAACAGTCTCTGATAAGTCACGCGATGAATTTTTGATCAGATATGTTATTTTCGATTTTTTTTTTCGATTTACCTACAGAAGGCCTGAATGATTATAGACAAAACATGTCTAAACTCTAAAGGTGGGTCTACGCTAGGCGAACCGAGCACGAGCCGGAACACAATTCGTCTATAAGTGTGGACCGACTTACAAGCCTCGAACGACTTACAGCGACGAAGCCGAAACGGCTCCGCTCGTGCTCCGCTCATGCACGGTTCGAGCTCGATTCGCCTAGCGTAGACCCAGATAAGACATCATGGAGACTAACTTTTAAACTAGCTAATCCTTTCACTTTATAGCTGATCTGTGGATCACTCCAGAGTATACACTATCTTATCTTATACCTTTAAACGAGCAATTCTTGTATATATATTTCTATATAATCTGGATCTCGGGAACGGCTTTAACGATTTTCATGAAATTTAGCATACAGGGGGTTTTGGGGGCGATAAATCGATCTAGCTAGGATTCATTTTTATAAAATGTCGAATTTACCAAAAAAATAAAAATATGACTACTGCTGCCATCTATTGGCCACCGAGTGAAACTCGGTCACCCAGATATTTCAGTAATAAGTGGGAGTATTTGCCGCGGCCCGGGAGCGCCCGGAGCGTCGGGAGCGGTGTCGGGACGGAGGACCAGGATAAATATTCAATGTTTTGATTCAATCGTCGTGGGTCGACGGTCGCAGATTTGCTGCTGCTCAAACAGCGATAGCCGGACTTATATTCCGTATTGACTCGGCAAAAATGCAAAATTCTCGCGGTCTTACCCGCTGAGGTTCCTTTTTTTAAGAAAGCAAGAATAGAATTTTTTTTTAATAATAAACCTAAAATATACAACTACTAGCAAACCCGGCGAACTCCGTTTCGCCACCAGATGACTTTCCCGCTAAAAAGATTTTCCCGCTTTTAATTCTGTTGAAATTTTTCCTGAATTTTCTTTGCTGTAAACCTCACGGAGCCAGAAACCCTTCCAACGAATGCAAAACCGTGGAAATCGGTTCGTGCGTTCTGGAGTTAAAGCGTCAGGAAGGAAAACCCGACTTATTTTTATATAGTAGAAGAAAAGAATAAGCTCTAAAGTGAAAAATATTTACAAAATGTATATACAACGTCCAAATTCTCGCATAATGGAATGAACCAACTTTTTGGACACACGACCATTGACAATTTTTCAATTAAAAACATGCCTCTATAGTTATTATTATTACTTGCCATATTTACGTAATTATCGCATTATTAATTATAATATTAAATGAATATAAAGCTGTGATCGCAGTATATAAGGATCATCGTCATTAAACGTTCCGCGACTGTGCGCTGATATTGAAATTTGAAGCACATTCATTCAGCAGATATCACGCAAAGCCGATACTTTATGTGCTGTTGGGAATCAATGCAGAGCAAAATATTTAGTACATAGCAAAGAGAATAAATAGTTGGTACATAGTATCTCTATGTTTGAACTAGGTTTCGGTTTTGCACAAATGCTCAGGATTATGGAAGAAAGTAAGAAAGGTCCTTTTTCCACGGGTCACGTGACCGATTTAGCGATCATTTTCAAACATTTTCGAATTTCATTTCATTTCCATATTTTCGCAAAATACCACAATGACTATAGGTGGTAATATACAATGATAAATAAATAACAAAATAATAGTGGTGGTATAGGTGCAAATTACGTACCGCCCCGTTAACAAACATGATTACAAATATAAAATATTGAGGAAAATATTATGACTAAGTAACTGTCTGATCTCTCAACTTACAGCTTTAACTAGGTACTGTATGGAACTGGACGTAGCGTATTTCGTCATTGATCTGGACACACATGTAGCTATCATGACGTAAGCATCCACCTTGCATCCACTAAGAAAGGATTATTGAAACCAAAAACAACATTTATTTAAATGACTGTATGACATTTTAATTTTTTAATCTATGACGCATGTTTTTATTTTATATTGCACACCATTGTATTGGTAATACACTGTGACTTAAGAATTAAGATCATGTATCTATTATCATCATTATGTATCGTGTATTTTGAAATAAAGACATTCCTATTTCTATTTCTATTTCAACGGACACGCTGAATTGAGAACCTCCTTTTGTTTTTCAAAGTTGGTTAAAAACAATCTCACGCGAGCGAATGCAACTCCTCGACTTTATAATCGCCGCTATATTATGAACTTCTCTTATAAGCCTTGTATTATACTGTAGCTACTTAAGTTTGTATCGCAACACGGGAACTACGGGTTCAGCAGTTCAGTATCAGATGGAACGAGACGAGGCGGTCGGCAAACATTTCGTCAGCGAGTTGGTAGTTGTTCGCCAGTTGCGCAACTGCGGCGCAACTACTACTTTGCAACTACCCGCTAAATTGCACTTTACCTACCTGTTTGTATTGGGTAGGTATCTACTTGCCTCGGGTTGCATAGACCCAGAGTAGGTACTCAATATAACTCACTACCCCATCAGCAATGAGGAACATCTCCAAAACTGAGGGGAGAGGAGATGTCGAAATGACGAAATCTGATTGGTTACTCAAACACAGCTCCGCTCCGCTCCGCTCCACTTTAGTGGAAACTGGGCCTTATACATATGTTCCCAATCAAAGTCCGTCGTACATTTGGCTCCGACCAGGGGGCATCCTCAAGAGATGATTAATTACCTATTGAACAGTGAACTGAACTCTTAATGAAAATCAGAAAAAAAACCTTAATGGATGCTTTTTTGATCTCCGTGGTTGAGTGGTTAGCGTGCCGGTTTTCAAGGCGCCGCCAGCTCTGAGGTTCCGGGTTCGATCCCCGGTCGGGGCAATGTAGAAAAATAAGTTTTCTATATTGTCTCGGGTCTGGGTGTGTGGTACCTCCGTTGTTTCTGATTTCCTTAACACAAGTGCATAAGCTACTTACTAAGGGATCAGAGCAATGTATGTGATGTTGTCCACTATTTATTTTTGTATTTATGTATTCATTTTGTGAGATTATTTAAGAATTCATAGAATAAATTTGAGCCCTAGAGGTTTAAGTAACAATTCATAAATTACGAAGTAAAATAAATTTTGACTTAGAGCGAGCAGGACCCAAAGACGTCAGGCATCAAGCTTCCTGATATTATATTCTGAGAAAACTGATTTTAATTGAGTGTTTTTTGGGTTCTAAGTTTGAACGCCTTGTGAAACGATTAAATCAAAAGGAGAATGCCAATTTTTGTATGAAAATTAGGCTATACCTTGCGTCTTAACGTGAAATGAACGGGTCTCAAAATTTTCGTGGTTTTTTGCAATTTGTACGCTAATTAGACATGATAGGCTTATGGCAATCAAATTGCGAGAATGGCAGTATCATCTTTACATGATTATATCAAAATATTTGCATAAAAATGACATTTACCTACCTATCCTATCCTAGTCCGAGTATCGAGTTTTATGTGAGTAACTCGCAAATCTCGGACTAATTTCTCTAACTCGACACTTTCGAGCAGAGATTTTTATATAAACACGTGAAGAAGATATTGGGATTATCGCAATTTGACGGCCATAAGCCTATTATGTCTTATTAGCTTAAAAATCACGAAAAACCACGAAAATTTTGAATTTCGCGGGCACATCCGTGGTGTGCTCCTTAACCAAATCATCGGTAAAACATTAGAAATATTCTCAATATTATGTAAAAAAAAAGATTAGTAAGATATTAACAGAGAAATTGTAATAATCTGATTTTCTAAGTGGTTAGTTTTCTAAGTTTTATGAGTGGCATGGCGGTTCCACATGTTTCGAAACGTTTAATTAACACTATTTAACAATGAAAAGAAAAACAAAACTTGTGAATAAGCTACGACGGTATATAAAAATTAATACTGTCTAGTCTCTATGCTGAGAATATGAAATTATTATTGGACCCAGTGGCCTTTAATTCAGCAAAGGGCATAATTTAGGTTCTCCCCTTTTTGAGTTGTAGAATTTAGCGCGTCAATAATTTTATAAAATTTTTATAAAAATTATCACTTTAATGGATAATCGTTTTACGAGACTTGAGGCCCGCCGAACTCCTGAGGGTTTATTATTGTTTATCAGTACTTTACGTTGCCAACGAACGTTTTATATACAAAGTAAATACGCATTAAGTTTAATCCTCTCACTGTCTGCTGCCTGTCTTTTTCTAATTATAGCTGCAGAAAATTATCTATTCTCCTTTGGGTAAGCTTGGAGCTTTCCCAAAGGCCTGTTTCCGACTGTTATCGACACTTCCATCAATTGACATCATATTACAACCAATTTACAGAAAACCTTAACAACTTATGTACCTCTTCTACCTCATATGGTGAAAACCACGTGAAAATCCGTGCAGTAGTTTTTGAGTTGATCGCAAACAGACAAAAAAACTCGGCGAAGTCTACTATATATAAAAAAAGACGGATTTTCCTTCCTGACGCTATAACTCCAGAACGCACGAACCGATTTCCACGGTTTTGCATTCGTTGGAAAGGTCTCGGGCTCCGTGAGGTTTATAGCAAAGAAAATTCAGGAAAAATTTCAACAGAAAAGCGGGAAAATCTTTTTTCACATACAGCGCCATCTCTGATACATAGCATGTACTACAAACCAATATTTTAATTGCGTCGCGTTCAGGCGCTGTGGGGAAGGGACTGTGGGTAACACGGGACAAACGGGCCGGGACAAAAGTATTTCTAACGCGGAACGGAGTCCGCGGGCACTGCTTGTACTTTATATAAAACTAGTAGGGCGCGTGAGTGCGCGGGCCACATGTGGCCCGCGTGCAGTCTTCCCGCCTATAAAGGTATCGCCGTCATCTCCTTCGCCAATTGGAATCCGATTGGCAGTGGGCTTAAAAAATGACCCAAGAGCACTGTCATGGTTTTAAAGATAGTTAAGGGCTGTTAGAGCAAAAAATACGCTGAACCTCATCAGATGAGGTTCAGCATATTTTTTGCTCTAACAGCCCTTAACTATCTTTAAAACCATGACCGTGCTCCTCAACCATCATCCAAATCTTAGATCATCATCACTTCTCATACTTACTTCTGGCAGTTCTCCGAAGAACTGCGTCAATGCCTTGGATAGTTCCCTACTTATTGTAGCATGTACATTTTCCATGGAGAAATAAATTCCTCCATTTAGTTTTTTTATTCATCCCGTTGAATTTGAGATCCTGTTAACTTTTGGTATGAAACCACTCTCCTATCTTTTATACTTTTCGAGATAGAACAACACGAAATCTGTATGGCGGCCATCTTGAATCCGCCATTTTAATTTTTTTTCAGATCACTGCCAATTGCATGACGTTCCGAGTATTTTTTGTTTCAGCAGTCCCCACCTAACTATGATACCTTGCCCATGCTCCTCGACTGTCTTCAAAACCCTCAATCATCATCTCATTCCATATTTTTCTCTAACAATTCTCCGAAAAACCGCATCAAAACCTTGCATAGTTTTAGTTAACCAACATTTAGTCTCTTCAAAATTCCCCATACATTTTCTATGGAAAAATAAATTCCGCCATTTTGATTTTTTTTTCAATCCATCAAATAGACCTTTGGGTCCTGATCAGTTCTTGTCAAGAAACCGTTTTTCCATCTTTTATACTTTCCGAGATATCGACGAAATTCGAATGGCGGCCATTTTGAATCCGCCATTTTGAATTTTTTTTCAGCTCACTGCCAATTGGATGACATTTCAAATGACATTTGGTCGAGCACCCCCCACCTATCTCCAATACCCTTGGCTGTGCTCTTCATCTGTCTTCGATATCCTCAATCATCAGCTCTCTCCGTATTTTTCCTCCGAATGAATTTTTCTTCTCTATACGAAATGGTAATTGAAAAAAAAAATTTTCATACAAAATTGTTCAGGAGAGGTGATCAATGAGTGAATGAATGAATCAGCACAAGCAGCTATATATATAGTAATTATTGCTATGTAGTGATAGGATTTTTTGGCTCTAACGCTGTGACAGTAAAGGTTAAATCACTTCGTTAATTATTGCGCTATGACTTGTAACCGCGGTTGGGTCAGTTAATTGCTTCACTAAGCTGTTGCGACAGTGCCGCACCTCCCATGACTCTTCTCACACGCGGACCTTGATGGGTTATTTGGTGACCAGTAATTAGGTACCTACCTGACTTCGTACCCCACCTTGTATTTTTTTACGCTAAGTATACAAGTTAGTACTTGACTGCGATAACACCTGATGGTAAGTGCTGATGCAGCCTGATGGTAAGTGCTGATGTTAGCGTACTAAATTGGAAGGGGTAAGTTATGTCACGCCAACGGTTTCTACACAGCATCGTACCGGAACCAACCGAAACGCTAAATCGCTTGGCGGTACGTCTTTGCTGGTAGGGTGGTAACTAGTCACGGCCAAAGCCTCCCACCAGACCAGACCTGAGCCAATTTAGAAATTATAAAATTCCAAAGTGGGCCCCGTGGCGGGAATCGAACTCGCGACCTCCCACTCGAATCCGAGCGTGCGTCCTCTGCGCCACGGAGGTCGTCAAAACATCTATGCAGCTGATTGGATAATGTTTGCATCGATAATGCAGCCAAGGCGCCAATTGGCTGATGATGGGCGCCTTACTGTGATTAAGGGCGGTGGTTGGCCGATGTACAACTTTATTTTCGAGAATAACACCCCTTTATTGGTATCATCCAGGATCAAACCCAGCACAAGTATTCTGTAACTCGGTACTTATCATAGAATGATAGAATGATACTTTATCCTCATGATCTGCAGTTCATCACAACTATCAAATTAATACAATGATTACTTACATTGCGAATCATTTTTAAAATTCCAAAGTATAATATGTTCATTGTAAATGTTCAAAGTATATGTTCAATGTAAATGTTCAAAGTATATGTTCAATGTAAATGTTTACAGTATATGTTCAATGTAAAATTGGCGCGGCTGTTTTGCAGTTTGCTGCTACGTTCAGAGCGGACATCAAGAAATGCGGGCGATTGCTTGCTAAATGTAATTAACGCTGCCTGCGAACCCGTGCCGCGTTTAAGCAAAACCTGCTAACAGGTTATTTGAAACGGTCTTCGGTTGGTGGCGATTGGTCAGAAGACCCCTGTAGAGGTCCATAAATTCACCTACTAAGTTTTAATGGAATCTAAATTTGACTGTTTTTACTCTCCAAGTAAATTTTGTCAACAAAATCGATTAATCGACGCTTCTCGTGATCAAAGAGGCGGCCTGTTTTTACGTCAGAGAGTAAGTTGTGCCATTCGACGTGGCAATGCTGCCAGCCTTTGGCATTCACCGACAGAAGAATACATTTTAAGTATAAATTATTTTACACCCAAAATTATATCGACATGGAGCTGATCTGCTGATGGAGCTGGGAGTTGGCTATAAGAACTTGGTAGTTAAACAACTAAACTCCATCGAGTTTGGACTCGTTTGATCCGTCTTGACGAGTACTTCTGTGTTAGATGGTATGAGGGTCTAGTGTTGAGAAGAATACGCATAAATTTAAGTATAAAAATTTGTTTTTAAAAATATTTTTTTTAAAGATAACTTTTTGTACGACCTCCGTGGTTGAGTGGTTAGCGTGTGGATTTTCAAGGCGCCGCCATCTCTGGGGTTCCGGGTTCGATCCCCGGTCGGGGCAATGTAGAAAAATAAGTTTTCTACATAATAGTTTTCTACATAGTCTCGGGTCTGGGTGTTGTGGTACCTTCGTTGTTTCTGATTTCCATAACACAAGTGCATAAGTTACTTACTACAGGATCGGAGCAATGTATGTGATGTTTTCCTCTTTTTATTTATTTATTGTTAATGTCAATTTATTTAATGTTGTAATATAATGTAAAACTCAGTTGCCCACATTTTGTTGATACGCGTCCGGGGCTCCGGCGGCTTTAATCCGGATAATAAAGAAAAATCCCCGCCGCGCTAATTGTTATGAAGCGAGGGTTCATGCAAATCCGAGCCTCTTCGTTCTTGAGCTCTGTGTTGAATGGGAGAGCCTCGATGGTGCAGTGGTTGCAAATGTAGTCCTAGGTTTAGTTTGAGAATTTCATTGAAAAATTACTTACATTGTATTTGACACTTATTATTGTAATTCATATTATATAAATTAAATTACTAGATTTTGCTAATTATAATAAATAATTTTATAATAACTGTTGACCTTTGATTTAAAAATATTTGCACACAGTTGTAAGTATATTGTGAGGAATAATTGTATTTTATGGTCACCTTGTTGTAACCCACAATTCATGAAAATAAATTTTATTTTTATTATTTTACTGACGTACGGTCAACATCATTCATGCTCATCACGCAAACATTTTTCAGTAGTGGGAATCGAACTCACGACCTCCAATGCGGACGGCAGGATCGCTACCGCTACGCCATTCGGTCTTCAAGAGTTTTATCGTTCATCAACTACTGTATAACTATATACTACAAAACACAAAGTTTAATCCAGTGGGTATTGAATAATGATACACTGCAAGAAAGAAAACAATTTTATTTAGAACGAAATTTATAAAAAAACAACAAAGTAATATTTGTGCGACAAATACTAAACAACCAGGCTGATTCGTTGCGTAAATATAAGCCAGCTACTCACTCAATTATGGCCACCGTGACAATTGAAATGTAACGTACTCTAGTACGTTAAAACATCAGGCCCCAGTAAAAAAACCAAACCCACATTGGAATAGCATTGTATAGGTTTTAGCTCTAAATCCTGTAATGGGTAGACTTATCAATTATATTATCAAATAAATTATGTATGTTTCGATTTTATTTATTACACAAATAAATAACATTTAGTGTTGTTTATTAGTAATATTTTACAGACTAGATATCTATCACCTTTCGAAAAATTATAAATCACTCAGTAATGACATCAACCATTACCCTTAATAAATTAATAATTTGTTTTTTTATTATATTTGGTACATATTATCACTTGAATATTAATTATTATGAATTATCTTAAATTTTAATATAATAATAATTTGGGTCACGTAAAATAAACACTGACGGCTATTTTTCGCGCGTCATGGCTTACGCCTTTATTTAATGTAGTAGGGCTTACGTAACCCTGCCGAAGTGACGCATAGTTAAAAATATATAACTAGTTGTACTTGAAACCTATGTAAATACATAGGCATTTACTCCGCCGATTAACGAGTAAGTAACTAAGTACTATGTTAAAAAAAAAATTTGTTGTTAGCAAAAACCATGAGCAGGTAAGTTACTAATTCATAATGCTGATTGACTTTTTTTAATTCAGCAACGATAGATAAAGAAACAGATATTTAGCGTATTTATCGACAATCTGATTACATCAATCAATACATATAATAAATCTGTTGTTTGTCTGTTTGTCTGTCTGTTTGTACGGGCTAATCTTTGGAACGGCTGGACCGATTCCAATGAAATTTTGTGTGGTGGTAGCCTATGTCCCTGGTCAACATATAGGATACTTTTCATCCCGGTAAAATAAAGAGTTCCCGTGGGATAGTTAAAAAACTGCAATTAATTTAACAGCTTTGTAAACAACAACTAATGAACTTAATTTAGTAAAATTGGTTATGCTGATACCTTATGTTACCTTTTTAACAAAATATATATATAGTAAAACTTATTAATCCAATCGAGTTCCCGCGGGAAAGAAAACATTACAAAAACAGTTAGCAGGCGTCTTTCAAGTAACGGATTTTAATGAAATTTTATGATCCTACTTTATATATATGCCCGGTCAACATTTAAGATACTTTTCATCGTGAAAAATTTGAGAGCACCCGTGGGATGTTTAAAAAAACCTATAGCTACTTATCTCCGTAGCACAATCAAAACGGGGTCGAAATATCGACAGTTTAAATCGTCCTTTTGATCGTGCATCTTGGTAGAACTATACAAGATAACCCGTACGTAGCAGGAACGGGTTGCTACGTACACAGTAGCGCATCAGAATGCTTAATTACAATATCTGGGCGTTGGTATCATCACAGAATAAGATAAGTTTGGTTAGTATAGATATTACAATCCACGATGACACGCCCCACTCTATCTTACTCCATGCGAATTGAGTAACATAAGCGATTTCGACAGAGTGTATAAGTAGAGGAAGACCAAAGAAGATATAGGTAAATTGTGTAAAAGAAGATAGCACGTTGACAGGAGAGATTGGAAGAAGACTCCGTTACGGGTCCATCGAACCCAAGGACCACTCATTTTGTACGGGAAATCTTGGGAAAAATTAAGAAATTCCACGGGAAACATTTTTGTAAAAAAAACGAACTGCACGCGGGCGGAGCCGCGGGCAACAGCTAGTTTTTAATATTTCTGTTATTACCTTTATGCTTAAACCCCTAAATTCATGAATACCTTAACCATGGTTTAGTTATACCTATTCATTCTTGATTCTTTGCATCTTTCATCAACATCTGGACGTATCCATTATTTAGCCAAAAAGGCATAGCATTTCAATGTTTGAATAACCGGAGGTTAAATAATGTGCTTAGCTTACTCCAAGCAAAGATAATTTGGTTCTAACCTAACTAAATCATCTTTGGTTTATGCATATCGCATATGCATTTTTCGGGAGCTATACCAGAGATTCACTCAAACCTCCAAAGTGATCAGAGATATCACATACCTTCAAAGTAAAAACACAGTTACGTACCTAGGTCCAGTTGCTCTCTCTCAGTGGCCCGTCAGTGTTCTTTTTACTTGAAAGGACCTTTACCTTGCATATAAATAAATAATTAAACAATACTTTAAATATTAAATACTTGATTAAATAAATAAATTAAAAATGGCCGCCTCAGCAAGTATATTGGTCACAGCTCTTGAACCCGTAATGTTTTCGTCTGTATTTCGTGTAGATTGAGTTCCAGAAGCGAATCATGTCCTCGTCCCACAGTGGCGCAGTGGTGAGGTGGCGGTCGATCACGAGGGCCACCGGGTTCGATGCCCGGCTAGGCCTCCACCGGATTGGAATGAGGCTGGAAGTCTTCGGTGTCGGGTCGCTGTAAAAAAATTTAATAATAAATCTTGAAATTATTATAAATAGTAACCCTGAAATCATTTATTACAATCAATCTTCTAATAAATTACTAGATCTATTAAGCATGTCTAGATTAGTTTATAGACTAGTATGGTAAATACATAATTTTTACACGCGCATTTACATGACAAATGAATATCAAGGTTCAGTCTGTAATCTGTTTACAATGATTAATATTATTATAATATTTTACCACGCGAAACTTAGAAGTCAGAGGGCTTGTTATTCGATGATCAAACCTTGACCTGTTTTGTTTAAACTGTTGGATGATAATTAATTATTTAATACTCAATAATTGTTATCTTAATATATATAAATCTCGTGTCACAATGTTTGTCCTTAATGGACTCCTAAACTACTGAACCGATTTAGTTCAAACTTCGTGAATATCTGTCATTTGGTCCAACTTAAAAGATAGAATAGTTTTTATCCCACGTGGACGAAGTCGCGGGCATCAGCTAGTAATAATATAAGTTATTATATATATTGTGGAAGAATAATATCTACCTAGAGTATTTTTTTACACGACTGCCCAAAAAGGTGCAATGTTTTTAGGGTTCATGTATATCTAATATATATAAATCTCGTGTCACAATGTTTGTCCTCAATGGACTCCTAAACTACTGAACCGATTTAGTTCAAACTTCGTGAATATCTGTCATTTGGTCCAACTTAAAAGATAGAATAGTTTTTATCCCACGTGGACGAAGTCGCGGGAATCAGCTAGTCTTAATATATATAAATCTCGTGTCACAATGTTTGTCCTCAATGGACTCCTAAACTACTGAACCGATTTAGTTCAAACTTCGTGAATATCTGTCATTTGGTCCAACTTAAAAGATAGAATAGTTTTTATCCCACGTGGACGAAGTCGCGGGCATCAGCTAGTAATAATATAAGTTATTATATATATTGTGGAAGAATAATATCTACCTAGAGTATTTTTTTACACGACTGCCCAAAAAGGTGCAATGTTTTTAGGGTTCATGTATATGTATGTATGTATGAATGTAAGTATGTGAGTTTCTTTATTCCGCCATAACTTCTGAACGGCTGAATAGATTTGGACCTAATAATGGGGTATCGTTCAAATCCTTACATCATTCTGAGTAACATAGGCTCCTGCTACGCGTTCCCATGCGCACAGCAATGAAAAATCTTCCTTTATATTTTTAAATCTATGGCTCAACGGAATTTTAGAAAAAATTAAATCATTGTTTTTGCTATTTACTCATAAATCATAAAAGATAAACATCTGTTATTCAGATTTATAAATCATAATAATATTACGCTTGTGATTACGCCGGTCAAATTCTTCATGGATTTGTTTTTTTAAACTCCACTTAAGCAAAAAATTACGTCAGGCTGTTGTTCTGTTCAAGGACAAACCGACAAATACCTACTCATTTTACGTTATAGTAGAGTTAGACCACAGATAACTCAAAAGTTAGACGAAGCAAAGCTTAGTGCTTACCTATATTTAGCGAAGTTAGTCCACAGAGTGACCATACGTTCAACCATCTCCATCTCAAAGTACCTCGTCGGCAAGGGAAAACTGTACGGCTTGAACATGTACAACAGCTCGTCGCCGTGCGAAGCTCCTTCCTTGAACATAAACCCCGAAATAACCTTCGCCATATTGATATAACCGTTGTATTTAAAAAGGTAGAAATACATCGGCCGATCGGTCGTCCGCGCGTACATCCCAGATTCCAACGCAGTCGGATACTTAATGTGGATATCAGAGACTAGATCTACTAATTGCATAATAACTTCATCCTTTTCGGATGACAAATAATGATCCAAAATGTTTGCAGCCGTATCATTCTTCACCGCTTCCGAGGGAAATTCCAAGTCATTTGGCATCAAGTCGTTTGCGTTCACTTCTTCTTCCACATTTTCTATCCTAGTCCCGTGTGTTTTGCTGACGAAATAGATACCTTCGTTGTCATTGTACCCGATTATGATGGGCATTTTAGTGTAATTACCCGATTGAATTATATCGGTTGGGTATTTGGTGATGATTGGATCAACGCCGGGTATATCTTTCTCAACGCATGGCACGAACATTGTGTCTGCTGATATGAATTGTCGGTGTTTTGTATACTTGATGGCAGAGATCAACTCTTCGATAGTTCTTTTTGAGAAAACGTTGTAAATTTTATGAGGATCCGTGCCGTTATAGCCGAATTCTTGGGCTACTCTGCTCGCTGTTTTGATCGGGTCATGTTGGATCGCCCAAGGTGCTATCGTGGCACCGCTTTGTAGGATCGCTCTGTGAAAAAGTCCTTTCGCGGCTGGCGATAGAAGCAAATAAGAAATTGAAACAGCACCAGCGCTTTCACCAAATAAAGTTACATTATACGGGTCTCCCCCGAATGCTGCTATGTTTTCTTTGATCCATCGAAGAGCAGCTATCTGGTCTTTTAATCCAGCGTTTCCTGGGGCCTCCCTGATGCCCAGACAGAGGAATCCTTCGATGTTTAGTCTGTAGTTGATTCCTACGAAAATTACGCCATGTTCCACGAAGAAATCTGGTCCGTAGAGGAAGGCTGTTCCGGTTCCCTCTAAAAATCCTCCTCCATGTATGAAGACCATGACTGGGAGTTTTTCATGGGCTCTGTCAACTGGGGTGTAGATGTTAAGTCTCAAGCAGTTCTCTTCTCCAACGATGACAGGGCCGAACATCCTCTGCGGGCAGCGGGTGTTTTCGTTGTAAGCTTCGAAGATTCCTTTCCATTTTGGTGGTGGTGATGGTGCCTGAAAAATTTACGTTTTTCGATGAGACTTTTTAAGACTTTTAATTGTGAATGGTTACTGCTTACAAAAAAGATTTACGTCCTTTGAAGTAGCTTTTGAAGCTAGGTAGGGAAAGGAGCGAGCAAAGGGACGGGAAATCCGTGATTCCCGTAAATTGTAAAAAAATGTATTTGGTAAAAAAACTAAAATTCATGTGGGCGGAGCCGCAGGCAAAATTTAAGGTAAGTTTGTTTTTGTTTTTATTACTAAATCTTTCCTCAGATGGGTTTGAATATAATTCTAGGCAGCTCTACTACTACCTTGCGCTAGATTGATATAACACGCTTTTATTAGCGGCACGTGTAACTTAAACTTTGCGTATGTAAGTATGTGATATTGACAACAATATAACAATTTTGTTGTGCTGGGCCTTTAGCAACAACATAACTTATCTATGATCGTCGTAGAAATTTGTCGATTGTTCGATTGTCGATATCTAATGGAACGAAATTTTACTAAATGTTTGGAAATTACATTTCCGATCAGTTGACTTATCGAAGACAACATTAAATGGTCTGAGAATGAGGAAAGTGGACTGTGGAACTGCTGAGTGGCTTCTGGTAATCCCCCCAAGTTTAGGCTGATACTTTATATATTTTACCAACATCATCATACTTAATACCTACTTATTTTTGTTGTGCCAATGTTACAGCTACTACTAGTATTCTGTGAAAGTTTTACCTAAATTAATTTTGCCTACATTAATTTTGTTACAAAAAACTTCATCCTTCATTGTAATATAAAAAATAATTTATATCTTTCGGATGTTTTTTACTTTTATAAGACCTTGCAGCTTTGTCTAATTCCATACCTATATTAGGTATAGGAACGTATAACTATATTCCTACACATTCTTGCGCAAAACAGTCATAAGCAAAGATGATCGGTTTAATACTCTTTGGTCATATTAAGTGTCAGACGGACGGACTAATTCTATTACGTTTCTTTAATTTTTTGAGCAACGAAATTATATACTTAAGCTCATTAGATAATGGAACAAATTATATCAGCAATTTATAATTAAATGTTATGGACGTAGCATCGAGAAAATTCCCACAATCGCAAAAATGCATAATTAAAGATAACGTAGGTTAAAGTACCTTAATTTAAACCACAATTAATTTATATTCTGTCAGTCAGAGGTGACATTGATATTTTTTGTCCAAGGTAGTCGTTATGTTTTTTAGGTTTACCGTATAATGGGTATAATTAAGTACCTTTTTGGCTTTAGAGTCTAGAATTTATTTTATAATAAAAATTGGTCAAGTGCGAATCGGGCTGGCGCACTGAGGGGTCCGTACCACCAAGATTATGAAAGTGAATTAAAGACCCCTGCCCACTCAATAAAAATCACGTTTGTTGTATGGGAGCTCCCCTTAATTTTTTATTTTATTTTAATTTAACTATTGATTTCTGCAGTAAGTAAGTATATAAACTAAACATTTTGTGAAAATTTGTAGCATCTACCTGTTACCGTTGTCAATATACAAAAACAAGCAAAAAATTACGTTTGTTGTATGCATCCCCCTTAAATATTTATTTTAATCTATATTTTAGTAT
This sequence comes from Coenonympha glycerion, assembly GCA_963855885.1. Taxonomy (NCBI): domain Eukaryota; kingdom Metazoa; phylum Arthropoda; class Insecta; order Lepidoptera; family Nymphalidae; genus Coenonympha; species Coenonympha glycerion. The sequence goes on from OY979646.1 coordinate 521,397, forward strand.
TAGTTGTTATAGCGGGAACAGAAATACATCACATGTGAAAATTTCAAGTCTGTAGCTATTACGGTTCAAGAGATGAAGCCTGGTGACAGACCGACGGACGGACGGACAGCGAAGTCTCAGTAATAGAGTTCCTTTTGGTATGGAATCCTTAAAATGACTAGCTGACTCACCCACGCTATGCTATAGTCAAAAATCGGAAAATCCTTCCTTATCCCTTATCTGCATCGAGAATGAGAATCAGTGAATAAATGTGTTAGGCATTTGATTTTATGAATGTACTCCTAGCAAACTGAATATTCATATACTCAAATTATGGGATTGCAGTCAAGAATTAATACGTAAGGAATAAAAAATAATATATTCTACCTGGACCTGAAAAAGGTCGCTGGTAGCGGGTGGATGAGGAAGGCGGAGGACCGTGTGTGGTGGCGCGCTCTCGGAAAGGCCTATGTCCAGCAGTGGACGTCCATAGGCTGATTAAGTAAGTAAGTATATTATACCTACCTGAAATCTATTGCCCTTGTCAACAGTTGCATACGGGATGCCAAAGTACATGTAAATCCTGCCATTATCGCTCAATATTCCTTTCACCAGGCCGCTGCGCACGCGCACAACCGGCGCCGGCTCTTTCACCAGATTGGCTAACACCAGCGACAGTAGCGCCACCCACTTCATTTCAAATTTCGAACGCACTCACTGTTATTTTGAGTACCCCATCATGGTAACGAATCATTATGAGAGACCACGTTATACTTATACAGTTTTGAATTTGGAATGCACTCACTTTTGGAACCCCAACCGATTTTTATATTTAGGAAGCGTTTTAAGAGACCCGTTTTTAAAAGCGTATTAGGTATTATATAGAAAGATTTCACATTTTAAACTGTTTAAAAAAATTTAACCAATTGACCACATTATTTGGATTTTCAGCAAATAACTCGGCAATTTTGTAATTTCCGCGCCTGATTTGTTAATAAAAGGATACGCCACGTTCGGAACCCGGCGCGTGCAGCGATACAATGTAATGTTTACGATGTAGGTTGAGCGGCACAAGTGCGAAATGGGTCTTCGCGTCGGAGGAGACCTCCAAATGAGTCGCCGAGAAAACCTTTCGAGACAAACCTTGAATGCCTTTAGGAAAAACCTCGGACAACTTAACGGCTCTAGCCATATGATTTATTGCAATACGATAAAAAGATAATTTTCATCTTTTTATTGTTTTGCATGTAATTAAAAAAATGTATGAAAATTATCGCCAAATTGATCACGTGACTTCCATGCATTTTTATATAAAAAAAAATCCATATTCTTATGGGACCTTAATATTTCATACGGTTAGATCTCAATAAAAATATAATATCAAAAATGAAAACATTAGAAATGTTTTAATAAAACATCAAAATTAAAATTTTGTGTTTTCGTTCCTACCTGCCTATAATAGGTCAAAAATTCTAAATCGGTAAGTTGCTGGGCAATGCATCGTTATCCTATTAGCCCGTAGGATGGTAACCAGCCGCGATCGAAGCCTAGCATCAGATCAGCAGACCAGGGGGGTTTTATTTCGTATCATTGACAGTTACAGTGATGTTCACTGTAGGCTATGGTTCGCTATACAGTGCTACTTTATTAAGTGAAACGAAAGTAATTTTTTTTAGGAACCTTCAATGGATAAAAAACTTATGTCAAATGAGCTAGTTGAAGGTCACTGGGTGATTAGATAAATAGATAAATAGTGGACAACATCACATACATTGCTCCGATCCCATAGTAAGTAGCTTATGCACTTGTGTTAAGGAAATCAGAAACAACGAAGGTACCACAACACCCAGACCCGAGACAATGTAGAAACTTATTTTTCTACATTGCCCCGACCGGGGATCGAACCCGGGACCTCAGAGATGGCGGCGCCTTGAAAACCGGCATGCTAACCACTCAATCACGGAGGTCGTCAAATCGTCAAATCGGTCGTGATTATTATCATTAAGATTCAGAATAAGGGTCCAGCCCCTAGATTGTGTGAGAAAAACGTATTCATCATTACCGTAATCGTTTATAAACTCTGTCGGCTGATTGGTGCCCAACGTCAGCCAATCGGGGAACAGAATTCGCGAACGATTACGATAAAGATGAATGAGTTTTTCTTACGCAATCAGGCCCCTGAGCCAATTTAGTGATAATAAAATTCCAGTGGTCCGTGGAATCGAACCCGCTACCTCCCACTCGGATCTTCGCGCGCCATTTTTGCTAGGAAGATCGTCAAAACAATACTGTACCTATTTAATATCTTAAATACGTAGTTATGATAGAGCAACCTGATTTTCTTATCAATCTGGTTTTAATATCTAATGGCAGCTGGTGCGGCAGACGTTTCCTTTCCGACTAAAGTTTATTTACATCTGGACCAATAGTGCAGTGATAAGTAGTTATAGTTATGTCAGACGTCTGCTTCTTGATCGGAGGTCGTAGGGTCGAATCCCGGGGCTGGATTTTTGCCACCTATAAGCCTGAAGTTCTCAATAATGTTCTGCAAAGTGGGCATATTTTAAAACCAAACCCTTTTTAATCTGAGTTTGCCTAATACGAGTGGCACGTCCACCTTGTGATAAGTGATACACGCATCACAGAACTGGACTGCGGTTTCATCTGAGTAAGTGATGACTGATGATGCAGCCGATGATTTCGTATTAACTTGGAAGGGAAGCGTGAAAGGGTTACGGAATCTCAATCCTATGGGTGTCAGCACAGCGTTGCTCCGGGACGGTAGGGTGGTAACTAGCCACGACCGAAGCCTCCCACCAGACCTATATCGTTGTTTGTTAGTTAGCAACCCATTGAAAGTTGTTAACTAAGAAAACGTAGGCAAAAATTTTTGCATTGCTTTTGCACAACTAAAAGAATTTTTGCATCCTCCGTTTTGTTAGATAATAGCCTAGTGACAGTAACTAACAAAGTGGAAAATACAGAATCAGCCCACTAAGCCAATTAAGAAATTAGGGCCGTGACGGAAATCGAACCCGCGACCCCCTACGAATGCGTGCCACTGCATCAAGAAGGTCTTAAAAATTCGGAATTGTTGAAAATTTTCCACAGGTCCATTAGTTTAGAAATATATAGTCACGCGTGTCGGCCTTGGCGTAGGTACGTGCGCCACTCGACTGACCGACAGTCATAAAATAAGCCTAAGTCGGTTGCCCAAGCGACATGTCAAATACCATGTTGCAACTCGCAACATACTTTTGCATGTCATGGTGAATGGTCCATGCGCTCACTACTGAAGTTAGAAACTTGTACTGCGCTATGTTATGGATAGACCACACGAACGACAGTTCTAGAGTTAGGGAGTAGAGAGCCGAAAAATACTCAAATATCATAAAGTCTGATGGTGTATTCTCGTACTGTTGAAAGACATTTTGTAGTAAGCTCAACTCGCTATAGCATCCAAATTGTAAGTAAGTGACCCATAGGTGACCCAAGTGGCGGCTTACGCATGTCCCTTTCTTTCGGCTTATGCACCCTCTTACATCACCTCAGTTGACACCCAAGATTGTGTATTCCTTCATACTTACACGCTGCTTACCTACTGTAAGTAAGTACTTACTCTTTAATACATTATGCCGAGCACGGAAGATGTGTGATTGATCTTTAAAAGGAGAAGAAGTACAGGATAGTATTACTGATGTAATAAAATATAATACTCTATTTTCTTGTCTCTGTCAGTATATATGTATATGTGTCAAGACAAAATATTACGATACAAAAAGACGTTAGTGTGGTCGTACCTAGTGCAGACTGCAGTATGTGACGGTAGCACGCACTCTTGACATTGCATGTCACGGTCATTCTATACAGTAACTAGGTACCGAGCGAAAGCTCAAACGCATGACCGATCATATTGTACACTAGTAGTTGCAGGCGTCTTCGGTTGCAATATTCTCTAATATACTTGCAAAATTTTCCTGTCTTCTCCTGTTTTTCATATCTCTAAGGCTAAATGAGAAATAATTTATATATATCGCAACACAACGTTTTTTATTGGAAATAATGACAATACAATATGCCAGATGGTTATTGGTTATTGATACACCATGCCCCAATGCCCATGTCAGATGCATTGCATCCTAAGAACATGCAATGTTATACAGTACGTTGCACTCTGTTGCACTGCACTCGATATCATCTGTAATCTTACTGGTAATAGTGCTTTTGAAACTGGTACACAATAATGCTTCACGGTGACTGCTTCATGAGATAATAACGAGACAAATATGTATCAACACTTTTTACACACTACAAGTTTAAATGTCCTGTAGCCTTACGAGATGTAAAGTGACGATGCAGCTGATGATGTTAATCATAATAATCATAATCATAATCATAATTTATTTGCTTAAACATTGTACATGATTACAAATACATGTTCAGTCAACAAATATTGACATGCAAATATGTAAAAACTTATGCTAATTTTAAATTTATGAAAATATTATAATTAATTATAGCAAATATAATAATTTTAGAGGAGAAAATAATAATATTACTTACAAACACGGGAAAGAATTAGCAATGATAATAATAATTTAAAATAAAATAAGTCAAAATTATTTTTTCACAGCAAAGAACTCATTAACCGAATAAAAGCACTTATCGACCAACCAGTTATATAATTTTACTTTAAACCTTAAGTATGGCAATTCTTTTATGAATGTAGGCAACCCGTTATAAATCTTAATCATCATATGATAGCAACTTTTTGAACTTGTTAATCGAACTACCAACTTGAAATACGTAAACCGGATAGTTGCTACACTGTATTGCACCGGAACTCTATTGCTGGTAAGGCTGCAACCAGCTACGACCAAGCTTCCGATCGAAAGCCAGACAAACTTTTTTTTAATACAATAGATAGGCTTGCGCTTGACTACAATCATATCAAATTTCCATACTGACATTGTATGAAAATGTCAAAACAATATTACAATAATATTGCTTTAAGTTACGGTGGTAGGTCCCCTGATGGGCAGAAATTATGAGGTCTAGGATGGAGCGCGCTTGCCTAGAAAATGCATATTCACTCTTCTCTTGAAGGCACACAGATTGTACTTGGCTGGTAACAAGGAAACTGGAAGGGTGTTCCACACCTTAGCGGTTCGTATCAGAAACGTGAGGTAACTGTATCCATATAACGCATCTCTGCTATCTCGTAAGGATGCTTTCGCAAATCCTAATGCTCTCGAACGAAATTCAGAAAATGTACCTATTAGAAATACTGGTTGAAATGAAAATAGTTGAAAAAGCCTTGCTTCTCTCTAAGCTAAGGCGCAAATCTCCGATGGAAGAGTAGACTTATTTACGCAGCAAAGTAATACATGCGTTTGCCCAATCGGCGCGTGAATTGCACAACGGTTGCGCATCGCAGCCGGCACCTCAGGCACTGAATCACTCATTCATACAGTGCGTGAGTGTCGTGGAACATTCTTTTGAAACGAAGTTCACCTATCGCTCGATAGATGGCGCTTACGAGTTACTCATACCAAATCATACAGAAAAAGCTGATTGCATGATTGCAATAGTGGATATTGCATTGAGATACTAATTGTATAGCGCGTCTTATTTACCTACTCTTAAACGATATTTGCACTTTCTCTGTCACATAATCAGAATGCTGAGAGCACTCACTCAGCATATTTGTGGACGCTTTCGATGTGCGAAAAATAGGCTTAGGGCTCATCTTTCGATTTAAGTCTTTGCTTACAAGTTCCAAAAAACTCAGGTGTCGTTAGGCAATGCTGTGACCAAACCGATAGGGGTTACGCTACTTCTTCATGCGGTTACATCTTCAGCTGCATCTTCACTTACCATCAGGTGAGGTTTAACTGGTAGTAGGACTCTTCTTCCGGAGTTCACTCGGTTAGGTCCCATCGCAATTGATTATTGGAAGAATGATGAGCGCATTGCAATGCAGTCTGCGTTGCATTGCAATGTTTTAAGGTTGCATTTGACCTGTGCAGACGTATCACATAACATCAGATGAACAACTTTCTTGTCTAATAAATTTTACTAGGTAATCAAAAAAAAGGCACTAGCATCAAATCTCTTAATTAATGAAAGAAGAAGTAAAGGGGGTATTCAGTTAGTTAATGCAAAAACTTGATGTTTAAAAAAGTATAAGTAGAGATACTCAAATTACAATTATATTATTTACATACTAATAAATTACTATCAACTAACAGTTCTTCACTGATATCATTTACGTTTTTCTCCTATATTTAGTGTAAGTTTTATTCCAAAATAATAAGCTTTCATCACTCCATAGTGATTCTGTCGAGAACTCTTTATCGATAATTAGTAGCTTTGGTTTCTTCGCGTCCAATGGATGCCACTTGATTGGCAAGAGTTGCGTCACATTGGGCGTAGGTATTCTGAAAAAAAAAAAGATGTAATTAAGCTTGCGCAGCAATACCTAATCTCTCTCTGAGGGATAAAATCCGCAACGAAGATATCCGTAGGAGAACCAAAGTAACCAACATAGCTCAACGGATAAGCAAGCTGAAGTGGGAGTGGGCGGGCCACATATGTCGCAGAACCGACGGCCGTTGGTTGGGGCAGACGTGTTCTGGAGTGGAGACCGCGTACCGGTAAGCGCAGCCAAGGATGACCTCCTGCCCGCTGGACCGACGACCTGAAAAAGGTCGCTGGTAGCGGGTGGATGAGGAAGGCGGAGGACCGTGTGTGGTGGTGCGCTCTCGGAAAGGCCTATGTCCAGCAGTGGACGTCCATAGTAGAAGTAGTAGGAGGAATACCTAATAATATAACCATCCCTTTTTGTACGACCATGACCACAGGTGTCCTATAAAATGAGAAGGATTGCCTTAGTCCACCTTGATGGCCAGCTGCGGATTAGCAGGTTTTACAAACCTCTGACACCTCACGGAGAGCTCTCTGGCATACAGGTTTCGGCACGAAGTTTCCTCCTTACATTAGGCAAGTGACATATTATTCAATTCCTACAAATGCAATTCCTCTGAAAATTCCTGGGATTGGAATCTCCTACCCCGATTTTTAGGAGGCAGTAGTTTAAGTTACTGAGCTATTATTGCAATTTATTATAATTAATTTTTTTTTAATATCGAAAATGTCAAGGACTTTTTTAGAACTTACCCATATTTAGCGAAATTCGTCCACATTGTTGTCATCCTATTAATTGTGGTCATTTCGAAAAACGAAGTCGGCAATGTGACACCGAATTTGAAAATATAGAACAGATCATCGGCATGGGTCGCTCCGGGATATCGGATGAACCTGAAGAGCGCTTTGACCAAGTTCATCCATCCATCCCGACAGAATTTATACATGTACACCGGATAGTCCATAGTTTTCAACAAAATTTCAGCCGTCAACGTAACGGGGTAGACTATACCCGCGTCGCCTTCGTATTTAGATAATTTCATCAAAAGTTCATTTTCTTCATCTTCCTCATTAAAATAAAGCTTTTTCAGTTCATCGGCCGTTTGTGTTTTCTCTAAATTTGTTGGAAAATTTAAATCTCTTGCAAGTGAGTTCAAAACACTAAATTGTTTCATTGTTGTAGCGTTTTCTTTTCCTACAAACATGTAGCCTTCTGCGTTATTGTGACCAATAATTACTGGGACCTTATTATAGGTTCCCTTGCTGAGTAAATTGTATGGGGAATCGTGTAGGAACTGCTCAACTTCTGGTATCTTCTTCTCTATACAAGGAACAAATATATTTTCCGATAGAACAACGTCTCCTTCTTTTCTTGGAACACGCGTACTTAGTAATTCTTCCACTGGTTTGCTTTTGAATAATTCCTGTATTTTGTAAGGATCTTCAAGTCTGTAACCCATTTGATGGGCTAAAAGTTTAGCAGTTTTCATGGGTTCAAACTGTAAGCTCCACGGCGACATCGCGGAACCACTCTGCATAATTGCTTTTTGGAACAACCCTTTAGATATTGGTGATACTATATGATACAACACTGATGCGGATCCTGCACTTTCGCCAAACAATGTTACATCATTAGGATTCCCTCCAAATGCTTTAATATTCCTTTTAATCCACCGCAAAGCTTGGACTTGGTCCTTAAGTCCAACATTTCCTGGTGCCTCTTTGATACCAAGACAAAGGAATCCTAAAACTTCGAGTCTGTAGTTAAAAGTGACCAATATAACATCATGTTTTACTAAATATTCTGGCCCGTAAAGATAAGGAGATCCAGAGCCATCTCTGAAGCCTCCACCATGGACGTAAACCATAACAGGTTTTAATTTCTTGCTCGGTTCTAATGGCGTATAAACGTTAAGAGTCAGGCAATCTTCTCTTCCTGAAATGTGGTTTTCACTAAATCTCTGGGAGCATCTGATATGTTCTTCGGTTGCTTCAAGTACTCCTGCCCAGGTCCTGTTGGAATTGGAAGGCTGAAAATAGCAAATAACAGAACCATTAACTTGTAATAAGAAAAGATTTGACTTCTTAAACGCTACTAGATATTATATTTGATAATAATCCAATACGATTTGATAATTCAACAAATATACGCGTAATGTAAGAAGAGAGTTGGTGACTAAAAACTGGCCAAGTGAGAGTCTGATTCGCATACCCATTGTTCATTAAGCAAAAACAAATTTTTGCCGTATGAAGATAGCTCTTTATTTGTTTAATTTAATTTATTTTTTACATGTAAAACTACACATTGAGAAAGTTTCAGTTGTCTCAATGTGATAAGTATCAAAATTACCGGCATCCGGCAGAATTCGAACCCCCGACACCTAACAATCGCGGCAGGGTGCTCTGCCAATAAACTACGAAGCCAGCCACCGAGACGCCGACATGTCTCATGGACGGACGAAATAATCAAAATGAAAATTACCTGAAATCTATGTTCATACGTGGCGTAGGGTATGCCAGTGTACCTCAAGTGGGAGCCATCACTGGCCACCTGGCCGCGCAACCAGCCTCCACTCACGCGCACAGTCGCCGTCGGTTGCCTGACCAGTCCCGCCGCCCACAGTGACCAGAGGATGAGCCAATACTGTGACTTCATTGTGTGCTCAGTTGCGAAGTTCAGGATGCAACAAATCCATCGATATGATTGCTTGATCCATGGTGTTTTGTTAAAACGTTGTTGCTTGTTTGATTTTCATGATCCTTGCCTGTAAAAAAAAGAAAAATGTGATGTTAAGTTTTGGAAGAAAAAATCACTTGGATCAAATTGCTTGTGGTACAATCGAGTTTGTATTGTGTAAGTATTTAGGGCGCACTATTTGGATGTTGTCAAACCTTTTGATTCATTCCACTTTTAACAATGGTCATCATCAACATAATGATTCATCAGGTTATTCCACCGAAAATAAAATATTATTGTATTCGATTGAAACAGAGATAAAAACGTATTCATAGTAATCGTAATCTGCAGCTTCTAGCACTTGATTGGGCAAAAAAGAAATGGACAGGTAATTTAGCCGATAAAGGAGGTGTGTAATTAGTGAAATAAAAATAAAATTTAATAGGAGTAGGAACCTTCAATGAATGATAATATTTTTTGTAAACGAATGAATGATAAGACGAGCAAGATGCACGTCTGATGTAAAGTGATATGCCTTCACATGTCAGATGCATTTCGACTTTGCATTTTAATATCATACGACGATTTTATTAACACATTGCGTTTTTCTCCTTGTGATATCCTATACCTTTAAACGAGCAATTCTTGTATATATGTAATATATTTCTATATAATCTGGATCTCGGAAACGGCTCGAACGATTTTCATGAAATTTAGTATACAGGGGGTTTCGGGGGCGATAAATCGATCTAGCTAGGATTCATTTTTAGAAAATGTCGAATTAACCAAAAAAAAATATGACTCCTGCTGCCATCTATTAGCCAGTAGTTATATTACTGAGCGAAGCTCGGTCACCCAGATATTCTTCTTGTGATTCACCCAGTAATTTCATCGACTACAGAGCTCTGCAAACTGCTTCACGCTGGAATATCTGCCCTCCAGGTTGAAGGCGACGGGAACAAACCATCTTCCCACGTTACCTACCTCGTATTAGCTTAGACTATCCACACGGTTTATAAAGTAACTTTGAAAATCCACCCAACACTTAAACGCGTATCGTGAATTGCTAAAATCACTGTTTACAAGTGTAAATATTAAAAAGAGCTCGCAAAACTTTTAAAATGAAACTGTAAACATAAACACATCACGTTCAAGTTACAACGCCGGTTCGAGTATGAACGGTAGCAGAAAAAACGAGCACGCAACCTGCGCGACGGCGACCATGTCCCGGTGCGCGAAACCGGGATACTGAGAAGTTTCTTTACTCAACTATAAATTACTTATTAATAGTACTCTCCTACCATCTCATCTGATGGAAAGTGAACCCGGGAATTCTCACCAGAATCATATGATTATTATTACTAATAATAATTTATTTTTAATTACATGTTTATGTATTATGTCTTTACTTGTGACTTAAATCTATGTATTTCTACAGCTGGTAATAATAACCTAATACGATAAAAATAAGCAAGCGTATCTTTCACCACGATAATGTTTTCAAGTGTCGGATTTCGAAAAAGGTCAAGCCACAGCTGGGGCTGCCTATTACATACAAAGCGTAAAGCTGGAAAGTTATTTTTGTGTGTTTGTAAATACTGAATGTATATGACTGAAAGGACATGGCCGAAACTTGTATGGAGCTATTCCCTGGAAAAAAAATAATCATGGCCATCGACAAACAGTACGTCATATAAAAGTTTATAATTATGTCTTTACAATTGTTCAAGTTTTATGATCAGAAAACATGCGAGAGACATAATATCAGCATAACAACTTTCAACAAAATGCGCCTTATTATTTTTAATAGCAATGATTTTTTATTAAAAAATGATGCGTATTGGTTATGAACTCATTATTTTTTCACATTAAAAAGCTTAGAAAATGTGAGTAAACATTTGGAACAGCAATTATTTAATAAAGAAATCATTGCTATTAAAATATTTAGGTGCATTTTCTTGCAAGTTGTTATGCTGATATTATGTCTCTCGCATGTTTTCAGATCATAAAAATTTAATGATAGTAAAGACATAAATATAAGCTTTAATATGACGAACTGTTTGTCAATGGCCATGAATATTTTTTTCTGAGGGCAGAATCCGGCCATGTCATTTGGAATTGAGATAAGTTTATCTATCCTATCCTAAAGCGACATTTATTTTTGTAATTTTTATAATATTAATAATCAATTATTATAGCTTATATAAAAAATATGTAAAAAAGTCAACGTGACCTGTAAAATTGAATCATGGCTACCCTAGCGTACAGCGATTAAAAATTCCAGTTTTCTCTATGAAACACTTGATCCGCAATTGAATACTTTAACTGATTTATTATAAGAATCATTTTTAAATACAATGGGCATGTATTAACTGTTTTGCCTTATTAGTATCAGAAGGTAGAATCAGATGACATGAATCAAACAAAGAAAGTAGAAATGAACTTTAAAGGAATTGCTATAGTGTTTAGATTTGCTTAAATGAATATCGGATTAATATAATGCTAATGAAAGTGACTCTTTTGAACTGGTGGTCTACTTAAATAAAGCAAGTAGGTACACATACTTAATTAAGGTAAGTGAGGGGTAATTCGGTATGTCTGGTTATTTCGTTAGTTTTTGCTTCTGGCGTAAAAATAAGCAATAAAGACATCTTATTAATAAATTAAACCTGAATTCTAAATCTTCAACATATTACCCATTAAGAAAATGAGTATGAGAATTTTGGTGAAAAAGCTCAGACCAATACGACTCTTTAAAACCTAAGTTGGCCCCAAACCGCTGTAGTACACCTGCGCGCTTGTATTTACCGTAAGCTTAAACATCAAAATTTATAAGCTTACAGAAAGACAAAGGTAAGTCTATTTGAATAAATTTTTTTATAGTGTTAATTTGTGTTTCTTGACAATTATTATAATATAGGATAGAGCTAAATCCAAGTACTAAATTCTCTTAAAATTGCAATTAATCGACTCACGAAATAGCCGACATCATATTATTCTTAGGTTGCGTATTTCGTATCACTACCGAATTAAAAATTTACGAGTTTCTTTTTTAAAGCTTGATTATTAATTTAGCAATTAAGATATTTTACATATGAAATCAAAATCATTTTTTGAAAGTAATGAACTTTCTTATGAGCTAAATTCGGTATATGATTTGTTCAACAAAATTCTTAAAATTCCAGTTTGAACTAGAGATAAATTTGAATTTTTAAGGTTAACTCGCATGCGTACTAACAGCATGGTTTTATTTATAGTTTGTTTTGCTTCATTTATTTTCATATAATATCTTTATATTCAGTCTATTTAATAGTTACTTTATATGGTTTTTGAGTAATTTACAAACTTAAGTACAGGGCTTTTCCAAAATAAGTATCACGAAATAAGATGCTTTTATTTTAGCACTCAATTTTAATTTCGTGATAAGTAAACCTTCTAAGGAACTTAAACTTTAATATTAATGTATGCATAATGGTATATCAATTTATGAGTTTTATTGATGAAATATGTCTTAGGTTAGTAAAAATTAAATTCTACATTTCAAGTTTCATTACAAACCTCACTTACTCAACTAAAAATTCTTTGTAACATAAAGAAAGTAACTGTTCCCATCAGATAGCTGTTAAATCAAAAGTTTTGATTTAACATGGACTCCAATACTTTTTCAAGAAATTGGTATTCGAATTTTGGAGATTCCAATATTGCTATTACTCAAATATCTCTTACATTGTAAGATTGATTGTTACATTGTAAGAGATATTTGAGTAATCTCTACAGTATAATATGGTTAGGTATTAACAATGAAGAGTTGTTTTACTAGTGATTACTATTACTTTTTAGGTGATTTTTTAGTATTTTTTTATCTTGAAATCTACTGAACCAATTTTGATATTTTTTTCACTAATGGAGAGCTACATTATTCTGGATGGATATAGGCTACTTTTTATCTCGGAAAAATCTACTGTTCCTAGGGTATGCAAGCGATATCGTGGGAAACAGTTATGATTAGGGGACAGTTTGTAATTAAAGCTGAATTTGAGCTTAATGTAACATGTTTTACCCTTAAATATTGAATATTTTTATTGCTATATTAATGTATTAAACTCCTATTAAGTATGTTTTTATTTAAAAAGTTTTAATATAATATCATGAATTATTGTACAAAATTTTATCCCGAAATAAGAACCCTAAATTCACGAATTAAAAAGTTGAGTCAAATTTTATCACGAAATAAGTGGTAAAAATGTGGTCTACAAATAAATTAATCAAAAAGAAAGTTCCAACTAAAATCACTTAATTCATGCACGTATTAGCTGGCAGAAGACCAATGTTCTTTTAAAAAAACTTTCGAACAGAAATCAGGTTTAGTTTTTTTTATATTAATTTTTGAAGCCGTCGTAGCCTTAGACTACCGAATTACACCTCACTTACCTTATAGGTCTTGTAAACAATTTACTATGAAATCTCTGAGTGACTGACGGACAATGGTTTGCATCTAGAGTCTAGACTCTAGAGTCTATAGCTATACTTAGACTTAACCCAAATTTCATTCAGTAAATACTTTATTTATAAATACTTTTTCGTTAATCGCATATTATCAGCTAAAAAGAGGTGATTTTGGTGTTATAAGATTGAGCAGAAAAGATTTTCGGTAGCTCTATTTCTATGGTTGATAACATAGGGGACGAAAGTACCTAATGGTCAAGCATTTCTTTGTCAGCGAAAGGCATATTTTTCTTGTTAATTTCGATTATAATTAATTAATCGTAGAATATTTCTGCTGGTAGTTTCTCTTCCTGCGGAGTCTTTCTTTTTATACAGGTAATAAGGGGCAAAAACGACAATCCGCGTGACAATTTTGTTATTCTACTAGACGTTAAATAAAGGCTCATAAAAATTAATGTTCACCTAAAGATTTTGCTCAGCGCCGAAAGTGAAAATTGACAGGAAATATCAAATATGCATTTTTTTCTTTTTCATTCTTCTTCAAATGTTTTCAAAGTTGTGTGAAGCCTGCCAGCACTTTACTAGCCAGCATGAGCATGGTGAGTTTGGGATGGAAACAGGTAGAGCCGCAGAAAAAAGCTAAGTACTATTGCATATTTCTTCACACATAAGGGAAAAAGTTTGTGATTCATTCAAAACCACCTACTGTTATCGCCAGAACGACGATTGCAGGGCCAAATAGATTACGAATAAAGTTAAATTGGCTAAGTAAAGGCCTGCACGTGTACCTAATGCACAGCTGATGTTTGTTGATAACATTTTATCACGTAGATAAATAATAATGATACATAGTATATATTTGTATCTAAATGATAAAGCCACGATAAAGCAACCTTGAATGAAACCTTTGTCCTGGCTGGCATGGATCGCTGCGCGTCGATAAATTCTTCGGTAGCCGATTATAACTTTGTGTGAATTAAGTAACGCCGTAGATACTTTATATTCAAACTCAAGGACTGGCCTGTAAAACCCATAATGACACCACACGACAGTTGAACTTGGGAGCAATATCATAAAAAAACGTGTTGAATGCCATCGTAATCCAAGACAAGAATATATATATATACTTATCTATACTTATAATAAAACTGTAAAGGGTCGAATTCTGTACATTGAAGATATTTTGAAAATTTTTGTTGGAGGACACTATTTAGTCGATACTGAAGCCAAAACTGTAATTTGTTTAATTTTTGTCTGTCTGTCTGTCTGTCTGTCTGTCTGTCTGTCTGTCTGTCTGTCTGTCTGTCTGTCTGTCTGTCTGTCTGTCTGTTTCACGACCGGGTATCACGGCTAATCCGCTGGATGGATTTAAATGAAACTTGACATGATTATAGTTTATACTCCGAGGTAGGACATAGGATACTTTTTGTCCCGAAATTCATCATGGTTTCCCTGGAAGACGGCATCAAAATCCAAACGTTTTTTAGTTATAATTCATTAACGCGTTGTCCGATTCCATTCATTCTTTTTTTGTTAGAAAGGTGGTTCTTTAAAGATTATTCCATACAAATCTTATCATCATCACTTTTGTAGTTCAGAAATTACAGACATCAGAACCTTTAAGTTCAAGTAGGTAGGTGACTTGAAACTCGGAATGCACAAAGAACCTAGGGCTAGGACGTAGGGCTCAAGTAAGACTGGAGTACCCTTACAGCCGTAAATAAATAGGCTTAGCAGGAGATTTTGTATGGTTTAAAATTTTTCACTTTTAGGGTGAACAAAAATCCGAATTTTTTTTAATAAAAATTAACTGTCATGTTATTTACTGTTTCCTGACTTTATATTAAGATGGCACTGTTAACACATGAACAGATTTAAACTTTATCATCCGCAATATGGAAAGGGTAAGATAATGGTACACAAATATTTTTAACTCTTAGGTCTTATCGATCCTAACCGACTGACTGTCATCTAAGGTCTTTTTATACGTAAAGAAATATATAGCCATTGTCCATTCTGATGTTTTGGATTGTATTGAGATGAAGCAAATATTTTTAAAAGACTCTTATATTATGTTGGGCTGGGGAATAGTTATTGTTAGTAGAGTAATTTATCCCAGTGGTACCTACCCGGCCGAACTCTGAAAGAAGAGTTCTACCACCAGTACAACTTTTCACATGGTTTAATAATTTTTGACATATTTTGTGGTTTCAGAATAAAAATCACAATGAAAAGGACGATTCTAACTGTCGATATTTCGATACATTCGTAACATACAAGTCGTGGTCACGTAGTGACCACGACCTGTGCCACTGGGTCGAAATATCGACAGTTAAAATCGTCCTTTTGATCTTTCAACTACGTATTTATGAAACTCTATATTATTATTAAGAAAAAGGAGTTTTCAAAATCACCACAAGATAACCCGTGCAAAGTAAGAACAGGTTTCTGTACAACATCACACCAATTCCATTAGGAAGGTATATTATGCAAAAAAATCGTAATTCACGCGGGCGGAGCCGCGGGCAACAGCTAGTATTATATACAAAGACAGAATATATTGTTGTTTATATAGATTTGATATTGATTAATATATTATATAGATATTGTTGTTAATATATTGTTGTTTCCAGCCAATCAGGTACTTAGCAAAATTTGTTTAAGATTACGATAGGGGTGATACCTACGCTTTTTTACACAATTGCCTAGTTGGCGGCGAACATGCAAAAATTCTTACCCCTCCTTCCTTGGACACAAATGGTGGAACAATTACAGTGTCGATGCTCGAAGGAGCGATACATTTACATGATTGCCATGTTCATAGATGTTTCATTTATTAGACCAGCAAAAAGGAAGGATTTTTCGAAATTTCCACGGCAGCTAAGGAGCGAAGCAGCAGACAAGCTTGTAAAATTGATATATATTTTTTGACTAGGCGCTTCGACGTGACTTGTTTAATCGCAAGGCCAGTCCTCACGCAATGATATAATAATGTCTATGTAACCAATTCATACCAGTAGCACAGTCCATCGCGGCCGGCGGGGCCTCGGCTCTTTTAGTGTGTTACAACTTGTTTGAAATAGTGATTGTTTATTTGTTTGGATTCTTTAGGTATAACATGTTTACATAAGTGCAAATATGTAATTATAAGTACATAAGTGATAAATAAGATACATCCGTTTTGAGCAGTTATGTATCGTAATTGGTCTGTTTATAGGTACGTATTATATTATTTTTATTACACAATATTAATTTTATTAACTGGTTTCTGAGGTATTGCATCTACTTAGCTAGAGAGTGTCTGTTACCCTATTAAGTATCTTCTTAGCAGATGTCTGTCCGTCCGTCTGTCTTATGTCTTATTATGGGCTGTAGATATCCGTATCCTATGAAACGTACTATCTGTACCAATAATAAACGTGTATGTCCCAATTCTGGTCACGGGTCTCTTCCCAATTCCCATATGAGAGGGGTTGACCATTGCCAACTGGTCAAGTGTGGGTTGGAGGGCTACCCACAGTTTTGACATCGTTATGGTCAGCAGGCATGCAGTTTTCGTCACGATTTCCTTTACCGCTAAGAATGATTTTTAATTAAAATTAATACTTACAAAAAACTTTATGCTCGATGGTACGGTAAAACAGCCTGACTGACGGCAACGGAGTTTGTCTCGGACTTGGCCAATTTTGCACTAACTTCCCGATAATGTAGAGACATTAAAACATACTGTAGGTACCTATGAGTTTGAACTTTGGTCAAATTGATGGCCCATTATATAATAATGATAATAATTGATCACAGCAGCTTATTATTATTATGAACGTTTGTGTTCATAGGAGAGTCAGAAGAACTTTAGACATCAATTCGGGTTGGTGATCCATGACCGCGGTGTGTAGGTTTGTTCCGGCTTATCGTCGCAACTACTGAACCGATTTGGCTCAAACTTTTACTAAACAAATACACTTTTCATTCCGGAAAAATATATGCTGGTAGCGCGATTCGTGGAAAAACTCGCTACAGGGATAAGCTTAAGTACTTATTTATCCTTTGATTTATATTTTTTACAGGTGATTAGAAAAACATAAGGGGAAAACGGCATGGATAGTTTGGATACAGCCTAATAATTAATGTTTATATAACAAAACAAGTTTACCAGTTTTACGCAAGTGTGGTTCAGTATACAGTGATTAAGAAATAACGATGTGCAAGCGTGGTCATGTAATAACTTCGTACAATTCTTAGCATGTAAGTACCACCAATGAATACTCGTTATAGAAGCGAAATAAGACTAGAGATAATAAATAAATTGTAAGAAAGCATTTTGTACCAAAACCCATACTGCAATGCTGATTTTATCCTTCAATAAGATCAAGGGTTTTATAAAACGCAAGCATAGTTATAGTTCACGTGGTCTATACGACTTATTAATAAAATTATTTAATCGACAAACATTTTCGATCGCGAATTATTGTTTAAATAATCATGATAGCTCAAATATTTTTTAAGAGCCATTGTATATTTATAATACGAAAACCGAGTCAATATCAGCAACATTGCCCCAAAATAAGATGCCGTAGGACATGACACTGTCTAGTTTTTTCAACATTTATTTCATTTCATTTATTTATTCAGTTACATTAAAATAACCCTGTAAGGGCGCTGTAACTAGGGAGGCGGACTTATTGTGTCAAACAACGATGTGTCAAATAACAATCATTTTTTATCTAAAAATTCATTAATATGATAATACGCTTTTTTTTGCAGGAAGTCTTTTACAACATCGGTGAACTGTCCAATGAAATACTACTGTTGTAAAGATACGTGAAGAATATTACGTAATTTATATGTTATTCAGATGTCGTATCGAGAATGAAGAGCCATTGGCTAGTGCTGTGGTCGCTGTGGGCGGCGCGGTGGCTGCCGCAGCGCACGCCGCCGGTGCGGGTGCAGGGCGGCTGGCTACGAGGGGTGATATCCCCCGACGGCTCCTACAGGAGCTACCTCGCGGTGCCGTATGCGACGCATCCGGAGAAACGGTTTCAGGTACTCCCAATGATATATTTTTTTATTATTATAGATAGGCTTGCGCTTGACTACAATCATATCTGATGGACAGAAATGATGGAGGTCTAGGATGAAGCGCGCTTGCCTAGAAAATGCCTATTCACTCTTCTCTTGAAGGCACCCAGGTTGTACTTGGCTGGGAACACTGAAGTTGGAAGGGTGTTCCACACCTTAGCGATACGTACCTATCTGAAACGTGGAAGAAAATCGTTTCGTTTGAGCTTGCTGGACATCAACCACATAAGGATGCCACTTCTCCCGGCGTCTTGCGGTTCTATGGTAGAAAGGTGAAGGAGGTACTAGATTGTGGACTTCTTGAGCACATATTATAATGGGTACTCCATAGCTATTTATGCTAAGGGAGTATATTAACTCGTGTGCTGTTTTTGATACCAATATTTCACAAGCTAAGTTTGACACGCCAATTATCTTATTAGCAAAATAGAATTTTACTTACGTACTACTATTGCATACAAGATTTTATTTAAAACAAGAAAAATTATAAGTGGAATGTAAAAGATAAGGATTTTTAGTAATTTTTATAGAACAATAATTGAAATAAAAATGGTTTAGTTGCCGCTAAATCTCGTACTAAACCCAGATACGACTCAAGTAAGAAATTATAAAAAACTTATTTCCACTAAAAGGAAAAAGAAGAAGGAAGCTTAAGTAGCACTCAACTGCAACAGTGCAATTTCTCAATTTAAGAAGAAGTATGTCAATTTTATTGAAATCCAGTAATCATTGAACTTGATAAGTATTAAAGTGCAGTAAGATTTTTTAAACGTGATTTAATAAGTCATTAATAAAATTTTTCAGGCTCCCGGTCCAGTTCCGTCGTGGCCTGGTATTTTCGAAGCAATAGAATCAAATGTCAAATGCCCCTTGCGGATCGGCAGCACTCTGGTCGTAGGCCGAGAAGATTGTCTCGTCCTCAACGTTTACACACCACTGCACGCGACAGCCTCTTCGTCTTATCCAGTGATGCTGTTCATTCATGGAGGAGGATTCTACGATGGGTCTGGGTCCCCACTCATGTACGGCCCTGATTATTTAGTAAAAAAGGGAGTTATTCTAGTCACGATCAACTACAGGCTCAATAAACAGGGTTTCGCATGTTTAAGAATCAAGGAAGCGCCAGGAAATGCTGGTATGAAAGATCAAGTGGCTGCTTTGAAGTGGGTCCAAAGAAATATTAAAGCGTTCGGAGGAGATCCCGATAACGTCACCATATTTGGAGAGAGTGCTGGTGCTGCATCAGTGTCTTACCACATATTATCCCCGATGTCTAAAGGTCTTTTCCATAAAGCTATAATACAAAGCGGGTCATCACTGGCATCGTGGGCTTTCCAATTCAAGCCAGTGCACATGGCCAGTTTACTTACTAAAGTCATGCAATACACGACTGAAGATCCACATGAAATATATGATATAGTAATCAATAAAACTGATGCAGAACTCGTAACCACAAGAGTTCCGAGACCAGAAGGCAATGTCATTATATCTGAATTGCTATATGTTCCTTGCATGGAAGATCAAATAAATGGAGAAGAACCATTCTTGACAGAACTACCATATAATGTGCTTACGAAAGGAGATTACAATAAAGTTCCTGTGATGATAGGACACTGTAATGAGGAAGGTTTGTTATTCGCAGCTCTGGAAAACGAGACAACCTTAGCTAAAATGTCAGTCGAGAAATCGCTGCCGAAAAACTTACATATACCGACCAAAGAAGAAAGGAAAAAAGTAGCGGATAAGTTACATAACTTTTATTTAGGCACTGAATCGATCTCAGAGAAGACGTTATCTAATTTATCGAAATTTCAAGGAGAAGTCTTCATAAACTATCCAACTATAGAAGAAACTCAGTTATATCTAGAGACTAATGATAAACCAGTATACAGCTACGTGTTTAGCTATTACGGATGGAGGAATTTTGTCAAACTGGTTCTTGGCAAGGTGCTGAAGAATATTCCGGGTGCAACACATGCTGATGATATATTCTACTTGTTCAGTCAGAACATAGCGCCTTCTTTTAGTGAATATCTAATGATTGATAGAATGACAACTATGTGGACAAACTTTGCGAAATATGGGTAAGTTATTCTTCTAATAACTATAATTATTTTCAATCTAAGAAGAAGTTTTCGTAGAGTATTTTAGGTAGTTGAGAAGGAGTGCAATGCAATAGGTCAGTTGAACACATTACAGAGGTCTGGTGTAGCCATTGCGATTTGTAAGAAAAAAAAAATGCTCAAAACTCCTTATTTCAAACAATTAATTGGACGTGTCTGTGTAGATGGATACGGTATGTTTTCCTCAAGGCTTAGTATAACCACCGAATACATACTCGTAATATTACTAACGTAAGTACGTAACGTAACCTATGGTTATTTTTTTGTCTTACTTTTAAATAGCTAGGCTAATCCTGTTACCTTAAAATTAGAAGTAATACTGTGGTTGTAGTACTGCTACTGACAGACGTGTGACCTGAGGCTCTGGAATGATGGCCAATTGGGCATACACCGAAAAAAGTAGTATCATAGACATCAAAAGCTCGAAAGTCGGCAATGCTATGTCCTGGTGTTTGGCGATCATTGTGGGAGGCTTTCAACATTGCATCGTCTTCTGAGCATTTCGTATGAGATGGCGTCGAAACATGATCTATCATCTATCATCTATATTCTCTAGAATATCTTACAAAGTGTGATAGTAGCATAGGAAGCAAAAGACCGATTCCCTTATCGAGTTCTTGAATAATCTCTTTTTCTATTATAGTTGGTAATTTAATTGTGTTTCATTTGTTTTCCAGGGACCCCACGCCAGTTGTATCAGATCTGTTGCCCCTGAAGTGGATGCCGCTAGATAAGAAAAAACCTCAATCGTTAGTCATAGACAAGGAGTTTTCTTTCGCTCCGCTGTGGAGAACTGATTCTTTGAAGTATTTACGTCAAGTGTACTCTAAGTACCGACGGAAAGAAGACTAGAATTAATGTAGAAAAAAGTCCAGGATAAGTGGTTTAAGGTCACTATCACCATTTTTTCATTATATTGGCTCATGAAGATTCAAGGAAACAAAAGTAGCCAGCAAAAACTGTTTTTTAGGATCTAACAGTTCTAAATTAAAAATTGAAATTTTGTCCGAGTCTATCTGTGATATTAGACTAAACTGTAGTAAAAACAATTTACTACCTAATGTCATTTTAACGAAACTAAAATATAAATCTGCATCAATGTCAGTGGATTCGGTGAAGTAAAGGAACTCATAACAAAGATTCTTTTTGTACACACTGCAAGCACCGAATTAATATTTGCTGCAAGTTTGTTCTTGACTGTGATCTCACTGTGAAGATGTTATTTTTAACTAACTAACTTCGAAGGAGTAAGTAACCCCTAACGGTTTCTACACAGCATAACGCCGGAACGCTAAATCGCTTGGCGGTGCGTCTTTGCTGGTAACGTATCACCCAGAAAATATTACACTCCTATTTTTTGCACGTGTAATAACAATTCTTTTCTTTGTTATTAAGAGTCTGCTGACCCACGGTGTCTCCCATACAAACGTAATACCAAAATCATTTGTAATTCGTGCAATTTTCGATCATGTTGTGGTGTTATTCGGGTTCATATAGTAATAATCTATGCTCCTGGGCATATTTTCCGAAACACTTTTGTTAAACGAAAATGTAAACGAATTTAGTTTTGCTTATTTTTATGTCAAAAAGGACATGTTTTCTACTTATTTGTTTTGTAATAAAAACAACACTATCTCACGTCGCATTAGTTCAGGAGCACAGTTTTTATTGTCCAGCTAAAGAAAAACACCAGTTAATAAAGAAAGTTACAAGTTTTCATTCATAATTATTGATATATTACGGAACTCGACCAAAGTTATAAAAATTTTGATCAATATTGATTATTATTTCGTTTTAAAGAAGGCCAGGAGCATAGATTATTACTATATGAATCCGAATAACACCACAATATGATCCAAATATGCACGATTTACTAATGATTTGTTATTTTGAATGAATGGAGACATTGTAGTTCACAGGCCCCTTAAGTTATTATTTTTGTATTAAAATCGTTTCTAAATAAATATACTATTTTGTCAGGACGCGCATTTTTCTTGCTAGTGTGCATTTAAATCATTTATATTATCTGTTAATACAAATATTAAGATTCGAACTTTATATTGTACGAAATAATTTCATGTAAATAAGATGCGCACGATCTTTGTCTACTACCTGCCCACCAATGTACTTCAAACCCAGGACCGCGATCGAAATGAAAGGCGGTTTTGTACTGAGCAGATGTATTTGACCTTTCGGTTTACAAAAAGTTAACAACTAGTACTACTTATCCACTTTGCTATACGAAGCCAGTTGGGCGAAATTATACCGCGAGCTAATTTCGTACAGCTCCATCTATTCATAGTCCTATGAACTAAAGTTGGTATTGGACATACCGCCCACCAAGGACATTTAGTCAGAAATGTTCTTACTAATTTGATAAATTACGCCAATGATTATTGCCGCCCACCATGACCATGTTCTTGGTGAGGGTGATCTTACATAAACATTTGAACTTACAAATTAAACGAACTAAAGTTGCACTTTAAGCCTAAATGAATCGAACACGAAAATGTACATAAAAGATTCACAATAGCTTATTCACTAATCGGTAATACATATAACTTAGATGTAGGTCTTTTAATAACAGAATTTTTCACTTTGATAGTTACCACTCTTGTAATATTATCAGTACCCGGATGCTTCGCCAATACTCGACCCGTCAACCAGCGACTAGGTGGCAGATTATCCTCCTTGAAAAGAGTCTGGTTCAGGTATTCTGGAGTTCCACTTGTATCGGTTCATGAAGAAGGTTTATTAAACTCGTGTCTTCCGTCTACGAGGATGACGATTTAACCAAGGAAAACCAACAGTTGAATCTGTCCACGCTCTGACGTTGTGAATGGGAATGGAAAAAACTTCAGCTATTTCAGCTAAAATTTTGATAAAAGTGTTGCTCCACAAAGCTCTAAGTGAGGAATAGTATCTAAGTAATCTGACGCTACTCTTGTTCTCGATGCCAGTAGAGAAACCTTTATGTTTACCGTGCTATTTACTACTCTCAATAATATGTGTATGCTAATTTGGAGGATCACAAAATCCGTGCTATTCAAATTTAGAATCGCTTGTTGAATTACCCAACCACCGTGGCAAGTGTCCTTTAGTAAGTTGTTCTAGCTCATTGCGGTAAGTAAACCATTCGCTTTGTAGTTCGTCTGAAATAGGGTCGTCCCAATCGACTCCTGCCAACCATAGCTTTGAATAAAGGTTTTCGCTATGATAACACTAGGAGCTATCCATCCGAAAGAGTCATATAAGCGTGCTATTACTGACAGTAACGAGCTTTTGGTAGCACGTGTAGATGGTTCTCGGGGGAGGTGCACCAAGCATCGAAATTGCTCTTCATTTCTATCCCAGGTAAATCCCAAATTTTTTATAGTATTCTCACCTTTTATTTCTTTTTTGTTACTTTTATTTATTGTGTGTTGCTTTGGTTTGTTCTCCTTCGTTGGTCTGAGTATTTCTTGTCTTTTATAATTTGATTTGTTATTTAAAGGATCTGTTAACTCTGATTTATACTGACTTTGATCTTTGCTGGTTTGTATTTTCATTAATGAATCTTCACTATTTCTGTTCCACTTTTGTGATTCAAACCCACCCTTTGATACTAAAGTCTTCATTTGATTATAAATTTCCAGTCCTTCCTCTACGCTAGAGCACCCCGACATTAAATCATCCATATAGAATGAATCAAGTACCTTGGATGACGCTAATGGGAAATTAATGCTTTTATCTAAAATGATTTGGTTCAGTGCTCTCACAGCCAAGTATGGAGCAAATGCAGTCCCAAACGTTACTCTTCGTAATTCGAAATCTTGAATTTCTGATTCGAGAATCTCCCGCCTTACAATGCGTTGAAACATAGTATCTTCTTCCGAAATTCTAATTTGCCGATATATCTTGACAATTATATCTGCTACAAAAGCAATGGGATGAACTGTCCATCTCAGTACTGTGTGGTGTAAATCTGGTTGAAGCTTAGGTCTAATCATCAGAGTGTAATTTAACGAAATCCCTGCAATATTTTTGCTAGAAGCATTAAATACTACACGTACTTTTGTGATAGCCTTATCGCTTCGTATAACTGCTTGACAGGGAAAGTATCCAGCTTTATTTATTTTACAATCATTTTTCGCTACGTGTTTCGTGTGTCCTAGTTGTAAGCATTCGTTGATCACTTCGGTATAACTATTTTTTAGCTCCAAATTCTTCGACAACCTTTTTTCTAATGGTTGAAATTTAGCTACTGCTATTTTCCTTGATTCACCTCCTAGGCAACCAGGTTGGTTGTCTCGGAATTGTTGTTTAACAACGTATCCACCCTCATCATTATCATAATCATCATCATTTGACCTCTTTGTTGTAGTTTCAAAAATTTCTTCGCATCTTTTCTCCTCGTCTGTCCACATTTTCTTTGCACTATAGCTTTGTTCTTCTAATTCCCGAAACTGTTTTAACATATCCGATTCTATGACCTCAGCATGCATGACAGATATTTTCATAGTGGGCTTTTTGGACTGATAAAACCTTTCATCGGTTGTGCCTGACAGAATCCAGCCTAATGTTGTTTTTTGTGCAACCAAATTCCCACTTTTATTCTTTTTGATCCCCTCTTGTAGTATTTGACTATATACATTCGCGCCTAATAGCATATCAATCGAGTTAGGAGTATGAAAATCGGGGTCTGCTAAATGCAAATTTTGCAATTCTTCCCATTCAATCCTAGGAACCTGACGTTCAGGCAAAACCGTTGTAATGGTTTTGAGCACATATGCAGTGACCTGCATCTTCACGTCTGGAAATATTCTTGACGTTATCGTAAGAGTGACTACGGACTTGGATATAATTGGTTTATCTCTCCCTATGCCACTGATAACTCCTCTTGCTGGAGTTTTCTTCAGACGCAACATTTTAGCCGCGGCCTCAGTTATAAAACAGGCTGTTGAACCCTGGTCTAATAAAACTCTAAGCATGTGGTTTCCTCCAAATTCTGATTGGCTGTTAACTAATGCTGTAGCGAGCAAAACTTGACCATGATTTGAGATCCTTTGGGTTGTTATGCATGAGATGATAGGTGAAGTCTCATTCGAAGTTTCTGCTGTTTCATTATCTACCGTGCTAGTATTGGTGTGCTCTGATTCAGTGTGCAACAAGGAATGGTGACGTCTCCTGCAAATCCTACAGGATTGAGGATTATTACACTCTGCAACCAGGTGATTTCCACCTAAACAATTAAAGCAAATTGAATTATTCGCGACAAATTCCCGTCTCTTTGAGATATCTTCACTAGCAAACTTTTTGCAGAAACACATCTTGTGATTCTCAGAACAATATTCGCAACGCATACCACCAAGGTTCGCAGCAATGAAAGATTTTGGTATTGAATTTGTTCCACCAGATTGCTGTACTGCAGACTTTCTAGTATCAATAAATTCCAATGCCCGGAATCGACTTTCAATGAAAGTTTTGAATTGAACTAAAGTTGGCAAATTATTCAAGTCAGCTGTGCTAGACACATGTAGTTCCCATTGTTTCCTTGTCTCTGGGTCGAGCTTGGACGAAGCAACATGAATAATGATAATATCCCATGAACTGACATCAATTGATATATTTTTAAGAGCATTTAAGCAATCCATGGTGGTGTCAATAAGATCTTTTAAACCAGATGCTATTTCAGTGTTAAGTCGTTTAATGCCGAAAAAGCGATTTAAAATACAATTAGCTAAATATTTTCTATTATTATATCGCTGCTCAAGGAGAGACCAACAATTATCGTAATTAGCGCCTGTAATAGGAGTGTGCCTTATTAATTGCTCTGCCTCTCCCGTTAAATGTGTTTTTAAATAATGCAATTTTTGCACATTGTCTAATGCATTGTTATTATGTACTAAGGAAATAAAGAGGTCTTTGAATGTTGTCCATTGTGAATAGCTACCCGAAAAAATCGGAATAGTTATTTTTGGGAGCTTTACTAACGGATTTGAATTTGCTTTGCTAACACCAGGCTCTGATTGGTTTTCCACTAAGGGTTTGGTTAGTTGACCCAAGGAACCTTTTAAAAGAGCTTTGTAGGAAAAATAAATATCCTTCGTAACGTCGTAAATTTCTTTAACCACATAATATGGCGTACTTGCTAAAATATCTGGCTTAGAAACTTCATACAATTTTGAATGGTTTGTCCTGAAAGTAGCCCAGTCGGTCTCTAAGCTTTCGGATCTTATATCAACATAATCTATAGTTATTCTCTCTTTAGGACTCTTTTTAAAGTTTGATAAATCCTTTTTCATTGAGTTGTGTAAATCGAACTGCACATTTATGAGCCCTTCCATTTTAAACTATTGTATTTATTGTTTGATGATATAAAACAAATCAGACGCACTAGTTGACTACACCTGCACAACTAAAGAATTTACTAGCAAAAAACATTAGTCTATTTGATTCACTATAATTTACTAATACCTAAATTGATAGGAAAGTTAAGTTTCTTTGGTCTAAATTTTAAATAAATAATATAACTCGAACCATAAATAAGAAAATAACAAGATTCTCTTTTTATAAACAAGTGTTCTGTACTCTCAATCTTTGTTTCAATTTAACTTACAAAATTTGCACTGAAAAAATACACCTATTCAAAATTTTCAAACTTTAAATATTTCTTAAAATATAACAAGTCTTTAAATCATAAAACATCACTAATAATGTCTAAGTAAGTAGTATACTAACCGAAAATTTTCTAAGTCCTAACGATATTTGCTAAAAATTTTACAAGTGTTTGAAACATGTAAAATTCTAGGGAAAAACGGACATAGGTTCCCCGTTCTCTCGTTTTTTGTGAAATTATTCTAAGTCCTAAACTACCATGCAATTTATTCTAAGTTAAAGTAAAGTTCACTAAATTTTTACAAGTCTTTAATGTCTGATCCAAATTCTAAGTTAATGAATCCAAAGAAATAAAGTTCACTTTTGCTTGAAATTTGTACTCACGGTTTACACTGCACTATGGACTCACTTTCCGTTGACAGTTGCCACTGTTCAACTCCCAGTTGGTTGTTCTTGTTGCTCTGCACCGTTCTCCCTCGCTCGCTGATCCAAGCCGCTGGCGCCCTCTGCTGGCGCCTTCCGCTGCTTGTACCACGTACTCAGGTTTCTGCAGCGATCCACTGCGAGTACGGTGAGTGGTCGGTTGACCACTGCTCTTCAAAACACTTCCGGCTCGGTAGGAACAAAATGTCTACTACCTGCCCACCAATGTACTTCAAACCCAGGACCGCGATCGAAATGAAAGGCGGTTTTGTACTGAGCAGATGTATTTGACCTTTCGGTTTACAAAAAGTTAACAACTAGTACTACTTATCCACTTTGCTATACGAAGCCAGTTGGGCGAAATTATACCGCGAGCTAATTTCGTACAGCTCCATCTATTCATAGTCCTATGAACTAAAGTTGGTATTGGACAATCTTGCTCAAGTCAATCTTTCTACCTGTTATAAGGGATCGGAGCAATGTATGTGATGTTGTCCACTATATATATATTTATTTATTAATTATAATACTGAGTCAGGTCAGCATCGACGACGAAGTTTATAAATCTATGGATTTAAATCTGTACAGCAACAAAAATGACAAAAAAAAACTGATTACAATGTTAAAGTTTGGAAACAAAAAAGAAACACATTATAGTAATAAATATTAACTGCAAAATTATATAATATAAGTACATCGATGTTTTATAACCTTGATTCTTGATTGCATCGATTACTTAACTTGTATTTATTAGTAGTTTAACATATACATATATTATTCAAAAAATAATAGCGTCTACTAAAGCTATTGTAATGCAATAGTAACGGTACTTCGGATAGACAAAAATCCGTTTAATTGAGACCGGGGTAATCAAGGTTTTGTTGTAGTTATTTGGCCAATATTGGCCACCTTCGAAAATCGTCTTCGCAAAAAATCCTTTTTGTCCAACTCTGTAATCGAATCTAGGACTTCGAAATCCGGAGCTCAACATGTTAACCTAAACAATCGTCGCTCTCCGCAATAATAAGCAATCAGAGTAAATTGACTCGCTCGGGTATCTATTTCTATTGAGGTGCCGAGCTCAATACGCTAAGCTTGAGCGAATCGGAGGCGCCTCTTGTTGAGTGAATGGAGAACGACTGAATGGCGACGATCCGTTCAATTCGCGTCCCTTTTGATGAATGGATCCAATAACGGAGGTGGAAAGCTCCAGATTCTCGCCGATAGTTCTAAGTGTGTTTTATTTATTTATGTCAGTTGGAACGGGATTTCGGGAAATGCCATTACAGATAAACACTAAGCCTCGAGTTCAAGTATTATTGTTTGAGATCCTTGGAAGGAATTGGATCTGCTTTCATCTGGTCACGAATTGTAAAAAGTATCTAATTCATTTATATACAAAAAATAAGTGGCAATCTGGGAGTGCCGACAGAAGTAAGAACAATTCATGCGAGTTATGTCCAAAAAGAAGGTGGGTAAGGTTACCACCTTACCCACCTTCTTTTTGGACATAAGGTGTCGGTTACGTTACGGTAACGAGTTCATTGGTTGTTACCCAGCTCAAAACTGCTCAACGCGCCTAAAGGAGTTTTCATTTCAGAAATGATTATGGCATCGATTGCCTCTTTAATTTGATCCTTCCGTGAGGTCTCATTTTGCCAAATACCACGATTTTTCCTGGCAATGCGACCAAACTAAACATCATCATCATCCTCTGCAGAAAGATGGAAAGCCGTGCCTCCGTGTGTTTCTGAATTTTCTCAGGATCGAGGCGTTGGTTCTGCTCGGTCCAAGACACGTCATTAAATATCATCGCTAGCAACACATTTTCGAAGCATCAATGCTATTTCTTTAGACAAGATTCAGGGAATGTTTCATATGATGGAGTCTACTCGACGCATTTGCAATGTTTTGCCAGCGGATAGTACGTTACGCGCATTACCCGTAATACGCGGAGTAGCTTACGAGCACTATCCGTAGATCTAGTACAAGTTTTTGTACACTAGTCGACTCGCTTCGAATAAACGGGTTGGATTCCTCCATATATTTACAGGTAGTGCAAATAGCCCCAAGCAGCGTGGCCTCCTCCGTCGGGGGTTCGTGCCTCGAGGTAAACCGTCCTGCACGCCCTCGGTGTCGGTCTTTAAGCATTCTAACTAGATCAGGACAGATTAATTTTTTGGCTATAATCCGCTACTTGAAAATATTCTGTATGGTACAATATGCAGGAACACATGAAACACCACACACAATTTTCGAACACTTTCTTCGACGCACGTTTCGTCCCGACACCGGGACATCCTCAGGAGATGTTGACTTCACAATGCGAAATCGTAGAGATTACTCTAATTGCTAATTATGGATTCCCGCAAAATAACGCCTGCTTCCATTCAATATTCTAAGTAGTGGTCTAAGACTTCGCCATCATGGTGACGTGGCCTGAGAATGGGGTTGTATTGTTGGTATCCTGTCAGCATCATTGTTGTGTAGTCCACTGCATGGAGGTGAAGAATTAATTCACAATGTTTCCGCTTGTGACACTGGCTGTAGATAAATGGAGGAATCCGATTCGTTTATTCGAAGAGGACTCCTCTGTACAAAAACTTATACTAACTCTACCGTAGCGAGGGAGCTTACGGGCATTTTCCGGGCATAAGCGAGGTTCGACGGGGTTTTCCGCACTCGCGCCTCGCTCACGGATAATCTTTATTGTGGGCTAATTGAAACACCCGGGGCGCCGAGTAGTCGCACTAGGTGTATGATTAAAGTGCAGCTTTGTTGTAAAGCATTATCGGAGTTTAAGTCAATATTGAAGCTGGTACTTTGGACTTTTGAAGTGAAAACTTGGGGGCATTTTTTGAGTTGGGAAAAAATATTGAACTTGCAACAGCGTTACCGTAACCGACACCTTAAGAATTTCTGTCGGCATTTAATTTTCTTGTAATTTACTGCCTAATGTTTCTAGATTATTAAACCATGACGGTTGTTACGGAACATCGCACCGGAATGTTAAAGCGCTCAGTGGTATGTCTTTGCTGGAAGTGTGGTAAATAGGAACGACCATAACCCTTGACTGGAATCAAACCCGCAACCTTCCTACTCCTAATGGTGCATGATGCATTTGTAATTGCATTGACATATTATAAACACAGATTATAAAATGTATTGCCCTAATCGATTCTCGTACCGGAACGCTAAAATTTACTTTCCGGTACTGGTATATTGAGGTAGTAATGTATTGAAGTCAAACGTAGAATAAAACCTGCGATAACTGCAATAAACTGTTAAAACGGCCTCTAAACGACTTACTTTTACCTCCGAATACATAATATTACCTTTTACCCACAAGTTAGGATAAAAGCCTATCGTTTATTTTATGTGCTTGTAACAGGTCCCTTATGTTAATAGTTTAAGCCTGACGGGTTGGCGAGGGGTGGTCGTACTGACCCGACGATAGTAAATAATTTTGTCATAATATATAAAACATAATAATATATAACTTGACAAAGATGTTAGCAATTTAAAACTATTCAAGTTTAAGAAACACACATAATATTACACATAGAGCTTTTTATTAATTTCTAATCCTATAATAGCCTGGGACGGAAATTGAATTTAGGATCTCATTATTGGTAAGTTATTTCATAACGCACCAACTGTGCTAGAAAGGCTATCAAAATAATTTAGCTCTACCCAATATGAGAAAACAAATTACCATATCCCAGAGACTTTAGTCGCTACTATAACAGCATCCCATCCTCTAAAAACTTTTTAATCTACCTACATGAAAAATATAACCCTCCATCTGCATTCGGTAGTAAAAAGCTCCATCGCTTACTTTATATGCTTTTAACAGGCCCCTTATGTTAATAGTTTAAGCCAGACGGATTGTGAACGGCCGGTCGAATTGACCCGACGCAGATAAACTAAAAACTGCCCGCGCCCGACAATAACCTCACCGGCTACAAATCTGCCGAAATGGCCGAACGAGGGGTGAGGGGCCGGGCAGAGGAGCAAGCGATTTGGGTTATATTTGAAGGGAAAAGAAGAAGTGCAAAGTGTGAGGGTTACCTGTCCATAATTAATCTGTCAGAGTTACACCACTGTGTGGCTTTGTGTGACTTTTATTTTACGGAAAATTCTTTAAAAATTAAAGAAAATATTCACATCAAGTAATGAGTAGGTAACTTATTAAAAAAAACATCTTAAAGTATTGTGACATGCGAATACAGGTTGCTTAATTTTTTTTATCTACGCTCATTGCTTAAAGTTCGAATTATGAAATCAAATTGTGTCACATATTGACCTACTTTATTCACAGACTTCTATAATTATTAAAAAGTTATTCATTATAACATCGCTGTACTATGGAAATATCTCTAGATAGTTGAATAATTTTTATTACGATACGCGGCTCTGGGTTCCTGTATTTTTGTGTGTCGTCATCACAGACCAGGGAATAACTTTCTATTCTCTGTGGTCGTCACAGCCAAAAGAGAGTGTAGAGCCAATCCTCAATTTTGTTTTTTTTTTTATATATAAGGAGTCTACAGACAACATTTAGTTGGTAGTCATGATCGACCATAGACAACAATTAATTCACGGAAACAATAATTTTTCCCTGCCTTATATGACTGATTAAAAAGTGTGTTCATACAGAATATTGAAAAGAATTATGTATAATTTTTGATTATTTAATTATCTACTAAAAATATAGTTTATCTGACTTGTATAAATATTTTTCTACTCTTTTTTGTTTCATGACTTTTTAACAGACTATACGCAGTTTGCAACTGAATTTTGGCGCCATACCTAACTTTTAACATTTCAATGTGTTATTTTTGTTACTTAGTCAAAACTTAGCGCGGAAAAATGTCTAGCAGTGAAACGTACCTACTAAAGAAAATTTAACTCCACCTGACATTTTAGTAATTGCAACAAAAATTACCCACAATCTTTTACCAACAAAGTGAAGGATTTACGACACACGTTAGCAAGATTTTATGGTTTGGATTTATGATAATTTGAGCGTAGATAAAGTAGTGTATGAAACTCTACATAATTAGGTATTAAAACACTCGTGTGATACTATTAAAAAACTCGCCTGCGGCTCGTTTTTTAAACTCACACTCATGTTTTAATACCCCCCATTATGCATCCGCTTCATAAACTACTATTATTATTTCGAATGAATATTTCATAGATCATTAATTATTGTTATGCATATATGTGGTGTATAAGTTATGCTGAGTATTTACTATACTAAATACGCAGCTCAATTCTCCCTGTAGCTGTAGATACCAATGATAATATTATGTTTACAGATTTAGAAAACGCTATTTTCCTTTTGCTTTGACCGCAATATATTTATCCGTGATACGTGCAAAAATGTCCCTCGTTCGACCCGCATTATTCACGTTATCTACCTGCGTCTAATGCGCGAACCTACCTCGGTACTACCGCCTCTACCCCACACCCCTACCTCGCCCAATAAATATTACGAAATGATAACTCGCGTGAACTTGCGAGCCCACGAGATAGCCCTCAGAATTATGTCGGACCCGTGTTGGTGTTATCTATATTTGGGCGGGCTTTAACGACGACGCCTGAAAATTGCGTATTTTACACATGTTTACTGTTGCTTCGTGAGCTACTGCCTCGATGTAAGTGGTTAGCATGTTCAAATGCGGACCGCGAGGTCCTGCGTTCGATTCGCGGGTTAGACAAAATTATTTAGGTATTTAAAAGGAAGAACGCAAAACGTTTAATAGATAAATAACACACAAACATGTACAATAGTACATACTAGTAGGTACATACAAAATAGGGAAATAACAAAATTACAGACGTAGAGAGAAATAGCAAAGAGAAAAATAAGCAATAAATTAGGTACGTAGATTAAGTATATTTTTATTTTCTGTCAAAATATTGGGGAGCCTCGTAACTACTATAGCTACTAGCCCAGGAAATTGACTAAAAAGTCCAGATCTGTTAAACTGCATGAGTGACACATACATGATGTGAAGTGTTGTATACAATGTTGCTATGATTTCCTTTTAGTTTTTCCAGAAGTGGTGCATTAACTGACGAAGCTGTTGTGGGAACCTGTGGTGGGAACATAGAACAATTACTGAAATACTCCACACTCAATTATACCAAATTGTACAGAGCGCTCACTTATTTTGCTAACAGCAAATCTCTGAAATGTTCAAATTGCTAGTAGAATTACGAGCGGCATTTTATTAAATTCAAAGGACATGGCTGAAACTTGTATGGAGCTGTGCCCTGGAAAAAAATATTCATGGCCATCGACAAACACTACATCATATTAAAGCTTATAATTATGTCTTTACAATCGTTTAAGTTTTATGATCAGAAAACAGGCCGGGGACATAATATCAGCATAACAACTTTCAACAAAATGCGCCTAAATATTTTTAATATCAATGATTTTTATTTAAAAAAAGACGCGTATTGGTTATGAACTAATTATTTTTTTCATATTACAAAGCTTAGAAAATGTGAGTAAGCATTTTAAATAGCAATTTTTTAGTAAAAAAATCATTGCTATTAAAAATATTTAGGCCCATTTTGTTGCAAGTTGTTATGCTGATATTATGTCTCTCGCCTGTTTTCTGATCATAAAAATTAAACGATTGTAAAGACATCAGTATAAGCTTAAATATGACGAAGTGTTTGTCGATGGCCATGAATATTTTTTTCCGAGGGCAGAATCCGGCCATGTCATTTCTTATGGCTTTTGCTTCTTCATGGCTAAATTCTAACTTCACTGAGAACTCCATCTTCAGATTAGGGAAAATTTTGTGTTTTACAGCTATAATTTTCAACAGATGTAGATTTAACGTCTTTGCTGGTAGAGTGGTAGCTAGCCACGGCCGAAGCCAGACCAGATCTGAGTAAAATTTAAAATATTGAGTGTAATCCACTAGTGCCGGTTCCAAATATTCTATCTATCTTCCATTTACACTACTACAGATATCAAATTATCTCCATATACAAGTTATGTCAAATTTCTATCTCTAGTCACGCAAACCATGGGGATAGATTGAATATTGGGAACCGCTATTAATCGCCATGATGCGAACTTAAATAATATGGGAAATGATTCGTATGTATATTCATAGATACGAGTACAGGGTATCGAATTCTGAGCAGGCAACTCTGACTTCTCGCATCATTTGCTTTTTGGAAATTAAAGAAATATTTTAATTTGAAACTTTACAGATATAACTGTAATTTACATGCCATAGTTCGGCGAACTATATGATAAAAAAATGCGATGATCGGTGCGGAAAAAATGATTAGAAAACTGAGGGGACTGGCCTGAATCTATGTATAAGAAAATTATTGTTTCTTTTTTTAAATTCAAAATATCTTTATTTCACATAGGCCTCATATACAGGCTCTTGTAATAGGTCAATATGATATTTGTCACATTTGTATGGCGATAACTCCAAGTCGACTTAAAACTAAGTTTACGAGTTTGATATCCCCATCCCTTAACCTATTCTCGAAGAGTACGAGTAAGTTTAAGAAACTTACATACCCATTACCAACTAGAAGTCGGTGTCCCTCGGAACAATTATCTCAGGTACAAGTTATATTAAGTTAGCGAACATCGCCGCTTTATCGGCGGCCGTTTAGCGGCGTCGCCTGCGGAACCCAAATCAAATTCGTTAAACAGATTCATGTGAAAAGATAGATGGAGTTTAACTCGTAGTTTAAGGACTAAAACGATTTGGCTTAAGTTTGAAATGGAGATAGATTGTGTCCTGGATTAACACTTAGGCTACTTTTTATCCCAGGAAAATCCATTGTTTCTATAATAATTGGGAAAAACAGATATTCATTCAGGAAAACTACTCCTTCAGGCCGTAATTACTGAACTGATTTGGCTGGGGATGGAGATAGATGATATCCCGGAATTATACAATGGCAACTGTTCATATCCGGAAAATCCATGGCTTCTATAATAATAGCGAAAAACAGATATTCTTGCCTTCACGGCGTAATTACTGAACTGATTTGGCTGAAATTTAAAATGGAGAATCTATCTCTATAAGTGTAATCTATACACCCTGGATTAAAATGTAAGCTACTTTTTACGTGGAAATCGAGTTGCGAAGCTGAAATTTGGAATGGGGATAGATTTTAACCCGGAATAATACATGGGCTACTTTTTATCCCGGGAAAAACATTGGTTTCCGCGGGAAAAGTGAAGAACAGATACACAGAACGCGGGAGACATACTCCTTCACGCCGCAGCTACCGAAAAATTTAGGCACAAAGTTGGAATGGAGTTGGCATTATAATAATGTACCAGTATACCAGTTACCAAAACTAATAAGCAAAAAATAGAACCCTTAAATCTTAACACTGTGTAAAGTGAAGAAGTGA
Source organism: Coenonympha glycerion (assembly GCA_963855885.1). Taxonomy (NCBI): domain Eukaryota; kingdom Metazoa; phylum Arthropoda; class Insecta; order Lepidoptera; family Nymphalidae; genus Coenonympha; species Coenonympha glycerion. The sequence goes on from OY979646.1 coordinate 557,565, forward strand.
GAATCCCTGAACGAAATAAGTTCCGCAGAGTTTTTTACACATTGTATTCTGGTACCTGGAATATGAGTTTTTCCATCTACGTTATTAGTTGATCCGCCATACCTCCGTAATTAGTTGATTGCCACGTGCCGTCGGTGCGGCGGCGGGCGGGCGGGCGGCGTGGGCGGCAACTTGGGTCGTTATTAAACTTCGCATATTTAGTTCCGCGCATCTAATTAGGAAGTGCATCGCAATTAAATTTAATTAAACACGTACTGCGCTTATCTGATCCGCATAAACCGGTTCTTGAAATTTTAAATTTTCAAGGAATATATTTAAAAACCGGTCAAGTGCGAGTCAGACTCGCGTACCGAGGGTTCCATACTACGATAAGATTAGATTTTGTAATTGTTTGTTATTATAGGACTGTGTAAGTTAGAGGGTTGATTTAATTTTTCTGTAAAATGCACACATTAAACTATTATTGACCTTTATTATTTTAAATGTCTAAATATATAAAAGTTATAAAGTTTTTTGGGGTATCAACTAGATGTTTGGACGGATGTTATAGAGCACTGAAAAAAATTGGTCAAATGCGAGTCGGCTTTCGCGCACTTTGGGTTCCTTATTATCAAGTCCAAATCTCAATAGTATTAAAGTAAAAACCTCTGCCCGCTAAATTCGATAACTTGCAAATAAAATATTATAACGTTTTTTTATGGGAAACCTAAGATATTTATTCTATTTTTAGAATTTTCTTATTATAGCGGCAACAGAAATTCACCATCAGTGCACAACTGTTTTACTATCACGGTTCATGAGATACAGCCTGGTGACAGAGGGGCAGAGAGATAGACGGACAGCGGAGTTTTAGTAATAGGGTCTTGTTTTCCCCTTTAGGTACGGAAAACTAACATTTAAACACGACATATCGGAGAAGGATATATTTTGAGTTTCTTCTTATGTGAAAGTTCATCATAATATCCTCACAGATGTGCGAAGCCTGCCAACCCGCACCTAGGGTCATGGGCTGTGCCATACTCGCCCCAGTGGCATATAATAATGGTAACAGACTGAATACCTATTGGACCCAAAAAATCTTTGACCCTGAAATATTCTGTTAGTAGTTATTCTGCATGTCACCGAAATCATCGGAATAATGTGATATTATGTTTTCGCGAAACAAATAAATAATGTCCCCCATTGTTGCTTATACTTGCGCATCGCGCGCGGCGGGTGATTTACCGCGGGCGCCAGGAAGCGGGGGGCGGCCGCGGTGCCCATTATCCAAATTTCCCGATTAACGCTGATTTATTTATTGTTAACGTTAATAACAACTGTGGAAATACCACTGACGCGAGGCATCACGCGGTGGTGCGGAAACTGTTCAACAATGGTGTTCCCACACCCTAGATATTGAAGATTTGGCTGGGATTTGTCTGGTGGGAGGCTTTGGCCGTGGCTAGTTACCACCCTACCAGCAAAGACGTACCGCCAAGCGATTTAGCGTTCCGGTGCGATGCTGTGTAGAAACCGTTGGGGTGACATAACTTACCCCTTCCACGTTAGTACGCTAACATCTTCGGCTGCATCATCACTTACCATCAGGTGAGATCGCAGTCAAGTACTAACTTGTATAGCGTAAAAAAAAAGAATGGCTAGGTTAAAAGCCCAGGTTCCCGCGGGATTTGTGAAAACCCGAAATTCATGCGGGCGGATCCGCAGGCAACCATTATAGGCCCTTCGCACACGACTCGTAAGCGTAAGCGTAGCGCAATCCTCGCGTACGACGAGAGCAGTACGAGCATGAACATTTTTAAACATGCTCGCAGACGAAGCGGTGTTGCAGCGAATCGCAGGAGGCGTAACTGTCATTTTGTTTTGCGTAGTGTCATAACGATACGCTTACGCTTACGAGCCGTATGCGAAGTGGCAGTCAACAAAGCGTATAAAACTATTGTCTATTCGAGCTGATAAAATAAAATAAAACAAGTTCGGAAATGATACTTTTCGCTATCATTTCCGAGATACGCGAGTCACTTACACGATATCAATGCAATTGCAATTTGATATTTCATATCATTTCCCATTACATATTTCCTTGACTTTGTGATCGAGACAACGGAGAAACAAATCGATAAACGTTTCTTCGAATCCGTAGAACTTAGAAATCTCAAGTGAGGACAAACTTCTCGACTCGATTTCCGGTAGTAAATTGTCTTTTCTAAACCTGAGATGTCTGTTGCGATAACATGAGGAGATTCTATAATGGACCCATTGGTTGTCGAAGGTAATTAATTTTAAACCTCTTGCAATAATTTAATGCCTCGGACTGGGTCCACATGTAAAGTACAGTTACACAGCCATTGGTTCTGAAGCTTTGATAATAATCTTTTAGATGGTTCGGATTTGGGGAGTCTGAGATTCGAATAGGCGACATTTTGTTGTAGAAGTAAAACATAGTTTTTTAAAATACATGTGAAACTCTAAGTAAGCATTTTACGTAGTGAGGGCTAGGTCTTAGTCCGATGGATTTTGGGCAACCAAGGCATTGACATTGGTTGACGGACAATGAATTGGACTGAGGAGATAAAGAGAGTCACTAGTAGTTACTGGTTTCAAGCAGAGCGGGATCCCTTCAGGAAATCTGTATTCGATATCTGCATCGACGTAACTTTACTTTGGTTCTTTCGTATCTTTAATGATTTTGATGGAGGCAATAGGTAAATTTTCCTCCAGATAGGTGTTATGCCTGGGAACCGCTTATGGTCCCAGCACCTGGCGTCAAAACGCTCATCGAAAACTTTATTTATTTATTATCTAAATATAGAAGTTTACGAAAACACTCAAAACATAGAGAGAACATGGACAAGGACATTTTATCATTACTAATGAGAATCTCTTCCGGATGCCCTTTGAAAGTTTTTAAATAAGAAAGTAGGTAAGCTTGGTAACTTTTGGACTTCAGGTAACGCCAGCTGTCGGAGACCGCTACAGACCTAAAAGTTTGGGAACCGATGCCCAATGCCGAGTTTCTCCTAACCACCAAGGACAAAGAAACAAAAAAACTGCCAGACTCCAGACGTTCCCACAAGTCATTAACCTCAATTCACTCACAAAAACTAAAACGCAGCTCCAAACTTACAAACGGCATAAATCTAGACCGATGCGGTTCTAGGAACACGCTCGACGCCGAGTCTAGAATTCCAACGGTGACCCCAAAATGTGAGACTGTTTTCTGAAGGTACTATTTTTGTATCTCTAAGAAGTTTTGATATTCATCTGTTCATCTGAACTCTTTCTAAACGTGGGCTGGAATTATATTAAAAAGCTTGCATTGAAAAAGAATAGGTTTTTTCAGCATTTACCAGATTTAGTGACTATTCCTCTGAAATCAACGACCGTTTACGCGCTCGGATTTGAGTCTCCTACTCGAATTTGCGAGGTTCAATTCCCGGCATGGCCACTTTAGAATTTGGGAGGGCCTGCATGACATTTGTCTGTGAAGACTGGAGAGTGCATCTGCGGAACCTCCACCACGTCTTGTTGGATTGCTATTTATACGAGGATCTCCACTTCCTCCAGAGGAAACCTTCTGGGACTTAAGAGTCGGAGCGGCTTGGGGGACAGTGCGAGTTGAGTTCGTAACTCCAATATGGGGAGCCCCAATATGGGGAGAGTGAGCTCATAGAGATAGGAGCGAGAAGAAACAACTTGTAAGGAGTCAAGAATACCCTAAGATCTGGTATCAAACGAGCGCCATCCCCCCATTACAACGAGGTTGATTGAGCCGTGGAATGAAGGGTTGACCTTACTCCAGTGGCGGGAATCGAACCCGCGACCTCCCTCTCGAATACGAATGCGCGTCACTAAGCTCGGGAGGTTACAGTTAAGGAGGTTACGGCAAAACTCTTCACTCTGTAATGATTCCCATGACTAAAATTACCTACTTGTAATTTGATACACATGACCGCGTGACATACCAAAGTATGAATGCTAAATCGCTTGGCGGTAGATCATGGTTATAGCTATTGTGATGGCGTTCCTCTGTGCAGATTATATTTTTTGTCACAATCTTCGCCCCCTGGCTTTAACTGCCAGTAAATCTTCCCCGGACATTATATATGGGGTCGCAGGAGTTAGGCGTTATTCTTTCCTATCCACGCAGCTTTCAACGGCCAGATTGCAGCGTATTCTAATAGCTGTTTTTGTGTACGACTTTTGCCTTTTTTATGAGCCCCGTGATGTTTATGGTGTGACATGAATGCGGGGTTATTTGGCAAGTTTTCGCGTAATGTTCTGCGTACGTTTTCGTTTAAGTAGTTTACGCAGCGTACACAACGGAAGCTATGTAAAGGAATATTTCTTGCCTATATTGGTGCCTATTGCTTTTCTCTATGAATGGATCACCCAACACAAAAAACAATAGCACTCAGTAGGACTCTCTAAAGCAATGAGAACTTGTTTTGTTGTTTGTTGAAAAATTACTTGTTTATTTTTTGTATCTTCAGCTTTCTAAAAAAAATGAATCATCAAAATCGATTCACCCAGTCAAAAGTTATAAGGTAACAAACAAAAAAAAGTGGTCAAGTACGAGTCAGGCTCGCGCACTGAGGGTTCCGTACTATTGAAACCAATTCTCAAAGTAAATTAAACACCCCTACACACCAAATTAAAAACGAGACATTTGTTTTAATTTTTAAGGAGTATATAGATCCATATTATTTCACACAAGATATCATAGACATGACGGCTCCGTGGCGCACCGCTTTGCCTGTTACACCGTGCATATCTGAATTCAAACCTCACTTTGCTTCTTTTCTTTTTTTTTAACTTAACTTTTTCAATTTTTAACTATTTAGTTTTAAAGTACTATTAATAATTATTATATAATTAAACTAGCTGTTGCCCGCGGCTCCGCCCGCGTGAATTGCGTTTTTTTTTACATATAATGTGTAATTCCTTTTGGAATTCCTTGATTTTTCGCGGGATCTGGTGTGATGTTCTACAGAAACCTGTTCTTACTTCGCACGGGTTACCTTGTGGTGATTTTGAAAACTCCTTTTTCTTAATCATAATATAAAGTTTTATTAATACGTAGTTGAAGGATCAAAAGGACGATTTTAACTGTCGATATTTCTACCCAGTGGCACAGGTCGTGGTCACTACGTGACCACGACTTGTACCAATGTATCGAAATATCGACAGTTAAAATCGTCCTTTTCAATGTGATTTTTATTCTGGAACCACGAACTATGTCAAAAATCATTAAATCATGTTAAAATTTGTACTGGTGGTAGAGCTCTTCTTTCAGGGTTCGGCCGGGTAGGTACCACTGGGATAAAATACTCTACTAACAATATTCCCCGTCCCAACATAAGAGTCATTTAAAAATCTTTGCTTCATCTCAATACAATCCAAAATATCCGAATGGGCAATGGCTATATATTTCTTTACGTATAAAAAGACCTATGACATTCAGTCGGTTAGGATTTGCAGTGAACCATTATTTTACCCTTTCCATATTGCGGATGATAAAAAAAGAGGCGGCACTCCGGGAATGTCGACAGAAGTGAAAACTTTAATATGTTCATGTAATGGTTCATGTCTTAACAGTGCCATCTTAATATAAAGTCATGAAACAGTACCTAAATTACATGACAGTTAATTATTATCTAAAAAAATACGTACCTATCTCAGAGTTTTACATTCAAGTTCCACATAAATTGTAGAGATGGCGCTATACGGTATAACGAAGCGAGTTTCATGATTTTTGTTCACCCTAAAAGTGAAAAATCTTAAACCACCCAAAATCTTCTGCTAAGACTATTTATTTACGGCTATAGGATAGTCCAGTCTAACTTTAGCTCTACGTCTTAGCCCTAGGTTCTTTATCCATTCCGAGTTTCAAGTCACCTACATGATCTTATCGCTAAAGGTTCTGATGCCTGTAATTTCTGAACTACAAAAGTGATGATGATAAAATTTGTGTGGAATAATTTTTAAGGAACCTCCTTTCTAACAAAGAAAGAATGAATGAAATCGGACAACGGGTTAATGAATTATAACTAAATACACATTTTGACTTTGATGCCGTCTTCCAGGGAAACCATGGTGAATTCCGGGACAAAAAGTATCCTATGTCCTACCTCGGAGTATGAACTACAATCATGTCAAGTTTCATTTAAATCCATCCAGCGGATTAGCCGTGATGCGCGGTCGTGAAACAGACAGACAGACAGACAGACAGACAGACAGACAGACAGACAGACAGACAGACAGACAGACAAAAATTAAACAAATTACAGTTTTGGATTCAGTATCGACTAAATAGTGTCCTCCAACAAAAAAATTCAAAATATCTTCAATGTACAGAATTCGACCCTTTACAGTTTTATTGTAAGTATATATAGATATTCTGTGAACATTTGAAGCATCTACCTTGTACCGTTATTAATATGGAGCAAAAACAAGACGTTTGTTGTATGGAAGCCCCCTTAAATATTTACTTTATTCTACTTTTCAGTATTTGTTGTTATAGCGGCAACAGAAATTGACTTTGAATTTCAAGTTTGTGGCTATCACGGTTCGAGTGATACAGCCTGGTGACAGACGGACGGACGGACGGACGGACGAACAGCGAAGTTTTCTTAATAGGGTTCCTTTTTTAGCCTTCGGGTGCGGTACCCTAAAAAACATACAGTGAATTGAGAGCCTCCTCCTTTTTTGAAGTCGGTTGAATGTACATTACCTGCATAGAACACACACCAGATAGACAACTAGTCTTCATTACTGTTGTTTATCCGGCTGTACGTAGGAAGCGTTGAATCATTCACGAAACATCGCCCCATCGCTGCCGGTCAAACGACTGCACCTAAACACCAGATAGGTAGACAACAGCACACACCGGCTGCCTAGACCACACACTCGGTAGACAAGCCTTCACATGTGTTAAATATTGAATGGAAGCAGGCGTTATTTTGCGGAAATCCATAATAAGCAGGACAGATACATTTGTTTTGCTATAATCCGCTACTTGAAAAGATTCTGTATGGTACAATATGCAGGAACAATACCCACATGAAACACCACACACAATTTTCCAACATTTTTTTCGATGCAAGTTTCGTCCCAACACCGAGATATCATCAGGAGATGTTGACTTCACAAACGCGAAATCGTAGAGATCTCTACAATATTGTTTACTTTACAAGTAGCTACTTTTCTAGTAGCGGATTACAGCAAAACAATCTGTCCTCTTCACCTGTGTTGTTTATCCAGTTGCATGTAGGAAGCGTTGAATCATTCACGAAACATCACTGACGAAAAAATGACTGTCCGCTTGCTTATGTGAGCTTATTTCGAGCTTATTAATAAATTATTATTGGATCGCGAGAGAGTAAACGTGAATTGTAGTAGTGACATCTTTTGTCAACATTTGTAAACTATTCCAATCCCATACAAATCGGCGTTAACTCTCTCGCAAAAGAGTACGCAAACATATTAAAAAAAATTTTGAAATCGGCACACAGATCTGGTGTAACCGATAGAGCTCAATGTGTCGTGAACCCGGTGTCAATTTGTGAGGCTTTACCCTGTGATATCAATGTAAGTTGGGGCACGAGCGACTGTTATGAGGGGTCCATTGTGTGCACGGTCAATGCGCGTGGTATGCGCGATTTGAACTAAATGGGCCACGACTCATTTGATACCAGACGGAGCCAGGCTCTGCCCCGCTGGCTCGGACGAGAAAGACGCTAAATATTTGCCCCCGCCCTGAACAAATTGGAAAAAAACTGAACAAAAATAAAGGAAAAATTTATTGGTAAAGTTATAGCGATAACGTTTGTTTTCAATATAAATGGTTAGGTATGTAAGCCTTCGATCAAAACTTGTTGTTATTAATTAATCTGTGTTCTTTTCGCCGTGACACCGGATCATCATCAGTATCTGACCGAGTATTTAAAGCTGATCATCTTAACTGCATACATATTCGACAGCGGGTGAGTCTGTAAGGGTGTAATGAATTAATAATCAAGTTTGGATGGGTAGATTTCACACACATTTAAGAAATATGGTGCGTTTCTGTGACTCGAACCTTCGAAATTGAGGTTGTCTTAACCACTAAGCTGTCACTTAATGCTTAATATCTGGGTGACCGAGCTTTGCTCGGTGGCCAATAGATGGCAGCAGTAGTCATATTTTCATTTTTTTGGTAAATTCGACATTTTCTAAAAATGAATCCTAGCTAGATCGATTTATCACCCCCAAAACCCCCTGTATACTAAATTTCATGAAAATCGTTCGTGCCGTTTCCGAGATCCAGATTATATAGAAATATATATACAAGAATTGCTCGTTTAAAGGTATAAGATTATGTCTGTCTACACAAAGCAATGTTTTTAAAGGCAAGTTTACAAGAAGGAATTACCATAATACCCGAAAGTTAATATTCGGATCAAATTATTAAAGGTAAGCTTTTTCGCAAACTGCCTAAAGGGGGATGAAACTGCGGAGTATAATAATTCTTACAAATAGGTAAATATGTTTGTAAGTAGCGTTATTAATATCACTTTCCTTCCGGCAGTTTGTTAATCCAGGCTTATGTCCGTTATCCCGCGAAATCCCGCAGAAATAACCCTTGAAACAGCGAGCACACGGGCTATAAAAATTGCTAGAAAAATTGCTGGAAAATGTTCCATACAATTATTCAGAACTCTTTATAACTCTTTGTAACATAGGCCTTACTCATAGGCACCTATCAATTAAGCATCTTATTAGAAAATCAAAAGGATGTATTTCCCCGATTACTTACATAGTAATATTATATTCGATATAAATATATAATATAGTTTTCTGTTAATTAGAGTTTCTTGCCCGTTCTTCTCGGTGCAGTGCTACTTTCCGAACGAGGCGGTAGAGTCTTAACGTTTCGCAAGAGCCTCTAAGTTAGGCCTATGTGAAATAATAAAATTTTTGAATTTTTTTTTTTGAATTTTTTTGAATATTATAAAGATATTATACTGACTTAAATTAAAAATTAAAATTAATAAAAATAAATTAATAAAATAATAAGTTATATTCTATTGAACACAGCATCACATTTTGGTCTGACTGGCACAAAGGTAAAACGCTAAGGAACATGGTATCTTTAGGTATTTATACCAATAAACTCGATTTTTTTAATTAAACACTCGGATTAAACTATTCTCTTCCTTAATATATACATATTCTTTGATGACACGATGAGATATACAGAGAATATATATATAGAGAATACTCTTTCAGCCTTCGTGTTACCAAGAATCTGGTCGCCTTCTAGAGAAGAACCAATATAGCCATTTTCTAGGCGAGTGTGCTCCTAAATCTATTCATCAGGCACATTTGTGGCCGTGCGCAAACATATCCACATTAAAAAAATGCTTATTATGGCTAGTATACTAGTACTTATTCATTTCTTAAAAATTGCTCGTCTGAGGGATTTTCAGTACGGCATAAAAATTCTTCATCCCTTGTTTTGTAACAACCGCTTAACCCTTGGAACGTGCGCGGTATTTACAACGGTTAAAAAATTTTGGATTCATCAAAAGACGGGATGAAAAGACTTTAATTTCCAAATTGTACTTTGGTAGATTAAGTAACTTTGATCAAAGTTGACTTTGGAGTTTCAAAATAGGACTAAATTATTGTTCTTAATTTTCCTCGATAAACATGTTAAGCCAAATGTCTTAGTTATTTTCACAATTATTTTTAATGATCATCATAAAACCTCTTTAGAATTCAGATCAGGGCACTTTAATATTAAATGACTTTAATTTATTATGATTTAATATAACAATTAATTCTCAAAATAAATACACTCCGAGTAAACAAAATGAATATTCATGTCGTAAAAAAATAAATTTAAAAAATCCAATGTTTATTCATAAGTGTTTACGCAATAAAAAACAATTAATATCCGTTATAAGACGATTAATAATAAAGCCTCAAGCAGAATCGGGCAACACTTGACGTATTTATTAAGAAAACGATAAATCAAAGCAATAAACGTCTTCCTGCTAGTAGGGTTGCCAATTCCGGAGAAAATTGTAGTAAAATTATTAGCTATTGCTGATTTTGATGATTTCGTAATATGCTCTACATATTGTAGAGTATATCACTACATGTTGTAGACTAGAATTTCGTACATATTTCTACGCGTGATAAGGGAAAAAATTATTATAGCTTGTAAAGGAGCACGTAGTAAAAGACTCTTTCGTTTTGGAAATATCTTACCCCTTCAGCCGTGTTTACGGCTTGTGATAGCGGTAGGTACCTAAAACAGAAAAGAGCGCCTTTCGGACTTAAGTTGGTTCGCTAATAGTAACATGTTGAGGAATAGTGTTATAAGTAGCCAAACCATGTTACATATTATGTATAATGTAAAGTTTGTAGGTCGGATATGAGTTTAGCTAATAGCTATATTACTTTCTTCTTCTTATCTTATCAAATATTGTATTTCATTTGGTGGATTTGTTTAGATAAATTTTAAGCTATCCTTTTAGAATCTTAAGCCCATTTACGCTGCATATCTATCAGAGCTGGATGACGGAGCTCAGAGAGCGAGAAAAAAATAACCACCTGAATCGTAAATTCATTTTCCATTGGTTGATTATTTCTCCATAATAATGTCATAGTTATGCTACCTATTTAATTTGAAAAAAAGAAAGAAATTCGTGGTGGTAGCCCTATCTCTATCCCCGGTGGTTGGGGAAATTTCGCAGAATAGCTGGCAATACATCATTGAAACGTTTTTAATAACAGCAACACTTAGTCGTAGCGCTACGCTACAAGACGCGTAGCAACGGACTTGATTTAAGAGCGTTAAATTGAGATTGATTAGAGCTTAACTATTTTGTGATAATTAAGGAGATCCATAGCAGCGAGGAGTTCGGTGGTTCTGATGTATAACTACCACGTAATCGATATGTCGGGGGTTTGACTCTCAGGCTTTTGAGACAATTAAGTAACTGACACTTTGTTTGATGGTGAAGAAAAACAAAACCTTTAGGCGTTTGAGAATTAAGGAAATAGTTACCTAAATTCCTTGTTTGTGTGTTAGTGTGACATCGTAGCTCTCAAACGGATGGACCGATTATGATGCGGTTATTTTCATTTGAAAGCCAGTTTCCTTGCAGTGGTTCTTAGCTATGTTTGGTTAATATCGGTCCAGTAGTGTTAGTAAGTACCTAGCTCTTTTCCAAAATGAAGAAGAGATTTTGGCGTATGATTAATCAATTTGATACTTCATGCGTGAAAGTATAATCGTTAAATGAACAAGCGTAGGGGGTTCATTAAACTTTTTAATTTATTTATATATTATTTTGTGCATGTCAGTCTTGTAGTTGTCCAAGAACTACCTGGGACAGTTTATACAGTTGGGTAGGAACAACTTAGACAAGGCAGCTTACAGAAGAATTCAGTTGGGGTAGGCAGTATTTGGAACGGAGCAGATGAGAGAGGATGACGTGGGCTCTCATCCCATCCGCCGCAGAAGGGCTGGGCGCAGGCGTGCTGCCCATGACCGCCGCCTGCCCCCTTAAAAGGGCACCCGGGCGATAGACACGGGGAGTTTGTCGCCCGATGGAGAATGGCCCTCGAGCCGGGAGGTGCATCTTTGTGTTCACGATGCACCTCTGTCAGGGAATTGATGAAGAAGGAAGGAGGGTCTGCCTCGGCAGACACCGTTGGCTGGGTAGCGCGAGTGCTTCCGGTCCCGTAGCCCAACCACCAGGCGACGAGGTGAACACCGTGGGGTTTTAGTCGGTGTGACTCCGACATAACCGAAGTGCCTCCCCGTGGCACGCCGGTATCCATAACGGATTTCCCCACGAAAAAAAAAAAAAAAAGGCAGTATTTGGAAAACAGCGTCAAGCGTTCAACTCACCGATACCTCAATGCCTAAAGACAAAAGTCTTCAACGCCTGCGTCTTACCCGTCATGACATACGCATCAGAAACGTGGACACTCACAGTAGGCCTTGTCTACAAGTTCAAAGTCACTCAGCGTGCTATGGAGAGGGCTATGCTGGGTGTTTCTCAGAGGGATAAAATCCGCAACGAGGACATCCGTAGAAGAACCAAAGTTACTGAGATAGCCCAACGGATCAGCAAGCTGAAGTGGCAGTGGGCTGGCCGCATCTATTGTAGAAACACGTCCGCAGTCTCCACTCCAGAACACGTCTGCCCCACGGCCGTTGGGGCAGACGTGTTCTGGAGTGGAGACTGCGTACCGGTACGCGCAGCGTGGACGACCTCCTGCCCGCTGGACCGACGACCTGAAAAAGGTCGCTGGTAGCGGGTGGATGAGGAAGGCGGAGGACCGTGTGTGGTGGCGCGCTCTCGGAAAGGCCTATGTCCAGCAGTGGACGTCCATAGGCTGATTAAGTTGTGCATGTCGCTGGTGGCATGTCGGTGACGCAAAACCCTCTCGAGCGCTCACTGTGTGTACAACATACCATTGGGTCCTCAAACAGTTAACCGTGAACCCGGTCCAACCCACCGATGAATTAGCATGCATAATGTATGCATACGTCATGAACGCGACAACACTACACCTCCGCCCTTCACTACACGACACAGAACAGCACTGCAATCACATGGATATGGTATTCCGATTTTATTGAAACGAAGTTTCCTTCGGTACAGAAGGGGGCTAAGCGAAAGATAAAATGGTTTTTCCGTCACAAAAATGCCGGAATGATGAAACCCACGAAAATCCCATAGGTTATTTATTGTATTAAATGAAACGTTCATTGTGTCAATATCAAAAAGTATCCATCGCAAGCATGCAATCAACTATGTCATGATTTGGTATGAGAATCTCGTTAGCGCGAGCTAACTCGATACAGAGGGGTTAGTACAGGTTTTTGGACGAATTTCAAGTCGACTCGCATCGCACAAACGAATCGAATGCATTCATACATTTACAGCCAGCGCCATCTTTTGACAGCCGCATGTCAGTGACTGTCCATGGCGTTGGCTGTAAATGAATGGAGGAATTCGATTCGATTGTGCGCTGCGAGTCGACTCGCAATTCTTAGAAAAACCTATACTAACCCCACAGTTCTTCCGTCTTGTCTTCTTTGCAACTAAATATTCCACGGACAAGACACGACACACGTGATTGATTAGATTGATCATGATTAGTCAGTGAGTGAGTGAGTATTATTTTCTATTTATGAAAGAAGGAAAATATACGAGTTCTGAATACAATTATTTTTGTATTTACATCTGCTGTTTCGAAGCGTATTAGTGAGTCGCAAGGAATACTGTATAGCGAACGATGGGGTTATGATAGTATTTTTTTACGCCATACAAGTTAGTACTTGACTGCGATCTCACCTGATGGTAAGTGATGATGCAGTCAAAGATGTTAGCGTACTAACTTGGAAGGGGTAAGTGAATTCACCCCAACGGTTTCTACACAGCATCATACCGGAACGCTAAATCGCTTGGCGGTACGTCTTTGCTGGTAGGGCCAAACTAATCAACTAGCTACGGCCAAAGCGTCCCACCAGACCAGACCTGAGCCAATTTAGAAATTATTAAATTCCAAAGTGGCCCGTGGCGGGAAACGTACCCGCGACCTCCCACTCGAATCCGAGCGTGCGTCTCCTGCGCCACGGAGGTCGTCAAAAATATTAAAAGTATATTAAAACGTAGTATATTAAAAGAGACTGGATTGACTGACGGATCTACTGGTATCAACGCTCAGCTGTAACCATTTGAAAAATCGGGTTGAAATTTCGCATAGGTAGGTACAGCTTTTTATCCAACGTTAACGTAATCATCCACTGGAAATAGATATTTAACAAGTAAAGAGGTAAAACAGGGAGTTCTTGAATCAAAGCTACGGTTGTCCGCTATGGTAAGTACAAAAAATTACATCCAAATAATTTAGGAGCTTCATGTGCCGCGTTCAGGAATGCCGCAAGCAAACACTTGAGTGTTATCAAATGCAGTCTCGAAATTTTCCTTTCCCCTACTTTTTCTGAATTCATTATTTTCCCCGTTTTCACCCCCGCGCCGCCCTCAAGCGGCACTTGCCCCGGCTTAGTGTTTGGGGTGCGAAATGAACTTGCCCAACTATAGCCATTTAGCATACTTATAGTGGTACTTATTCATTTTATGTACGAGATTCAAACAACGAAATAATTTGAAAATTAAAAAAACACAATGTAAAAATCCATTCAGCCGTTCAGGAGTTATAGTGGAATAAAGAAACACACATGCATACATGCATATATACATGAACCATAAGAACATTACACTCCTTTTTTGGGCAGTCGTATAAAAAATAGCAATTAACTAAGCTGACGATCAATCCTGAAGTCCGTGAACGTTAGACTGTACAATTAGGTACCATACGGCACGACTTACCATGATGTTTTAGGTTTTTCTGCCTGTCTGTTGGTATATTATTTTTGAAGAGTGTGCTCAGGAACTATTTAATTTCGTTCCACTCTCAGCTTTTTAGCGTTAGCTGGACTAATAGAGTTGGATAGGGCATACAAATCATACATAGGAATCCGCTAAGAAATCCTTTACCTTTAAACGAGCAATTCTTGTATATATGTATATATATTTCTATATAATCCGAAACTCGGAAACGGCTCCAACGATTTTCATGAAATTTAGTATACAGGGGGGGTTTGGGGGCGATAATACGATCTAGCTAGGATTCATTTTTAGAAAATGTCGAATTTACCAAAAAAAATGTGACCAATGCTGCCATCTATTGGTGGGTAGATAGACTACCGAGCAAAGCTCGGTCACCCAGATATTGATTTTTAAAACATTCAACCCGAGTGAAACTAAAGCTTAATTAATTTTAGCTTTCTGTACAAACAATGAATAATTGGGTAACTGACTGAAATTAAACTATTGATTTCTTTATTTAACAAATGAAATGGTATGCGATTAATTCGATGAAATACCAATAAGGGTTACCTATAAGCATTTTCATATTATATTAGATAGAGACAGCTTTATTGACTATGACGTTAAAGTATGGTTATTGGTCATGCCATAGTAGCTTTGTAAAATTCTTTTTAGCGAAAACGGGGCAGAAGACAACTATTCCAAAAGAATTTTAACTTTTGGGGTAAAAGAGTGGGTTAGGTTTATTCCTGTTGGACACTACAGATTTTTTTAGGAAGCGTATTATAGCAGAACTTAATCTTTCCTGCTAATTAGTAACGAATACGAAAAAAGCTTTCTATACTTACACTCCATCATAACTTCAGTTATTATTATTTATTTAAATACTCGTACTAACTGCCTGTAACTGTCGATCATTTGACTGACGGTTCCCCGTCCCCCGTTACTCGTAGAACCTACTTCTCTGACGCGAGAAGTAATGTTTGACATTGACGGAGGTTCAAGTATAGTAATACTTATCACATTATTATCATTCATTTTCATATTATTATTGTGTTTGATTATATCGTATCACTATCAGCCTATGGACGTCCACTGCTGGACATAGGCCTTTCCGAGAGCGCGCCACCACACACGGTCCTCCGCCTTCCTCATCCACCTGCTACCAGCGACCTTTTTCAGGTCGTCGGTCCAGCGGGCAGGAGGTCAGGAGGTCGTATATATCGTATATAACTTGCGAAATATTTGTATTCTACCCTAAAATCGACTGACTCGAAAAACACATGAAGGTAAGGATACTTGATAAGACATTCTACGAACGAAAGATATTCTATACGGAAATCATTACAGATGCGAAAACAATAGATAAACAATTATTATTGGATAGTTTCCTTTTGTTGGTATTTCATCGTAGTATTTTCGAATTTGACAATTCCAGGTTCATTTCCCGGCATGGCCACTATCTAATAGGATTTTAAAATGTCTAAATAATATTTTCGGGTTTGTTGTCTGTTTGGTGGTAGGTATCAGCCGCGGGTGTTACCATACTACTGGCAAATACTTATCACCAAGCAATTTTGCGTTCCGGTGCGATGCAGTGTAGCAACCAAAATTATACGCATAGGTACCCATTTGTATCAATGGGTGCCTCGAATAATTCTGTTCATTAAAATAAAATTTTAAGGCTCTGAGAAACAGGCAGACGCACAAACAGATAGACGCAAGCAAAATCAGGTCGCTTCGCTCGGTCAAAGCTTTCATCTTAATACCTTCCTAAAGAGCTAGAAGTATTAAAGTTGCGTCAAAGCCTAAGTTTTCTAAAGAGGCCTTTCAATTCGCAGCGAATCTGTTACCGTCTCTGAATGCAACTCGAACATTAAATCTCTCAGTAAAATTATCCGAACGCAAAAAGGTATAAAGCCGGTTCCGGTCAATCCCGGGAAACTGTCGATGGCTTGAATGGAGCCACATTTTTATCCCGGGCGGTGAATAGGCCGGGGACGGTGCATTTTCTATCTGAATTGCTTTGATGCATCGGGTTTGGTTTAGGATTTATACGTTTTTAGAATTTGTTCGACGGTCGGAGATTTATTTGGCTCTCGGAAAAAGCTAAATAAATTTGAAATGATAAGCTTTAATGCTCCGTTCTCGGGTTCGTACTCGTAAAAGTGATAAAAATAGATTCCGACGAATTGAGAACCTCCTCCTTTTTTTGAAGTCGGCTGAAAACGGGATCTTATTGAAATGTTTACAGAGTTTAACTCTGATTACTGAAACCACAGAATACATTTACGAAGTGTGGTTACAGATTATATTGTATTCTATTAAATTTTCGTGTTACAGTGTTCGTAACTAAACTCCTCCGAAATGGCTTGACCGATTTTAATGATATTTTTTGACCACGTTCGGTAGGTCTGACAATAAGTCGCAAGCTATTTTCCATACCCTAAATGACAACGTGTAATGATGATCATCCTTTTCTAATATATAAAACATTTCTCTACGATTTCGCATTGTGAAGTCAACATCTCCTGAGGATGTCCCGGTGTTGGGACGAAACGTGCGTCGAATAAAGTGTTGAAAATTGTGTGTGGTGTTTCATGTGGGTAGTGACTAGTGTTCTGTATGGTACAATATGCATTGTACCATACAGAATCTTTTCAAGTGTTAGAAAATTGTGTGTGGTGTTTCATGTGGGTAGTGTTCCTGCATATTGTACCATACATAATATTTTCAAGTAGCGGATTATAGCAACGCAAATTAATCTGTCCTGCTAATTATGGATTTCCGCAAAATAACGCCTGCTTCCATTCAATATATAAAAATTTTGTTACCAACGTCGATGAACCCTCCAATACTGAACAACATTCTTGCAAGATTTGGAAATCGAACCTACGGCCAAGACCAATATAACGACAACTTTTCCTCTGTAGTTGCTTTTTTATAGCAAAGACCCACGATATCGCTTGTCCGATATTTTATTATAGAAGGACAAAACACGCGATATTGTGATGGGTGGCAATGAAATATTCAAGAAGCAGTTACTTACTTATTAGTCAAACATATGTCTTTCTAAAGCAACCCGAAGTGAATTCCCTTTACTGTGTCTAGATAATGTAGACACAGGGTTCAAAATGTGCAGTTTTGTTCGTGATAGCGAGTTCCTTGCTGATTATTCTGCGTGTGCGGGGTCAACCAAGTCAGCCAGTAAGAACTTCTCTTTATATTAAAAAATACTTAGAGGTTCAAGAGGCCGCCCATGACTTCAAAAGTGCCGCAAAAAATACTTTGCCTAAATTGGCAAACCCGAGCCGTCGCTACACAATTGTTCACGCACACTAGCATCCACGCACCATACAAATTTCAAAATGACTCACTCACACTACAAGAAAAAATTGCCGCACTCACGGAGGTGTCGTTGTTAGGAAGGGCTCTATCTAGTCGGAGCGCCAGCAACGACCTATTATAAATCTATGACTTAAAAGCATTTTATTTATTGTAGAACCTACCAATCAAGAATCATGACTCGTATGTTATTTTTTTTTTATAAATAAATAAACATATATCAGGACATACATATACATAAATGTAACATATTGAAAAACACCCAGACACTGGAAAATATTCATGCTCATCACACAAACATTTACCAGTAGAGGGAATCGAACCCACGACCTCCGACGCAGACGGCTGGTTCGCTACCGCTACGCCATTCGGTCGTCGGTGTTAGAATATATCTCCTGAATAGCACTAAGTCCCTCGCCAAATTGTCGGAACATAAAAAGCACAAAGCCCAGGGTCGTCGCAATCCGGGTCCCCATTGACAGAGTGAAAGGCGCTGCATTTTTAGCCCGCACTGAATGGGCGGCCCGCTATAAATTCTGTATTCGAATTGGCCTGTATTGCCTGATGTATTCGATTTTCGGGTTAGAATTTGCATGCCCTGAATGGGTGATGAAATTGGGAGTTTTGCGTACGAGGTTCGTAGTCCTTTTTTTTGGTAAATCCTCCGCTATACTGTTATCCTATTCTGTGACTGTAGTCTGCTTTTTAACAGATTTGAAAAACAACATCGACATGCGTGCGGTTTTACAGAATATTATTTACAGGAACTTTTTTCATGTACTTGCCAATTTTTAGGGTTAACAAAGAGTAAGGGTCATTATAGTCTGTCTGTCTATCCACGGTTGTTAGTACTAGAAATCTGTGTTACGACATTTGTCTAAATATTAATCACATTAACAACGTGGTGAAAAAAAAAATTGTGAAAAAAAACTTTTGTAAGTTACAATTAAAGTGGAGATGATTTTTTTTCCCTCGTTGATATCTACCTATAGTCGTACACATTTACATGAAATAGTTACTCATACAAAAAAATTGTGCAAGAACCTATTTGATTAAAAACTTGATATTAAGTGATACTGCCCATATCAGTTGCAGTGTCCTAGGACTTTGCATTGCAATATAATCTTCTTAATATATATAAATCTCGTGTCACAATGTTTGTCCGCGATGGACTCCTAAACTACTGAACCGATTTAGTTCAAACTTCGTGAATATCTGTCATTTGGTCCAACTTAAAAGATAGAATAGTTTTTATCCCACGTGGACGAAGTCGCGGGCATCAGCTAGTACCAATATAATACCAGAGCCTGTACGTTAGGCCTATGTGAAAAAAAATTGACTTTGACTTTTTACCTAATTCAAAAAAACCTGGGTTGTAATCCTCTGCAATTACACAGAAGTACAAGTAACAGCAGATTTATAAGTGCGGAGTCGTCCGAGCGATTAGTCCCTCAGTGCTGTTTACGTCCGCCATAAACGTCCCACCAGGGGGCGCCGTGCATTATTTAGGGGCTCGGGAGCACTTTATGGGCGCCGCACACTTATTGCCTACTCACTATTCACTGGACAATTGTGCTGGAAACACGCTAGACAACCTAGAAATATCGCTCTGGCGCAATGTAGACTATAGTTACTACTATTAGCTGTGGGTTTTCAGAGATTTCGGGGTCTAGAACAAATTCGGAAGTTTATTGACTCAAGTTTCGTCTACGAAACAGGGTTTCAGCCCCAGCTGTTCCCCGCAGCCCCAACGATCATTGACGGTAAATACGTAGGTATCACAGTTATAACTTATAAGTGATATAGCGTTTAGTTGCGATGCTGCAAAGTAACTGATTGGGGTAGTATTAATTTGAGTAAATTCCATATAAGCCTAATTTACAGGCTGTTATAGTAAGTCAAAACTCTACGGTCAAGTTTGAAAAGCAAGTTTTCACAGAGAAGAACTGAAAAAAAACTTGGCAATTGGTACTCAACGTTTAAAAAAGTTCATTACGATTGGTGTAAATGATTAAAAACTGTTACTAGGTATCTGATTCTATGATATCTGAAGTGACGGACGCATATTTCCGTCATTTCAAGAATCCTTGTCATTAAAAATGCTTCAGTGCTATAGTAACCCTGGCTTACTAGATATGTTTTGATAGTTACTTGAAACCTATGCAAAGGTATGTCCAAACTCTATGTAAAGGCAAAATCTCTACCGCCAAGTTCATATACTCAGAAGGTACTACGATTATTTCGAAGGTATCATCATGTAAGTTTGTGAGGTGATCTCACAATCAACTGTGGCTAGCCTTCTTTGATAGGCACCGAGTTACAGAATGCGTGTGCTGATGTTAACCTAATAGTAGTTTGCTTGTCTTCGGAAACCTAAACCCAGTAACCAATAACGGAGCCAGCTTCTACAGACCGGCATTCAAAAATTCAAAACACTAAAAACGCCCGGCGAAGTTCTATTGGAATATGACAAAAGTTTCGTATTAACTAGACACTTCCGAGCGGGCGGGACACAAAGAGTCTTGTTCACACTCGCTGCAGTCTTTTTGTTCGACTTTTAAAAGATCTTTCAAAAGAAAACCGGACGGTAATGCAAGTGCTATAGTAATAAAGCCAACTTTCCCGCGTAAACTTTACAACTACTGTTGGTAGGTTTCAGTTGTTTAACTTTTACCAAACAACATATTTTGCATTATTATGGGATACAGCCGACGGTCAATGGTAGGCAAAACAGACAAGTTATTGCAAGTAGACCTATCCCCTTTTCAATAGGTCAATCTTATCCCTAGAGGCCCCTAACCTTACAAATCTGTTCTGCCTTTACACCTTCCTCAGTATTTTTCATCTCAACCCCTTTTTATGTCCCACTGCTGGGTACGGGTCTCCTCTCAGACTGAGAGGAGTTTGGCCATAGCCCACCACGCTGGCCAAGTGAGGGCTGCTAAGTTAGGGGGCAGCGCATACCATTGAAAATATTATAATGAACTTTTAGACAATATGTTAGTATCCTATCGATGTTGTCTTTCACTGATAAAAAGTATCCTTTTTTAATAAATAATATTTAGTTTCCATAAACGCACATGACTTCGAAAAGTTAGGGTTAGTTTCCAGGATTTTTGAACCTCCGACTCCCTGATGTAGTAGAGGTTTAATCTAATTAAAGAAAAAATGAAAGAAAAATATGATTATTTCATAACATTATGCCACAAATAACAACACAATGTACACACATATGCACAGAAACGATACAGACATAGATAGGTAACTGAAATAGGCTTCTTTGTTATACTCATATTTGTGTAACGCTTTAAAAAGAAACCCCAACAAAGTAATCGCGCAGTTGTTATAAGGCCAACTTCCACCGTAAACTTAACAGCTCTCGGACGGACACTGAACGCTTCACAAGAACTGTAAAACTACAGTTAAAATTAAACGTTCGCTGTTGCAGCGGTGATTTACTGAGCAGGAGGATTTAAAGTACCTGCATACTGCCTTATATACCTTCTTACTTCTACGTATATACGTACCGGTAAAGCTAAGTGGTAAACAGGTGGTAGGATTTCGCGAGTTCATAGTAGCGTCAGGTATTTTGCCGTGAAGCAATTATGTGAGTTAATTACAATGTAGCAAATGAGGCTACCATTTGTCACCACTAGCAAGGCATACACAACACACATACAATATTAAAAAACATTGTGAGCTCCTGAGCACAGCTCCATAACCTTGTGCCTATTTCACCTTTCTACCATAGAACCACAAGACACCAAGAGCAGTGGCATCAAAAAACTAACTCCAACCTAGACCTCATCATTGCTTTTTCAGGTATAATTGCTAGTTCTCGTTTTCATAATTTCCCGCTGAATATTTGCTGTGGGACTATTCTCAGTTCATGGCGCATTAGAACCTCCCAAACTTAGTTCTCAGCCGTAAAATAGTTATCACCATTAAATAATAAGCCTTATAAATATTATTTACTGACTCTACATACTTTCCTGTAAGTTAGCCGCATATGAAATAAAGAGTTTTGATTTTATTTGATTAAAAAATAGCCAAGTTTACGAATAAGTCCGTGAGACTTATAGCGCACTGAAGTTTCCATACAGGTTATTTATCTGTAAAAAAACGGTAGATTTTCTCTCAGTTTTTTTTTTAATCCTATGAGGATAAAAAAAAACTGTGAGTAATCCTAGTGATATCGTTATTTATAAATTAAAAGAAATCATTGAATAGGCTCCCGACCGGCGTAGCAACTGATATAACGCTGGATGCAATTAATCTATCGGACGTGGAATGATTTATGTTATTATATTGGAGTGCATCTGTGGTTTGCGCAGACTGCTTATCCACAGAGCTATCAATGTAATTAAGAAAAGTGGCACCAAGTGGTTCGTGTAATAGTACACTCGGCGCTGGCTAGCCAGTTCCTTTGCTTGAACTTGGCTTGACACGCTGCCGCGTGTCTTGATTCTGAATTTCTTACTGTTATAATATTATTTGTATGTATGGATAGAATGTTACCTAATCTTTCACGCTGTAACTACTGAACCTATTTGGCTGAAGTTTGGCATAGAGATATATTTAATACATAGGCTTTTAATCTAGATAGATCCTATCACAGGATTAGTGTAAAGGTGGTGTAAACTCACGTGGTGGAAAAATGAATAAAATTAGCTGTCTTAGTTTTCTGAAACTTCTGAAACAAACTTTGCTGTGTTTGTTATGGGCTTCTTCTCAGTACTGGGTGCGTAGAATCTTTCGTAAACTTAGTTGTACTCACTGAATTTTTCTGCGATCAAAATAGCCAACATTCAGTGAACGGAATAAGAAGACTTTTCTCCCGTGCAAATATGGCATAACGAGAAGCTATACCGCTATAGAGCTACGGAGTAGGTATATGACTGATTGGTTGTCCACGTAGCTGGTACACTACGCGCGTCACATAGACATGATTACACGGATACCTTCTTCGACTGCATCGTCACTTGTCATCAGGTGTTATTGCAGTGATTATTCTTGGAATGATAGGGATATATTTACATCTCCTCACGAGATATTTTAAAAATTATGTTATAATTTTTCATTATATATAAGAACAAAGATTGTGTGGTTTTATGAATCCACGGTAGAAGTGAAACTTCTGTGGCCTTGGCTGCTCTGACGAGCGCGGAGTAGGAATAAAGATCCCTACTCCGTCCGGCCGACCGTCACGCGACATGCAACACACAGACGAAAAAGTTTTAGACGATGTAATAAAAGTTTCACTTTAAAAAATTGTATATAATGATATTTTCGAAAATACCAAGTGCCGAGTTTCTTGCCAGTTCTTCTCGGTGCATACCTGCTTTTTCGTATCAGGCGGTAGAGTTTTGACTTTTTATAAGAGCCTATTATTTATGCCTTTGTGAAAGATTTCATATTCATTTTCCTTTTTAGTCAATTATTAACGTGTAGTGTTGAAAGTAATAGATTGTTTCTGCCCTTGGTCAATAAAATTCAATAATAGCCTTATTGGTTTAGAAACTGTATAGTAGTTTTAAGTACACTTAAAAAAATGGACAAAAAATTAATGAAAAATAAATGACCACAAAAGTCTGTCCTGCGGTTGAAACACCGCAAGTTCAGGGAAAATTAGGGGGCATTTAGGAGCGAAATCTCAGCTCGCAAGTGGAGAGAGGACATTAATAATGAAACCCGCACAATTTATGACGCTGTAACTCGTGAGCCACGTGGTGTGCGCTCGTAAAAAGAGCGGCGAGCGAGCACATGTGACAAACGCATGTAAATTGTACTACTACACAACACGCCATGTTGCACAGATTAAAATATATTACAAATACAAATAAAATCCCTTTATAAAGCTCTGACCTAATTTTGTGATGACGCAAGGAGTGTGATAAACAGCTGTAGTTATATCATATGACTTATCTATTCCATTTCTAAGAATGCTTTCGCTTATGGCAGGAAATTCGAAAAAGTTTGGTAAAGACACATCTTAGCGATCACATGACTTCCACACAGGTCACTGTCATTCTTATGGCTATAGATTAATATTTCGGATTTCCAATACATGAACATTGCTACATAAGATTATTACCGCCGTGTGGGAAATCGATTCAGCGCTTTACTTTTGCTTCGAACCAAGCTAAAACCTAGTATTTAAGTTTTTCACAAATAATAGACTTATTTACCCATGGTAGGTAATATATATTGCATATGGAAATGAATATTGAGAAAATTCCCAAAATATAATTTTCTGCAGTTTCCCAAAATTGAAGCTGTTGGGGGTAACAATATGATCTAATTAGTTTTTTCCGCAAGGTATTTTTTAAGAAAACTCATTTTAACTATCCATCGGAAACATCGTATAAAATAATGTTTTCCACAGAAGCTTTCATTGCTCTGTACAATCCATATACCCATATAACACTAGTTCGCGTGTGTTCGTATTTGCGCTATGTACTCTCATATGTACATTATTATTAGCTTAATTACCGCCCGCCCTGGGGCGCTCGTTAACACAATCTTATCAACCGATTTATAAATAATTACGCAATAATTAATTTTCATGGCTCATTTCAATTAGCGTGCAAACGCAGCGCGCACTTCCCTATTAATTTGTTATACGTTCATGATTCAAATCGGTTGGTGGATTGGCAGGCTTTACAACGTTGGAACAATCTCTAAAGTATACTTGGATACTAGCTGTTGCCCACGGCTACTACGTGTGAATTTCGCTTTCTACATATCCCGCAGGATCCGTAGATTTTACCGGGATTAAGAGTGTTCTCGTTTCTGTTCCAGCTCCCTTTTCCAAACTTTGTACCTACTTAAAAAAGAGTGCTATAAAAATCTACCTAAGTATATGTATTATTCAAAATTCCACGTGAACCGTGATAATTTTCGGAATAAAAATTTTCTATGCCTTTTCCCAAGCTCTAATCTATCTATGTACCAAATTTCATCAAAATTGGTTTAGTGGTTTACACATGAAAGCGTAACAGACCAACAGATAGACAGACAGAGTTACATTTGCATTTATAAGTAGCGGTACGCTTACGGGTTTCATTTAATGATTACAATACTTGATGCTAAGTGAACAATGGTGGTGTTACTTGAGGTACCTATAGATATTTCAATCCACAATGACGCGCCCCACTCTTTCAAAATCGCTTATGTTTCATTCGATTCGTATGGAGTTTGACAAAATGGGGCGCGTCATTGTGGATTGAAACATCTATAGATAGGCCTTATCGGTTGCTGCACAGAATCAGTGTGTATTTACTTTTTTGCCAGGAAGAGTGACAACCAGTCAAAAACAAAGTATTTTTTTAGACTAGACTGCGCCAATTTAGAATTTTAAAAAATGCTAAACAGATCCGTGCTGGGAATCGAAACTGGTACTTTCAGCTCAAATCCTTTCGCGTTACCACTGCACCATAGATGTCGACGTCAAAAATAAATTTCTAAAAGTTGTATATAACAGTGGAATAATGTTTAGCAAGAAACATTTTCTTTTTCGTTGTTTACTTACCACATTAATATTAGCGTGCCCGAGAGCCAGGTCATTAGTGTAAGGAAAACATCCATTAGTCGCGGGAATTGATTAATCGGCCGGGGACAGAGGCGAGTGGGGGGCTCGATAAATAACCCGAAGCGCGACGGGCGCCGATGATTACAGCATCACAAGTTTGCGGCCTACCCGTGTCCGCCGCCACGGCCTGCCCACCGGGGATTCGCACGCTGCCTTTGACAATACGGACAGATGCGAGTATGTGGCTCGATAAATTACCCGAAGCGCGACGGGCGCCGATGATTACAGCATCACAAGTTTGCAGCCTACCTGTGTCCGCCGCCACGGCCTGTCCACGGGGATTCGCGACGCTACCTTTGACAATACGGACAGATGCGAGTGGGGGACTCGACAAATAACCCGAAGCGCGACGGGCGCCGACGATTACAGCATCAAAAGTTTGCGGCCTATCCATGTCCACCGTCATGGCCTGTCCATGGGCATTGACGACGCTACCGGCGACGCTACCTTTAACAACAGGCCGAGACAATTACGGGCTCCATAAGTAACCCGAAGCTTCTGTTGACGACGCGGACAAAGACGAATGGGAAGCTCAATAAATATCGCGAATTCATGATGATATTGTTCATAAAATCTCTCTTCGCTGATATTTAACTTGAACTTTATCCCACTAAGCACTGTCTCTTTTTTGAATATCACATATACTTATTGTGATTAAGCAAAAGGAACACCATTAAAATTTAAATTTAGTAAGTAAACGGAGATTTAATACTTAGCTTACTACTATTTTTATAGCAATTAAATTCAAGTGCAACTTTAAGCTAGGGATAGGCTCTTGGCATCTGAAAGTATATAATTACGATGTACATATATAGAAATCGCCTATACTAGTATACAGCTATCAATATATTTATCGTTCATGGCTGCGAATTTTCCCGTTTGCCGTGGCCAGGCGGTAACGGTGATAGAATGCTAACCTCGCGTGATTTAGTGGGTTTTTATGTACATAATAATATCTAAGTGAATACGAAAATAATAAATGGAATAGGTATGAAAAGTTCGTCATAACATTCATCATTATCATCTTAACACATTGTTCAACAAAACACAGGCCTCTCTGAGTGTGGAAAGGGTTTAATAGGACTTTGGCATCACACACCGTTTGAACCCTAACTATACCAAACACTCTATAGAGCTCTAGTATGACATATTGCAATTTTTTCCCTCCCTGGCGCTGTGGCGCGCGATTCCCGCCACGGGCCACTTTGGAATTTTATAATTTCTAAATTGGGTCAGGTCTGGTCTAGTATGAGGCTTCGGCCGCGGCTGGTTACCACCCTACCAGCAACGACGCACCGCCAAGCGATTTAGCGTTCCGGCGTGACATACTGTGTAGAAACCGTTAGGGGTTAGTCTACTTACCCCTTCCAAGTTAGTACTATAATATCTTGGGCTGCATCATCACTTACCATCTGGTGAGATCGCAGTCATGTACCTACTAAGTTGTATAGTGTAAAAAACATAATACTTTGAGTCACATGATCAATAATTTAGTTCCATTTCCATCTTTTTATCGTTTCGAAATATATCATATGGAGCTGCTATTTAGTTAACATTGATTTTTGGCAGGTGTTACATGCAATTTTTAGAAACGGTATTTCGGAATAAGTCAGTTAAGTCTTTAGAAATCAGTAAATTTGTATAAGTCTGTAAAATTGTATCTTCCAAATTCCAAGTAAAAACACACTTCGTATATATCTTAACTCGGATTCCAAGCACTCGAGTATCCGAGACGAAATTATATTATTATCTAAACGACTTTAGAAAACAAGTCGAGATTAGGAAAAATAAGAGAGAAATTTTTAAGGGAGAATAAGCGACGCCTTCCCTAGAGTGCCGTAAAGGGTTATTATATTTATGGACTGGCCAACTCGGTAACGCTGTTTAAGATTGAGAAACAAAATAAGGGGGTTATACTAATTGTATGTTTACTTATATGAACCTCTCTCTGAAACTGAAAATGTTTTAGAAAATATTAGAGAGATGAAATATTAAAAAGATACGGAATAATATGAACAAATGATTTTCGTTGCTGGCAGTAATGTGCTTCCAATTGAACCGTGAAATAAATTAATTCTCTACTTTGTTTAGAGATCGTTGAGATATTGAGAGGGTACTAATTAGTTTTGAATATCATTTGAGACTTCCTAACGTTCTTTACGAACAAGACATGAACGTCTTGTTTACGTCAAATAGGACATCAGTTAGTAAGTCCATAAGCCCCGTAATATCGCTGGATTCAGTGCGCTGAAACATAGATAGTGATAGATTATGGCAGAATAACTGACACGCTAAGGCCTGGTTTCCACCAACGCGGAGCGGAGCGGAGCTGTGTTTGAGTAAGCACTAACTAGTAAGATTTTTTTGAAGTCTCCGAAGCTCAGGGGAGAGGAGATGTCGAAATGACGCATCACGTAATCTGATTGGTTACTCAAACACGGTTCCGCTTTGGTGGAAACCGGGCCTTGGTACCCAACTGGTTTAACTCCGCAAGAATATCAAAAAAAGTATCAGTTGAACGTATAAAAAAAGAACACACACAATTTATTCATTGACTATTCGTTGAAGTTTCAGCCGCGCGGTCCATTTCTAACTTCGACAATTAAACAAAGTTGGAACAAAGTGCGGGAAAAAAGTAAAACAATTACTTTAATGACCGCTAGAGGTACGCACAAGTTCGGACTTGCCACAAAGAGTAACTTCCACAAAAACTGGCTGGCAGTTTTGCTCTCTTCAGTTACCTTACTTATGTAAGTTACTGTATGGTTAGTACAGGTTTTTGTACGAATAACGAGTCAACTCGCATCGAACGAACGAATCGAATTCCTCCATACATTAACGGCGTAGAAGCCGTATTTACGCGATCTTTAGTGAAGTTTTGTTTAAAAACTATAAAGACAATGACTTTTAAATTTAAACGTCATGTATTTTGGGTTTTTAATCTAATCTAATAGATAAAAATATGTCCTCGATAGAAAGTTCTCCCAAAAGTTGCTCTACAATCTCAGTTTTTCTCTTTTTTTTGGAAACTGAAATGGATGTAATTGTAATTTTTGTTTTAATGTGTCGGTAATAATTAAATCTAAAAATGTTGAGAAACAGATTTTTGATAACTGGCTTAGTTTTTGAGTAATTAGGTAAAAGGTAGTTTTTCTGTCATATTCTTCCGCAACGCTGCATGTCGCACCCATCAACGTATCCGTGAGAGTGACAAAGACAAAAATAAATTTAATAAATCCCCTTAAGACCCAGCACCATCCTTTGTCAACCGCATGTCAGCGACTGTCTATCGATGTAAATGTATGGACGAATTCGGTTCGTTTGTGCTATGCGAGTTGACTCAAAATTCGTACAAAACTTGTACTAACCGTACCTATACGACTATATAAAAATACCAAATCGCTCTCTGCCTGCAGTTGTTTACATTAACACTAACAACTTTTGTTCTACGACTTTTCAAAATTCAGTATTACTTTATATCATACAAAAAATCTGTAAAATTACATTACACTGTTGCGGTTTAGCGGCGCAAGTAGGAAAAAGTAGAGTATCTCTGTAAAATATTGAATAGTTGTTAGTTTTCATGTAAACAAGTACAGGCTGAGAGCGATTTGGTATTTTTTATATAACCTTGTATAGCTTTCGTATTGCCTGCACAGTCCACAATCGACACTTATCTGTACAAGTAAGCTCGACAGTAATAAGAAGCTTTCATGATTTTGACTGGCCCATTATCTTGTAAGTACAGTAACTACAGAGGTTTTCGTATAAGCCCCTTCGCACATAGTTCGTAAGAGTAAGCGTATCGTTGTGAAGCTACGCATCACAATATGCAACACCGCTTCGTCTACGCGAGGATTACGCTATGCTTAAGCTTACGAGTCGTGTGCGAAGGGGCTAAGTTACTCTTAAAGGGGAATCGAACTTATCCGGAGATACTTCATTTATATTAATAGAAGTATTCTACATAATATAGTACTTCTTTTCTCAAAAAAGTAAAAGAAAAGCTTCTTGTATGACTGGTAACAGAAGGCAAACTCTATTTCATTAAGGTTAAAAAGTGTTTAATCTACGGAACCTTTAAACAATACACTCATATCACTGCAGGACTCCAAACCACACGTGTATCTTTTACCCAGGGCGTGTTTATACAACGCACTGTTTGCGTTAGCTCCAGACGTGATGGATGACCACTCACCGGCTCGGGGACCGGGGGACTTCAAACACCCCGCCGTACACAGATTATGTTGGTTCAGTTTACGTCGCTTCGGTAAAAAGGGTTAAAGGAAAACAAAAAGCCTGATATCATTTTGGCTGACACACTTAGGTATGAGCGGATTTGCAGGAATAGGTCAAGGATTTTTCCTTGAACTACAAGTTGTCTGCCCTTGAAAATTGTCATGGTATCTTTTTTTACAATCTACATGTTAGTAACTACTTCATTGCGATCTCACCTGATAGTAAGTGATAATGCAGCCGAAGATGTTATCGTGGGTACTAACTTGGAACAGATTCTACACAGCATCGCGCCGGAAGCCTAAATGCCACTTAGCTGGCAGGGTGTTAAGCAGCTGTAGCTGAAGTCCAAACAAGATTTGAGTCAATAAAAATTAAGAAAAATTTCTAAATAAAAAAGCCCGAGGTGGGATCGATCCAACGACCTCCCACTCGAATCCGAGCGACCATCACTGCGCCAGGGAGGCCTTCAGAAATATATCAAGTACTCGTAGGTACTAAAGAGATGCTTTCATAACACAAAAAAAAGCAACAAGGAAATTGTTCAAGAATTGACGCACTCCTAGTTGTTATATCTTCTTCCAATATTTGTTTGTTGGAAGCCAGTTAAGAACAGTAGACAATATTAAAACATAGACAAAAACAGGAAAAAGTATAGAGCCTTATATAGAGCAAAGTGGCTCTTAAGCCCAGGCGGAGGCTTAGAGTCAGAGAGCTTTTACGAGAGCAGTGATAACGGGAACTAACGATAACTTTACTTAGCTCCCGCACTTTGTATGCTTTAGGATATTGAAACTCAAGTGTAACAATCCAATCGAATTGTTTGTTTGTAAATCTGTCTGTAACATCGAATCTGGACTTTAACAGACTTTAACAAGGTGCGTTAATAAACTGCTTTTTGAGCGAAAGGTAGGTTTTTAGAATTTTGTTGTTATAGCGGCAATAGAAATACATCATCTGTGACAATTTCAAGTCTGTAACTATCACGGTTCAAGAGTATAGCCTGATGACGGATCGACGGACGGACGGTGCTCAGTAATAGTTCCGTTTTTACCCTTTGGGTAACGTACTTATAGGAAAGTTTTGACCTCCGTGGCGCAGGTACGCACGCTCGGATTCGAGTGGGAGGTCGCGGATACCGATTCCCGCCACGGGCCGCTTTGGAATTTTATAATTTCTAAATTGGCTCAGGTCTGGTCTGGTGGGAGGCATTGGCCGTGGCTAGTTTCCACCCTACTAGCAAAGACGTACCGCCAAGCGATTTAGCGTTCCGGTACGATGCTGTGTAGAAACCGTTGGGGTGACATAACTTACCCCTTCCAAGTTAGTACGCTAACATCTTCGGCTGCATCATCACTTACCATCAGGTGAGATCCCAGTCAAGTACTAACTTGTATAGTGTAAAAAAAAAGTGATGTGACGTACATATAAAAATGACCACAAAGCCCCTGAAGGGCCACATTAATAAGAACGTCAGGACAAACAAATCTAGCACCAATGTATATGTATGAGGGTCAAAGTGGCCCGAATTAGGTGGCAGGTGTTCCCAAAGTTGTCGGGATTGAACCCGGGACCCCCGGGACGGTGTCCCTTTGTATGGAAGGTTAACCTTCGCCCCAAACACGTTCCCGACCCACACATACGAAAAACATCAATACAGGAGGATTGACAATTTAATCATTACAACTTTTCCACTCGTACGAAATACGAATAAATTGTATTCTGGGTTCAATGAAACAATTTTCACCATTCTTTTTTAGGGTTCTGTATCAAAGTGGTACAATCATTGATCTCTATTGTATGGAATAATCATCCTATATTGTTATTCTACTTAGTTCCTTTTTAGGCCAATTTGAAGCGCCACTCTCGAACGCCCATGGTAATAAATTGACATTTGTTGCTAGTGACCGTAGTTTTAATGTTATTTTATTTTATTTCCACGGAAGCTCACGCTGCAAATCAATCAGCACCAAAATGGCGAAAATCAATTGTCTTCATTTTTACTTTAACAGTCTGTGATCATAGAATAAGAGATCAGTGGGTACAGTACCTTATGGTGCGAGTTTCTTCGTAAGCCTATCCGTCCGTCTGCCATAATGTTTGAGTAACTTTATCGAAGCTTTTCTTACGTCGATGGAAAAGTTGTTTAAAATAGTCGCTAAACATCATTGTCATCAAAATAAATCGAAATATAAAATTTTAGTTTTAATAAAGAGAGTGGGAAGCAATAATGAGGTCTAGGTTGAACCGCCTGTTAAGAAATTACCCGTTAGTCTATGCCACTTATAATATCTGCATTCTATGTCACAATTTATACACGCCCCGGAAGGGCGGAAATCATAATACTCCAAAATGCCCCGTAAATGAACCCGGGACTTGTCGCCCCAACAGCGGTAACAACCGCATCAAAAGATTGGAAGACTGACTGTCCAGTATCCACATCTAAGGACTAAAAGTTCTTGAAATATTAGCAACTATTTACGAACTAATTTTCACACACATAATTTCATAACTAACACAAAAAGTTAAATCACCGAAAGAGAACCCCAGGTATTTTCCGAAAAGTTTCCCCAAAAAAACACAAATTGATTTCAACGTAACAAGTAACAAGATAAAAATCTCACAGCTCATTCGCTTTTACACATATCTGTAAGGCTATTCAGTAAAGTGCCATCTCGATATCGAACATCGTTCACGTGAGACAGGCAGGTATATTGATAGAGGAATAGAAAACTTACTGGATTGAAATCTTTGTGCAGTATTTAGTAATACCCCTCCAACCAAAATGTATTTTGGTTCCTCAGAATGTTGTGCATGTTAATTAAAAAAAGAATGATTTTTCGGCTTAATTTGCTGTGGAATATTGCCAATGCAGGTCGCGTTGGGATTTATCATTATTTCAATACTTACTGAATAAAGAATATTTGAAAACCTACAAGAAAACATTTACAAAGACACACACTATGAGATGGCGCGTGGTAGAGATTTGCTTACGTATCCTCAAGAGATATCATAAAAATCATGTACCTAATAAACTTTCATACAATGCAAGTAAAGTTTTATGTAATGGCTATTCGAAAAGAGCAAGTGAAAAGAGTAAGTGAGATCTTGATAGTTCTTCTGGGTGCAAACCCAAATTGATTGCTCATTCCATACTGAGTGCTAGAGAAAGATTTTAATTTTTCACAATTGGTTTGCGTGAATTTCGAGTGAAACACGTTCACAGAATAGCTCTACAGTAATAACAGAGCTGATGAAGTCGTAATGGAGTAAAAAATAAAAACTACTCCGTCCAGCGAGCAGCGAGCGGCAAACGACGGGAACTACAGTTGTGAGAAAACATCGGGGACGTTTACTAGTCAACTATACAAGCTGGTGCTAACTAGGAACTTTAGCGAGAATAATATTTTGCATTAGTCGAATAGACTGTTTTGAAATACTCAAGAAAACCTCGGCAACCGTTGCAGCCGTGCTATTCTGCAAAACAGCGACGAGCGTACATCTATGCATCTATGAATTTGTCAGTTGTAATAGAGTACAATTTTGCATGCCATATCCGGGTTGGCAGCTGTCTGGCAACTATTTCAGAGATGGACATTTTGTAGAATAGCACAGCTGGAATGGGTCATTTCAATTGTTGAATTGTTTCAAAACATAACTAAAGAATTAGCTTTTAGAGAAGTCTTTCTAGCCTATTAGTGCAGTATTGTCCCTTTCTTTGATCATTATTGATGACAGAGGTAAATCTATACATTTACGTAAAACAGCTAGCTTTCCTATACCTACTTGGTCTAACCTTGCTATACTTGGCAGCTTAGATAAATTTTCTTCGCAAATCCTACGCTTTTTCTCCGTTTAATCGTTTACCATGCGTAACTAAAGCTTTCACCAATATGTCAGCGAGGTCTAACGTTAGTGCACCAGTACCGTAGATTTACATATATTATTATGTACCATTTTTTTTTTTTTTTTTTTTTTTTTTTTTTTCCGGTTCCGGTCGTCTACGATCTAGGACGTGTGTCATTTTGCTCGCGATAAATAATTTAAAAAGTTGTAAAAATCACTTCAATCACAGTTTAAGTAGAACACAAACAAAGCATAAAAGTGGATTACATATAAAGAGTGCAATTCTTTACCACCGAATTCACGTTACACCCGAAAAACTTTGTGAGTCAAAAACGTACTATGCAGTTTTGATTCAAAATGTTTTCGTTTGGAAGATCTTGCAGTGTCAACGTCATGTAAACAAACACGAAGTTAGCTGCGAAAGAGTTGACAACCAATGTGACCAACACAAGAGAGCTTAAAATTACGTTCCATTCCACGACTGCGAAAGCGTTTTGTTATTGCATTGAAAATTGATTAACGATCAATTCGTCCTTATAAAAATTTTTTCTTTTTTTTGCTACTGCTCAAAAACATGAGTACCCAAATGTCAGAGGAAATGTTGAAATTGTTCAATATGATGAAAATTGAGTTTGAAAAGCAAACAAATATTATCACTCAATCAGTAACAAAATCTATCATGCAAAGTATGGATGAAAAATTGATGCCTTTGGTGGAAGAGAACAAGAATCTTAAATTAAAAATAGAATCATTGAACAAAAAAATAAGCTATCTAGAAAATGCCAATAAAAAAAATAATTTAATTATTAACGGAATAAAAGAAACCGAAAACAATTATGAAGACCTTCAAGAAACAGTAAAGGAATTATTTAATACACTAGGAGTGCAAACAGAAAAGAATGACATCAACAGAATCAACAGAATTGGCAAAAAGGATGTAAACAAGATAAGACCAATTATTATTTCTCTCACGACTTTCAATAAAAAGATTGAAATTTTTAAAAATAAGAAGAAGATGCCTAGAAATACATATATGACGGAGGACATGACGAAAGAGACATTACAAAAACATAAAGAACTTAAGAATCAGCTTAAACAGGAAAGGGAAAAGGGAAATGAAGCTTACATACGCAATGGCCAGGTCATAGTGAAACAGAAGGAGAACGAGAGACGGAAAAGAGACAATTCGACATCCCCGGGAACAAGCGCACAGCATGGGAGCGAGAAGCCTACTCCGGCGAAAAAAATTCATAAGACAGACCTGTTTGCGTATATGAGACCCAGATCTCATTCTATGACCGAGAAGAATATAAATAAGGTATAGGATCTTTTAGACACCGGTAACCAAAGGAAAAGATCTATAACAAAAATACAACGAAAAGTAAAAAAAGACATCCCCAATCCGGCTGGTCACCGTGGGGATACCGACCAACACCCCCCAGAAACACCTATAACAAAAAGACATGACTATAAAACACTAAAACCAAATAACGCTTTATATATAGCAACTCTCAACACAAGAACATTAAGAACACAAGAATCATTATTGCAACTGGAACATGCCTTGGAAGAAATAAAATGGGATATAATAGGCTTAGCCGAAATCCGTAGAACAGGTGAAAAGATACAAGAATACGATAATTATATTTTCTATTATAAAAATGAAACACCAGGACTATATGGCGTTGGATTTTTAGTCAAAAAATACCTTAAGATAAATATTCAAGAGTTTGTTGGCGTGTCTGACCGAATAGCGGTCTTAAATATTAATTTGCCTGGTTATAAACATACAGTTTCAATAGTCCAAGTATACGCCCCAACAGAAACATCAGACGAAGAAATGAAGGACGCTTTCTACAAGCAATTAAACGAGGTTATGGAAAATGTATGTAACACAATTATTGTAATGGGTGATTTCAACGGCCAAATAGGTAAGAGAACAAATAATGAATTAAAACTTTTGGGACCTTATACATCTGGAAGACGTAACATTAATGGACAAAGATTTATGGAGTTCGTTCACGAACACAACTTATGCGTTATGAATACTTTTTATAAGAAAAAGCCTGCTAGAAAATGGACTTGGTTATCTCCAAATGGTATGATAAAAAACGAAATTGATTACATAGTGTCCAATAAACCAAAATTGTTCATGGACGTCAGCGTCATCAACCAACTAAATTTTAACTCTGACCATCGTATGGTGCGTGGTAAAATTCATAGCATTCAACCAAAGCAGTCTAGGAAAAATATAACAAATACTAAACAATCTGTTATGCTTCCTGTGTCAGAATCAATTTTAGACGACCTAGACCAGTACATTCATGCCAACTTATGGAAAGCAAGAAACTTACAGGAGAAATATGATTTTCTAGAGAAGTCTTTGAAGGACGCAGAACGCAAGAATTCACAAACTAGGGCGAACAAAGATAAAATTGGAAAAGAAGCAAAAGAACTAATAATGAAAAGGAAAATATTGAGCCAAGAAAAACCCAAAAATAAAAAAGAAATAAGCGAAATAAGCAAAAGAATAAACGAAGCCATAAGAAAACACAGAGAAAAAATAAAATCAGATAGACTTATGTTCCACATAGAAACTACAGGTGGTGTTAAAAAAGCCATTAAGGAATTAGAGGAATGCACTACGTGGATCCCAAAAGTAAGGGACAGCAAGAAAAAGAAAAATAACACAAAACGCTCCGAGATTCTGAAATCCGCAACAGATTTTTATCGAAATTTATACCACGATGAATGCTCAGCTCCTGCACTGCTTCTGGAAAATAATGAAGAGGAGGACCAAATACCACCAATAATGAGTAGTGAAATAATCAAGGCAATTAACTCTCAGAAAAATAGGAAATCACCCGGAGAGGACGGAATATCTAATGAAATTTTGAAAGGCACATGTCATGTTATACTGAATAGCCTACTTCAATTATTTAACGAAATTTTAGACACAGAGAAAATACCAACTCAGTGGACCACTTCTACGATCATCTTGTTGCATAAGAAAGGGAATAGAGATGAAATTGGTAACTACAGGCCCATCAGTCTAATGTCCAACCTTTATAAGATATTTTCCAAAGTCATACTAGACAGAATGACCAAAACTCTAGACGAGAACCAGCCAAAAGAACAAGCTGGATTTCGCAGTGGCTTTTCAACGGTCGACCATATCCACACTATTAAACAGGTTATACAAAAATGCACTGAATATAACATGCCCTATTACTTAGCTTTTGTAGACTATAATAAGGCATTCGACTCCCTGAAGCATGATAAGATTTGGGAGGCACTAGTTAAGCAGGGTATAAACAAAAAATATATCCGCATAGTCAGAAATATTTATAAGAATATGACAGCTAAAGTAAAAACAGAAAGGATAGGCGAACAGTTTGAAATAAATAAAGGTGTAAGACAAGGCGACCCGTTGTCACCCAAACTTTTTTCCGCGACTCTCGAACATGTCTTCAAACATCTTGACTGGGAAGAGTATGGTATTAAAGTAAATGGATCGCTGCTTAACCACCTTAGATTTGCAGATGATCTCATAATAATCTCTGACATACCAAACGACTTACAAGAGATGTTGGTACAATTAGTAACAGAAAGTTACAAAGTCGGTTTACACATGAATGCTTCAAAAACCAAAATAATGACAAATCGGCACAAACATCCCATACAGGTTAGTAATAAAATAATCGAGTATGTCAACGAGTACATGTACCTCGGTCAGATCATCTCTCCAAAAAATCTATCTTCGAAAGAAATACAAAACAGGATCGAGGCAACGTGGAAAAAATACTGGGCTCTAAAAGACATTACAAAAAATCCGACCATCCCACAAAAAATAAAAAGCAAAACATTTGACTCATGCATTTTTCCCTGTATGACTTATGGGTGTCAAACATGGTCCCTAACTAAAGAAAACATTAAAAAACTAGAGACATGCCAACATAATATTGAACGCAGCATGCTTAGCGTGAAAAGGAAAAATAAGATCAATCTAAAATATATAAGGAAAAAACCTAATATAACAGACGTAACATATACAATCAAAAAACAAAAATGGAAATGGGCAGGCCACTTGATAAGAAATAAGAAAGAAAATTGGGCTAAAGATGTAACAGAGTGGTATCCTAGAGAAGGTAAGAGAAGTCGAGGAAGACCTTTGCGAAGATGGGATGACGATATAAAAGCTACAGCAGGAGCCCTGTGGACAAGGAAAACTTACGAAAGAGAAAAATGGAAAGAAATGGGGGAGGCCTATGCAAAGCAAGACAATTACCGGTGTCGTGATAGCAAAAGTTAAAATAGGTATAAATTAACATTCAAATATTGTAGTTTCTAATAAGTGTGTGATTACTAACCTAATTTTAAGAAATCATTGTAATTGTCAAATAAAGGCTATAAATAAATAAAATAAATAAATAAATCGTTTACCATGCGTAACTAAAGCTTTCACCAATATGTCAGCGAGGTCTAACGTTAGTGCACCAGTACCGTAGATTTACATATATTATTATGTACCATTTATTATTTGTTGTCGTCATGTCGAAATCCGCCAAGCGCAGTCTAGTCTTCATGGGGCTACCCGCTACCTCTCATGACTTAAATCGGAGGTGAAACTTCCAATGCGGGCCCCTGTTCCCAATCAGTGGCGTTCACTTATTGAATTTTGTTGTGTTCGAGAAAAGTTTCAATAATTCCTTAGATTGGAGAAAACTTTATCAATTTCCGTCACAGGAGCGTATCGGCGCGGCGACGGAGCCGGCGGCCGGCGTACCGGAACGATGCCGCCTATCGGGAAGAAATGATTAGTTCTGACAGCATTTGTCTTTTTTGTTTTTTATGTTTTGACGTTTTGACATGTTTGACGACCTCCCTGGAGCAGGGGACGCGCGCTCGGATTCGAGTGGGAGATCGCGGCTTCGATTCCCGCCACGGGCCACTTTGGACATTTTATAATTTCTAAATTGGCTCAGGTCTGGTCTGGTGGGAGGCTTTGGCCGTGGCTAGTTACCACCCTACCAGCAAAGACGTACCGCCAAGCGATTTAGCGTTCCGGTGCGATGCTGTGTAGAAACGGATGGGATGACTTTACTTCCAAGTTAGTACGTTAACATCTTCGACTGCATCATCACTTACCATCAGGTGAGATCGCGGTCAAGTACTAACTTGTATAGTGAAAAAAATGCCGATGGCAGGTTGGGGTCATCATAGAAAATAAGGTTTTTATCGTGGCCTACCCATTCCAATATATAAAATTCTCGTATTACAGCCTCGGGCAACATCTAGTTTTTATTAATAAAATTAATGACATTACTGATCAAATGCGCCGGATAATGTAAATTGCACTTGTCGGTTATTAAAGGCTAGGCTCTCCTCAGTGCATGCAAATAGTGTTTTCAGAGCCCGAACTATACTTATCCGGGTTATTCTTGTATGTATTTCATCGTCTCACAATTTTATTACTTTTTTTGGTTACAATGTCGTTTAAAGTGTGTCTCCGCCTTCACTGCCGCCCCTGTTTATGCGGCGGCACGGGCACTACTCTGCAGCGCCACAGCCGAGCAAATAAGCCGTGTGCGAAACACGCATTAATTATACAATACAATGTATTCGCTATTTGCATACCTATCGTTTTAATTAAGCCTTAATAGTTTGTTATGTCTCCCCGTCCAATATCCATCGACGCTTAAGAATGCACTGACCTACGTTTTCTCCATACATTCAAAATACCAAATCATTTGTAATTCGTGCACATTTCGATCATGTTGTGGTGTTATTCGGATTCATATAGTAATAATCTATGCTCCTGGCCATATTTGGTTCGGAAATGTTTCTTAACGAAATAATATGTATTCAATTTTGATCAATTTTTTTATAACTTTGGTCGAGTTCCGTAATACCAAAAATTATGAATGAAAACTTGTAACTTTCTTTATAACTGGTGTTTTTCTTTATATGGACAATAAAAACTGTGCTCCTGAACTAATGCGACGTGAGGTAGTGTTGTTTTTATTACAAAACAAATAAGCAGAAAACATGTCCTCTTTGAAATAAATATAAGCAAAACTAAATTCGTTTACAATTTCGTTTAATAAAAGTATTTCGGAACCAGATATGGCCAAGAGCATAGATTATTACTATATGAACCCGAATAACACCAAAATATGATCGAAATTTGCACGAATTACAAATGATTTTAGTATTACGTTTGTATGGGAGACATCGTGGGTTAGTGGACTCTTAAAGCCCCAGTTAGCCATGCTTCAGTTACATCTCACTTTTTTTATAGCACATGCCATCTCTGCTCTGGATAACGAGTTCTAATTTCAAATGATCCAGCTGATAGTATGCTTCTATCGACGGTAGAGACTTATTGTACGTGGCCCGTGGACACAATAAATGATTTACGATAGTTGTAACTATGACTATGGGATTTTCGTGGATTCTCTTTGTGTTAGGTTTTTACTTGACGGAAAGAACACGACTGCCCTGTGGTAAAACGACTTAAAATATATATGTATAGCATATGTTTCTCGGAATGAATGAATAGATTTGAGTATGCAGCCGTTCAGAAGTAATGGTGGAATAAAGAAACTCACATACAAGTTCCAACATACATGAACCCGAATAAAAACATTACACTCCTTTTTTTGGGCGGTCGTGTTAAAACCCATTTTCGTTTGCCTAGCCTGCGCTGTACGGTCCGGAAAAAAAAGTGTCGTTTCGTTTCAAAAATCTCAAAATGGCAATCGTTGTGTTCTGTGGGGCGATCGGCTAAACACGTATCAATCTTTAAATAACTGTATCAATGTCAAAACACAGGTATTGACCAATCACAACGCTTGAAAATCACGTTTTGACATTGATACAGCTCTTTAATGATTGATACATTTTTAGCCGATCGCCCTGCTGAATCAGCTGAGTGTCAGACGGCGCGCGGTCTGCGGCGCGGAGTGCTGATCAGCACTCAGCAGGCCGGTCACGTGCGCGGAAGCTGTTGCGAGCCGTTTGTGTACGCTCGCGAAATGCACAAGCCAAGCGCAATCACTCATCTCAGCGTTTACGATGTGATATTTTGGGGATCAGCGATTTTTACTTTAAAAATCATCATAGGTAGTACTTAGCTCGTTTTATTTGCGTTCTTGAAAAGCGACGCGAATACATTGATGGGTATGTCAGAGAAACGTTTTACTTAATAACTACTTGTTACATACTTTTTAACCGACTTCAAAAAAAGGAGGAGGTTCTCAATTCGTCGGAATCTTTTTTTATTTTTTCTTCTACGTATTACAAATGCGTTCGATTGTTTGATAGCATGATGAATCACGAAATCTTTTTCTATATTCCCATACACTTTTAAAGTTTTCGGAGCTTTAGCGATCGTAGAAATAGAATCGACATTTAAAATGCCTTTTACAAAGGAGTTAATAAACAAGAAATGATTTTGTCATATTTAACGATATTTACGGCAAAAAAGGGGCGAAGACAATTAGTAAAATAATAAATGTAAAATTAGGTATGTACTCGTAGTAACGTAGAAAATTTCCCGTTCACCGTCAGTAATTATGAAGGAAGTTGAAACAATTAATTAAGTATAACAACAAAACTTTAATTAATGTCTGGGCCGCGGCCCGCGGGGCCCTGCAGCGGACATTGCGGCCCGCAGGTTAATTGTTTACTCTGTTTTCTTTTTTCGGAGTTTTGCGGACACGCTTACTTTTATCCAAAGTATGCTGACTTTTTTGCTGACAGTTTTACTTTGGGCGATTTAATTTTGAAGTATTGTTTAGACAGTCTTTGTAGCTTTTGGACTTGTTTGTGAATATTAAAGTAAGTTTCTTCTTGCGGAGTGCGTAGTACGATAACATCTTCGGCGGCACCATCAGAGAGGTTAGTACAGGATTATTTACGAATTGGAGTCGACTCGCACAAACCAATCGAATTCCTCCATATGATTACATCCACCGCCATCTATGAACAGTCGCTGACATTCGGGTGTCACTAGATGGCGCTAGCTGTAAATGTATGGAGGAATTAGATTCGTTTGTACGAGTTTACTCGAAATTTGTACAAAAACCTATACGAACCTACGGATGAGATTGCAAGTATTAAATTGGTGTATGTAAAAAAGGTAAGTTTCCACAAACGAATACAACTCCAAAGTAGGGATGTTATGGATATATAATTTCGGATCCGGATATGGATATGGATATTGTTAAGAAATAATATCGGTTTCGGTTACGGTTATGGATATAAAATTATTTCGGATTATCCGATAGTTTCGGCTACGGATATTAATTTTTTAAGGAACTGTAAAATGAAATACAAATAAGATTATATTCGACTTTAATTGTACATTGTAGGTTTCGCAATCTGCCATACAATTAATTCTTTCTTACAGCTACTCATTTGGAAGTGTTATATACTATTAAACACGGATCCGGATATGGATATGGATATTGGTAAAAAATTATATCGGTTTCGGTCACGGTTATGGATATTAAATTATTTCGGATATCCGATAGTTTCGGTTACGGATATGGATATCCATAACAACACTACTCCAAAGTATACACTAAACAAGCATGATTTAATAAAATTAAATTTTAATATTCACTCGGAAATATAT
Organism: Coenonympha glycerion; assembly: GCA_963855885.1. Taxonomy (NCBI): domain Eukaryota; kingdom Metazoa; phylum Arthropoda; class Insecta; order Lepidoptera; family Nymphalidae; genus Coenonympha; species Coenonympha glycerion. Next base: position 599,623 of record OY979646.1, read on the forward strand.
ACAGGCCGTCCAACTGATCATTTATGGACGTAGTGACCAAGACGCTGTCCCTATTACCTACCTTTTGTATGGCTAAACTTTAGCTAAATAAGTCACCAGACTCCTAAAAGTCGTTCCCGGGATTCGAACCCACAACCCTCTGACTGGAGGTCTGAACCATTGGGCTGTTACTACTGCTTAGTGCTACACTCCTAATGAATTATCAGACTGGAACGCTGACTTAAAATAAAGGGGTAGGGAAATTTAAAAGGGTATCTTGTGTAAGCGTTATGTAAAGTAGGGGGGAGGCGCGCAAACAAATCGATGGTTAACCAGCCACAAGGAAACGTAATCGATGTTCAGGGGCCCGTAATGGCGCGGCCATGGGGCATCCAATATTGATATCACGGGTCACTAGCGAACGCCTGTGGCTACACTCGCGTGAATTTTGATTTAAAAAAAACCCCAAGAATACTTATTAATCCAATAATTTTCGAAAAAAAAACACGAAAACACGTTTTTTTTTTCAATTAGAAGTCCCGGGCAGAGGCGGATTATCCTAAAGGCAAACTAGGCACGTGCCTAGGGGCGCGAACTTACAAAGGGGCGCGCGCGGCGCGGCCCTTAGGTACATCACGATCGCGCGATGTAGAGTTCGGTCGGTGAGAGTTTGCGTTTCGGAAATCTTCGTTTCTATGCAAAGCCATTGAATACTATATTTATGTTGTATTATGAGAAGAAAATAAAACGCATTTTTTCAATTCTAATCGAAATACATTTACAAGGGCGGCGGGCTCCGCTACCATGTCTTCCCCCGGCGAGCGCGGGGCCTGGGGGCGGGAGTCCCGCTCGCGTTGTTATGGTTGTGCTGTAATTGTCGTCAGTGACCAGGCGGTGCAAACTCTCATACAAGCAATTGAATACCTACGGGGGCTGAAATTGCCATTGCTAAAACTTTAAATAAAATTGTTTTTTTTAGTGTGGCAAGTATGCAGTTGTCTAAAACTTGTTATTTTTTTATATAAGTTACACTTAAAGGAGACTGCCCAGATTTGGGCCCAGCACGTTACAGAAAAAAAATATGTTGGGAAAAATCCTTGGAAAAATCCTCCTTTTTATGACGAACCAAAACCACAAAAAATAATTTGAATTTACAGTTGCTAAATATTAAAAAAATTTTTTGGATATGTGTGTGTTGTTTTTTGTTTAGATTAAGCATTCCATGAAATGGAATGACTACAAAAAAAGGCAATTAGTCTATGTTTAGTCTGTAAACAAATGTCAATGTCAAAATAGAAATGTCACTGTAACAAATAAATGATTGCAGTGTGACCAGATTTAGTAGATTCTCTAATTTTTGGTAGATTTTGAGGTTTAGCAGTTGGAAATATTAAAATAATAATATTATTTCGATTGAAACGACACTTTATAGTTTTTTTCCACTAAAGATAAACAGCCTTGTATGAAACTTCTTAATTCGGGGTATTACCCTTTTCTTTCTCTCTCTCTCTTCGAAATCTCTTTTAGAAATTATTTATACGAGAAGAAAGCGATAGGAAAATTCAAAATCTGCGTATATTTATTTAATTTCGCTTTCTGTATTCATTAGTCGTTCCATTTTATAACATTTCAGGTAGGTTTGATCTGGTTACACTGAACTATTGTCAAATATCATGTTGATAAAATATTTTCAAATAATCATCTTGCATCCGTAGAAGTGACAGGAATTGCATATCGCTTACTATACGTCGGACCATTCAGATTTGAATTAAGCTCGTAAAAATATTGTTCAAATCAAAAATCTTTGGTTCAAATAACATTGCCTAACCTAACCTAACCATGACTTTGAGCCCATATATCTTGATTATGCAATTGTCAATTAGGCTGAAACTTATACAGTCTAAAATTGATAATTTTACCTAACAAATGACACTAATTTGAAACTTGTAACGGTTCATTAAATTTTGGGCCCAACAATGTATGGAAGATGATCGGTCTCCTTTAATAAGTTAGATAATATTTAGTTTTGTGATCAGATTCAAGAAATTGGCAAATAAACTTTTTTGTTATTAGTATTTTATCTGTGGTTTTCAGTTTTATGCAGTGTTGCCAGAACCTTGCAGAAGTCCTTTTTTACCTTTTAGGTGATTTTTCGTATCTTAAAGAATTCATTCTTAATTTTTTTTACAACTAAGTTAAAATGGATCTTACAATTTGTCATTTTACTGCAATTCAGAAATCACATCAACTACCATAGTAAAACCAACTGCCAGCTTTGCAATGAGACGATTCCTCGTGCTTTCGAAGTTAATAAACTTTTTGATATGACTGCTAGGGGGGCGCCCATGAGGTGCTTGCCTAGGGCGCTCTCTACATTTAATCCGCCTCTGGTCCCGGGCTTGGCTCTATGGTTACCATCCTATCAGCAAAAACGCAGTGCTAAACGAGTTAGCGTTCTTGTGAGATGCTACTCGTAAGTTAGTACAGAGTAGTGGTAAATTACATCTTTGGCTGCATCATCACTTACCATCAGATGAGATCGCAATCAAATATTAGCTTGTTTCAAAAAAGTGATATGGTACTTACAAGGATGCTTATGCTATAACCAAAGACACCTATACTATAGACCCGGTGGACCGCGCAAAAAATGTCGCCAGTTTATGGGAGCAAAACCCCCCCGGCGTCAGTAGTAGTAAGCTGTAAGCCTACGCAGTATTTCGCAGGAGTTTCTACACATGGCTCTACATTTTCTTGTATGAAGAAGGTTTACGTAAAATGTTCGGATGGGCTCATCTTGATGTTATTATCATAGGCTATAACAATAAACTTATGGCTGCAGATTGTTATAGTCACGTTTTTCTCAAAATTTTGCGAGATGGCGGGATGGATGGATTTTTTCGGGATATAAAGCTCTATAGCTTATTGACATACAATCTCACAAACACACATACATAAAAAATCATATTCATCATAATAAAATAAGATATTGTAAACTAACTTACTCGTGAACTCCTTTTTCAATTTTTAAAATCCTTTTTTTATCGGTTAAATTAAATAAAAAGTTTGAGGAACTACTTCAGGTCTTCAAAAATTCGTAGGAGGCAAACAAATCGATAGCTAACGAGGTAACGACCAAAACGCAATCAAAGAAGTTTGTGCTAAGGGACATCGATCATTTATTAAATTATGAATGTAAATTATTTCCTGGTTTCACTTTGTTTACCAGCGAATGACGAATGAATAGCGTAGCGGTAGCGATGTCTGCGTCGGAGGTCGTGGGTTCGATTCGATTCACACAAGTGGAAAATGTTTGTGTGATCAGCATGAATGTTTTCTTGTGTTTGAGTGTTTTTCAATATATTATATTCAGGTATTCTTTATATTGTGAAAATTTATCAGTTATCTACACAGACTTGTATACTAAAGACAGGGCGAACAGCGTTAAAAAAATATGTCGCCAGTTTGGGAGCAAAAATGATTATTTGGCACCCTCCCCCGTCAGTAGTCAGTATAGGTAGATAGGTAAAGACCTATTTCTTTTTTTTTGCATTAATAATAATATTGCAGGAAGGTGACCACAGACACATCGATAAAAAAATAAATAAAAAAATAAACATGTATTTCGCAGGAGTTTCGACAGATGGTGCTACATTTTCTTGTATGAAGAACGTTTACATAAAGTGTTCGGATGGACCTATCTTGCCTATTTTTATCTGTTGTTATCTAGTAACTATAATTATCGCTTACTTTGGGACTAGATCGCGATGTGTGTAATGTCCTGATATTTTGTTATATTATTATATGTTACCAGTTTACTATCTGTTGTCTGCTACACGCTTGAGTGTGTTTTAAAGTTCACATCCTTGATGCTTTTTATGTGAGTAGAAAGGGTTGAGATGATCATAAGGCCCTTCGCACACGGCTCGTAAATGTAAGCATAGCGTAATTCGCGCGCACGATGAGAGCAGTAGTTGCAGCCAATCGTAGGAGGCGTAATTATCAATCAGATTTCGTCATTTCCACAGCCCCGCTCCGCTCAGCTTCGGTGGAAATGGATCGAGCGGAGCGGAGCGGAGATGACTCATTTTTCATTTTCAATATCCATGTCTGTGTAACACGCATTTAATTGATTCCTTATCCAGAATCGATGTTTGCTGCCACGGTTTAAATGTTGAAGAACTAAAATTGATTCTTCAATTTCTTCTTCGTCTCTCGATCAATCTCTCTTCCTCGAGCAAACTAAAAGACAACTTTTTTAGCGACATGACGTCTTCCTTTTGTAGACCGCACTTAACTGATTTCGAGCTTTCACACCTCACAGCTCCGCTACGCACAGCTCACAGCTCCGCTTTGGTGGAAATTACAAGACAGCTTTGTAGCAAATCTCCGCACTGCCCCGCTCCGCTCCGCTCTGGTGGAAACCGGCCCTAGCGATACGCTTACTATATACGTCAACGCTTACGAGCCGTGTGCGAAGGGGGTTACTCGACTAGAACGCGCGCGCGGTTTCACCCGCTTTACCTCTATTTTGCCCCTTCAGAGGTATGCCGTCCGTCCAGTGGTTTAAACTGAGCGTTGATTGTCAATATAAAGTTAATTCCCTGGTCTGTGGATTAGTCAGTCAGTCAATCAGTTACGTTTTCCTTTTATACTATTTAGGGACATTTGCAATACAGATAAGAACATCTGAATCAAATCCAAATGTTTATTGTTTCACATAATATTCCTAACTGACAGGCGCTTGCTTATAAAATGTTAAATTCTACCGTCAAGTTTGAAAGGTAGTTTTGCAACGAGAAGAACTGCAAAGAAACTCGGCACATGCTATTTTTTGTATTAATCATGTTTTAAAGTTTGTTATAGTCATTTATAAATACGTCGGATAGTATGGGCAGACGAAAGCGTATTCATTGTCTTCCATGTTAAGTCCGTGTCGTTTAGAAATTAATTTATTGTATTGTTTACATATATCCGAAAATGCAACTTAGGTAATAAATAACCTGGTAATAGTGACATGCAATACCGATGTAAGTACCCGCGGGGAATCCCCTCCAGGTGATCAAAGCTACAAGCCTTTGATCACCTCACTTTGATGTCTTTTGATTGGAATCCTCTATCTACTACCGAAAGATCTGAAGATCCATCAAATTTACTCCACAAAACTATACTCTATTTCACTTCGCACAAAATTCAATTTACCTTAGTGGTAGAGTTTGTAGATTTGTCGACATATACGATTTTTTAAGTCGCACCCTGATTTCGTAATAAGCGGTGGGAGCAAACAAGAGTTGTCTTTGCCTTCGGTGGCTTACCGCCATGTCATTCGGTTAGCACACGACTTTGATGTGTGATTCTGAACACATACGCAATACACGTAATATTAACATGCTAAAATATACCTGATACCCTGGGGCCATGGAGTACTAGTGTCAATAATCCTCCATCACCGATGGAAAACTAAGATTGAACCATTGAGAACCATTTGATGATAATCGGCTCGAATAATAATTTTAAGATCTTTATGCAACCTTACAAGCAAATAAAAAAAATCAGTCAAGTTCGAGCCTAAAACTCGTGGAGGTTCCGTAGCTAAAGAACCAAATCTTAATCTTGTTTTTATTACTTGTTGATACAGCTACATAATATGATACATTTAAAATATCTTAGACGTAAAGAACGAGGCAGCAATTTACGAAAATTAGCTAGCTATAAAAAGTTTATTGTACCTAATACTAATAATGCATATGGCAAAAGAAATTATAAATACATGTTTCCTAAAATCATTGAAAATTTTCCATTGTCCTTGCAAACTATTAATGATAAAAAACATATCTATATCAGGAAATGTAAAAAATATTTATTAAGTAATTTATGATACTTATATTTACATAGATTTGTCATATTATATATATTGTATTTGTGAATAATTAATTTTTATAACTTTTGTAAGTTTATCTAGCGAACTCGCCATCCTCAAAATAAACGACAAGTTTCCTGAGGATGGCATATATAGAATGTATAAATTGTGATTTCATATTTTGACCAATAAACTAAAAAAAAAAAAATGAATTCTACATTGTACGCCTACGCTAGGTAGTGAAAAGTTCATGATTGTTATAAAGGCGTATACAAAACCTTAGATACTTTTGGAATATTATAAAGAATTCACAATTTACGAATTTTTCTTTCTTGTCATATTTCATGATTTTAGTTCTACAGGAAGTACCTTATAGCACGTTGATCTTGATGAATATGCTATAAATGGCCGTGTTGTGACGGCTTTAATTTTTTACCACTTCAAAGAACTGGGTCAGAACGCAAACGGACAGAGAGATGTAGCTACAATAAAGTATCAAAAATCAAAATTTTTGAGGTACAGAACCCTAAAACAGTAATGAAAACCGGCTGATTCCTATATGACCTACGGTAGACAATAACATAGACGAACATTAAAATACAACACCCATCTCTTTAGGCCAAATTGGCACATCACTCAAAATAAATATTATAAACAATCAAATTACCATCCCCCGTATTCCACACTCGAGTCGTTCAAGGAACCATTCATAAAAATTATTATAATGATATCGACGCGAGACGTTCTCCATTTGCGGGAAATTTATATTTATTGTGTTCCCCTGTACGCTTCTCTCGCGCCGTGTTAGCTTTGAGCCGGGGGCAAAGATTAAAATGTCAGATGTGCCCTGGAAAGTTACATTCGTCGTTTCTACCCATCGCCAGCCCGTGACTGTCTCAGAGAAGAACCTTGGGGAAAAAAAGACGAACTTCCAATCATTGTGGATTTTCTTGTAATATTTGCCTTCATCGTTAAAGCAATTGCAAAGATTTTAGAAGTGAAGGATGAGCACATCTGAATATTATATTTGACATAAATCTTCTTCAAACAAGTAAAAAGTAGCGCCATCGATAATTTATTCCTTCAAACTTCCATAGAGTTGTTAAATACATGGTGGCATTAATAATAAGTCATTATAGACCCTAAAGAGAGCCCTTTTCCAACTATGTTTGAGTTATCATTATTTATACACATTCTAAAATGCGTTATACGCAGTTACTTCCAAAAGACGTGCATTGTCAAGGACAAGGAATCTAGGTGACTGAGCTTACTTATTTGAATGTTAACACATTTCATATAGCCATAGCCATATGACATACTTAGATACGATTCGTTGGATGGCATGGAACGATTATATGACACGTACGATCGCTAAATACATCACATGGTTTCCGCGCAGACAACTGTTTTTCTCATAAATTTTTTGACTTTCATTCCATTTCGCGTATCGAATCGCATTATGGGCAAAGTTGTATGAGTAGAGCGTATCTACCTACAATATTAAATCTTTGCCCGTACCTACTCGTTCCGCGGCCGATGTGGAATATGCCACGTTCACTGGATTTGCATACGTCATCGCGTAAAAGCGGGGTAATGTATTTGTGTATCGGGCGGGAAAAATTATTCTTTTGTTTCTTTTTGAAAAGCACTTATAACGTCTCTTTCTCTTCGTACAATAAAGTGCCTTCAAGCCACATTAAATGCTGTCGGCTTTACGAAATTGGACGGATAACTGGACAAGTGAATGTCGGAACGAGCGCTAGTGGTTCCGTATATCAAAATTTTGCACGTCTTTTAATCACACAACATTTTTTTTAAATATTGAAGTGAAGCTACTGAGTCTACGGTAAGTAATAATTGAATCAACTTTTCTTCATTTTTCCGTATTAAATAAAAAATAAAAAAAAAGCCTTTTTATTTCCCAAATCTCCTTAGTTACATTCGGTTTGTTAGTTTTTGGTTTTAGTAACATTGTTGACTTATTTCTACGTTAGTATGTTAGTGTTAGAGTAAATATTGTTAGTAGTTGGATTAGTAACAATTTCAACTTAATATCAAGTTAGTATGGGAGTAAACTTATATGTGTTTCACTTTCTGGTTATGAGATAAGGGCCCCTTCAAGGGTAAAGCCCGTTCTTCCGTATTATGTGCTTGTATTTCTTTAGGTAGAGCGTAGGTAGAGCTTACAATGTTATTTTCAAATTATCAAGTTTTACCATTTTTTCAAAGTTAAATAAATACATTTCATGAGCGAATGCTAGTAAATCTATTTCCTTCCAAGCCCAATATGCCTTCAAATATTCCCAGCGGATACGGAGCTTCACATAAGCGCGCAGTACGCGCCCCGCGTCACGTGACGCGCTTGCTAATCGACTGACATCAAGGCTTTCCATGGATTTTATTGGGATTTGGTTATCGTAAATCGGCAGTTGTTATAGACGATGGCAACCCGAAAAAAGCGGCCAAGTTCGAGTCGGATTTGCATTCGAAGGGTCCCGTAACATCGTAGGCTTAACGGCGTAGAAGCCGTATTTAAGCTATCTTTAGTGAAGTTTTGTTTAAAAACTATAAAGACAATTAGTTTTAAATTTAAACGTCATGTATTTTGGGTCTTTAATCTAAAATCGTTGAGAAGCAGAAACACGATTGGATAAAATTTTCTCGATAAAAAGTTCTCCCAAAAGTTGCTCCAAAATTTCAGTTTTTCTCAGTTTTATCGGAAACTACAATGGAAGTAATTGTAATTTTAGTTTTAATGTATCGGTAATAATAATATCTAAAAACGTTGAGAAACAGATTTTTGATAACTGGCTTATTTTTTGAGTAATTAGGTAATAAGTCGTTTTTCTGGTATATTCTTCCGCGACGCTGCATGTCGCACCCATCAACGTATCCGTGAGAGTGACAAAGACAAAAATAAACGCAATAAATCCCCTTAAGACTAATTGCCACTAAAACGTTGAAAAATCATATTGCTTGAATGTTTCTAGTGATTAATTTAGTTTAATTTCTATTATTTGTTATTGAAAACAGAATCTTAATAGAAGAGTACTATTCGTTCCCCCTTGGTGTATACGGAACCCTTAAAAACACAGAGTCAAATCCTGAGTCTCTCTCTGGTTTTAGGCGACACAAATTCGTGGTCCTTGAGAGTTTCTGCAGAAGGTTTCTGTTCAGGACGATTATATAATGTTAGTAATAAAAGCAATAAATGTTAATTACAAATATTATTCGCAATACTCACTTTTTCATTTCCTCTTATAACTACAATTACACAAAACCAAAATTTAATAGCAATAATAGTAATTATTATTCAATTAAATTGTTAAGATCTGAAATATTTTTTCCAATTTGTAGCGATCTACATGTAATTAACCATTAATGATTATTTAGTCTTTAGACAACATTTCAGTTAGAGATCAAATCAAATCAAATCAAATCAAATCAAATCATTTATTTGTAGATTGGTTTTACAAAGGTCTTACAATAATAAATTATTTCAACAATTCGTCATAAAAGACATGCAAAAAACAACTTAGCTCCAAAAAAGATCTAAAAATGATTATGTAAAATGTAAATCTTGAACCACTAATAGGTATAAAATTGATATTGATCGATTGAGCGGAATCATTCGGTATTCCTTTTGTAAACTGATTGTCATTTTAATCGTAATTTATTATTTAAATACATTATACCGTAACGGACACAGTTAGAATACAAGCCCTGTGTTTAAATTTTGATCGTCAGGAAAAGCTTTTACTCGGAACGTTGTTTTTAATAATTTTTCGTATCTCCGAAGTAAAGAAAACTAAAAGCTTTGAGGACTTCTGTATTCTTTTGTCAATCAAGTTCAAAACCCTTTCTAAGAAACGGCTTACAAGTTGAAATGAATATCAAATACCTTCAGAAGACTAAAGAATTCCTAAAAGCTGTGAAATATTTCTCTTCCACAAGTGGGCATAAATAACGTTTGCTATTATCGTAACATTATAAATTGCCCACGGATTTTTAAAAACCCCGTGGGAACCATAAATATTTCAGAGGTGAAAAGTTTACAGCCTATGTTATAATCCAGAGTAAAATCTATCTCGTTGTCAAATTTCAGCCAAAAATGCTGCTCACGCTGCAAATACTGAAGAGTAGTATTTGCGGCGTGAGCAAACATAATAATATACACTTACAAACAGACTTTCATCATTATAATGTTAGTGAATGAGATTAGATTATTTGACACTAACAATTGCCCAAATCTCGTATAGAGTAATTCCGTACTTCACAATGATCCAGAATGACGGATAAGAAGCTGTGACAAACACCAAAGAAAATGGATGTGAATTAAAATACAAAACAATTGAAACACCGCATAAATGTAAATTTTCTCGAGCGAGAACGTCCAAAAAATCTAAACCCATACGTAAGATCGTCAAGAAGTAATTTAATAAAGAAATCGTAGCGACTTCGTGATTACGTACCCGCAGCTGCTGTGACCAGAATTAACGCATTGTATTTGGGACATTTCATATTCTAAATAGGACATATTTTGTTCTAGATACGTCTTTTTTCTTCCATAGTGGAAAACATATCTTGAGAAAGCATGATAATAAAATCTTGGATAACATAGTCGGTTATTTTTCGTACAAACAGCAGCTACACAAATGTTCAGAAAAAGCTAATTTCTGAAGTCTACATTAACTAATATCTCTGTAGTTGATCTCTTTGGTTTTTCTTTAAAATTATTATTGTTACTGTGTATTATCAGGATTTTGTTAAGAAAATGTACCAAATTTCTGGATTTATTGATCCTTCGTGCTGCGTGCTATTTATAAGGCTTCACTTGCTGGCTTGCGTGATTTTAATGTAAAAGTTTTAGAAGATTTAGAAGAGACTTTTTCGAAATGGGACTATAACCGCAGATATAATGAAAAAGTTATTGATATAAATAAATCGTCGTCTATGTCATTTAAGCTAACGACGTAGATCCTGGACATCAGCGTCCTGAAATGATCGCCAAATACCAAGATTGAGCTCCGGGTCGCCAACGTCCAACGGCCGTACGACTTACGAGTTATTCGCCTCGCCCATTGGCACTTCAACTTTACAACACGTGATTATTTGCGGATCTCTTTATTTCCTTTACGTTCGCGCAGATATTAGGAGCGTATAGCTCTCTCCATGGCATGCCTTGTGACTCTGAGCCTTTTTTAAGGCCCACAATTAATCACCACGTGTACTAAAATATGTTTTATCTACGCTCATTGCTTAAAGTTCGAATTATAAAATCAAAATGTGTCATATATTGACCTACTTTATTCACAGACTTCTATAATTATTAAAAAGTTATTCGTTTTAACATCGCTGTACTATGGAAATATCTCAAGATAGTTGAATAATTTCCATTACGATACTGGACTCTGGGTTCCTGTATTTTTATGTGTCGTCATAGCCAAAAGAGAATGTAGAGCCTCCTTAATTTTGTTTTTTGATATAGTTATATGGAGTCCACAGACAACATTTAGTTGGTAGTTATTACCAAGAGCATGGATGGGCCATGATTGACCACAGACAACTACAACAATATCTATTGTCTATGGTTCTGCGCGCACTTTTTTTTAATATGCAGTTTACAACTGAATTTTGCGCCATACCTAACTTTTAACATTTTTATGTGTTATTTTTGTTACTCAAAACTGCGCGGAAAAATGTCTAGCAGTGATACCTACTAAAGAAAATTTAATTCCACCTGATATTTTAGTAATTGCAACAAAAATGACCCACAATCTTTTACCAACAAAGTGAAGGATTAACGACAAACGTCAGCAAGATTTTATGGTTTGGATTTATGATAATATGAGCGTAGATAAAGTAGTGTATGAAACTCTACATAATTAGGTATTAAAACACTCGTGTGATACGTTTAAAAAACTCGCCTGCGGCTCGTTTTTTAAACTCACACTCATGTTTTAATACCCCCCCATTATGCATCCGTTTCATAAATTACTATTTTATAATAGACATTTTACGGCCTAAAATTAAGTTGTAGGTACACATCATGGCTACCCTACTCAATACGTATACATTTTGTTGATGGCCTATTTAAAATCTGTTTCTCAGTGCGAGATTTATCTCCTCGCTCGGGCGCCCTGATGGAACGTTATATTAACGCAGACGGCTTACGAGGTTTCCACTTAACCGAATTTTAACACTGCTCCCGGGTTTAAAACGGTACCTAGACGTATCTTGAACTTCGACCTCTTGGGTGCAATTGAGGTTCGTGGTTTGATGTCCGGCACAAGAATCTTCGTTGTTTCAGTTAACATACATCCACTGATGGGCAGAGACCTCGTGTAATTATTTCCAACCTACACGGTCTTACGTCGCTTAGATCGATTTATTCTGAAGCGTTTTCCCGCAACTCCTCGAATGTCGTCATCCTATCTGGTCAGATGTTTCATTTTTGCCATCCTTTCCGGTACGTGGCTGCCATTCCATTACCTTTGGTCCAAAACATCCTTCAAGGCTGTACGAACTATGTGTCCTGCCGCTCCCGCCCATGGCCACTATAACTTCGCGATACGTCGGTCACTCTGATTGGTCTACGGATCTCCTCAATTCTAATCACGTAAAAATACTTCGAGCATTGATCTCTCTCCATAGCCCGGACTCCGAGCCTTCTGATGAGAGAGACAATTTGCAATTTCACAATGTTTATCAGTTTTTATCGCCCAGGTCGAGTCTGATGGAAGTTTAAGGATACAGGTTACTCGTTGTTCAGTACATGAGACCTGGGAGCATAATGTCGGCTGTCTGGTAGAACGTGGCGCGGCCATGGCACTGACCGCGGGGACTCTACACTCGATGCGTCTAGCTCCTGCCGTTGCCCTCCTACAGACTTGACTGCAAAGGGTGTTTGTTAGTCCGCACCTGAGACCTGGGAGCATAATGTCGGTTGTCTGCCTATGTTCCTCGTATCTGGCAGGACCGGCGCGGCTGTGGCACTGACCGCGGGGACTCGACACTCGATGCGTCTCGAGTCAACGTGAGTATGAAACGTGATAGCTCCTGCCGTTGCCCTCCTACAGACTTGACTGCAAAGGGTGTTTGTTAGTCCGCACCTGAGACCTGGGAGCATAATGTCGGTTGTCTGCCTATGTTCCTCGTATCTGGCAGGACCGGCGCGGCTGTGGCACTGACCGCGGGGACTCGACACTCGATGCGTCTCGAGTCAACGTGAGTATGAAACGTGATAGCTCCTGCCGTTGCCCTCCTACAGACTTGACTGCAAAGGGTGTTTGTTAGTCCGCACCTGAGACCTGGGAGCATAATGTCGGTTGTCTGCCTATGTTCCTCGTATCTGGCAGGACCGGCGCGGCTGTGGCACTGACCGCGGGGACTCGACACTCGATGCGTCTCGAGTCAACGTGAGTATGAAACGTGATAGCTCCTGCCGTTGCCCTCCTACAGACTTGACTGCAAAGGGTGTTTGTTAGTCCGCACCGGAGACCTGGGAGCATAATGTCGGTTGTTTGCCTATGTTCCTCGTATCTGGCAGGACCGGCGCGGCTGTGGCACTGACCGCGGGGACTCGACACTCGATGCGTCTCGAGTCGACTTGAGTATGAAACATGATAGCTCCTGTCACCGTCCTTCTACAGATTTGACTGTTAAGGATGCTTGTTATTCCGTACCCGAGACCTGGGAATATTGGCATCTACAAGGAAGCTATTCGGTATTGATTGGTTTATGTCTGCTAGGCTGCGATCAGATTCCAAACCAACAGATGGGCGGGAAACAGTGCTAACTGAAATTACTCGAGAAGTGCTTATTTTATTTACTACAAGTTTTTACTTTAGCAAAATATCACTTGATGGTAAGTGACGATTTGGCGGCCAGGTTAGAAATTATTAAGTTCTGTCCAGTGCCGGAAACGAACTCAAAACACTAAGTAAAGAATATTTAGTGTTAACAAAAACTCAGAAAAGTAACATATCCACAGATAGACAGTGGACACTAAAACAGAAGGACAAATAATATGTTTCATAATATTCAATAGAGAAATCAAAGAGCCTATATTTTATGTTCACATCCTACACCACGAAATCATAAGCCAAATGAGACGGTCCATTTTGGACTAACTCTTGTACTCAATACCGTGAAAAGTGAAAAATACATACAGTTTATTAAATATTATATAAATTAGAAATTCACAATAAATAACTTGTAAAATAAAATATATTTTCATGCTTTTCGGTACTGCTTGCAACACTTACAAGATGGCGTACTTCAAGCCATAGAGAAGGTTATAGACGCGGTTCTATTTGAAATCACAGACCACAAACCTTTTCAAATGTCATTTTTGAGAAGTGATCTGTGATTAGTGATTACAAATTCATTCCGAGCTTGGTCGTGGTGTTTTGAACTCGTGAATTATTTATAATGTGCATGTTCTTATTAATTAAAAGTACGTCTAGAACAGTAATAAATAATTTCTTCAAAAGATCAAATGACTTTGACAGCTAACGTCAATAAACATGAATCCGTCCGCCATTATTACGCCGCCAATATAGCATTTGTGCTGCGTCACGTGACCAGAATAAATAATATTTACACTAAAATTAGGATTATTTCGTGGATTTTGTCAGTCAAAAATGCTTCATTATTTCAATTAATGTAATTTAATTTTATGTACAAGCCCTAGCCCAGGCTCCATACAATTCTGGACCGTCTCCTTTCGCATTTAATTCAAAACTTCATAAGTATTGAAGTCGGTGAAAAACCACAACAAAACTAAGAACTCCTAAACCAAACCGCCTTAGAAGCAGCTAATTCGGGTCGTATCAAATATTAAGACGGAACACCCTGTACCGACACAGAGTAGACCCGGCGTAGAGTAGTCATGAATATTTAAGAGCATTCCAACATGTCTAAGGCTTTAAGCTTCACCATAATGAGCCCCTGTAGGTGTAGCTACACTGTGTTTATGTGTGTCCTCGTGTGTCTGTGTTGTTTACACGTGTTTGGTTTTTGCCCAGAAATATGATTATGAGCGGTTTTGAGGTTTCTCACACCTTTGAAGACATTAAAGAAGAGTAACTTCCAGCTACCAAATTTTTCAGATTTTCGCGCAAATGGTAGCCTATAGTAGGCTTAAAGCAATAAGTTTAGAGTGAGTAAAATTTATACATTTACACGTTTTTTACAAGAACTTTGCTTGAAATTACCCATTTGCTTCATATTTGTTCCCGGGCTCTAAATCTGGGAAACCTCAATAATGATTTATCGGGAACCAAATTACTATTTTTGAGAAATTAAAAAAAAAACTACACAAAATTCAAAAACTAAATAATATTTGAATTACGCTGTTTTTCGTCACAGTTAAGAAAGCCACAGTTACGAGTATAAAGTTTTATAAAACGCAGATAGCTTCAAAAAGTCAGGTTTATTTATGCTTGGGATGCGAATTCCGACCTTCTAATGAATACAATGTAAACATAATATTATAATATTGTATCAATTTACAGTTGTTAAGTTGCTGTAGGTGCAGACGTAAGGTAATAAACGTGTATTGGAGTCGCCAAGCCGTCTGGCACGAGCGGCGCGACTGCCTGTGTAAGCAACACGATATCATGTTGTGCAGTGCTATAATTGCACATTATCCGCACTAGTGTCGTTGGCATGCATAATCACATTACCTGGGCAACAGCGTTTTAAGTACATCTCATACTTATTATATAGGTATGCTGGTTAAGTAAGTAACCATACGACATTCGACACATCGTCCTCTTTTTATAAAAAGTGTAAGTATCACTTTAAGAACCTAAAGAAAAAATACCGCTGCATATCATTTTAATTTATTTCGCTTTTTGAATAAAAATTATAGTCTTTTTCATTTTTTTTACACTGCGGTAAGTGATGATGCAGTCAAAGATCTGTACGTTAGGCCGATGTGAAATAAATATAAAAATCTTATCGTACCAACTGAAACGAGAAGCGAACTCATCCCTAAAGATTTCTGCACAAAAATGTAAAAAATGTACCTACTGACACGACAAACAAGCGCGAAGCGTTGGATCTTGGGAGACGCGGGTTTCAATAAATTTTTACCTATTACTATACCTACCTACATATTCAAAGATTTAAAGTGACAGAGAGCGCTACAGGCGGCCTGTTTCAGCGAGATTTGCGCCGACTATAGGAATAAAATGTAGAGGTATCAGATCAGTATCGTGAATTAGGAGCGAGGATTGCCAATTATTCAATCCAACCCTTCAATACAATGGTAGCGCGAATGGCGATCCGAAACAATACTGCCACTGTGACAGGTGGGTATGGTACTTTACATCGATATCGATATTTTAACCACATAGGTATCAGAAAACAATTTTTGTAGATTACATATCAAAAAGTTCTGCTCACTACCACTGCCAAATACGGTTTATAGTGTTTCGGGCTTTCACGAATAAGCAAGTTATTTAGTTTCCACAAATACAAATTACTCCGAAATGCCTGGGATTCGAACTACCGACTCCTTGAATAAAGGCAGAGGTCCGAACCAATGGCCATATTATCAATATTTTTTTTTAGAGTTCCGTACCCAAAGGGCTAAAAACGGGACTCTATTGCTATGACTCCACCGTCAATCAATCCATCTATCACATGGCTGTATCTCTTGAAGCCTGTTAGTTAAATAGTTGAAATTTTAACAGATGATGTATTTCTGTTGCCGCTATAGCTACAAATACTAAAAAGCAGAATCCCGCATAAAACCAACCAGGATTTTGCCGTTTCATAGATAATACGGAACTCTTTGTGCACGAGTAGGACTTGGCCAGTTTTTTGTAGGACGTTAATAATATCGATGTTTGTATTATTCGGCTACATCTCTATATCATCTCCCGGAAGTGACGTTAGCGGCAGCCGCCATGCTAATGGCTAATGCGTGTCGCCGGAAGTCGTGGCCCGGAAACGAACGGCCATCTCGCGGAATTATCATTTAATGTTTTATTGCTGTGCCTTAGGGGTGAGCTATTGTGTGGGGGAGTAATGGCTCGGTTGACACCAAATAAACAACTAACGACAGCTAACGTTTGTGTCGATTTCCCTGGCGCAGACAGCACAGATTTTCTTTTATTATTGATAGGCTTGCGCTTGACTAAATTATGCCTGATGGACAGATATGATGAGGTGGTTGGAGCGCGCTTGCCTAGAAAATGCCTATTCAGTATTCACTTTTCTCTTGAAGCTACTCGTACTATACTTAAATAATATTTGGATGGGATCACAGAAGTTAGAAGCGTGTTCCACACCTTACGGCCGAAATTAATATTCAATCCAATCTCATATCTGTGGATTTTCGATCGAAAATGTAATCCGGATTTTAAGTTCAGTTCACAATTAAAATAGTAGTTTATGAAACGGATGCATAATGGGGGGTATTAAAACATGAGTGTGAGTTTAAAAAACGAGCCGCAGGCGAGTTTTTTAATAGTATCACACGAGTGTTTTAATACCTAATTATGTAGAGTTTCATACACTACTTTATCTACGCTCAAATTATCATAAATCCAAACCATAAAATCTTGCTAACGTTTGTCGTAAATCCTTCACTTTGTTGGTAAAAGATTGTGGGTCATTTTTGTTGCAATTACTAAAATGTCAGGTGGAGTTAAATTTTCTTTAGTACGTTTCACTGCTAGACATTTTTCCGCGCTAAGTTTTGACTAAGTAACAAAAATAATACATTGAAATGTTAAAAGTTAGGTATGGCGCCAAAATTCAGTTGCAAACTTCGTATAGTCTGATAGATAGTAGAAAAATATTTATACAAGTCAGATAAACTATATTTCAAGTGGATAATTAAATAATCAAAAATTATAGATATTTCTTTTCAATATTCTGTATGAACACACTTTTTAATCAGTCATATAAGGCAGGGAAAAATTATTGTTTCCGTGAATTAATTGTTGTCTATGGTCGATTATGACTACCAACTAAATGTTGTCTGTGGACTCCTTATATAAAAAAAAAAAAAAAACAAAATTGGGGATTCACTCACTACACACTACATTCTCTTTTGGCTATGACGACCACAGAGAAAAGAAAGTTATTCCCTGGTCTGTGATGACGACACACAAAAATACAGGAACCCAGAGCCGCGTATCGTAATAGAAATTATTCAACAATCTAGAGATATTTCCATAGTACAGCTATGTTATAATGAATAACTTTTTAATAATTATAGAAGTCTGTGAATAAAGTAGGTCAATATGTGACACATTTTGATTTCATAATTCGAACTTTAAGCAATGAGCGTAGATAAAAAATATTTTAGGACATTTGGTGTGTGGAAAAGAAGATTTCCTGTTGTAGCACTCACACTGCGGATGTCATTATCAGTTGCCCAGGCAATAGTCATCGCCACTGCAGTGCTTCATAATATTTGTAGGAGTATCAGTGTAGAAGAAGTTCCTACTGAGGTTGACTTGGACATTACAAGTAGTAACACTGAAGAAAACATTTCAAATGTGGAAGCCCAAGATGTGCAAACAAGATCAGATCTCATAAATAATTATTTTATGTTAGGATAAAGACATTTTTTACATTGTCTATTGATTTCTTTGTTTTAGTAATTTAATATTATCAAATAATTGCACCTATAGTATATTAAGTTAGTTTAAATGTGTATATAATGTGAATCCTGTTAATCATTATTTTTCAGATTCTTTATTGCACCAAAAACAAACAAAATATAATTTAAAAATATAACAATAAGTGTATTTTATACTTCTTTAAGTCTTCTTTTTTTGGGTTCGCACTGTTGCATATTTTTATTGTTCATACAATGTGTTCTTTTATTTGCTTACAAGGTTGCCTGGCAGAGATCGCTGCTTAGCGATAAGGCAACCTTTTGGACCTATACTTTAATATAATATTCTTCTGCCCTTTGCTATGTTCCTTATGTGGTGCAAATAGTTTTAATAATAACTAATGACGTATACTAATATAAAGGTCTATAAAAGCGTCACCCATATATCTGGAAGTGATAGGGAACTTGGTTTTATGCAGTGAAATAGATATAAATGAAATTACTCATAATAAGTGCCTGTATGCTAGGCCTACATTATGATTATATTTTGATTGACTGAACTTCTGAAATAGGTATGTGCCTATAGGTTTGTATCTATTGATATTTTAAAATGTATAGTTACAGTACCTACCTATTTTGAAATAAATATAAATATGTATAATGTAGTATTTATTATTTTGAAATAAAACAAAAGAATATAGTATGGGGTATTTTATTACTTAACATATAAACAAAAATTACATAGAAATGAATGCATTTACCATCTGTATGCTACCAAAAAGCTATGATCAGATGCTATTATAATTTTATTACAGGCTTAAAAAAAAATGAAAAATTGAGTATGAAACCAAGCATGAAGTATGTAATCAATTTTTATTTTTATTGGCTTCACTTTTAAGTTTTTCAATTTCCAATTTCAGTTTTCCATTCTGTAACAAAATGAATTCTTTTTTAGCATCTAAGCATTGTTTTTTGGCAGTATAATAATCTGCTAATGCAAAATTTCTTGCAGAACTACTGCCATCTGAGATTTTGAGTTTCTTCTTACCTGCAAACCAAATAAAGTTTTATTACACAAGATATAATATTTTCAATCACAAAGTTATTACTACTCATCTTAAGCCTTTTCAGCTGTAATAAAGGCTCTTTCAAAAGAGAAAGATTACAAGTAAAGACTGCCTGCTGTCAATCCATGATTGTGATGAGAGCTTACCAGGCTCTCCAAGACATTCTTGAAAAACCACCACCTGTCAAACGGATTCATAAAGAGAATCTATGAGGTGTCTCCTGATTTTTGATATAAAGACCAGCAAGAAGGCCTGAATCTGCACTCAAATAATAAATACTAACCACATACAAATAAACGCAAATACATACCGACGTGATGATATATAGGTATTTCTAGAACTTAAATATTGATAAAATTATTGGAAAGATAATAATTATTATTAGTAAATGGTAATATACCTGTTCTGGGCGTACTCAGTGTAAGCCTCTTGGGTGTGCGTAGTGTACTGTCCCCTGGTTTTCCTACCAGCTTGCATTCATTAACTTCAAGGTAAGTTGCATTATCTATAGCTTCTGTTAGAGCAGTACTATTAACTATAGAGTCTATAGATAATGGAATTGAATGATCAAAAATAGTGACCGGTACAGTAGTGCCAATACCTGTGTCTACTGACACTGGAATTGACTCTACTGGCAGCACCCTAGCCCGCTCTGCAACATCACTATCCCCATCACCACTACCACCGCCACCATCACCACCACCACCACCACCACAAACATAAAGTCCTTCTTCCCTGTCACCACCGAATGGCACAGCAAAACCAGTTGCAGTACTCCCTAATAAATCTGCAACTCTATCCAGGATATCATCGGGGGGAATGTATTCTGGAATGCCACCACCAGTCTGTAAAAATAAGAAACATTAAGTTCATCACACTAATAACTTACAGAAAGCAAACAAAGATGAAAAACATATCCTTTACTCTTACTTGGATGCGATTCATCCTAATTCTTGTGCTGCGTTTACGAGCAAGTTTTTTCAAATTTTCCCACTTTAAACGCAGCTGCTGGGGAGATCTACGACAAACTGTGGCAGTGGCATTGAATCTTCGAGTCAAGTTAACCCACTCCTCATTTTTCATTTTGTTGCTGGCGGCGTTTGTCGTTTTAGACAAAATAATTGAGCTGCTCTCAATAAAGCCCAGCAATAATTTTGTCTCATCCTTCGTCAAAGGTTTGCCTCGTACCTAAAATAAAGAGATATTCTTACAAAAATACTTCCGAACATAATATTTGGGGCACATCACCAAGAAACAAAATTATGAATGGTATGCGTAAAAGTAACTTACCACTTCAGAGTCCATTGTTATTAAACACAATAGGTATGTAATGTGTATTTAAATTAATTAATATAGTTTATTTAGGAAAATTAAGCACAGAAACTTTATTTAAGTTAGGTACGAACAGAAGTTACCTATCAAAATTCAAAGCAACGACACGAACGAAAAGCAAAGTATAGCGTCAGTAGGCGTTTTGGCGGGCATGTCATCTGTCAAAACAGCGCGAGTCGTGACGTTCCGTTTTACACAGATCTTTTAGAATTTATCACTTGTTAAACGGTAACGATATAATCTATATAAAACTTCAAAAGCTCAATAAATGCATTAAAATAAAAAAAAGGTCCTAAATAGTTGTTATAGTTTCGGTTAATACTTATTATTGAAATATAAGTTACCATTAAACGATGCATCCAAGTACTGGTTTTGCATATAATGGAATGGTCAAAGAGGGAAAGAATATCTGCAGATATCTTGATATCTGTGGATATCCTATCGATGGTTTATACCTTTTCGTTTATTGGGACGCGGATAGGAGATCGATCCGTAGATAGGCTAATATCTGCGATCGATTTCTATCTTGGATTACGGATATATTATTAATTTCGGCCGTTAGCGGTACGTATCAGAAACGTGGAAGAAAAACGTTTCGTTCGAGTTCGCTGGACATCAACCACATAAGGATGCCACTTATCTCGGCTACTTGCAGTTCAGTGGTAGAAAGGATAAGGGGGTACTAGATTTAAGAAAAGCTCCCCGGTTCAGTTCTCAGCACATCCCGGCTTTGTATAAATCCTGCAAGAACCACGCATTTTTGGCGACAAAAGTAGGTAGGTAGCCTGTGCTATTACAGAATTACACTGCAAAATTCTCGTGAGATATTTAAAAAACGCTTAAATTTTCTACAGTAATCCATAGTTACATCTTTAGGTCGTTTCCCTTGGGATTTGAAAAAACCGAATTTCACCCGGGTAAAGCCACGGGCATAAAATAGTATTTACATATATTTGACCTCCATTCCATCCATCTGTGGCGTAAAAGAGTAGTAAACATAAAAACACACAAGTAAATGTTTATTTATTTATTTATGTTCATAACATTCATTGAAAGAAAGAAAGAAAAATTTATTTGGTGTGCGATCGTTTTAATGAAACAGTAGCTACGGTGAAATTGGTGGAAGATGATACGATATTGACTATTAGAGAATAAACGAATTTCTTTTCTTAATAAAAAGGATCTCTCATAACATTTCCCCCTCCGATTTGAGCGGGAAATGTTAATAATAAAGGGAAAATATCCGTCTAAGCGGAACGTGTAGCCCATATCACGCTGTACACGTGTATGTCAAACAATATCTCTGTATATATTATACTCGTAGATAGACAGAGAAACATAATAATATTTTCATGTAGCTCTTACCTATATATCATATTTCTTTAGGTGCCTACTTGCTTCCCTCATGTGTACGAGTAACTATGATATTTATAATATTTATATTTATAATTATAAATATAATATTTACGACGAACGTTTAGTTTGTGTAAGAGTTTCGATACGAACTACAAAAACCCTTTTTATTAGGGTTCCATACGCAAAGGGTAGTGAGGGTTTTACTAAGGCTCTGTCGTTCGTCTGTCCGTCCGTCCGTCCGTATTAGACTGTATCTTTTAATCCGTTATGGCTTTTATAAAGATTGGCAGACTTTATACACCATCGAAAACATTAGATTAACTCTTAGATATGCAGATTTCCGGAAGTGATATTTAATCTTGTATAAATCCTGCACGACACAGTAGAAAATTTTCCACTATTTGCTTATAATATCTTTGCTTATAATATAAGTCGTACGCGGAAGTTTGACTCGCACTTGGCAGGGTTTATCATATTAGTCGCATCCCTATTTGCATTGCAGGGGACACAACAATGCGCTGGACGGCAAGAGCTTTGTAGCTCTTTTTTAACTTCTCTTTTGTGAGGCCGCGTTTGATTTCCGGCCCTAGATTCTTGAAATATGTGCTCGAGTGTACGTTAACCATATATCGTGCTTTTCATGGATCATCCTAAATACTCACATTATCTCACAACTATTATAAAAATGAAAGCTTGTATGCGTATTTATAAGAGCTCTAGCTATAAGATATAATATTGAGAAGCGTAAGAAAGATGCAAATGGCACGAAATTCATTAACTCTAGGTTTATAGAAGTCACGTAATCAATTTAACGATCATTTTCCTATCTTTTTTATTTTTCTTTATCTCGCAAGCTAGAGTTTAGTTTTGCCTGGTATTTATTTTATATTGGTTTTGCATCGTATGCGCGATTTTACTCGTATTCAAACGAGGTTTAATTTGCCTCTTATTTAGTTTAATCTCAGATCTTTCCTCATTTGTGTTGTATGACAGTGATACTACTGTTATATTATGTGGTTTAGTAGGAAAATCATATTATTCTGGATCTTTTTAGTATTTTCACTAAGCATTTTCATAGGAATAGATCTTTGCTCGCGCTCCGACTAGATAGAGCCCTACCTAACAACGACAGTTCCATGAGTGCGGCCATTTTTTTTATTAGTGTGGATGTGTCAATTTGAAATTTGTATGGTGCGCGGATGCTAGTGTGCGTGAGAATTTGTGTGGCGACGGCTCGAGTTTGTCAACTTAGACTATATAATTTATTGCCGCACTTTTGAAGTCGAGGGCGGCCTCTTGGACTTCACTGGGTTTGTCCCAGCTTGTGCTGTATGAATGCCATCCTACTGCTATGTAAAGTGGTTTGCACTAGCTGTGTGCGCGGTTTCGCTCGCAGCCCGACGAGGTTTGTTCTGCCCCGTGTTTAACTTTTGCAACTGTTTTCGGTGTAATGTACACAGGGCGGCGGAATTAAATTGTTCGCCGCTGTATTTTGTTGATATTTCCATTCATTCAGCAGATTTTGATTGCCTAATTATCAAGGGTAACTATTGTTTTAACGTTTTCAGTTAGTATTGCTATGTTATATTACTGCTTTAGACGGGCGGTTAGTTATCCGTCGATTTGTCTTTGCAAAACTAATTCAATTAGTTTTTGGCTTTTGATTGAAATTCAGTGTTTAGTTTTTGTGCTATTGTAATGGCGAACGTATTGCAAAAGAACCACTAGTCCAAGCATTTTGCTCAAAACTTCAATTAATTCTCTTAGTTTTTGGTTTGTGCATTGAAATTCAAAGTGCTTAATAAAGTAGGTATTGAAAGGAAATTAGAATATTATAGAGAAAACTAAGATTTTGTGGTTATAGCTTATTCTTTTGAATGTTTTTCAAACAAGTTTACTAATGCTTAGCGTCAGTTTGAATCGTGTCAATAAATCATAAACCAGAAGAACATGTTGTACTATTTTATTTAAAACCCTAACAATTAATTCCAGTATATGAATTATTGTTGAAGATGAGTTGATTATAAAATAGGTGTTTATTTAAGCTTTGTCCATGGTTAATGTAATAATATATTTGTAATATTTAATCAAAATCGTGAACACCTGTTATTTTTACAAAATTTTCAGAAGAGATTATAATATAAGAGCTGTCGCCGATAAAACTCAAACGAGTTTCCTAAAATTTTTGATAGGATGTCGTGACGAAGCAGCTTATAAATAAATAATAAATAAATAAATAGAGGACAACATCATAATATACATTGCTCCGATCCCATAGTAAGTAGCTTATACACTTATGTTATGGAAATCAGAAACAACGAAGGGTACCACAACACCCAGACCCGAGACAACGTAGAAAACTTATTTTTCTACATTGCCCCGACCGGGCATCGAACCCGGAACCTCAGAGATGGCGGCGCCTTGAAAACCGGCACGCTAACCACTCAACCACGGAGGTCGTCAAAGCCTATAAACCTAGCTACCTACCTAGCTGGAAAAAGAAAGTGGAGTTTCCATCACCTGTCGTTCCTTTAACCCTGATGTTGAACCGATAATTTCCATCGGACATGCCCGGACGTCGGTCCCAGAGCGCTGTCATTGCTTGATGTAGGTAAATTGTATCGGCCTTGTACTGTATACGGTATTCCCGGTACGGTATGTATACGGTACCGATGGTACAGTATGTATACGGTACGATATACGTACGGTATCGTTTCGCCGACGTACGCCACCGAAATCTGTAATTGCTAAGGGACAGGACCTGTGTACCTGTTCCATATTCATTGGATGGGTAAGTAAATCAATGTTTTATATTCTGCGGTAAGGAAAACAAAGGTACTTGACTGCAGTCTCATCTGATTCCAATTAATAATGATGATGATGTTATTATATTTTAACTTGGAAGGGTTGAGTAATTTCTTACAATTGTAACACAGAATTGCACCGGAACTCTAAATCACTTTTCGGTGACCTCAGTAATTGGTTAGTCAAGTTATAATGAAGATCATGGTTGGATTTACTTAGAATCCCAACCATAATCTTCGTGAACACAAAATAAAATAAAATTTTCCTTTCTACGTTTCCATTTTATTTTTTGATACTTACAGTTAATAGAAATGTTTACTTTTTAACGTAACCTTATGAAACTTTTCACCGAGAAATATCACAGGAACCCAGCGTGGCACGACCTCACGTATATCCGCGGACATAAAGTCAAATATAATATTTCTACGTACGTACGTACACACAGATTTTATATATAGTTAGTTCCTTCCCGCGGATGTGGCTTATGAGATCCGGTCGTTGATTTGTAGCCCCCATCTCCACGCAGATAATATTTTGTTGAGGAGATTATGCTGAATTTTCCACTACAGTCTCTAGTATGAAGTGTCGTCTCAGTCTATTTTGAGTCTGGCATGGGCATAGAGAAATAAATAATATACCTGGGTCTCCTTTGAGGAAGAGTAGGATTTAACCGTGGCCAGGTCCGGTCCACTTATCACGTGATCGAGAAATTACGGGTAGGCGTCTCGACGTACTAATTTCAGACGGCCGCCACGCGCCGGATACTTTGCTCGCGTTAGTTCGGGTACGGTCTATTTCACGCGCTGCGTGCGAAACAACCTTAGTACGTCAAATGCGATAAAGTTACGAGATAGAAAGAGAAGTTCTTTTCGGAGGCGTGGCCAGGCGAGCTATTGCGAACTGAATTGCACTTTTTGTGTCAACGAGCGAGCCTTCTGTACCATCAGGTACTATTAGGTATTCACACAGCTTTGAAAACAAAAATGGAAACTCACACGTATGACGGTTGTTTTACGAAATTGTCTTTTACAAGGATAACTGTATGGGTGTACACGCCAAATGCAAAGTCATTGAAAAGATGATAGGTACTGACTTTCTCACAATTTTGCTGCCAGAAGCCTGCTTTGTCTCATTAGTATGCAAATTGTCAAAACCAAAAACAAAAATGTAGCAGGTAGACCATTTCATTTAAATTAAGAAGTGACGTTTAATTTCCACAAAATGCACATAACTGCTAAACTTTATGATTCAAACCCTAGTCATAATGATGAATCCTTAATAAGCCCGACTGGTCGAGAAACTCATTTTTTACGAGTCGGTTAAAATGCATAAAATTGCAAGCAATTGTAGCTGGGAGGTGTCTAGAAACTAGAAAGTAAAAAACTTTCTTCATTTCAAACAAATCTAAAAGTAGTATTTTTCTTCATTGCGTCTGTCATATAAATCACAACTAAACTATGACCGGGGTATTTTTAGAACGTGCCAGAATTGGAATTTATTTTTTCATCTAGATTTCTCGACTTTGAAATGATATCTTTGTAGGTTTTGTAGGCGAAGGCTTGCCCGCGAAATCAAATTTGATTTGGTGATTTTCTATTTTTAGGAAATTGACCGATAAAAACGCGACTACTTTGTAATGACTTTGTTTTGTGGAGATGATAATGTTATGTGCAGACCCTCGTTTTGAGCCTTAAGGTGTTTCGGCCCTACTAGCAAGCGAAATTCACATTTTATTCAGTTTTGTGCACTAACCACATATTGTAAGTTTATGCAGTTACCACACTACCAGCAAAGACATTCACATACTGCCAAGTGTAACAGCGATTTAGATGTGTACTGTTCAACAAGAGCAAGGGGTGGCTGCCCATTGCATGTAGTGCACCATTGCAATGTCATACGATGCACTGGGGTGCTTATCATCCTAAGCCATTTAAGCTAATTACACATTATAGGCTTATGGCAGTCAATTTGCGGGAATGGCAGTATCATCTTTACATGTTTATATCAAAATCTTTGCATAAAAATGTATATCCTAGGAAATTAGTTCGAATATCGAGTTTTAAGTAAGTAACTCGCAAATCTCGGACTAATTTCTTTAACTCGAGACTTTCAAGCAGAGATTTTCATATAAACTCGTGAAGACGATACTGGAATTCCCGCAATGAATTTCGCGGGCACACCCGTGGCATGCTCCTTAATGCCTTACGCTTTATAATTATTGCTTCACGGTTGAATATCTGATACCTTTTGTTTAAAAGTTTTTTTTTACGCTATACAAGTTAGTACTTGACTGCGTTCTCACCTGATGGTAAGTGATGATGCAGCCGAAGATGTTAACGTACAAACTTGGAAGAGGTAACTAACTCACCCCAACAGTATCTACACAGCATCGCATTGGAACGCTAAATCGCTTGGCGGCGCGTCTTTGTTGGTAGCCTCCCAGCAGTCCAGACCTGAGCCAATTTAGAAATAATAGAGTTTCAAAGTGGCCCGTGGCGGGAATCGAAGCCGTGACCTCCGACGGACTCGAATCCGAGCGCGAACCACTGCGCCAGGGAGGTCGTCAAAAGGTCACACGAGAGAAGTCGCGGACGTCCTCCAGTTTAATATAAACATTTTATCTATATCAGAATATCTCCAAACGCAGCGATCCCTACTTAAGTGCTTTCAGATCGGAAAAAAAAATTTATTCCGAACAAAACTTCGTCCGCCGTCACGTAGCCAAAGGTGATCCGTGACGTCAGCGATTCTTGCCAGTTATCCCTAATGACGCCATCCCGCACGTGCCCCGGGGATGTCCCGGAGTGTCCCGGGAGATGTCCCGAAATACTCCGATGCCCGGTATTCGGGACGGGCCTCGTCGAGTGGTCAATGCGCATTTGATTACATCAAGTGATTCATATGAGGACGTGAGGTAGATTTCTGAGCGTTTACATTTTTTTACACTATCGCCGCCTCTACACTACTCGTTCCCCGGCGAAGTACTCCGAAAGCAGTGTTGCCAGAGTATACTCAGCCCAGGTTGCCATTTGTAGGTTCAAATGTTGCCATCTGAAACCAAATGTTGCCATTAGAAAAAAAATCTGTAAAAAACGTTCTGTGCCTTTTAGTAATATAAAAATATTTATACCTACCAATTGAGTACTGTTTTATTGCTCTGCATTTTGGTTGATAAAAATTTTAATCGAAAAAAATCATGTACATCCATTAAAAAATAATAAGATGGCACCACTTTACTTCTTTCATTTGTTTGAAAATTGTATCCGACTTGAGGACTTTGTATCCATGGTCATGAATAAATTTAAAAAAAAATCATTTGTTTGACATTGACAAAGAAGGGCGGACAGACCAAAAAAAGACAAGGAAGGATTTGTTAGATCCAAACTTGATCCAAATTCCAATGCATAGTTTTATTAAAGCATTTTTTGTTTATCAAAATATAATATAAAAACTGAAGTGCATCTGTTCTCGAACCTACTGTAATGTAGACGTGTACACCGAACACAGATCGCACTTGTTGAGTCTTCAATCAGTAAAATTGGTTTTTCAAATAGGTCTATAGGTAGCTTCTTCGATTAAAACAATAAAGAGGACTTACCAATAGATTTAAAAACAAAAGTATTAGAAAACCACGAAAAAATTTCCTTTGCATCGCACTATACCTACAGTGCACACAGTCACACACAAAGAATTTATTTAAAACACTACGTATTAATTATCTGCTCTGTGGTCACAAAGTTTCTTCCATTTTTGTTTACATAAAATTACTTATATCTCTAGCTTCACCAAAATAGACCTTTTGTGCAAAGAAATATGGGTACAATTTGTTTGTCTATTATATAAGTATTGTTTTCATTTGGGAATAAAAATGCGTTCAAGATTTTGATTTTGTTCAATTCGATGAGTTCAGTTCATCTGCGAAATATATTCGATATTTTTTTACCGATGATCGCGCGACAAGTCGAAAAGTTGCCAAAAAGTTGCCATTTGAGCTCGGTTGCCATTTGGTTGCCACGAAGGGTCAAATGTTGCCAAAATGGCAACCAAAGTTGCCAAATGGCAACGCAGTCCGAAAGTTTACTGAAGTACTAAGAAAAGTTGGCGAAGTTAGACGAAGTGCCCCTCCAAACTGTTCGCTTCGGTCAATTTCGGTCAACTTCGCTAGTAGTGTAGAGCGCAAGTAACCCTACCTCTACACTACTCGCGAATTTCCTCGGCGAAGTACTCAGAAAGTTTACTGAAGTGCTAAGAAAAGTTGGCGAAGTTAGACGAAGTGCCCCTCCAAACTGTTCGCTTCGGTCAATTTCGGTCAACTTCGCTAGTAGTGTAGAGCGCAAGTAACCCTACCTCTACACTACTCGCGAATTTCCTCGGCGAAGTACTCAGAAAGTTTACTGAAGTGCTAAGAAAAGTTGGCGAAGTTAGACGAAGTGCCCCTCCACATTGCTCGCTTCGGTCAACTTCGGTCAACTTCGCGAGTAGTGTAGAGCGCGGGTAGGAGTTAGTTCCTCACTGTGACTCGCCTGATGGTAAGTGACGACGCAGTAGATGTTATCGTTCTAATTTGTAACGACTAAGTGGTTACAACTGGTTTCTATTACAGAACGCTAACTCGCTTAGCGGTGCGTTATTGCTGGTAAGGTGGTAGCTAGTTGCAACCGAAGTCTCCTACCACGTGAGACCTAAGCTAATTTAGAAATTTAGAGAGGAATTATAAATTAAAAACTTTCCAGAGCATCGAACCCAGAACCTTCCGCTCAAATCCCAGCGCACTGCCAACTGTGCCCGAGAAGTTGTCGAAACATAATATCATAGAATAAGATCTCTCTTTTTCTCTTGTTATTTCTATGAAACATAATATAGACATTACACACGAAACTCTGCATAAACTCTGTTTTCAGTAATTAATGTGTCATTGGTAAGACGGAATCTTTTTCTGAATTGCTGTCGAATTTTTTATGTAGGAAATTAGCTAGGTATGTCTGTCTTCTTATTTAATCTTTGTAACTGCAAGACCAAAAATTAAATAAACAGACTGAAAAATTAGCCTAGAAAAATTAAATTGTCTTGCTATAATCCGCTACCTGGGGCCGTACCACCATCTCTTACAGCAATATTATCGTAATATTGTTTTGAAATTTTCATACAACGCCAATATGAAAATTTTAAAACAATATTACAATAATACTGCTATAAGTAATGATGGTACGGCCCCTAAATCAAATTTGTATGTATTAACAAGCCTCGCATCCCCCTCAGGTAATATTCCAAACAATCAATGTCACATGAAAAACCACACACAATTCTTGCTGCACTCCACGCACGTTTCATCCCGACACCGGGACATCCTCAGGAGATGTTGACTTTAAAATGCGAGATTGTACTTATACCTATTAATATTGGCTGGAAAATATTTTTTGGTTCCATCTAAATATTATCATAAAAAATTAAATTATTTAAAAGCGAGCGACATGAGTCGAGGGGGGGTAGAAAAGGGTGGGATGGGGTGGTAAACACAAATTGTTTATCCGATACACTGTCGGGTTGTTATCGTTCGTTAGTCTTGTACTATCGGAGCGCGGCCTGTAATTGCTACATACAAACACACCCCGGTGATGAGGAACTTTATACCGAACGATGTTTGGTGTGTGTCTTACGAGGATGTTACGACTTTTACTGGACCGATTTCAAGGTAATTTAGGTTAGCACTCCGGTTGGAAAATGATTAAGACTTGCGTCGTTCCAACATCCGTAAAAAAATAGATAAAATGATGTTCAATATTCTTTCAACATAATAGTACTTTCAAAGTAATGAAAAATTAAAAATAACTATCATTCTATTTAGATATTATACATAGAATTTGTTCAAGTACTTTCCATTTTATATTGAAGGTTAATTTTAAAGGCTAAAGGCTGTTCTGAGGTACACCTTCTATTCTAAGAGGTCCCCGAATGCCATATGAATTTATCTGTTCAACTAAAATTACTTGTTTGTTACTTTTTAGTTCGTTTTATAATAGGGCAGTCGTGTTTTTCATTTTTTAATTACTTATTTTTTTATGAATAAATTTTATTTCGAACTTAGTTGCGTAGTATTTTGTAAACTCCTTAGCAGAGATGCAATGCAGTTGGACAAGGGCATGCATACCGTATTTTTTATTAAAAATGATCTTAGGAGTCCGCTTACCCACGATGTCTTCCATACATTCGTAATACCAAAATCATTTGTAATTCGTGCAAATTTCGATTATGTTGGGGTTTTATTCG
This sequence comes from Coenonympha glycerion, assembly GCA_963855885.1. NCBI lineage: Eukaryota > Metazoa > Arthropoda > Insecta > Lepidoptera > Nymphalidae > Coenonympha > Coenonympha glycerion. The sequence continues at coordinate 630,869 of OY979646.1, forward strand.
GGTTCATATAGTAATAATCTATGCTCCTAGCCATATCTGGTTCCGAAATACTTTTGTTAAACGAAATTGTTAACGAATTTAGTTTTGCTTATTTTTATGTCAAAGAGGACAATATGTTTTCTGCTTATTTGTTTTGTAATAAAAAGAACACTATCTCACGTGGCATTAGTTCACGCACAGTTTTTATTGTCTAGCTAAAGAAAACACCAGTTAATAATAGTAGATTGTTACACAAGGGACGTAAGTAAGCTATTACAGAACAAGATCCAATTTGGCGCCAGTGCGAGCGCAGCTCGCATAGGGCGCTAATGGATCGCGTGCACCCGAGATATTTAGTCACACAAGCGAGCGCAGCGAGCGAGGGTGAATATAGTTCGAGGGTGTAATAGCTACTTGCAACCGAGGTAAGCATTCTTCTTTATATCATTCTTGCGAGGTAAATAAAACATTGGTAATGCAAAATGAAATTTTAATTAGAATAATTAGCAAATTTAGAGAAAAAAAAAATAAAAAAATAATAAAAAAAATAAAAAGAAAAATAATTAAAAAAATAATTAAAAAAATAATAAAAAATAATAATAGAAAAATAATAAAAAAAAAGAATAAAAAAAAATAAATAAAAAAAAATAAAAAATTAAAAAAAAAAAAAATAAAAAAAAAAATAATAAAAAAAAAAATAATAAAAAAAATAATAAAAAATAATAAAAAAAAATAAATAAAAAAAAAAATAAAAAAAAAAAAAATAATAATAAAAAAATAATAAAAAAAAAAATAAAAAAAATAAAGAGAAAAAAGAAAAAAAAAAATCAAGCATAGTGCGACCTAGTGTTGCCCTTGAACTGTAATGTGAACATTACAATTCAAGCATAGTGCGATGTAATGTTGCCTTGAATTGCAAACACCAACTTACAAGGAGACTTTCCACCATAGTAATCCATACTTACTGAGCAAGTATGATATAAAGAAAGTTACAAGTTTTCATTCATAATTTTTGGTATTACGGAACTTAACCAAGCTTTACCAAAGTTATAAAAATTTTGATCAAAATTGATTATTATTTCGTTTTAAAGAAGTATTTCCGAACCAAATATGGTCAAGGGCATAGATTATTACTATATTAATCCGAGTAACACCACAACATGATCGAAATATGCACGAATTACAAATAATTTGGTATTTTGAATGTCCATACATTCAATGAGACATCGTAGTTCACAGTTCTCTTAACATATTGGATTAATCGTGTCGGATGCTGTAAGCGTACTTTTTTACGCGACTCCCTCTTTTATAGTAGCTCGTTAAGACATATTCACGTCTGTTTGTGTAGAAGATATTTTTTGTAGCACGGATACGTAGCTGGCGTACATTTTCATATTTCGCTTGTGTACACGATGCAAACATATTGTTATGCATATTCGATCTAACTTGGCTCTTATTACATTACTTTATGTATTGTAAGCTAGCTTTTTCTCGTGACTCTATCTTCGTAACATAGATAGATAGATAGATAGAAAATACTTTATTGTACACCATTACAAGAAGAAAGAAAAAAAAGGCGCGTGGCACTCGGAGACTGCCGCGGTAAAGCTATTGCATTGAATTTAAAGTTATTTTTAGTTTTGCCATCAATAGAAAAGTAGAACTTTTGCGTGATATTTCAAAAAGTCATTAAAAAGTTCTGCTGTTTTTTGATAGATGGCAAACTAAAAACTAAAAAGTTGTGGAGTTGCGCTCCTTGCTTTCATGCTAGCCTAGTACCAAAAGCTCTACTTTAGGAGTGCCAGGTTATTTTCGTTACGAAATTTCTGGATTAGGTCTGCACCGTCAAAGCCCGCGACAGAAGCTATGCAATAGCTTATAAACAAATACAATAACCAAAAAAAAAACAAATAAACAAACAAACATAATGGAGGCGATGAGAGAGGACTGAGATACTTATGGAAATAATTTAAACTGATTGGTTATTAAAACACATCTCTCCATTTTGGCGGAAAGTTCGTCAAAAACTGTGATCAAACAATACGCCAGAGGATAGATGCTGCAGTAATCATTTCCGGGCGGAGTATGTGTGACAGAGTATAGGCGCTTCATCACAGTTTCATAGTTTTGTTTTTACGCGCTTAGGGGCAATGGGTACCATCCGGGCGCGAAAATTCAAATTTTATTTAGTTTTTCGCTCATAGTGGGCTAATTATACATCGAAGGCTTATGGCAATGTGTTTTGCGAGCACAACGTTTATGCATCTACATGTTTTTAACAAAATCTCTGCTCAACAATACTGATTTACTTCATATTGGTTCCCGATAGCTCGAAATCTGGGAAACTGCAAAAAATTATCTTTCGGGAACCAATATGAGATGAGTGGGAACTTTCGAGCAAAGTTTCTATTAAAAACGTGTAGATGCATAAGAAGTAGGCCCGCAAAATGCATTGCCATAAATCTAAAATGTGTACTTAGTCTAATATTTGCGAAAAACTAAATAAAATTTGAATTTCGCGGGCTGGTAGGGCCGCAACACCTTAAACTAGACTGAGAGGGGCGCGCTATGGAAAATACGGGTTTCAATTCATCCGATCTTTTGACGAGATCGCGTCACTGGAAACTGTGGCGTTTGTTTCATGCACCCGCGTTTGATGTTCACTGCCAGTGCTCTTTTCATCTTTTAGGGTTCCGTACCAAAATGGTAAAAATGGAACCCTTATGGTGAGACTTTCTCCGTCCGTCCGTCTGTCACACTCGATTATTTCAGTAACTATCGAAGATATCGGGGTCGAATCTAACCGGGTTGTTGGAATTTTAAAATGAGATAACAATATCGAGTGGGGTATCATATGAAAGGGCGTTACTTGTGTATTCTAAAACCGATTTTTATTTATTTTTGTGCTCGATAGTTTTTGATTTCTTGGGAAAACTGTCGAAAAAAAATACCCCCCCCCCCCATCCCCCGTAAGTACTCGTAAATTCATGAACTAAAGTGATTCTTTTAATTTTTTACTTCTTTTATAGTATGGAACCCTCGGTACGATTCCGACTCGTACTTGGCCGGTTTTTTTATTGTAGATTTGACGTTAATCATGCCTGATGGAAAGCAACGAGGAAGGGGTTATCCCATCTGGCCCGGTACCAGACCGAGGCACCGGGACAGATGGGAAAATTTGTAATACATAACAATAAATACATAACAATAAATATATAATAATAAATACATAACAAATAATAACACACAGAGACACATATATAGCCATACACATAGACACACAGCCACACAGCCACACACACATCACAGACATTATTTAAAAAAGCACACCCACACACGGTCATAGGCAACGCACCGTAATGCAATCCCATTGTCAAATTGTTTGTAATCTGTGGCGAAAATGAAATAAAATTATTCATTAAATTACGCAGCGTTGTACCGCGCCCTGATCTTGGTGTTACGCGTGCTGCTCCCGAAATTACGCAATGTATAAGCACTTATGTGAAACGATCGCATCCATCAACCGTGGTACCAGGGCAGCAGGATAGCTGGGATGTCATTTATCTAGCACGAAGCTGAAATAGCGATAGGCGTTTTTATACCCACCTACATGAGTTATTGCCGGTTTAACTGTAGCGAGGGAATGGATTTAGTTTTTCTGTGGCGATTTATATGTGGGCACTCGTTAATATTGGGAGCCCGGCACGCCCCCGGGTCGGCGTGCGTTTAATTTGTTATCGAGACGGCTCTTGTCATTATCATCATCATTATCGTCACTATCTCCACATCATTATCTCCACAGTAAATAGGAAGCTCCGCCAAAGGACGGATACCTTGCTTCAAATAAGAAAAGATCAACACCAACAGCTGCACGGCCCAATGTCCAACGACAGATCGCCGAGAAACAGAATTAAAGGGGAAAAAAAAAAAAATTATCGTCACTGAGAGACCTCCGCGGAGTTGGTGCTCTACGGCACTTTTAATGGCAGTTACATTGATTTACTTGATTATAAGATTTACTTACTAATAAAGCTGTTACTTACTAAGCTGATTTACTTACTAATGGCTGGTCGAGACCTGGCGGGAGCGCAGTGAATACGACAGCGAATCCCGTACTTCCGCTAGCGGGTTTGCCATGGAAACAGGCAGTTTTAGTGGGTACAAGCCCCACTTAAGCCTTCAGTTTCCCCTGACAGAGGAACATAGGCATTTTCTATATACTTTTTTTTACGCTATACAAGTTAGTACTTGACTGCGATCTCACCTGATGGTAAGTGATGATGCAGTCGAAGATGTTAGCGTACTAACTTGGAAGGGGTAAGTTATGTCACCCCAACAGTTTCTACACAGAATCGTACCGAAAAGCTGAATCGCTTGGCGGTACGTCTTTGCTGGTAGGGTGGTAACTAGCCACGGCCAAAGGCTCCCACCAGACCACACCTGAGACAATTTAGAAATCATAAAATTCCAAAGGGGGCCCCGTGTCGGGAATCGAACCCGCGACCTCCAACTCGAATCCGAGAGTCCGTATTCGGATACGCCTGGTTCTGCTCATGAGGTATGATGACGAGGTTGACGAGGTATTATTGAGGAAAAACTGGTGACATTTTGAAATGAGCAAGTGCCGAGTTTTTTGCCACTTCTTCTTGGTGGAATCATGCTTTCCGATCTTAACCTAGAGTTTTGACTTTTTATAAGAGACTGTTATTTAAGGTCTAACTTGTATGTGAATAATAAAGATTAAGTACATTTTATCAACGAGAAACTCAATCTTATGGATGGATCCGACTATTTGTCATACATATTATATTATACCTAATACTTCTTTCTACCTATACTACCTATGATAAAAAGGAGATTCAATCTCGAACTGTCGCCGCACACGGGCCACACGGCACAGCCACAAACGCAGTCACTAAAAGCTCGTGCCACAAAGATCGGCCACAAACATAGATCAAGCGCTCCACAGGTACTTTTTTAACCCATACGCACAGTATCATACTGGATTTTGACGACGAAGATTTAATTACGAGAATCGCATGAATGGTGTTTTCTGTCAGCGTTTCGTGGCCGGTGGGGGGCACGAGAAATGAGCAGCGGCAATTTGTAGCGTGTGGCGGCCATCCGCGTTACCAACTGCGGCGAGTCCAAAGATTTAAATCGCAAGATGGGCCCTAAGCCTACATTGCGATTTGCGCACATCAAAAACGTCCACGAACATGTTGAGTGAGTTCTCTTATAATGCTGTAGTTTCACTTGTGACAGAGAGAGTGACAACGTGTCACACAAGACAAAAACGTGGACGTTTTTGGAGGTTTAGTGCTCATCTAGCGATTTAAATCTGCGGACGAGTCCATATAAAATGTATGAAAACTACTAGAAATGTGCAGAGGAGACGTTTTGTGGCTTAGTGGCCCGTGTCCGGGGAAACTAAGGATTTTATACAGTCACGTGTAATCCGCAGGCGTTTGATAGATATTAGCTACATCAAAAATTCACCAAAATACTTATCAGAACCAATTCAATACATTATTTTGATTATACAAATTGAATATAACAGATAAACGAGCAGGTGTAATATAGCAATGTCCAAATCATTAAGTGCAAACAGTACTCATCCAACAGGAGGGGAATTGAGAAAATTATTATACTTGCCAAAAGGTTTCACAACATTTGAATGGATTCGGTCACTACTGTTGTAGCTGAGGTAAGCAGCTTTTTATAACGAGTACTTCAATAAATTATATAGAGTAATGCCCATCATAATACTAAAGCATGAAAATGTATTATTATTTATCTCCCACTCAACTATGACCCCTTTTAAAAGTTCTACTTTCATTCATCTGACGGACGGTTCAATCACGAATGGCGTGACAGTAAAACGAACAAATAGTAAAACTTTTTGTAATTTACGAGCATAGATATAATAGGTTGTCGCTCGCACTCCGACTATATAGAGCCCTTACTAACAACGACAGCTCCGTGAGTGCGGCATCTTTTTCTTGTAGTGTGAGTGTGTCAATTGGTCTAATAACCGGTGGATCCAAGGGAGGGCTACGGTGCCCGTAGCACAGGTTTTCCTAGTACGGGTGCCAAAGCACTCCTTTTGGTGTCAAAATTTATTGCTTACATTTTCTGTGTACTGTGTACTAATTTGAAATTTGTATGATGCGTGGATGCTAGTGTGCGTGAAAAATTACTTAAGTAGCGGTTTGCCAATTTAGGCGAAGTATCTTTTGCCGCATTTTTAAAGTCAAGGGCGGCCTCTTGGACCTCTATGTTTTCAAGTAAGTTACCAGGGAGTCTGGAATAAATAAATGATAGTTTATATAAGAAGACCTATTCTTATTTGCCCTAAAACTCGTCCAGTACAGGCCGGGTACTGGGAGATGGAAAGTTCCTTTGGTGGCTAAGTACTTAATGGTCTAAATTCATATCAATTTCGACTCATGAATATTGATAAGCCATTAAGCCATTAGGCGGAGCAGCTACTGTTACTGGGTATTGATTAGTGTTTGGTGTTGAATATCTAGCAAGTTATTACAAGAGTTAATTTGATTAAAAGTTAAAATTTAGCAGCTGTCTATTGAGGCCTTGCTAGTAATTGCTAGTAGAAAGGACTGGTATCATGTTTTTTTTCTTGTTCTATTCCCAGTTATGGACCATTAATAGGCACAAACACATAAAACACAATTTAAAATTTCTATAAGCCTAGCAAATAAATGTTTTGAATAGTTTATACTCTGTTTTGTTTGTCCTTCTCTGTCATCAATAATTTAACAATATCTGAGTGACCGAGCTTCGCTCGGTAGTTTAAGGTGTTGCGGCCCTACCAGCCCGCGAAATTCAAATTTTATTTAGTTTTTCGCAAATCTTAGACAAACTACACATTGAAGACTATGCATTTTGCGGGCCTACTTTTAATGCATCTACATGTTTTTAATAGAAACTTTGCTCGAAAGTTCCCACTCATCTCATATTGGTTCCCAAAAGATAATTTTTTGCAGTTTCAAAGATTTCGAGCTATCGGGAACCAATATGAAGTAAATGAGTATTGTTGAGCAGAGTTTTTGTTAAAAACATGTAGATGCAGAAACGTTGTGCCCGCAAAACACATTGCCATTAGCCTTGAATGTATAATTAGCCCACTATGAGCGAAAAACTAAATAAAATTTGAATTTTCGCGCCCAGATGGTACCCATCGCCCTTAACTACTGGCTAATAGATGGCAGCTGCAGGAGTGCTTCGCTCGGTAGTTTAACTACTGGCTAATAGATGGCAGCAGAAATCATATTTTATTATTTTTTTGGTAAATTCGACATTTTATAAAAATGAATCCTAGCTAGATCGATTTATCGCCCCCAAAACCCCCTGTATACTAAATTTCATGAAAATCGTTGGAGCCGTTGCCGAGATCCAGATTATATAGAAATATATATACAAGAATTGCTCGTTTAAAGGTATAGGATACGAACTAAAATTATCCAACTGAATTCCAGCTTAACTTAAGTATTAGTTTAATTAAAAAATTGAATCATTTACTATATTGCTTTAAGGCTCTGAAAATCGTGGCATATATTATATCCTTTCATGGTGTAGAAAAGGGATAAGGAAGGATTTTTCTAAATTCCCACGCGATCACCCCATCATCGTAGGAGTATACTAACCCCAGCCAGTTTGTAGCAAGAAAGTAAAGTATAATATCATACATGAAATGGTACCTATTAGAAACCCCCTGATGGATTGGGCTGTATTATCACACCCATATATTATTATCTCATAGGCAAAAGCTGAAGAAAATCCTTCAATTTTATTAATCCTAGTGGATTAGTAAAATTGACAGAGTTAGAACTCTGAGCTTTTTTTTTACGCTATACAAGTTAGTACTTGACTGCGATCTCATCTGATGGTAAGTGATGATGCAGCCGAAGATGTTAGCGTACTAACTTGGAACGGGTAAGTAATGTCACCCCAACGGTTTCTACACAGCATCGTACCGGAACGCTAAATCGCTTGGCGGTACGTCTTTGCTGGAGCTGTTTTAAATAGTGCGTACACGGAATGACAGAAAAATGTATGCAGGTGATGAAATAAGTAGATAGCCCGTAGATAAGAGTTCCGTAGACGCTAACTAGAAACTCACAACAGCTGTTACAGCAGCATAATTAAACCAAGAAAAATTGCACATATCCACCCTACAATGTGTCTCTACAGCAGCAAACCTCTACGCGAGTTCATGAAAAAAAAGCGTGAGGGTTCCATACCATAAAAGAAGTAAAACATTGAAAGAATCACTTTTGTTCATGAATTTACGAGTATAATTTACATGTAGGTAGGTACTTTTGTTGGCGAACCGCAAACGTAACTTTGTTTTTGGTGGTTTATTGTTATTATCAAAAAAAGTATAATAGTTAGGGAGTTGATTTTATTTTTCCTGTAAAATATACAATTATTCCTATTGATTTTATTTTGTATTGATTATTTCAGATTTTTTGATTGGTAAACTTCGGAGATAAGGGGGGGAAACGGTATTTTTTTCGACAGTTTGCTCAATAACTCAAAAACTATTAAGCACAAAAATAAATAAAAATTGGTTTTAGAATACACAAGTCACGCCCTTTCATATGATACCCCACTCAATATTGTTATCTCATTTTGAAATTTTGACGACCCGGTTTTTCCCCCTTTTTAAATAAAAAGAAAAATAATTTTCAAATTTTTATGATTGCAATGACGGCGCGCCGCAATTATCTACAACCATTCCAAATTCCAGGTCGATAGCTCCAATAGTTACTGAAATAATCGAGTGTGACAGACGGATGGACGGACGGACGGACGGACGGACGGAGAAAGTCTCACCATAAGGGTTCCATTTTTACCATTTTGGTATGGAACCCTAAAAACCAAGCAGAAAGCGCGCGATTCGTAAATTCGAATTTGGAACTCGTGAAGTTTTCAATTCCAGGTGTTTTATCGTCAACGCGCTCGCAGGTCGTCTCCGCCAACACTTCCGCTCAGTTCACCAATTTCGCCCGCACGTGAGTTCACGGCGGCCCGACGTGACCCGCCTCTGTAAACCCCCGACCGATTTAACTGTACCCCCCGCCCCCCCCTTGTTTGTGAGATAAAGAAGACGCCCCAGGTAACGAGCCGAAGATTTAGAGGGGCCACCTGCACTGGTTGCTGGTGCTAGAACAAAAGTTTTAAAGTGCTCTATGGTGTCGAGTAAACGCTGAAATTGAGTGGAAATTATCGAATGAGACTCGTAAACGATTTGATTGTTGTGTAAATGTGTTAGAAAAGGGATAAGGAAGGATTTTTCTTAATTCCCACGAGATCACCCTATCATCGTAGGATACTAATCTTAGCCAGTTTATAGTGAGAAAGTTAAATATAATATGTATTATAAATCGAAATGGTACCTATTAGAAACTTCCGGATGGATTAGGCTGTATTATCACACCCATATATTATCTCATAGGCAAAAGCTGAAGAAAATCCTTCAATTTTATTAATCCTAGAGGATTAATAAAATTTACAGTGTTAGGACTCTGAGCTGTTGATTTAACTGTACCCCCCGCCCCCCCTTGTTTGTGAGATAAAGAAGACGCCCCAGGTTACGAGCGCAAGATTCAGAGGGGCCACCTGCACTGGTTGTTGGTGCTAGAACAAAAGTTTTAAAGTGCTCTATGGTGTCGAGTAAACGTTGAAATTGAGTGGAAATTATCGAATGAGACTCGTAAACGATTTGATTGTTGTGTAAATGTGTTAGAAAAGGGATAAGAAAGGATTTTTCTTAATTCCCACGAGATCACCCTATCATCGTAAGATACTAATCTTAGCCAGTTTATAGTGAGAAAGTTAAATATAATATGTATTATAAATCGAAATGGTACCTATTAGAAACTTCCGGATGGATTAGGCTGTATTATCACACCCATATATTATCTCATAGGCAAAAGCTGAAGAAAATCCTTCAATTTTATTAATCCTAGAGGATTAATAAAATTTACAGTGTTAGGACTCTGAGCTGTTGATTTAACTGTACCCCCCGCCCCCCCTTGTTTGTGAGATAAAGAAGACGCCCCAGGTAACGAGCCGAAGATTTAGAGGGGCCACCTGCACTGGTTGTTGGTGCTAGAACAAAAGTTTTAAAGTGCTCTATGGTGTCGAGTAAACGCTGAAATTGAGTGGAAATTATCGAATGAGACTCGTAAACGATTTGATTGTTGTGTAAATGTGTTAGAAAAGGGATAAGGAAGGATTTTTCTTAATTCCCACGAGATCACCCTATCATCGTACGATACTAATCTTAGCCAGTTTACAGTGAGAAAGTTAAATATAATATGTATTATAAATCGAAATGGTACCTATTAGAAACTTCCGGATGGATTAGGCTGTATTATCACACCCATATATTATCTCATAGGCAAAAGCTGAAGAAAATCCTTCAATTTTATTAATCCTAGAGGATTAATAAAATTTACAGTGTTAGGACTCTGAGCTGTTGATTTAACTGTACCCCCCGCCCCCCCTTGTTTGTGAGATAAAGAAGACGCCCCAGGTAACGAGCCGAAGATTTAGAGGGGCCACCTGCACTGGTTGTTGGTGCTAGAACAAAAGTTTTAAAGTGCTCTATGGTGTCGAGTAAACGCTGAAATTGAGTGGAAATTATCGAATGAGACTCGTAAGCGATTTGATTTAAGAGTTTATTGGAGATTGCTGCTCGTGGATCAAATTTAATTGCAACACTTAACAAAGATTGAACATGGAGGTAATATGCATTTCATTGTGAAGTTACACAGAAATGTCAACTAAGTATTGACAAATTGTGTCGTCAAATCGTACGACGCCAGCGACGCCATATTGAAAATAGATCATATAAATCATGCAAAAAAAAAGATATATTTGTACACCGAAAGTATTCGTTTTAACTAAATAATTTTATTTTTCCCGTGAACAACAGATTTTTCTTGTTTTTTTAAGATACCGTACAAGACCTAGCCCAATTTGAAATATTTCCTTTAAGAAGAGCATTAATATATATATAGCTACTTGTGCTGATTCACTGACTGACTGACTCATTTTTTTTCAATTACCAATTCGTATACAAGAAAAAAATTCATTCGGAGGAAAAATATGGAGAGAGCTGATGATTCAGGATTTCGGAGATGGGTGAAGAGCACAGCAAGGGTATCGGAGATAGGTGGGGGGTGCTCGACCAAATGTCACTCGAAATGTCATCCAATTGGCAGTGAGCTGAAAAAATTTTCAAAATGGCGGAAAAAAGATGGCCGCCATACAAACTTCATCGGCGTTCATCTCGAAAAGTATAAAAGTTGGAAGAGTGGTTTCTTGGAAAGAAATGATCAGGATCCCAAGGTCTATTCGATGGATAGAAAAAAAATCAAAATGGCGGAATTTAGTTTTCCATAGAAAATGTATGGGGAATATTGAAGAGACCACGAGTTGTAAAAAATGAAGTGCTTTGATGCGGTTTTTTGGAAGACTACCAGAGAAAAATATGAATTGAGGTGATGATTGAGGATTTGAAAGACAGTCAAGGAGCATGGGCAAGGTATTATAGTTAGGTTGGGACTGCTGAAACAAAAAATACTCGGAACTTCAGGCAATTGGCAGTGAGCTGAAAAAAAAAACAAAATGGCGGATACAAGATGGCCGCCATACAAATTTCGTGTTGTTCTATCTCGGAAAGTATAAAAGATATGAGAGTGGTTTCTTAGCAAGAGGTGATCAGAATCTCAAGTTCTACGGGATGCATGGAAAATAATTCACTGTGGCGGAATTTTTCTTTCCATGGAAAATGTACATACTATGAGAAGAGACAATGATCTAGGATTTGGATGATGATTAAGGAGCACTGTCATGGTTTTAAAGATAGTTAAGGGCTGTTCGAACAAAAAATACGCTGAACCTCATCCGATGAGGTTCAGCGTATTTTTTTCTTCGAACTGCCCGTAACTATCTTTAAAACCATGACAGTGCTCCTTGGTAATTTATTCAGCTCACTGCCAATCGGATGTCAATGGGCGATGGAGATGACGGCAATACTTTTATGGGCGGTAAGACTGCACGCGGGCCACATGTGGCCCGCGCACACACGCGCCCTACTAGTTGCTTATAGAGGGCCAAGAGGCCGCCCTCGACTTCAAAAGTGCGGCAATAAATACTTTGCCAAAATTGGCAAAGCCGAGCCGTCGCTACACATTTTTTCACCCAAATTAGCATCCGCGCACCATACAAATTTCAAATAGACACACACTACACATAAAAGTTGCCGCACTCACGGAGCTGTCGTTATTAGGAACGGCTCTATCTAGTCGGAGCGCGAGCGACGATTATTGTTATTATGAAAACACTGTCATTTCCTGTCTAATTCCACCAATCTATTTCTGGCTGAAGTGTATAACTAAAGCATAATTAAAGCACAATAATATAATTAATTCCCTACCGAACTCAGCATTGGACGAAATAATCGAGTCTTTATTAAGATGTTAACGAAATTGTACTAATGAGGTTTTAATGGTTGCCGAGAGCGTTTAATAGTGTTTTAATTGTACACCTGAAATTGTTTATACGATTCTTATGTAATTAACGTTTTTTTGTTCGGGAATAAAAACATGGAAATGGTAGCGTGAACTAGGTGTTAGGTAGATAGGTGGGTCGATCAACTTTTATTGGTCCGACGGTACACGCATCATGTCCCTGAACGATAATTAATAAATATTAAATCATAAAGAGTTAAATTGGTTTTAATTATATTCCTTTTAATATTTACTAGCATTATTGTGAACAATATTTTACTTGTTTTATTAATTTGTGCGTAGTTTCATGGTTGTCCAAGAGATTAAATGCAATTTTCCAGTACTATCACATTTGTCCCCAAGCCACAATGCATTAACAAACTTCGCATCACGAAAAACATACTATCACGACCATAAATACCTGATACACTTCTTGTGTATTGTCAATATTTATGAAACAAGAAGTGTATTAGGTATTTATGGTCGTGATAGTATGTTTTTCGTGATGCAAAGTTTGTTAATGCATTGTGATTTCGGGACAAATGTGATAGTACTGGAAAATTGCATTTAGTTTCTTGGACAACCATGAAACTACGCACAAATTAATAAAACAAGTAAAATATTGTTCACAATAATGCTAGTAAATATTAAAAGGAATATAATTAAAACCAATTTAACTCTTTATGATTTAATATTTATTAATTATCGTTCAGGGACATGATGCGTGTACCGTCGGACCAATAAAAGTTGATCGACCCACGTACTAATATTTGGTAATGACTTAAACTAAATGTAGTAGCTTAAAGCTCCATTCTAACTAGAAGTCAGTGCCAGATTTAACATCAAAATTCCTCTACATTATTTTTCTACATTTTTGTGAATTTCGGTTTTTCGCTAATCCCATAGAAACGATGGAATTTCCGGGCTAAAAAGTAGCCTTTGTGTTAATCCAGGTTATAAGCTATCTATTTTCCAAATTTCAGCCATATCGGTTCAGTAGTTGCGGTGTGAAAGAACACCACAAATCCATTCATCCATCCACCCATACTTACAAACTTTCGCGTTGCTTTTATTACTAGGACTAGGTTAGATATAATGACATCCATTGAAATTAAAATTCTCTTTCAACAAGGAAATCAAAATTGCAAGCACTTGAATTTTTCTTCTGACAATTTTAAGGGATTACAAAAAAAATTAAATGGATGGATGTGGTTATATTGAGGTACGTTAGGTATATTAAATTAAGATTGTACTTTAGTTATTACCAAATCTCTGCCTATAACGTTAGCATAGCTATCGTTGACTTTGTGGCCAGATTGCAATGCGTGTAATATCCTAAAATATTTAAAAAAATAGTCATTATCTTTGAGTTTTTTTAAATAAAAAATTCATTTAGACATTACTTGCGTGCAGTCGTCTCTAGTATAATTACAATAGTCGAACACACGTAATTATTACGATTCTAAAAAACGTACGCAAATCTTATGAATACGTAATCATCGGCCACGCCTCTTGCGTGTAATTTTTGCCCAACTAACCACGACCCGCTGGAGTGGTGGGCCATGTCGATTGACACTCGAATTTTTGTAGTCGGAGGGCGTGTGGAATTTTGAGGAGGTGGTTTATTTATGTTAATTTTTTGTATATTTCGTGTTTGTATGTTTGTTATCATTACGTCACAATTATTGTACACCTGATGGTAAGTGATGATGCAGCCGAAGATGTTAACGTACTAACTTGGAAGGGGTAAGTAAAGTCACCCCCCAACGGTTTCTACACAGCATCGCACCGGAACGCTAAATCGCTTGGCGGCGCGTCTTCGCTGGTTGGGTGGTAACTAGCCACGGCCGAAGCCTCCCACCAGGCCAGACCAGAGGCCTTATTCTGTATCGTTCACTTAGTTAGTTAGTAACCCTAACTGGGTTATTAACTAAGAAAACGAAGGCAAAAATCCTATCTTTGCACAAATTACCAACCTAGGTCGGTATGGTATCATATCAGTATACCATGCTAGTTGCTATCTTGTACAAAAAGAATACAAAAATAGGATTTTTGCCTCCGTTTTCTTAGTTAATAACCCAGTTTGGGTTACTAACTAACTAAGTGAACGATACAGAATCAGCACACTGAGCCCATTTAGAAATTAAAAAAATCCAAAGTGAGTCCCGTGGCGGGAATCGAACCAGCGACCTCCCACTCGAATCCGAGCACGCGTCCCCTGCGCCAGGGAGGTCGTCAAAAAATTTGGTCAAAATATAAAATGTGGGTAGGTACTAATGGTGTGCTGTTTACACTGTACAACCGATACCCTACAGAGTATTTTAGTCAACTATACTCATTTACATCATATTAGTTCCCGATAGCTCCAAATCTGGGAAACTGCAGAAGATAGTATTTCGGGCACCAATAATATGGGGTGAATTGGAATTTATGAGCAAAGTTTTTGATGAAAAAACGTGTAGATGCATAAACATTATGCTCGTAAAACTCATTATCATAAGCCTACTATGTATAATTGTCCTTAAATTTGCAAAAAAACTAAATTAAATTTGAATTTCGCGGGCTACTTGGGCCTAAGCCACTTTTCTGCATTTTAAGTTTGGGAAATCGGAGGGAATTGCCTATAATTATAAAGTAAACGCAAAGGAACTGTTAATTTTGCAGTTTTGTGACACACATTTACAAGGTTGCTGATCCGCCAAATTTAAGTAGATCATTCGTGCTTTGACGTCGAATATCGACCACAATTTAAGATTTCCTAAAATACACAAAATTTTATAATTACACTTCAGATCTAGACTCCGGCGTGGGTGCTGCTGTGCTATTCTACAAAATGAAATAGCTGCCAGACAGCTGCCAACCCGAAGATGGCATGGAAAATTGTACTTCATTACAACTGACAAATTCATAGATGCATAGATGTAAGCTCGTCGCTGTTTTGCAGAATAGCACGGCTGGCCCAAAGCTGGCCCACTCTAGGACCCAACCTCTGTATCTCTGTTTCTTATTTCTCATTAAAAGTATTTTTCTAATTCGTCTATCCTGTAAATCCCCTGAAACCCACGTATATAACACTCTTGGACTTTCTCCGTAATGTAATCATAGAATCTTGCCTACGCGTGAACTTTAGCAAAACACTTTAATTTTGACGGGGGAGACCGGTGCTAAGTTGTGGATCGCAGAAATTGGCTCGAGAGTATATAGAACATACAAGCTAGAATCTAGCTAATAATTTTATTAAATAATAAAATTGAATTTAATAAAGTTGCACTTTAAAATGGTCCACGCCCTCTCAAGCTATTCAGCGTTACCAAATTATGTTACTTAATTGCATAGCAGTGAAACTTCATGCGTGAAACAACGGAACAACGGAACAACGGAGCCCAAAACAACAATACAATAAGGATTCCTATAATAATAGATGATTATTATTCATCAAATAGAATGACAGTTGGAATTTATTCGGACCGAATAGACGAATTCAATTGTTTTGATGATTGCAGTTGTTTTGGAACTCTTCCCAGGAAGTAGTATAGTTTTTAATTAGATTTAACTGACTGAGGAATTTTTGTCTAATTATTTTATTAAGTAACATTATAACGTCACAACTGACAACTTCTTTACACTACAAGTGAGTATGTACTTGATTGTAATCTTATCTGTGCTGAAAATTTTGCTAGTTTGCTACACAGCATCGTACTGGAAAACTAAACAGCTGGTGCGTCTTTGGCGGTTGGGTAGTAATCAATAGCAGCCGACCTGAGTCAATTTAGGGAACAGAAATTATAGAGAAATTATTATCAAATTCCAGTGGCCTGTGCCGAGAATTGAACCCGAGACCTCACTTAAAGAGCGCCAGGGACGTCACTAAACATAAACTAGTAAACCAATTTGTCTGAAAGCAATAGAGTAATCCCAGAAATCCGCGGTTCTCTTTGTATTTGTAAAATCAAAAATCTAAGCGGATGAAGCCTAGTTAATCTTCAGACTTAAGGAGCACACCACGGGTGTGCCCGCGAAATTCAAAATTTTCGTGGTTTTTCGCGATTTTTAAGCTAAAAAGACATAATAGGCTTATGGCCGTCGAGTTGCGATAATCCCAATAACTGCTTCACGTGTTTATATAAAAATCTTTGCTCGAAAGTGTCGAGTTAAAGAAATTAGTCCGAGATTTGCGAGTTACTCGGACTAATTTCCTAGGATACACATTTTTATGCAAAGATTTTGATATAATCATGTAAAGATGATACTGCCATTCTCGCAAATTGATTGCCATAAGCCTATCATGTCTAATTAGCGTACAAATTGCAAAAAACCACGAAAATTTTGAATTTCGCGGGCAGACCCGTTGATTTCACGTTAAAGGTTTCGACTATAGCCAACCATGCCGATCATGTGCGGATTAGCAGACTTTACATGCCTTTGAGCGCATTGTGGAAATTCTCGGGGGTGTGATTCCCCAAAATTGTAAAGTTGTACATCGGTCAACCATCGACAGATCAACGCAGCCATCAGCAGTCAATTGTCGCCTTGGCTGCAAACTGACGCAAGCATTAACCTACCAGCACATAAATGTTAGCTTGTCGCTGCTTTAAGTATTTTTGCAGAGTTAAGGGGCAGGCTAGGTGTCCTAAGGACGTATTCCTCCGAGCAAGTGATACTCATAATGACTTATATAGTTCCCACCGATTCAAACCCTTGACCTTCAGCCAAGGAATCAGAAATACTGAGTTATATCCTACTATCATTGTCACCTGTCACCATTACTGCCGGTGCTGGTAGAGTTTAAAGAAGTAAGCGCACATCGCATCATTCCGCACATCGCCGCTCTCCGCTCATCACCGCTCTCCGCAAACCGCACTTCGTCGCTCTCCGCAAACCGCACCTCGCCGCACTCCGCAAACCGCACGTCGCCGCACTCCGCAAACCGCACTCAGAGCCGCATTTCACAACAGCCTACTACCGCACCCTAGCAATTACCATTACGCGCTCGCACCGACGCGGAAGAAACAGGAATTACTGTTGAGACGGCTGCACAACGAGAGCTGACTCTCTAGCCATTTTACATATCGATTCTCTTTCTGGGATCGCTGACACTTAAAAAACTACATGGTAATGACATTCGTTATATAGACAAGTCATGTAATTAACCTATCAAATGTATATAAATCTTCCCTGCAGGAACATTATTTAATTTTCGAAGCTCTGGGATGTAATGCATCTGATATGACAAGCGTCATGTATCAGAGGAAGTCTTACGTCTTGCTCGTCTCTCAATTTATGACATACCTATTTACAATTTACGTAAGACATAGCTACTACCTTATTTGATATCTACCTCCATAACAAATGCATTTAAAGATGTAATAGATCAATGGAATGTGGAAAAGGCCTATGTTTTAACAGCATTGGATTAATCTTACCGGTTTATATGGTAACCAGTCGTGACTGAAGCATGCAACAAGACCAGCCGTGCTATTCTGCAAAACAGCGACGAGCGTACATCTATATGCATCTATGAATTTGTCAGTTGTAATAGAGTACAATTTTGCATGCCATATTCGGGTTGGCAGCTGTCTGGCAGCTATTTCATTTTGTAGAATAGCACAGCAGAGGGTTTTGGCACATTACGCAGGTACCGCACATTGTTCCGGGATCACAAGTGCCTACGTGTAAATTTAGTGTAACAGTTGGAAAGTATGTTTTGGAATTCTTGCTCCAAACGCGCTTCAAATCCAGTTTTAGGTATAACCTAATTTATGTGTATCCAAATTGTGGGTTCTGTGTTTTTCTTGTTACATAAATACCTACAAGACTTCATAATATTATTAGTGTAATTTTGTGCCTTAGGTAAACACCGTCTCTGAGTTAGGTTCACCCAGTGCGCCCCGGGTGCTAGAGTCCCTTGGCGCAAGTTGGTTATTTTGCGTGAGGGCGCACGATATTTTTATTCATGGTGTTTAATAATAGAGCAGAGGACGTGAGCGACGAGCCTCGTCGATTGTATGGTGCAGCGTTACCCATCAACCCCTACCCGGAAGACTCCTAGTTTTGTATCTAAAGAAAGATTACACCCTAGTTACAAAACAAATATAAGACGAACAAGAAAATCACTGGAGGTTGAGTGAAACGCGTGCGCACTGCCCAGCCCATGTCAGATGCATTGCGTCCTACGGATTTGTGTTGTAATATCATTCGTCGTACAGAGATGTTAGTTCTTAAATCTAAAGTTTGTATACAGAGTCTTTCAAACTGAAACACAGCAATGCATTTGAACTGCATCGTAGAATAACTGACACTATACTCAAAGTAACCCAAAACAATTGAATTGAATTGAATTATACTACTATACCTACCTCGTAGCCGGATGAACTTCGGAAGAACTACATTATTACTTATATGATATGTATAAGTAAGCAAGTATTTCTTCTAAGTTTAATATTGTATCAAAGAGCAAGTAAAACTGCCAAACTACACGGTGATTTAAGCATTCTACGAGTTCATACGCAAAAGAGATTTTCATCGTCTTTACTCATAAGCCCTTGTAAGTACTTACCTAGTATTTCATGACTTTTTTGACCAACTGTGACACTTATAACCTAGGTTGTAAGTGTATCTTAGTAGGCCTATACGAGTAGTTGCAGTTGCAACCAGCTGTGCTATTCTACAAAATGAAATAGCTGCCAGACAGCTGCCAACCCGAATATGGCATGCAAAATTGTACTCTATTGCAACTGACAAATTCATAGACGCAGAGATGCACGCTCGTCGCTGTTTTGCAGAATAGCACGGCTGCTGGCAGATTATCATACAAAAGCATTAAAATAATATGTGTTAGTACCTATAGGTATACGTCTATTGGTTGATAAGTGGTGAAGGGCCAAAACCATGCCATTGCTTCTGAAGTTATCAATATTGATATACAGGGAATAACCGAACGTATCTAGGTCGATAAAGATTTCACGTGAATGAAGAATAATAACTTGGAGTTTAGACGTACTCGTAAACATAAACTCTATTATAGCACCGAATATATAATAATTATTTGTAAGACTCAGAATATCTTTTTGAGAGAGTTTTTGGATTAGCTTCTTAAAGTTTACAGTATTATTATCACGTTATTATAGTGATAAAAGAGTGCTATTGATCTCCAATCGCTGTACGCTCATACGATCGTTTTTCGAGTTATAAGCTCAAAACTAAAGATAGTTGTTGCCTGGAATCTACATTTTATTCAAGTTTTTAGTATTTGTTGTTATAGCGGCAACGGAAATACATCATCTGTGAAAATTTCAATTGCGTAAATATCACAAGAGATAAAGCCTGGGTGACAGACGGACGGACGGCGAAGTCTCAGTAATATATGAATCTGTTTTTTACCCTTTAGATACGGAACCTTTAAAAGGTTTCCGGAGTGTTGTCTTACACAAATGAACAGCATTTCACAACTCTCAAGTCTCTCTGCATCGCAATACTTCTCCGGGTGTCCAACTGACAACTGTCCACACCCGAAAGTATTCGCTAACAATCCTACATTTCTCATTGGAGCCCTAAATCTATCAACGTTGTACTAAAAGCTGATTTATGTTCCAATGCCGGTCGTAAATCGATCGCGCGCGGTAATTGCGCTGGCGGAGATGCCTTGTATCGCAAATGGGGCTAATTACCCGAACACAGACTTTCTGGCTGATCCATCATCGGGGGCATACATAACGGACGTACCTACGACGCCATATTGGGTATGCAGGCTTCATCATCATCATTATTATCATACCACAGACTAGTCGTCATTTCTTAAGCACTGTTCTTCCGCAATGAAAAGGCCTTTTAGACGACTTCCCTGGCACAGTTTATTCATGTGTCCCGAGTTTAACTCCGGACACAAGACTTTTAAAGAAAATTTCTAAATTGGCTCATGACATAGTATGCTTAAGAAACACGTTTTTATATATGTAGTATCGGAAAATTTTGCCTTAAGCCTGGCTGAAAAAATGTTAACAACGAATTCAACCAATCACAGGAGGGAATTTGTTGTCGATTACGATTACTATGGAGGTCTTTGTCGTACGCAATAAAGGGCCTGCACTAGACGCTAAGGGATTTAGCACTCCGGTAAGATCATAAGTCGCAGAATGCAGATAGGATTCAGTTACAATCAAGTACTAACTCGCATTATATAATAGCCTAGGATCCCGCAATACAACGACCTTCACCGAGCTGCTTATTGGATGAAAACTAATTTATATCCAATTAAATATGTCAATAAATATATCGCAAGTGGGTTGCCTAAAAAAATTTCAGTCCAGGGTATGATTAATAAAGAATTTAAAAAAAAACCATTGTAACATGGACTCCTATTTGTTACAGTTTATTTGACATCGTAGTTCAAATTAGATTGGATGTTATAAATAGTGCTTTTTGCCAGAAATACTTTCCTGGCTGAGGAAAGTATTTCTGTTCTATATTTTTTGGCAAAAGAAAGTTAACGGATAATAAAATCGTAGGTTTTATGCACAATTATGCACAATTGCAATTTGCGACCTGAATCGCTCATCCAATGTAATTTGAACTAAAATGTCAACGGAACTCTAGCAAATAGGAGTTCATGTTACAATGGATTTTTTTTAAATTCTTAATTAATCATATCCTGGACTGAAATTTTTTAGGCAACCCACTTGCGATATATTTATTGACATATTTAATTGGATATAAAATATTTTTCATCCAATAAGCAGCTCGGTGAAGGTCGTTGTTGTATAGCGGGATCCTAGACCATAAGGGTAGATCTTCATACTCGCGTCTCTATACAAAAATATTACGCCTTATATTCTATTATTTGCAGTACCTAATATATCTAAAACTACGCCAGATATTTATTCATCTCCTTTACACGGTTTGTTTGAAGAAGAGAGTACGGAGAGCATCCTTCATGATAGGAAAAACCCATATAACTTCGAAATACAGATGTGTTGTGGTTTGAAACCTGTACATCCAATTAGAATGCAGTCTTTAAAAAATATTTTAGACTGAAATATAGAAAACTTATTCCCAGTATAGATATAGATAACTGACGCTATACTTAGATATTCAATCCTCTTCAATCCACGAAGACACGCCCCACTCTGTCAAAATCGCTTATGTTACATTCGATTCTTATGAAGTTTGACAGACTGAGGCGCGTCAGCGTGGATTGAAATATTTATTAGGTGGTACGAGATCTATACCCGGACGAACTCCGCGAGACGACCTCCGCGGCGCAGGGGACGCACGCTCGGATTCAAGTGGGAGGTCGCGGGTTCGATTCCCGCCACGGGCCACTTTGGAATTTTATAATTTCTAAATTGGCTCAGGTCTGGTCTGGTGGGAGGCTTCGGCCGTGGCTAGTTACCACCCTACCAGCAAAGACGTACCGCCAAGTGATTTAACGTTTCGGTACGATGCTGTGTAGAAACCGTTGGGGTGACATAACTTACTCCTTCCAAGTTAGTACGCTAACATCTTCGACTGCATCATCACTTACTATCAGGTGAGAATTGAGATCGCAGTCAAGTACCTACTAACTTGTATAATAGCGTAAAAAAAAAGAGAACCTACCACCAGTATAATTTAATAATTGCTGTAATTTTCCTCGTCCTTAGTAAATTCGAATATAACGGTTATTACTGTGACAACAAAGGGTAGACGTCGTTCTGCCCTTACGACAAACGCCGCGGCGCCATCCCGCCGCTTGCAGATTATCCCTGAAAGCCTGAGGGCGTAAACACCTATACGTACATTATTATTAGTAGGTATAATGTTAACGTCGCAGGCATGATGTGAAATCGGTATAACTGCCTTGTACCTATTATGAAGCAGCCCCCAGATTGTTTAAGAAAAACGTATTCATCGTTATCGTAATCGTTTGCGAATTCTGCCCGCTGATTGGGTTCCTGATTTTAGCCAGCCAATCGTGGGGCGGAATACGCTTACGATTACGATATCGATGAATACGTTTTTCTTACGCAATCAGACCCATGACTCCTGATTGTCGAATAAAATTATAGGAAGTACATAATGAAGCTTAACTCAGGATTATGGTGATTCGAATTCTGGCAGTCTATAGGACCAAGTTGTATTGATGATCATGATAACAATATATTACAAACCCGTTTTAAATA
The DNA here is from genome assembly GCA_963855885.1 of Coenonympha glycerion. Classification (NCBI taxonomy): domain Eukaryota; kingdom Metazoa; phylum Arthropoda; class Insecta; order Lepidoptera; family Nymphalidae; genus Coenonympha; species Coenonympha glycerion. The sequence continues at coordinate 653,550 of OY979646.1, forward strand.
AATTAAAAGATTCATAATTCATTCAGAATAAAAAAAATGATTTAGGAAGGTACAAGTGGTGACATAATATTGTATTTAACCGAAAATATGAAGAAAGATAAAAAAAATGTTTTGTTTTTCACCGATTAGCTGAAACTTTCGTGACATGTCTGATTTTACAGTTGGTCTACAGCACACCTACCAAAGATGTAGATATTCACGTTATTGCGTTTCACAAGAGGCGCCCATTCATTAGTTTACGACGCCAATATATTTGACTCCTTTGAATCGCGGACTCGGATGTGCTAGCACAATCGGCAATAAAATACTTGACGTTATCGATAAAATATATCACAATGACAAATTTATCTTAACTCTACGACGTGACAACCAATAATTATATTCTTCCTAAAGATCTACTTGATACTATTAGGGTCATTATGGACGATTTATCGAAACAAGTAATTAAACACACAAAATAATATATTTCTATTCATATGATTAAGAACGACATATTCATTTCTCAGTTCAAAATAATAAAAGTTTTCGGTTTGTTTAATTAATCGATCTTATACCTCCTTATATTTTATGCGAGTTTTTTACGGTTTGATTTCACCGTTGCATGTCACTCATGTAGAACGTGCAGAATTTCCTATTGTTACAGTAGTTTATAGAAACATATATATCTTGTATAGAATACCTTGCTCCAGTATTGTGGCCTTAAATCTTAACGTGTTACAGAATCTTCCCTGTCACAAAAATAAATAAATTAAGAAAAAAATGTACTTAAATGATTTTATCGTCTTGCATTATGCTAGACCTTCTGGTGAGGGAAAGCTACCCTCGAGGGTAATTCCGTATATTGCGTAGAGCGTAGCATAGAGAGGCAGCGTGTCGACTGTCGACAGATAAACGAACAATGCAGCGCGAGATGAATGACGTCATTGTGCCAAACATGGCGTCCAAATTATAATGAGGGTTGTGTCACTTTTTGATTTAGGTGCGCGTTTATTACGTGTTTAAATGATAAGTTATGCTATTAGGGTACGACTTCCCATAGAAAACACACAATGTGTTACTTCTAATATACACATATAGCTAGGAAACAACGTGGACTGGCCCCGTCTACAAAATTAGAGTGAATTCTTTAATCTGTTAAAAGGCTATAAGATGGCGTCACCTAGGGTAGTAACTCGGTACATGAATATTTGACACCAAATCTTATCATCATGGCGCCGCATGTCGCGCAAGTTTAGGCTAGAATGAATGAATGAGCACGTCCATCATTGTCATCTCTGTGTTAATATTATACCTAGATCATAAACTCACTGTCTACTTGTTCTATGCATTCTATGTTTGACGACCTCCGTGGTTCAGTGGTTAGCGTGCCGGTTTTCAAGGCGCCGCCATCTCTGAGGTTCCGGGTTCGATCCCCGGTCGGAACAAAGTAGAAAAATAATTTTATACATTGTCCCGGGTCTGGGTGTTGTGGTACCTTCGTTGTTTCTGTTCCATAACACAAGTGCATAAGCTACTTACTATGGGATTGGAGCGATGTATGTGATGTTGTCCTCTATTTATTTATATTTATTTTATTCTACGCTGGCCAAGTATGAATACGAACGATTTACACACCTTCGGTAACATTATGCAAATCTTTCCAGACGCATCTGAATTCAATAAGTCTAAAGTAGCCAAGGACTTGAACCCAACACCCACAACTAGGCACACATTTAAAAGACTGAGCCATCGCGGTATTATATGTATTATGTGGAAACCTATGACTGGGACTACGTCAACAGGAAAGACAGGAACAGCGGTAATCCGATTATAATATTGGCGAATATATTAAACGGGGATTATTTAATTACATAATTATTGGGAAATTAATAAGCACAGGGATTAAAGGTACCAATGGGTCAGTAGTGAACAGGTGGAATGAGTTGCCAAAAACTTAATGATAATGCAAATACATATAACCGCCAATCAAAGAAGCGTTTGTAGAAACCATTAGGGGGGATTGGGTCCCATTCGGGCGCGAATTTATTTAATTTTATTTAGTTTTTCGCTAATTATAGTGTGCTAATCTTAATATATATAAATCTCGTGTCACAATGTTTGTCCTCAATGGACTCCTAAACCACTTAACCGATTATAATAAAATTCGCACACCATGTGCAGTTCGATCCAACTTGAGAGATAGGATAGTTTAAATCTCAATTTATCTATTTTTTATTACCCCTAAGAGCAAAACAACGTTTGCCAGGTCAGCTAATATTATTATAAACGTATCTTTCGGGAACCAATTTGAGGTGAATGGGAACTGAGCAAAGTTTCTATCAAAAACATATAGATGCATTACGCAAAAATATTATTCTCGCAAAATTAATTCTTATAAACCTACAATGTGTAGTTAGTTTAATATTTACGAAAATAATTTCGCGGGCTGGTAGGACCGAAGCGCCTTCATGTTTACCCCCTCCCAAGTGAGTACGACTACGATGTCATTTTCGACTGTGTTGCCAGTTATCAACAGATGAGATCATCACAGTCAGAATTTTACTTGTAGATTATATAAATTTTAATTGCCTCGTTGCTAAGTGAGCATGTTCGACTGCAGATTACGAGGTCTTGGATTCGATTCCTGGGTCTTGTAAATACAATTTAGTATTGGGTATAATAGTTTCTATCAGGAATTTCTTAGTATTAGCCCGGAATTAGGAAATTGGCTGTATTGCACTCCTGTGCATCGAAGAGTACATTAAGCCGTCTTGCGCATGATTTCTTTTCGATCAATTTCGGGCTGTCGTCCCATTACATTATGAGAGAGAGGGAATAGAGAGAGCACCTATGTATGCGCACACAATTGCCCACTATGATAATATATCTCATGCTGGATCGGTCTGGCAGACATTATAAAATTAAATATAATGCCAAAGTATCTGCTTGTAGCAGTAATATTGAAGCCCTGTAGGTCATTGGGTCAGATAAGTCGTTCAATCTAAGTACACGTCATATACCTAGAGCAGTATTAGAGACTATTGAAGTGGTGCACAGAGCAGTGTTGTGATGTAAATGATGGTACATCTGGTCCTCAAAATAAACGCCGAAGCGACCTTAGCGGCGCTGACCCAATTGCAGAGACGACCAAATGACATCATCTGCTCACTCTAACGCGCATTACGACACGTTTTATTTAATCCTGACACCCGATACCATTACAAATACTGAACAGACGCTGTTATTACGTAGTTGTTTACCTACTCCCTACTTAATCTCTCCAAATAATCTTGAAGATAAAATGTTTTACTCACTCTTTTGTAAGGACCTATACCACCGTAATTGTTAGTTGTACTGTTTTCGTTTGGTGTAAGATTTGTCTTAGTTCATAGTTTATGTGAAAAGGAAAGTGAAGGTGCAGTAGCATACAAAAGCCTGGAGAGGCCAACGCAGGATAGAAGTGCGATACTATCAAGTTTGGGCCTTACGCGAAATATCGTAGAATCCGGGCCTGTCAGGCCCTGCTTTCCAACTGGACACTTGAGGCAAGTGCCCAGGGCTGCATGTTCGATAGGGGCCCCTATTTCCTGCACAGCTAGGCACAGAAAGAAAATAAGCTATCAGAGCAAAAGTGTGTGTCTGCTATAACTTATAATAGATTGTTTATCTGTCTATTCTAACGAAATGGTGATCCAGCAAAGGGGCATTGATTTAATATACCCAGGGTCTCCAAAAGGTTAGAAACTACCTTGGGAGTTGGAGGCTATTGTTGAGAAAATCCGAGCGCTCACCAGCTATGTTAGGGAAGTAGTTAAACTCTCATCTCGATTACAACATGAAATTTTGACCTAAAAAAAGTGAAAGTGCAAGCCATCACCATAAAAAGAGATTAGTGCGCGTTATAGGTGTGTCCTTTGCTATTCAATTATTATAAGGTAACAATTCGTGAGGCCCCGCGCTGACGCATGGGCACTAAAAATAATCAGACATTACAGCTCCCAGCCTAATGGTTTCCGAACACGCTCTATTAAACAACGGATTATTATGTCATGCCGATGATTACAGTCATCTAGGGGAGTCATGGAGGAGCAGTCGCGAACTAAAGTCGTTACCTACATCTATGGCTAAAAGACGAACGTAGATTTGCTGACGTGACCTTTGTTTGTCCCCTAAGGCCGTTTTTTCACCGCAGCCATTTTGAGAACAAAACTATCCGTGGCTGACTTGTGATTGGTCATCGCACTGCATCTTAAATGGGAAGGTGTATCACTTAAACTTTGGCTCAACATTTGTGAAAGAAAGTATTGTTACGGATAAACCTTATAAACCCTGTTGAGAGACGGCGAAGAGCGAACAAGCGAAGCAAGCGATCAAGAGCGAAGAGGAAGCGAACTACTTGGAAGACCAGGGACATTGGATACTGGAAGTGCAGAATAAAGTCTTCTCAAGAGTCACCACGTGTTTTTCTCCAAATCGTCGAACCCAACACGTAACAGTATAAAAGGGTAGGGTATATCCTGGAAAAATACACGAGTCCTGGATACAACATTTTTCATATTTTGTTAAAGAATCTTCATGCTATGAGTGATCGCCGTGTATTGATTTTCATTCAAAAGAATGATGTGGTTACACTTGTTAGTTATTTGCTCTACTTTATAAAAATAAGTCGGGTTTTCCTTCCTGACGCTATAAGTCCAGAATTCGCTCGAACCGATTTCTACGGTTTTGCATTCGTTGGAAAGGTCTCGGGCTCCGTGAGGTTTATAGCAAAGAAAGTTCAGGAAAAATTTCAACAGAAAAGCGGGGAAATCTTTTTAGCGGGAAAGCCATCTGGTGGCGAAACGGAGTTCGCCGGGTTTGCTAGTTTGCTATAATGAAGAATACAATCCGGAAAATAATACCCGGCTGAGTTTGTTGTGGGCTTCTTCTCAGTTCAGGGCGCGTTGGAACCCTCGTAAACTTAGTTTTTAAGTCGTTAAATAGTTATCACTATTAATAAGTATATGTACCTACTTGACATTCATAAGTGCTAACAAGTAGTGGCCAATATGAAATAAATGATTTGAATCTTTGAATCTTTGAATCTTTGAATCACGGTGGTACAATTTAATGAAGTTGACCGTTGTGCGCCCGTCTGTACGTCCGTATAACAGTTATTATTACCAAATTGCCCATTATCGTTTGCCTATCCCAGCTGGATGGAGTAATGGAATACTTGTTTACCTGCGACAATGACATGAAACCAGAGATTGTGGCTGAAGATCTTCTAAAGTTGTAACTTTCTTCTGCATAAAGATGTGAAGTACTGAAAAAAAAATTGTTTTTTTACGCAATTGGACCCTCATTCTTGCCACAAAGAGACAGTTTCCCTTTCTAACACTTAGATTTTTTTACACTTTACAAGTTAGTAGGTACTGCGTTCTCACCGGATGGTTTGCCGATGGTGATGGTGCAGCCGAAGATGTTATCGTACTAACTTGGAAGGGTAAGTAAACTCACCCCAAAGGTTTTCTACACAGCATCGTGCTGGACCGCTAAATCGCGTGACGGTGCGTCTTTGCTGCTAAGATGGTAACTAGCCATAGCCGAAGCTTCCCACCAGACTAGACCTGAGCCAATTTAGAATTTATAAAATTATGAAGCAGCCCGTGGCGGGAATCGAACCTACTACCTTTAACTCGAATCCAAACGCGCACCACTGCGCCAGGAAAATTGTCATGATCTCGGCGGCCAAAAAGTTTGGACGATATTAAAAGTGGGCGCACCGATATGAATCTATTTCCGCTAATATGGCGCAACATGGCTGAAATTATCCTTGTGGAAACTCGCGTGCGGACTAATACAAATATGAGTTATCAGTGGCGTAGACCGCGGTCCATAGACAATACTGCTGTCGGCTTACAACTGACCCCGTTGGTGGTTGGACAAAACAAACTTTTTTGACACCAGTAAACTAGCGACATTTTTTGCGCAGTCCACTGGGTTCTGTGGAATGTGTATACGTCGATTGGTGGACCTGAGTTAGTTAACTCAATACCCGCATTTCATTAATGGCCAAAGTCATTCCCAATTCTGAGAGGAACTTAGATAATGACACATTCGCATTCTTCTCACGTAGAGTGAAAACAACAAGCAAATCCGGCGCGCCACTAAATAATAAATTATCTACTTACTATTTCTATCAGCATACATTGCTAGGTTTTTCATTCGTTTTTCACCACTGAATTTCGGCTGCACGGGGATGAATACGGAATGAGGGATACATTCGCAGCCGTTGAATACTCCGCCGGCAGGAGTGGAACATACGAACCCAAACTCTGCGCCCAAATAGATGAGACTCACAGTCTGGTGTAGTCTAGAAACTATAACGCACCGCATCCTCCTGCAACCGAATTTGGTTCAGATTAAAATTGGGAAATTTTTTTCTCTTCCCTGCATCACCCATGACCCTACCGTCCTTGTGGACTCTGGAGCCGCAACTTAAGTGTTCGTTTACTTACATAGTCTCAATCAATCAATCAATCAATCAATTTATCTTTATTGCGAATCATATCATTCTCATACCAGCTTAGCTCACGACTTTGCGTTGAAATATCATACGACAATCTGCACTACGCTCATTCATCCTTTAACATTAGTTCCCAAGAGTCATTTTATCCAGTTGCGTGATATTGCAAAAATACTTACCGCATCTAACCGCATCTACCGCGTGCATCGGTCGTACCGCGTATAGGTACTGTTTGGTTAATATTTACATCGGTTATGCAGCTAAGACACCGATTGGCTGGTAATAGTAGCGTTGCTTTTGTTAATATCGATGTTTGGAAAATTTTCAATTTTATTTACGAAAATATTCCTTATTCACGACTTTCAGTGCCCTAGTAAGATATGACTGCTACACAGTAGAAAAAGCGACACTGTGGTGGTACCTACCTGGACGAATTCCGCTAGTCCTTTTCGTACCTATTCAATACTTATACTATATGCGATAGAGTCTATCGCCGTTAAAAATAAACGTAGAAGGGAGGTGGAATAGCTATACCCTATTTTGTACTTTTTCCTTCGAATGTCAAGTTGTTGACGACAGATCAGGACAAAATAGGCCATAGGGTACTACTATTCCACTTCTGTTATCCGTTTATTAGTTAGGCAGTATGAGTCCTATCACTAGAATCCCTGTACATAGGTTATGCCTGGCTTCAAAGGCGCTACAGGCTTGAGATTTTCCTTATTATCTGTGAGTGCCGAGTACCCAATGCCCTCAGCTCGTAGAGAGAGCGCGCCCGGGGGGCCAGGCGATAATAAATCAGCCGGCGGACGCCCCGAAACGCCTTAACACTGCACTCACGGACAAACATACCCGCTGCGCGTATAGCTACTGTATTTTCCGATGGAAACTACCCGCCACTGCTTCTGTACTCTGAAATCTGTACCTACTGTAATGTGTGGGTTTCAATCGATTAGGTATACTTAGATTTAAAGCTTAGGCTAACCCTTGCACAGGTTTAAAGTCACTGTCAAAAAACATCTAAGAAATCAGGGCTATAGTCTATTCGCTTAGAATTTGTCACACGCAGTAGGTCTTGCTTTATGTCCTTTGGCAATTCGACGACCTCCGTGGTTGAGTGGTTAGCGTGCCGGTTTTCAAGGCGCCGCCATCTCTGAGTTTCCGGGTTCGATTCCCGGTCGGGGCAATGTAGAAAAATAACTTTTCTACATTGTCTCGGGTCTGGGTGTTGTGGTACCTTCGTTGTTTCTGATTTCCATAACACAAGTGCATAAGCTACTTACTATGGGATCGGAGCAATGTATGTGATGTTGTCCTCTATATATTTATATTTATTTATTTATTTATTTATTTAATACCGACACCGCAACCGAGCGCGTGACAAAATGATAGCAAACATACTATACTATACCATTGCAGCATTTTTAAATGACAAGAATTCTTGGAATGATAGGGTTAGGTCCGTCTCTTCACGAGATATGGTTACAAGAAACCTTGTCATTTAAAAACTCTTCAATGGTATAATATCCCTGATTTATTAGATGTTTTAGTACAGTGACTTCAAACCTGTGCAAAGTCAAACAGGAGCAAATAGCGAAGCTCTAGTAAGTTGCATTGCGCTCCACGTTGAGCTCCGCGCTCCATCCGTATCCGTGAAAACCGCCTCACAATTCTTCTAAATAAAGTTGTATGCATAATTAATACGGCACAAGAAAAGCTAGTTTGTAGCAAGAAAGTTAAATACATAACAGGAAAAATCCAACAAAACGGCAGTTACCCGTGTAGAATGATGTCACAAACAGAAAATAAAAGTAAACAGCGAGTAATTGTTCTCCTCTAAACAAGCATCAGGGGCACAGGGACGTTTTTCCATTTCGATTCATTAAATACGTAGCAATGACAATTTCCGGTCGCCATCTTGGATCGCCGGCCGCGCTATCTGCGCCGGATGTTGCGACTCTATTAAACTACCCGAGCGACTCTCGAGTCTCAAATCGAGTGGTGAACGGGCTTGTTAAATGATATCATCATCATCATCAACAACCCCATTTTACGTCCTACAACAATTGACATCTACCCTAGACAAGGGCGGACTGCGGGAAAAAATGAAGCCAGCTAACCGGTGGCAAAAATGCTTTTTGTCACCAACAATAAGGCGATGCTGTAGTTCGCTCTGCAGCCACCTAAAATTTAGACAGATTGTTGCTTGTACGAATGGATGGCTGCCCAATGCTCAAATCCTGATTTTCTTATCTGCCCCTACAGCAAACAGCTGGGCAGGGATCTTCTATCAGGATGAGAGGGGTTTGGCCATAGCCTACCACGTGGGGCAAATGCAGAGTGGCGGGCTTCATATACCTTATTTCCACCGAGAAGAACTGACTGAAAAAAATATTACTCGACTTTTGTGATATCTCGTTAGGAGACGGAAGCCTATCCCTATATCATTTCATGTTATAATTTCAAAAGGAATTTCGAGTGAATTTTGTTTTTCTATAGGTACAAATCTTTCAGTAGGATAAAAGTAGCCTATGTCTTAATTCGGGGTGAGTACCTACACACCTTTTCAGCTGTCTTCTTACTCAGTATAGGTCTTTAAATGAACAGCTAAAGATGCGATAGCTTTGCCTGCAATTTTAGTTTCATAAGCCATTACAAAATAGCAAAAACTGAATCAAATGTGAATTCGGTGGTCCGTGCTTTGAACCTTCTAAGGAAAATGGTAGTCATTTTGTAAACTCATTCCATATTTCTTTACCCGACCCGACCTAAAAAGTTGCTATCTCTCGCGAAGATATAAATGTCTTAAATTGCAGCTTCATAGGTAAAGGAGTAACAAACATACATCTAAAAGAACTTAAACCTGTAATAACCACCATCTTGTAACGTTAATGATATTTGTTCCTAAAATAATGCCAAGAGAAGTGGCATCCTTATGTTGTTGATGTCCAGCGAACTCGAACGAAACGTTTTTCTTCCACGTTTCTGATACGTATACCGCTAAGGTGTGGAACACCCTTCCAGCTTCTGTTTTCCCAGTCAAGTATAATCTGGATGCCTTCAAGATAAGAGTGAATATGCATTTTCTAGCTAAGCGTGCTCCAACGTAGACCTCATCGTTTCTGTTCATCAGACATGATTTTATTCAAACTCAAGCCTATCAGTAAGAATAATAAATAGACAAAAGAAAAACACCAAAAAACCTAACGCGAAGAATAACCCTGAAAAAGAACATGCCCTGCACTAAAAAGAGCCAACAACAAACTCAGCCGGGTATTCTTTTTCGCATATCATCGCGCGAAACTAATTCGTGCACGTCTGGTGACGGATTTTTCAGTTAAAGTTGGATTTATGGCAGTTATTGTTGTGACAAGCCGCGATGATGCATCGCCTCGCCTCAAATTGGATAGAGGATGATACCTACTCCCACAGGCTGCCTTACATGCGCGAAAATATTAATACAATTTTTGGAGAATATTTTTACCCATTTATGGGCATATTTTAGCGGGGTAATTCCTAAAAATCGGCCAAGTGCGATTCGGAATCGCGCGACGAGGGTTCCGTACTACATTAGAAATAGTAAAGAAATAGTAAAACCATAAGAATTAGTTTTCTTACCGAACCGCAAACTTAACTTTGTTTTTTGAGGTTAATTGTTAATACCAAAAAAAAGTAAATAGGTACAGTAATGATGAAGCCTGTTGCCCGTCTATCACGAAAGTGCGACAGAGAGTGCGACAAGCATACTGTTTCCTCGTGTAATTGCACTACGGGCAGCGAGATATTGCATCGACTGCAAGTTCTTGAGAAATACAGCTGCTAAAGTTAGTATTTTGTTGACTCTACGTCAAAGGGTACAACAATAATTTAATTGCAGTATAATCAGCGAATTGGGCAGCTTTCGGTAAACTCAGTCAAGTCTTTTCTTCGTCAATTCCTCAATGCTTGAAAACTAAAGTATTAAACCAGTGCGTCCTGCCGGTCCTCACCTATGGCGCTGAGACGTGGACACTAACAAGCGGCCTGATCCACAAATTCAAGGTCACTCAGCGTGCTATGGAAAGGGCTATGTTAGGGATTTCCCTGCGTGATAGAATCAGAAATGAGGAGATCCGCAGGAGAACCAAGGTCACCGACATAGCCAAAACCATTAGCAAGCTAAAGTGGCAGTGGGCAGGTCACGCTTGTCGTAGGGGCGATGGCCGTTGGAGCCGGAAAGTCCTGGAGTGGAGACCGCGTACAAGTAAGCGTAGTGTGGGGCGACCTCCAGCTCGCTGGACCGACGATATCAAGCGGGTGGCGGGAAGCGGCTGGATGAGGAAGGCTGAGGACAGGGTGTGGTGGCGTGCGCTTGGGAAGGCCTATGTCCAACAGTGGACGTCCGCAGGCTGAAATGATGATGATGATGATGATGATGATGATAATCAGCGAGACCGTTTCGGCAGTCGCTCTAAACAAACCTCCATCTATCGGAGTAGCGTTTTTAATTAGGCTAATCCACACAGCGCGCGGGTAACTGAACGCGGCGTGTGACTGATGAACTACTGCGCGACCCTGACAGCTTATGATGGACTGGGGTGTAACACACGCGCGCGGAAAAAACGCCGCGTTTTTATATTGTAGTCGAGTTAATACTGTGACTTTCAGAGCGTTACAAATGTAAAAGCAAATAAAATCATATTATGTTTTTTCCTCAATAAATAAGAATGAAGAATGAAGATGATATTGCTATTGCAAAACCATGTAAAAGTTTGAAATGTTTAGAGATATAGACTAGTTTACTTTTGTCAAAAACAGCTTCAGCTTCACATCTAAAAACCAAAATCCTAATCCTAATCCTAATAATATTATAAAGGCGAAAGTTTGTGTGTGTGTATGTTTGTTACTCCTTCACGGCTCAACTACTGAACCGATTTAACTGAAATTTGGAACATAGGTAGCTTATAACCCGGATTAAAACATAGGCTACTTTTTATCCCGGAAAATCCGTAGTTCCCGTGGGATACTCAAAATACCAACTTTTCTAGAGCAATCTATAGCTACATCTATAGATAGATTGTTCAAGCGAACTTGCTTGAAAGCATGTTTAAAGTTTGGAATAGGGAACGATAAGGGGAAAATGACGTTTCCCTTAGGATTCATAAAAAGCTAATTTGACGCGGGCGGGGCCGCGGGCAAAAACTGAATCTATTATCACTCTTGTGAAAATTGCCACTATGTAGGTTCTGAACATAGCACTGTAAGCATTTAACAAGTGTGTTTTAGTTGAACAAGGGGATATGGGATAGTAATGCTATAAATAATAATGCTATAATGCTATAAATAATGCATAATGCTATAAATGTGGAAATTGGTACCCGTATTATAGGTTCCGACATTACAACTGTTTCGCTATTAGCATTTTGTGTTTTAGTTGAGCAATGAGGTACAGGTTAATAATATTATAACTATGAAAACGGGTACCTATATGATATAGGTTCTGAACTAACATCTGTTTCGTTACTGACAATGTATGTTTTAGTTGAGCTATGGGATATGGTATAGTAATTAGTAATGCTATAAATGTGGAAATGGGTACCTACCCATAAAGGTTCTGAAAGTAACTACAATTGTTTCGCTATTTATAATGTGTGTTTTGGCTAAGCAGGATACAGGTTAATAATGCTAAAAAGGTGTTCCTGTATAGTTTCTGATATTAGAACTGTTTCGCTATTAAAAATATGTGTTTTAGTTGAGCAATAGAATATGTGATAGTAATTATGCTATAAATGCGAAAATGGATACCTAAAAGGTAAAGGTTCTGAAATTATTTCACTCTTAAGCGGATACCTTGACTTTATTTTCGTCCTTCTCACTCTTATGAATACGTTGGTCGGTTAGGTTAGATTAGGTTAGGTTTCTCCCTGTCAGCCGTGGTTAAGGCCATGGTAGAGAGTGACAGGTCTTGGAAGGCGATGGAGTGCTTCTCTGAGGAAGTAATGACGCAGAAGGAGGCTGCGGAGCGGATGAGAGAGGATGACGTGGGCTCTCATCCCATCCGCCGCAGAAGGGCTGGGCGCAGGCGTGCTGCCTATGACCGCCGCCTGCCCCCTTAAAAGGGCACCCGGGCGATAGACACGGGGAGTTTGTCGCCCGATGGAGAATGGCCCTCGAGCCGGGAGGTGCATCTTTGTGTTCACGATGGACCTCTGTCAGGGAATTGATGAAGAAGGAAGGAGGGTCTGCCTCGGCAGACACCGTTGGCTGGGTAGCGCGAGTGCTTCCGGTCCCGTAGCCCAACCACCAGGCGACGAGGTGAACACCGTGGGGTTTTAGTCGGTGTGACTCCGACATAACCGAAGTGCCTCCCCGTGGCACGCCGGTATCCATAACGGATTTCCCCACGAAAAAAAAAAAAAAAAAAGGTAAGGTTAGGTTAGTATGCAGCGTTGCGGAAGAATATAACAGAAAAACGTTGTTTTACCTAATTACTTCAAAAACCAAGCCAGTTATTTAAATGTCGTTCTGAGCGTTTTTGGGAATTATTTTTTACCCATAATTTAAATCAAAAATTACAATTATGTCCATCGTAGTTTTCGATGGAAATTATAAAAATGGAGATTTTGGAGCAAATTTTGGGAGAACTTTTTGGCGAGAAATTTTTATCCAATCGTGTTGCTGAAGTTAGGTTAACACATATGCTGTTTTTTATCCCAGAAAATCCATTCAGCGGGATTTGTAAAACCCCGAAATTCTCGCGGGCGAAGCCGCGGGCAAAAGCTAGTCCTAATAATATTATAAAGGCGAAAGTTTGTGTGTGTGTATGTTTGTTACTCCTTCACGGCTCAACTACTGAACCGATATAGCTGAAATTTAAAACATAGGTAGCTTATAACCCGGATTAAAACATAGGCTATTTTTTATCCCGGAAAAATCCGTAGTTCCCGTGGGATACTCAAAATACCAAATTTTCTAGAGCAATCTATAGCTACATCTATAGATAGATTGTTCAAGCGAACTTGCTTGAAAGCATGTTTAAAGGTTGGAATAGGGAACGATAACGGGAAATGACGTTTCCCTTAGGATTCATGAAAAAGCGAATTTGACGCGGGCGGGGCCGCGGGCAAAAGCTGAATCTATTATCACTCTAAATGTGAAAATGGCCACTATGTAGGTTCTGAACATAGCACTGTACGCATTTAACAAGTGTGTTTTAGTTGAACAAGGGGATATGGGATAGTAATGCTATAAATAATAATGCTATAATGCTATAAATAATGCATAATGCTATAAATGTGAAAATGGGTACCCGTATTATAGGTTCCGACATTACAACTGTTTCGCTATTAGCATTTTGTGTTTTAGTTGAGCAATGAGATACAGGTTAATAATATTATAATTATGAAAACGGGTACCTATATGATATAGGTTCTGAACTAACATCTGTTTCGTTACTGACAATGTATGTTTTAGTTGAGCTGTGGGATATGTTATAGTAATTAGTAATGCTATAAATGTGGAAATGGGTACCTACCCATAAAGGTTCTGAAAGTACAATTGTTTCGCTATTTATAATGTGTGTTTTGGTTAAGCAATGGGATACAGGTTAATAATGCTAAAAAGGTGTTCCTGTATAGTTTCTGATATTAGAACTGTTTCGCTATAAAAAATATGTGTTTTAGTTGAGCAATAGAATATGTGATAGAAATTATGCTATAAATGCGAAAATGGATACCTATAAGGTAAAGGTTCTGAAATTATTTCACTCTTAAGCGGATACGTTGATTTTATTTTCGTCCTTCTCACTCTTATGAATACGTTGGTGGGTTAGGTTAGGTTAGGTTAGTATGCATCGTTGCGGAAGAATATAACAGAAATAGGTTGTTTTACCTAATTACTTCAAAAACTAAGCCAGTTATTTAAATGTCGTTCTAAGCGTTTTTGGGAATTATTTTTTACAGATACATTAAAACAAAAATTACAATTATGTCCATCGAAGTTTTCGATGGAAATTAGAAAAATTGAGCCGAAGCCGCGGGCAAAAGCTAGTATTTTATAAATGCGAAATATGTCACAGGTAACAGACTCCTAATTCAAGTAAAATTGTTAGAATATTTTACATGTCACAGGGCGGATTCTATTAGCAAATAATTAAATTGATTAAAGGTACAGTGGATAAATAGATCACAGTCAAATTATTGTATTGATGCTTAATATACTACTGTTCTGTCATGTATATAAGGGCGACTTCAATACTAAAATCATAATGTATTTGTCGACTCACACATAATAAGCTGAGGAGATTGTTTACGCCTTGTATCTATTACTACTATACTACCCAATATTATTAATTGAGAATGTTGAAAACAACGCTCCGTTAACGCTGGTCAGTGTATAACAGCACTCTTTATTTCGTGTTGGGAGCACACGAAAAGTTTTAGGTGTCGCTTTTTGAAAATTGCAACGTTTTTCACGACCGACACTGACTAAAATGTAAAACTAGCTCAGAGTTTTTATGTGCCTTTTTATATCAACCCGCGCGAAGTTATAACTGTTACTGTGAAAGCTAGCAGGGCGGGACGTCCTAGAAATGCCCAGTACAAACTTTTTGCAGTTCAAATTCTATGAGCAACTTCTTGGGGTGATCGATTTAACCACAAAAACTTGTAAATTTTGAAGCCAACCTTTCAAGTCAACAAAACGCAAATACAAAACCTATAAAGGCTTTGACCCCTGCATAGTTGACGTACCAAAACACCTGTGAAGCTTTTCTATTTTTCGTTCCTGATACGCACTGCAAAGGTCTGAAAAACATTCCCAGGCACTGTCTTTCCCAACACCTACAACTTGGACAATGGGCATCTCAAGAGGGAATAGGCATTTTCCAAGCAAGCGCAATGCTTTTCTTCACCGCTAAGCAAGTGATATTACAAGTACTTGTTCAAGTTGTAATAATTCAACTTGAACAGTAACATATCCAGTAACTGGCAGCTGAAACTCCGCCAAACTGTGAGTGATTTATACATGGAATTTGAATAAGTGATTAAAAAGTTATTCTAGTTTTCGGCGCACTCTGTATTGGATATCTTTTATTGTACGTCTGCGTTAATTCTTTTGAGTGAAATAATAGACTGTGACACCTTGTTTTCAAAAGCTTTGCTAGTCAAGTTGGCTTGCTCTAGCAGTAATTGGATTGGAAGGATTAAACTTGGGATATTTTTTATTCGATAAGTAAAACGGCAATGGTTTTCAAGTAGCCTTTTGTCAGAACACTTTTTCTATCGCGTTGGTTAAGCAAAATTGGTAATGTTCGGAACTGGCTGGATGTAGTGCAGTATTGCTATTCCTTTTAAATAATTGTTTGACACATTTTATTATTTTATTTTTTTCACGGGTACTGTTGCAAAAGGGATTGTTGATTTTGAGATCTTGTAAAGACTGTAATATGGAATCGCTATCATAGAGAAGCGAATTTTAGCTTTCGAGTGGGATGCTGTATAGCGACCGTTGGGGCTACTGAATTTAGTATGATAACATAAAATAATCACTTTTGTTAATGGAACTGGAAAATCCATAAATATTGAATGGAAGCAGGCGTTATTTTGCGGAAATCCATAATTAGCAGGACTGATTAATTTGTTTTGCTACTATCCGCTACTCGAAAGGATTCTGCATGGTGCAATATGCAGATAGTCACAGTTAGTCAGTCAGTCAGATAGTCAGTCTTCACAATGCGAAATCGTAGACTCTACGATTTCGCATTGTAAAGTCGACATCTCCTGAGGATGTCCCGGTGTCGGGACGAAACGTGCGTCGAAGAAACTGATAGAAAATTGTGTGTGTTGTTTCATGCGGATGGTGTTTCTGCATATTGCACCATACAGAATCCTTTCATGTAGCGGATAGTAGCAAAACAAATTAATCAGTCCTGCTAAAGTCCATAAATTATTGATGCCACAAGATGTAGGTATCCGCTTTTTTTCAATAAAAATAAATAATAATTCGTTTTATTCCAATAACGATGGGCCAATATGAATATCACTATTCTCCAAATACCATGACGATGGCTTTAACAGTTACTGAAATATTAGAGAGTGACGGAAGGACGGAGAAAGTCTCACCATAAGGCTTCCATTTTTGCCATTTTAGTATGGAACTGTATAATAATTGAAAAGTATCAAGTATCATAGAAAGTATCTTTGACCGAACTAAACAGCGAACCAGCGTTGTCTCAAAGCTTCCGATACAAAATTTTTAGGGAATTACGCTAGTGTTTTCCGCGTGTGTTTCGGTCCCATCCAATTTGAGGCGGGGCGATGCATCATCTCTTGTCACAACAATAACTGCCGTAAATCCAGCTTTAACTGAAAACTCCGTCACCAGACGCTCACGAATTAGCCCCAGTTTGAGGAAATCGAGCTGATTTATTGCCCTAAAAGCTTTTGTCTAGAAATAACCACCCCCATAAACTATCGTGGATATGTGGAAATATGCTTTGTCTTGCAAAATTATTGTACCTTTATCGCATATACCTCCGAGAGTGCTCAGAGTATACATTTTCCATTTTGAAACTTATTAAGTTATACTTACTCTACAAGCTATATACTAAAATACATTTCCGATTTAGTTTTGGAGATTTTGAAGTAACTCTTGGAAAAAATTTCTATAGATTTTTTGTCTGTCGATTTTTTTCCCAATCGTGTTTCTTCTTCTAAGTGAATTCAAATTAAAGACCATTCAATGTACGAACTGTACCTACATCGATTCTTTATTTATCGCCGGTTCTGAAGGGAGACACCACCATCTTCGTTCGTAAACTTCTTTATTGAAAACTGTACCTACACGTGAGAGATACCGTTGTTACAATTACTTCTAGCTGATGAGAACTATTAATTATTCTGCTAAGACTTTAAGGAAACTATAATTCTGATTTACACAATACCACAATCTTCCGTATTCAGAGTCTTATTGGACTTACTGAGCTGATGTTCAAAGTAATACTTTTTCTATTTAACTCGCAGTATAGACTTGCAATTCGTAAATAACCAAACCATTGGACGGGGCCCTTTATAGTAGGTATATGTTATATGGTATATTTCATCCCTAATAGTATAATGAAGATTAGTTACTAGTGTGTGTGTACTAGCATAAAATAATTAATGTAACTCGAACATCCTAAATGGCCGCCATGCTCCAACTAATACGTTGATCAAATTACGTAGATACGCTCTGATACTGGGAAATTATGTTATGAACTATAATTATAGGGCTGATTAGAGAGCTCTGATATCCCTATTCAACTAGGATATTCAAAACGTAACCATGCGTTATAATTCATAATATTACTACTTGTTGCGCGCGGCTTCGCCCGCATGAATTTTCATTTTTCACTAATCACGCGAGAAGCATGGATTTTCAGAGATATTAAAGTACCCTTAGTATTAATCCAGGGATAATATACATAACCCATAATATATTAATCTATCTCTATTCCAAATGTCACTTAAATTAGTTTTTTCAAAATTAGTCTTTGCAAACGTTTTTGTATATTTTATTGTTAGTTCGTTTCAGCCGACAGACGTCCACAGCTGGACAACGGTCTTCTCATTTTCAACCGACACGGTTTTACGCTACTTGTATCCAGTGACTTACTCTCTTTATGTCGTCAGTCCAACTGGTCGGAGGTCTGCCAACACTGCGCCTTTTACTTCCTTACTCCTTAGTAATACTTATTACTTATTGGTATATTTTGAGAAAGCGCAGGTATATTTTATTAAGGAGTAAGGAAGTAGAAAAAAAACTGAAGCGTCTTAGATAGTCCAGAGAATTGGAGTCGGGAATTGGCCCCGGGACCTACTCGAAGATGAACTATTAAACATTACACCTTAAACTAATGTATTTCTGAATCTATTTACATTATTAAAAGGTACAATTCGCACGTGTCCCAGAGGGCGAGGGAGGAGTAACGTGAGAAATTGAGAGGCTCTCGGAGGGGGCAATTTATGTTTTCAGGATAAATTACGATTTACGAGTGTACCAATAACTACGAACAACTTTAATATCTACTCCACAACTTACTCCCTTCGCTCGCATGAATTTCGGTGTTTACATTTCCCTTTAAAATAAGTAAATCCTAAAAGACATTTTTTAGAACTTTTAGAATTTTTGTGTTACTTGTACGGTTTACGCAGCGCATGTGCTGGATGCTTACAAAAAGGAACAAATTGACCCGTTTTTGGAAAAAAACTCATTAATTTTTCGCTCCCTTTGGTCATAGCGTGATGTTAGCCTTTCCCGACAAATGAACTAATCTAAAACAAATAGATATTTCTTATTGGGACCAATAGTTCGAGTCATTAGTGCGTTCAAAAAAAAACCAGACTCTTCATAGCTTTATTAGATATAATATTTTGTGCCTTTAGCTTAGTTATTGAACAGAGCTCCCCTGCGACCTCCCTGGCGCAATGGCACCCGCTCGGATTCAAGTGGGAGGTCGCGGGTTCGATTCCCGCCACGGTTTACTATTTCTAATTTGGCTCAGGTCTGGTCTAGTGGAAGGTTTCGGTCGTGTCTAGTTACCACCCTACTAGCAAAGACGCACCGCCAAGCTCTTTAGCGTCACCGTTAGGGGTTATTTATTCCTTCAAAGGCATTTCGATAAAATCTACGGCTATAACGTCACTTACCATCAGATGAGATCGTAGTCATATACTTACTTGTAATATGTAAAAAAGTCTAGTTAAAAACACTAAAAGTAAAAAGGTTTTTTTTTTACGCTATACAAGTTAGTACTTGACTGCGATCTCACCTGATGGTAAGTGATGATGCAGCCGAAGATGTTAGCGTACTAACTTGGAAGGGTTAAGTTAAGTCACCCCAACGGTTTAATCGTACCGGAACGCTAAATCGCTTGGCGGTACATCTTTGCTGGTAGGGTGGTAACTAGCCACGGCCGAAGCCTCCCACCAGACCAGACCTGAGCCAATTTAGAAATTATAAAATTCCAAAGTGGCCCGTGGCGGGAATCGAACCCGCGACCTCCCACTCGAATCCGAGCGTGCGCCCCCTGCGCCACGGAGGTCGAGTAATAAATACATCTTTCTCATTTCTTTGTTATGTGATAAAATAAGTCCTAAATTCATGGCAATATAGATCAAAGCTGTAATCGGTAAAAGCATCAAAGTAAGTCAGTTACCTTGTCTATAAAGCAAAGTTACTCATCCGAAAAGAATCTATGACACAATTGTCCAATTATATTAGAATTCCAAAACTCGTTATGTCACTCCACAGTCAATATTAATTACACCAAATGTTGCCATTACTACTTAATTCCTGTCAAAAATCTTTTAAAATTGTCTCCGTGTCACGCGCATACATCAATATTACAAGTTTATGAGTTCTTTGAAACCATAAAATATAACCTTATCAGTGAATAAATAAAAGCGATATTGACAGTAAATATAAACTTGTTTTCAGTAGTGGAATGCACAAATGCTTTGCTTCAAATAGGAATTAGTAACGTTGTGATGTAACATATTGTGTAAAGTCACGGTGTTTTGTTAGTGCGAGAGGCGGTGGCTTAGTGCAATGGGGTGTCTGATAAATCTCAAAATGCTCAAAATTGTTTTACGAATCTTTAGCTTTCGAAGTACATAATTATAATTACTTGTAAGTTCGAATTAAATACGATATTGATTACTGCATGTTGAATTTCATTTTTACAAAAATATCAATAAACCAAGCATAAGAAAACCAAACAAAATGTCGCACTGTATAAGGTTTGCATAAACATGTGATTCAAATTTTTTCAGACTTCGTCAGTCTTTTTTGTTTTCATTTTTATAAAAGTTAAAGTAAGTATCTCAAAAAGTTAACCTTTTTAATTCAAGTCTTTATTTCACATAGGCCATTTGATTGATATACTTACTAGTGATCTAATAATATATATGATGGGTTAAGTAAAATAAGTTTACAATGGTTCTATTTCAATGGGTGCTGCCTAAACTTCGTTACATATCTTTTCTATTCTTCAGCTATATCAAACACCTCGTCAACATTTTCCACTGGCTCTCGGAGCGCAGTCATGGTGTCTTGTTGTTTGTACAAGGATAAATGTAGTGGGCTAGCGACGACGCTAGAATGTAGGTGAATCATTGCCTCTATGGAAGGTGACTCATCAATAGTATTTATAGAAAGCTTGCTTTTGAACTCTTTCTCACGTTGACATGAATTTATGAGTATTTGTTATGTCGTTTAGTGAGATATATACATTTTTGAATCTATCGAGTACCAGAGTCAAGTATTTTTGGATACTGAGTCATCTGTCCAGCCTATTGAATATAGTTGTTAGTATTCATTTACCTTTGTCTATAGATAAAGATTTTTATCCTTTAATAGATGTAATAATTGTGACTATTATTTTTCACCTGATGTTAAGCTATCACCGTTGCTAATGGACATTTGCAGTACCAGAGGAACTGCAAAATAATATAAAATATATAGACGCTTAGATAGTATTTCCAGTTTGATGGTGGTACAGTTGAACCTGAGTGAGAACTGGGTAAGCGAGAAAACTCTATAAGTAAGAGTATTTGCCATGTTCCCTCATTTTACGCTTCTAATTTAGACACCCGGGCTAGTGAGAAACCTCTGTATAATAACAGAAAAAGAGGTCTCGGTCCCTTGAGTTCTCACTTAACTAGGTTTGACTGTAAACGGTAAAATATCATAAATTTGATTTGCATCCCATCCCATTATATTCATACATATTTTACCATCGTCGTATTTTATTCAAACATGTTTTACCTTTACAATAATAAAATCTTTTAAGTCTGTCATGTCCCAATCGTTTCAGTTGAGTGAGTCGTCCATCGATGTGGAATCATTCCTACCATCTTCATTCCTCATAGAATGTACAAAAACGTTTATTTTACTACCTCTGTATGTATATCACTCATTCATTAATTTTAACAGCTTTCTTTCTATCACAATAGAGTTCAATGTTGCCAGCGCTGAAATAATCTGCTAGAGCTTTAATTTTCTTTGATCACGCAATAAATTTTGAAGTCGAACAAGCTTAGAAGTTTGTGAGTTTATTGGGAACAAAAGCGTTGACGTGATGTGTCTAAGAATTTATACTCGTACTTATTTTATTTACCTCGAGGGAGTTTATTTCAAATATGAAGTAATGTTTTACATCAGATTGTAACAATGTACTTAAGTTGAAACAAATTAAGCTTAGTATGTATAGTAGTATAAAAACCATCTTCCATTGCGTCACAACTTATCATCCAGATGAACACACTCCAAAACCGCGAGTTTATAATATAATTGCGAGGTTGATTGGCTTTGGAAGATGGGGGGTTTTCCCTTGTCTTTATTCTAAAAGGAAGTTTTGTGTAACCTCAGCTTTTGAAACAACTCGTACTGTAAAAGAATAGAATAGAATAGAAAAATTCTTTATTTCACATAGGCCTAGCATACAAAGGCTCCTGTGACACGTCGTTTTGTTTACATGGTCACTTTAATGGTGATAACCATTCACGACTTAAAACTAAGTTTACGAGGGTTCCAAACGCGCCCTGCCGCTGAGAAGAAGCCCACAACAAACTCAGCCGGGTATTTTTTTCATGTTTTCACCATTTAACAACAAGTAGTATAAATAGTAAACACTAAATAGGCTCGCAACAACAGAGCATTCATTATCGATCAATTCCAAGGGCTTGTGTCGCTAATATAGTCCTTAATATTGTAGTAAGCCTTATTAATGAGTTTAGGCTTGACAAACCCTTTGAATTTATTAAGTGACATTTCAGATACATGATGTGGTAACTTATTATAAAATCTTATACAGTTGCATGCAAAGGATTTGCTAATTTTAGATAATCTAGTGCTGTTTAACACGAGCTTATGCTTGTTTCTAAGATTAATAGTATTGAGGTCACATTTCTTCGTAAATTTATTAATATTCTTATGTACATAAATAATATTTTCATAAATATATAAGACATTGAGGATCTCCAAAAACAAACAACAAATTGTTTCTCTGAAATAACAAAGATTTGTTTTATTTAACAAGTATTTACAATTATCAAGTTATTATCAAGTTACGACAATTACACTTCTATCTCACCTGAAATAACAAAGAAACGACATTTAAAGTTCACTATATCTCGAGTCCTCAATCACATTCTTTCTATGAGTTTTTATTACGACAAAAATGCACACAACAATTTCAGCGTCCCTCGCCATTTTAAATCATCGACACAGATCAATATCATAGATACGCGACAGCTGATACGCGAAGCGCGGCAAATTCAAATGAATGAAATGTCACTCATTTCATTACATCTCCCCCCCTAAGAGCGAAAATTCTAAGCAATATATCTGTAAAATGTACTTATAAGTCATCTTCATATTCATTATCATCTCCTTCATCTTCTTCAGCCTCTGTTATGACAGGTTGCAATTTTGTTATATGAAATAATGTTGATTCTGTTTTTCTGTTGCCTGTATCAATCCTATAAATGGAATTCGATATTTTCTCTATTATTTTGAAAGGGCCTATTTTTAATTCGTCTAATTTCTTTCTATTCAGTCTATTTCCATTTTCTACATATACACTGTCTCCTACATTAAATTCTTGCATTTTTCTATTTCTATCAAATATTTTCTTGTTATACTCATGAGATTTTATTGTATTCTCTAATGCCAATCTTCTATCAGCAATCCACTTGTCTTCCTTTTCCATCGTTTTGAATTCATTTGGTAGAATACTGACATTTGTACCATCCAGTAAATATTTTGGTGCAAAACCTGTAACGGAGTGTTCTGTTTCATTATATTTTTGTATACATTCTCTTGCCAGTGTTGTCCATGTTCTCTTATTATTTTTCTCATTCATTTTACACCTTATTTTATTTACTATTGTTTGGTTTAATCTTTCATTCAAGCCGTTCGAGAATGGTGTATTCACGGCTGTAAAAATTAGTTTAATATTATTTTCCTGCAAAAATTGTTTAAATTCTCTTGAATTTATGCCCGGATATTGATCTGTCAGGATAATTCCAATCTCATCTGTCTCTAGTACTTTCTTTGTTAAATTTATAAAGTCACATGCATTCTGGGTTTTCGAAGTCGCAATAAATGCATATCTTGTGTAGTGATCTACTAAAAGGTGTAGATATTTCTTTGTAGACCTAGATCCTCCAAATCCACCAATAGTATCCATTGACATTATTTCAAATGGTTTGGTAGCTGGTCCCAGTTGTGACATTAATCCAATTTTTTTTTGACATCTTGATTTATTTTTTATGCATATTTCACATGTTTTACAAATATTTATGATATTTTTTGTTAGGTTTATAGCCGTATATATTGAACTTATTTTTTTCTGCAGTTGTCTGATCCCAATATGGCATAAATCTTCATGCACCTTTTTTATAAGTTTTTTACTAAATTCTTCTGAGAGGATAATCTTTTCCTGTTTCTTTATTTTTTTATAATAGATATTATTTTTTAGTATTAAATTTTGTTTCTTTTCTCTTATTGTTTCATTTTTCTCTTGGTCTCCAACTATATCTTTTATTTGTATTAAATTAACTATTCTCAATGTTTCCTCTCTGTTATCTTCTGGTTCTAATACAGGGTTTCGGCTCAAACAGTCTGCTTCTACATTTTCTTTACCAAGTATATATTTTACGGTAAAGTCATACTGAGATAGGTAGTATGTGAGATCACCCAATTCTTCATCTGTCCTGCATTTAATGTTCATGTTCTCTAGAGGTTTGTGATCTGAGTAAATGGTGAATTGTTTTCCGATGAGCCAGTGCTGCCAATATTTAACAGCTTCTTTCATAGCAAGACATTCTAAATATATAGCCTTTTTCCGTTTTTGATGTTCATTCAATTTTTTTGAGAAATATGCCACCGGTTTGTCTTTACCATCTAGTTGTGTCTGTTTTAATATTGCTCCAATGCCCTCCAAAGATGCATCGGTAAAGATTTTGATTGGTAAGTCTTTGTCGAATATTTCCAAGACCGGTTGCGAACATAAATATCTTTTTATCAGATTGAATGCTTCTTCACATTTCTCTGACCATACAAATTTCTCGTTTTTTCGTAATAAATTGTGTAATGGATCTAAGATAATTGCACTTCTTGGTATATAGTCATGGTAGAAGTTTATTTTTCCCAAAAATTGTCTGATGTTCTTTTGCGTCTTAGGAGTTGGAAAGTTCCTTATTGAAATCAAATTGTCTTTTAGTGGTCTTACTGAATTGTTCTGAATTATATGGCCGAGGTATTTTACTGAGTCTGACGCAAAGGTACATTTCTTAAACTTCAGTCTAAAGCCTTCTTTAATTATTGCCTCTAATACATTTCTAATGTGCCTTATATGTTCTTCAAAGGTAGACGAGTATATCAAAATATCATCGATATAGTTAACAGAGTATCCTGTGAGATTGTGTTTTCTTAGAATATTGCTTAAGATTCTCTGGAAAATTGCTGGTGATGTTTTCAAGCCAAAAGGGAGGCAGGTCCACTGGAAGTGGCCATCTTGTGTGACAAATCCTGTTTTACTTCTGTCTTCCACCCGTAATGGTATTGCCCAAAATGCTGAGTTTATATCTAGTGTAGTAAAATACTTGCAATTTCTAGTTTTAATAATTAGATCATCTATCAAAGGAAATGGTTGAGCTTGTGGTATAACTATTTTGTTTAACTCTCTGAAATCTACACATAAACGGGATTTTCTATTTTCACCTTTTTTAAACGCCAATGTCACTGGAGCAGCGAAAGGACTGTATGATTCTTCTATTAAATTGTTCTTTAGTAACATCGATATTTGCTCTTCAATTTCTAATCTATCTTGTATTGTACATCTGTATGGTCTTTTACTACAATATTTATTTACTTGTAAATCTATGCGAGCTTCATAATCTTTAACTGAACCTATATCATACTTGTCCTTAGCAAATATTGTTTTATATTCCTTTATAATTTTCTCTATCTCAATTTTCTTTTGATTATCTAAATGGTCTGTCATACTTATAAATTCCTCTGTTTCTATGTGTTCATTGAAATTTACTGTATATTTTTTTATATTATTATCTTCATTTCTGTTATCTTTAGACATCCTGTCTATTTTATTTGTTATTTTCTTTTGTTCTATCTGCAAGTTCTCATTTTGGGTTAATCTGAATTTCTTTATCATATCTAATCCGATTATGAAATCATCAAAATCTTCATTTTCTACTATGTATACATCCACCTCTTCTTCTAAATCAAATATTTTAATTTTTATTGTTATCAAGCCATCCATCTTCTTCACACCATTAACCGTTTTCATGTATGCTATGTTCACATCATCTTTTTTTTCTTTTACTTTTATTAATCTTGAATTTATTATAGAAATCTGTGAGCCTGAATCATAAATACCACTCACTTCTAGTTTATTTTCTAATAAAAGCTTGATTTTGATTAATGGTGTGCTTACTAGTTTTTTTTCTCAGTATTTATGTCAACTTCAATTATGGAGTTATTGTTTACATTTTTAGTTTTAAGAACTTTTTCAGGTTCATTTTTATTTTTCTTGAACCAACATGACTCCTCCGGATGATATCTAATTCCTTTGTCCAAAGACTCACAAGTCTTACATGACTTCTTCTCATAAGTTTTATTTTTATTATAAAATGTACTGCTCTTTATGTTAGTTGAGTTTTTCTTATACATCGTGCCTTCATATTTTCTTATCTCGTTGAACAAGTCAGTAGTGTTGTTGAGTTCATCCCTGTTTAACTTATTTAAGATAAATCCAGGTAAACCAGTTGCAATAAGATCTATCATTGTTTTGGAATCTATAGATTTGTTTATATCTAATAAAAGCCGTTCTTTTTTTATGGCATAATCAATTAACTGTCCTTCTTTATACCTAAATGCGAGAGCATATGTGACTATGTCCCATCCTTGGTTTTTAAAAGTTTCTAAAAACTTGTCTTTCCATTCACTCCATTCAGAATTTATTGTTAGTTTTATGATCATCGAGCTATACCAATCCAAACAAGGTTTATCTAAAAATAACCTCAAAATATCTATTTTTGTCTCATCTTTTGTTATATTAAAGCGCGCACACTCTTTTTCAAAAATTTCTATCCATTGCATCGCATTAGGATTTTTGCTTGTGAATTTTTCAATAATAAATTTTTCTGAGATAAGTTTTTAAGTTATGTTGACTTTCTTTCTTAGTTGTAGTTTCTATTAATTGTTCCAAGATTTGTTGCAAAGTGTCATTTTTGTCCTTTGCTTGTGTTGTGCTCACTTCATCTAAATATTGATCTAAAAATTGCATATTACCTTCCTCATCTACATATGTCTTCTTTAGATTTTCATCCAACTTTATCCATACTTTTCTACTCTGGTGTCTTTTTTTAATGCTATTTTTTACTTTTGTGAAAGTGTTCGTTTTAACAATATATGTATGATGACTCACCGGCTTCAGTTCCTCGGGTAAAACATAACATTTTCCTTCTTCAGTAGATATTGAGGTTATAGCTAATACATTTGATTTGCCATCATTTGAGGCTATCATCGTAAACTCAAACTGAAGCCATATTCTCTTAGTTCACAAAAATGTCGTTTTATAAGACATTGAGGATCTCCAAAAACAAACAACAAATTGTTTCTCTGAAATAACAAAGATTTGTTTTATTTAACAAGTATTTACAATTATCAAGTTATTATCAAGTTACGACAATTACACTTCTATCTCACCTGAAATAACAAAGAAACGACATTTAAAGTTCACTATTTATCGAGTCCTCAATCACATTCTTTCTATAAGTTTTTATAACGATAAAATGCACAAAACATTCTGAGCGTCACACGCCATTTTAAATCATAGACACAGATCAATATCATAATGTACGCGACAGACAGCTGATACGCGAAGCGCGGCAAATTCAAATGAATGAAATGTCACTCATTTCATTACAAATATATTGTCCATACATCGTCATAATATTAAATTCTTTAAATTTATTTCTGAGGGACTCTCTTGGACCCATTTTATAAATAGCACGAACAACCCTCTTCTGCAGCACAAATATGGTGTCGATGTCAGCAGCATTACCCCATAATAATAAACCATATGACATAATGCTGTGAAAGTAACTAAAATACACTAGTCTAGCAGTCTGAACGTCGGTCAGCTGCCTTATCTTTTTAACCGCGTATGCTGCAGAACTAAGTCTGTTCGACAAGTTAATTATATGAGGGCCCCATTGAAGTTTGGCATCCAACGTTATTCCTAGGAATACGGTTGCATCTACTAGAGCCAGTTCCTCATTGTTAAGAAGTACTGTCGTTTTTGTCTGCTTAACATTAGGTAGAGTGAATTTAATGCATTTGGTCTTTTTACTATTAAGAAGAAGATTATTAGCCTCAAACCACTGTACCACTTTATCGAGAGAGTTGTTTACATCGTCAAAATTAGTTTTATTTCGATTAAGTTTAAATACAAGTGATGTATCATCAGCAAACAATACTATCTCGTGATTGTCCTTAGTAACATAAGGAAGGTCATTGATGTAAATGAGGAACAGGAAAGGTCCTAAAATGGACCCTTGAGGAATTCCCATTTTTACACTTGACCCACAGGATCGCTTTCCCTTAACTTCTACTTTCTGAATCCGATCACTTAAATAGGAGCTCATCAACTCTAGAGCTGCACCTTTGATACCGTAGTGGAGTAGTTTACTGACTAATGTTTCGTGCTGAACACAATCAAACGCCTTAGATAAATCACAGAAAACGCCAAGTGCGTCACGTGATTCCTCCCAGGCTTCAAATATGTTTTGTATTAACTCGACACCAGCATCGGTTGTCGAGCGACCCCGTGTAAAGCCAAACTGTTTGTTGTGTAGCAAATCATTCTTCTGGAAGAAGAAAAGTAATTGATTTAATATGAGCTTTTCAAAAATTTTACTAAATATTGGTAGAACTGATATTGGTCTAAAGTTGGTGGGGTCACTGTTACTACCTGATTTAAACAATGGAATTATTTTACTATATTTCATTAAGTCAGGAAATACACCACAATCTATGCAATTATTAAATATCAATGCTAAGTCGGGTGCAAATATATCAATTAGTGACTTGGCTACGTGTACCGAAATGCCCCATAAGTCCTTAGTTTTCTTAACATTTATTAATTTAAATGCTTTAATTACGTCGGAGCCAGTAACGTGGCTGAATGCAAAGGTGTTATTACATTCAGGCACGTTATTTTTTAACAATGAAAGCGCATTAAAAAATAACCAATTCTTGCAGCAATACATGTAAGTAGGTACTAAACCTTTTGATGCGGAGTAATTTTAATAGGATTTAGTTTGCTCTCTGGGATTCTCAGAAAATCCTTTCTTTGTGCATTTCTTCTTTGTAAAGGAATATTAAATTATCATTTCGTTTTAGGCTAGCACTTAGCGAGCTTTGTCTGTTAGTTGTACTAGCTTTAATTTGATGAGAAGTTATTATGTTTTAAGTCCGTATATAGTGGTGTTTATTTTTATTTTATATTAATAGTGGAATTCTTATTCGCCGATGATGTTTCTACATCAAATAAAATTACTTATCAGAACAGAAGAGATTTAAAGAGTACGAGATTATCTACGTTGTTAAGTGAGAGTTTCAGAATTCTTCCGATTTCTAGCACAAGCTAGTTATAGAATAGGGTATTTGACTCCAATTTTTTTATTACTTTATTATAAAGTAGAATTAAAATAATGACGTGCACTGAAAGAACTAATTAAATCGATCAAATAACAAAAAAGTTATAAGCATTTAAAGATTTGTGATTAGACAGAGATAGCAACATGAAATTGTGACGTCACACCTTACCAATGCCATAGTAGCTTCGTGCGGCTTCATACAAATTTTCGTTTTGCGAGAAAGGGATAGAAGATCTCCCCACTCCAAAGTTTAAACGCCTGTAACTTTGTAAATCTTCGTTGGATTTTAATATTTCTTTCACTGCACGTTATTATTTTTATCCTAGTTTATAATAAAGTAATATTTTTTATCAAATTCAAAAGTAGTGTAAGACCCAATTCATAAATTATAAATGGATCTTAGATTTTATAAATAGTTACTGAAATAAAGGGTGTGACCGACATACTGAAAGACAGATACACAGAAAGAGGATAACAAAGTGATCCTATAAGGGTTCTGTTTATTTTCTTTTGAGGTACGGATCTCTAAAAATGTATGAAAGTGATCGCTAAATTGACCGCGTGACTTTGTGCGCTCTTTAAATTTCGTTACATTTCTATTTCATCTACCGGATCGCAATGTAATATGGCTAGGACCCAGTTGTGGCAGAAGTAAAAACTTGTGTCTGTAACAGTTTCAATATATCAGTGTTTTTTTCCAATCTCAAAAAATCGCTCCTAAAAATGTTTCTTGTTGTCGGTGCTTAGATTGAAAAAGTTGAAGAGATTTATATTTTTCAAAAATGTGAAACAGCGTAAGAATTTCGGTGCGTCTATTTGAGCCATTAGCCATAAATAATGTAACAATTTTTTTTTGTCAAACTAAATGACGGTGCTTTGATGATGAATAGATTCTCTATTGACACTGTGTTATTCCAAATATACATAATCTGGTAGTGGTACAGATAGGATAATTAGAAACTACATAAGAATAAAAGAGTTGTTTTTAACCGACTTCAAAAAAAGAAAGACTCATCTATTTTGAAGTCGGTGCCAGCGAAGCTTACTACTACTACATACTATGGATGTAGTTATGCACTATTATAAAGATTTACTTTATCTATTTGAATTGGCTGGCACCGACTTCAAAATAGATGAGTGGGTAGTAGCGGTTATAATAACTATATTAATTTATTTTTCGCTTTTGAGTGCCTATTTGTGGTTTTGAAGTCGGTTCAATTTTTTTAAAAAATAATTTATAAGATTTATTTCTGGTTGGAACAGAGTTCACTTTTTTACACTCACGTATTTAGTACTTGAATTTTATGTAATTCGCATTCATATATTAATAATCTATGCTCCTGGCCATTTTTGGTTCGGAAATACTTCTTTAAAACGAAATAATAATCTATTTTGATCAAAATTTTTATAACTTTGGTCGAGTTCTCTAATACAAAAATTTATGAATGAAAACTTGAAACTTTCTTTATTAACTGGTGTTTTTCTTTAGCTGAACAATAAAAACTGTGCTCTTGAACTAATGCGACGTGAGATAGTGTTGTTTTTATTACAAAACAAATAAGCAGAAAACGTGCTTCTTGACATAAAAATAAGCAAAACTAAATTCGTTTACAATTTCGTTTAACAAAAGTATTTCGGAACCAGATATGGCCAGGAGCATAGATTATTACTATATGAACCCGAATAACACCACAACATGATCGAAATCTGTACGAATTACAAATGATTTTGTATTACGAATATATGGGAAACAGCGTGGGTTAGTGGACTCTTAAATGAGTTTCAGCTGCTCTACGCGGTATATCTCTATGGTTCCTTACGTTGCTTGGGCCATTAAAATTGTACTTTGACACAGTGTTTAAGGTTTTACTAAATATCGTTTAGAAAAAATAGTTAGTTTGATGCATCGATGCTGTAAATAGGTCGAATAACTCCTGTCGGGCCATGTCTTATTAATTTATAAAGTAACTGGCTTGGCAAATGTTGTTCTGCCATGATGAATGTTCTAGCTGTGACACTTTTTCTGTAGCGACTTTTTCTTCAAACATTTATAGAGATTTTAAAGTAATTTTATTTTTCAAAGACTGATTGAATATTTGATTAACTTAATTTACATTTTTGAGAAAACACTGCATAAGGTACCGTATCCCGTAATTTGCAAGTTATTCTGTGTAGTGATTAATTACGCCGAAATTAAATCCTCATTTCGTTCGCTACTAAATCTCTTTTATCTTCCACAACTTCGGTGGCTTTCCTTCCAGAAATTTCTTCCGAAGTTGTGAGGGACAAAAATTACCGCCATTATTATCAGTTTTGGAAGTTGTCATCTACACATCCGACCGGCCTTTGTTCCAGTAACGCCCTCTTTGTTATATCTTAGAAAATATCTAATTATTATCAGGTACTCTTCTTACGATCCATTTTGAACCGTATCTGGTAGCAGTAAGGTTGGGATTGGTGTTTTGTTTATTTGGAATAAATGACAAATCTGTTTGGCATAGTCGGAAGGTTTTTACAAAGAAAATAATTACCTAATAAAGAACTTTTGCAGGTAAGTTACAAGTTTAACAGAAGACTGTGTTCGTGTATAAAATAAACTGAGATTAGAAGCAGCTGATGCAACATGATCTTTGAGGCACATTGTAAATTCATGTTCCTTTTCTGTTTAACTCCAGGCAATTGTTGACAGAAAATCCCGGAAATCAAACAAGGCCCGTATTATTTGCTAGAAACTTCTAGATGTTTAGGACTCAGTGCTTCAGAAATCAGAAACACAGTTTGAAAGATGCGAAGCAAAACTCTTCATAAATTGGAGTAAGTTTTGATAAAAAATGTACTTTTGTCCGATATTTAGAGAAATTATATATTTATGTAAATTTTGCGTAATGCATCTCTGTGGTGGTAATATTGAGTAATGTAGTATTGAGTTATGAGTTAGTAATAAAGGGAACCTAGAACAGTACGGACGTGTTATCATTTTAATAATTCCCAACAACCAGCCACACTTCATGGCGACCGTGACAGGACGTATGACGCGTGCTTGCGCTGGCGGACGGTGTTAGTTGCGCGTTAAATTACACGGAGAAGTCAAAAATAAAGAAGAACAATGGGTACGCGGTGCTCTAAATGTGTATGCGAGAACAAGGAAGCCGTATCACAGAATGGAGATGCAAAAATTGAACAGCCCATATATATAAACAATATATTAGTGGGGACAATATTGGCAATAGCCGTTATCATCGTACTATACATCGCAATAACCAAATACAAGAAATGCCATGCGGGATGGATCGAGGATGGAGTGAGAGCGGATTTTATAAGAAGGCTACAGGAACGAATTTCGACAAGGGAGCGAAGACAGGAGGAGCGAGTTTAGTGGTGTTGGTGAACAAGTGACAGTGAACTATCAATACGAAAGTGAACGAGACAATGCGTACATAGACTTAAATTTCTTTAGGTGATTAATGGAAAAGCATTTAAGTAACATATACAATGAGTTAGAATATATAAGAATTAGTCTTAGGAAGTTAGGCCCTACGAGAAGGTTACAAGAAATAGGAGTGAGCAAGGTAAGGAAAGCAATAGAAATATACGAAAGATATAAAAAATACATAAATAGTTTAAGTGAAAAGGATTTATCTTCAGACTATTCAGGTATAATTATTGAAAATGTATGTCAAAATATAGAGAAAACTTTTCTCGAAATATTAAACTATAATAAGTCTGTAACATTCGAAAAGATGGACAGCTTTGACCTTAAAACGGCGAACGCCTTGATTCCCGTAATAGATAAGCAGGAAAATATAGAAAAGGTAATAGATGCCATAGAAATGTATAACGACTACTTAAAAGGTGAGGAAAGTAAGAAATTGCTGATTTCCTTTATTTTGAAAACAAGATTATCTAAAACAGCCAAATTAAAATTAAATTCCGAATATTCTTCAGTTGAAAACTTATTAACAGATATGAAAAAATATTTGCTAACTAAAAAATCAGCCAATTCCTTGCTATCCCAAATTAATAATCTATCTCAAAACAACATGTCTATTAATAAGTATGGAGAAAAGTTAGAAGAGCTTTTTATAAATCTCACTATAGCGCAGGCCGATGAAAATCAAAAGGCATGCGAAATATTGAGACCTATAAACGAACACCTAGCGATAAAGAGATTTGCAGACGGACTTCGTAATCGGCGGCTGAGTACAATCATATCAGCTCGAAACTACAGCGCATTGAAGGACGCAGTGCGCGCAGCGGAAGACGAAGAGCTGGCGACCGCCGGGTCGTCGGCCAGCAACCCGGTCTACTCATATTCACAAGGTAACAGAAATCAATCATTTCGTTATCCCAGGTACAGTCGGGGACGCCGAAACTTCCACCGCACGAGTGGCCCGCCTCGAGGCACGTATCAGCACATACTGCAGGTAAGGAGAGGTTACTATAATTATCGTGCTAATAATACAAGGTATAACCAGTCCAGATACCCGAGAAACAACATCAGATTTTATAGAGGTAATAATTACCGTCGGGGAAATGCTTACGTCACAGAATCTGAGCAGAAAGAGGAAGAGATAAATTTAGCCGAGTTTTTCGAGCCTAACTATGCTCTAGTATGTGAAGGGTTAGATTTCATCTATTTGTTTATCGACAATCGAAAATATAAATTCTTGGTAGATACTGGCGCATCTTTGTCTATCCTAGATAGTAAAATTATCCAAAACCACGTGAAAAAGTACCAAAGTAATACAGTTATAAAAGGCATAGGTGGAAAAATACAGTCAGAATGCTTCGCGTATGTTCCACTTCGGTCAGCGAACGGTTTCATATTTCGTCACAAGTTATACCTATTCGATAACGTACCGTGTGCAGCGGATGGCATTATCGGATTAGACTTTCTCAGAACTTATAATGCAAACATAGACTTGCCTACCAATAGACTCACATTACAATTAAATAATTACGAAACATGTACCTTAAGAATATGTAAATCTATTAGCAAAACCATAGAGTCGGAAGAGTATTTAACCATTCCACCACGTAGCGAATCAATTCATTATTTGAGTGTTAGTAAAAGTTTATTTAAAGATTGCGTCATTTATCCGAAGCAGTTACATGAGAACGTATTTATGGCAGGTTGTATCGTAAAGCCAAATAGAGGTAAAATACCAGTAAAAATTATGAATACGGATGAAAAGCCTATAAAGTTACTTAAATCCAATATTATTCAGTCTGGAGATATTGATTACTTAGAAAACTATAACCTATGTTCATTTAGCGAATCTCAAAAAGATGTTAGTCGTGTTAAAAAATTATTAGCAGAGTTAAAATTGAATCATTTGGATCCCAACGATAAAAAATCGCTTCAAATAATATGCAGTAAATATTCCGACGTATTTTTCTTGGAAGGTGACACGTTAGGTACAGCGGACGTTATAGAACAGTCGATTATGGTGAAACCTGATACGAAACCCGTGTATACAAAGCCTTATCGCTTGCCACAAGCGTCGAAGCAAGAAATTAATAAACAAGTGCAACGTATGCTAAATGACGATATAATTGAACCATCGAATAGCGAATGGAATAGTCCAATACTATTGGTGCCTAAAAAGTCAGAGAATGGGAAAAAATGGCGTTTAGTGATAGATTATAGAAAGGTTAATAATGCGATTCAGGACGATAAATTCCCCTTACCAAATATAACGGAAATATTAGATTCATTGTCAGGGTGTATTTATTTCACTCATTTGGATTTATATCAAGGATTTTATCAAGTCAATCTAAACCCCGATAGTAGAAATATTACTAGCTTTGCCACGAGTACAGGACAATACAGAATGAAGCGTTTGCCGATGGGTTTAAAAATAAGTCCGAGTGCATTCTCTAGGGTTATGTCTATAGCAATGTCAGGGTTAACATTCGAAAAATGTTTCGTTTACTGTGATGATTTAATAGTATTTGGGAGAAATAGGGAGATTCACAATAAAAATTTAATGGATGTATTTGAGCGGCTTAGGAAAATGAACCTTAAGCTTAACCCACTTAAATGCGAATTTATGAAAACACAATTATTATACTTAGGACATGTAGTGTCAGCTGAGGGTGTTATGCCCGATCCAGAGAAAATTAGAGTGTTAAAACAATATCCAGTACCGACAAATTCAGACGAGGTCAGGCGATTTGTAGCATTTTGCAATTATTATAGGAAGTTCATACCACATTTTGCTGAAATTACTCTACCTTTAAATAAATTATGTCGGAAAAATGCAACATTTTCATGGACTCAGGAATGTCAAGATAGTTTTGAAACGCTGAAAAATAAATTAATTTCACCCCCCGTTTTGCAATACCCAGATTTCTCCGAAAATAATACTTTTATTCTCCAAAGTGACGCTTCAAATTTTGCAATTTCTGCAATTTTGTGTAATAAAGACTTAAAACCCGTAGCTTTCAGTAGCAGACCCTTAAATAAATCAGAATTAAATTATCCCATAATTCAAAAAGAGCTTTTGGCGATAGTTTGGGGTATAAAACATTTTAGACCATATTTGTACGGAAAACAATTTATTATTAAAACCGATCACAAACCTCTAGTTTATTTATTTGGTATGAAAGATCCGTCAACAAGACTTTTAAAGTTTAGATTGCAGTTAGAAGAATACGATTTTAAAATCGAGTACGTAAAAGGCAGCGAAAACGTCGCAGATGCTCTAAGTAGGGTGACCATAAGTTCGGAAGAATTAAAGTCATTGAATAATAAAGTTAGTTTAGTAATGACAAGAGCTCAGAAAGCAAGATTAGAAAAAGAGGAGATGAGTAGGAAGGAGGACACGAGGGATCCTTGTATACCTGCCGAATCGAGGTCTGGCCAACCAAGAGTCGCAGAGATACTAAGGAAACCGAGTGATTACGTTGAATTGAAATTTATATTAGGAAGCAAATTGAGTAAGAGGAAATTAACGTATGAAAAAGAATGTTTAGCATATGAGGAGTCAACTCAGTCTATTTACATAAACCTCAATTATATGTCGCATTTTACGCGAGTCGAATTTGCGAATATATTGAGTGAATTTTGTAATGAATTAAAAATTGAAACGATATGTATTATAAAAGATGAAAGAAATATAGAATTTATTATGCAATTAATTAATGAAATAAAAAGTAGAGAAAAATGGTCCGGACCACAGATAAATATATTAAAAGGTGTAAAACGAATATATAATGATGAGGAAAAGATATGCATATTACATGATTATCATTTACTACCTACGAGTGGACATGCGGGTGTACAACGCATGATCAACAATATCAAAGGTAAGTACTTCTGGCCTGGACTAGAAGCCGATGTACGAAGATACGTAAGCAAGTGTGGAAAATGTCAAACTAGTAAGTATTCTAGAAATATAGTAGAACCAATGGTCGTGACGACGACAGCATCCAGAGCATTTGAAAAGGTATTTTTAGATATTGTAGGTCCTTTAGATAAAGATATAGATGGTAATGTTTATATCTTAAGTTTACAATGCGAGTTAAGTAAATACGTTGAAGCGTATCCCTTACAGCGTAAAGATACAGTAAGTGTGGCAAGATCCTTTGTTAATAACTTCGTATTGAGGTATGGGCTGCCCAAGGTCATAGCCAGCGATGTTGGAGGAGAATTCCAGTCAGAAACGATGAAAGAGGTTTGTAAGCTACTTAAAATTGAAAAGATAACTTCTACAGCTTATCATCATGAGTCAATAGGCTCTTTAGAAAACACTCATAAACATCTCGCTGCTTATTTGCGAACTTTATGTGACGGACATCCAGAAACGTGGAGTCAATGGCTTCAATTCTGGTGTTTCTCATTTAATACTACTGTTCATACACAGACTAAGTATACGCCATACGAACTTGTATTTGGAAATAGTTGTAATTTGCCTAGTAATTTAAGAAATGATGTAGTAGAACCACTATATAATCCAGATAATTATGCACTAGAACTTAAGTATAGATTACAGTTAGCATCTAAGGAGGCGCATAAAAATTTAGTTTTAAGCAAGTTAAAAAGGAAATATGTATGGGACAAAAAGTGTAATCCTATTCAGTATCAAAAAGGTGATTTAATCTTAATCAAAAATGAAACTGGTAAGAAACTGGATAAGTTGTACAATGGACCCTATAAAGTGATAAGTGAAAGTGAACCTAACGTTACAGTGCAAAAAGGTAGAAAAGTTGAGACTGTCCATAAAAATAGAACAAAACCATATGTAACCTAGTAATAAGTGTTTAGCTAAGTTGTTTTAATTATGAAATCTGATACGCGTAGGTACCTCGCTGTTATTATAAGCCCGCTGGGTTACTACCTAGCTTTGCATTCTTTATCGATAGTTTCATATTTCATTACGGGCACATGTATTTGTACCGACTTTTATATTATGATGATGATACCATGTAATTCATATTATAACTTTTAAGATTATAATGATTGTAAACCTTATTTCTATGTATTAGTGAGTAAGAAAATGAAACAAATTTATTTGTAGTATAAGAAAGTTTATTTCATCAAAAAAAAAAAAAAAAAATTGTCTTCAATATTTTTTTTTTTTTAAATTACCCCAATGGTGTGGTGGTGATGTAGTATTGAGTTATGAGTTAGTAATAAAGGGAACCTAGAACAGTACGGACGTGTTATCATTTTAATAATTCCCAACAACCAGCCACACTTCATCTCAACTAGAACAAATTTATTATTTGACTAAAGAGGCAGTCGGATCCCTTAGAGAGCTACGACGCAAAACTAATGAAGGTTTTACCACATACTTTTGACCCAGTGGTCTAGTATTTTGAAATAACACTTACCTTATGTGTTAGGCATCTCCCCGAGTAGAAGAGGGTCGCTTTTTCCGTATTTTGTACAAGGAAATGCTATTATCTGGTAGAAACTCGGAGGGCTGTCGATGGCAAGAAGTTTTATAAAGGGCCGCTCGTGTGCCCTAA
This sequence comes from Coenonympha glycerion, assembly GCA_963855885.1. Classification (NCBI taxonomy): domain Eukaryota; kingdom Metazoa; phylum Arthropoda; class Insecta; order Lepidoptera; family Nymphalidae; genus Coenonympha; species Coenonympha glycerion. The sequence continues at coordinate 691,719 of OY979646.1, forward strand.
TTCTTTTGCGAGTTCTTCGATAATCACCTGCAGCCATTGATATAAACTTATTATAAATCAAAGATACATCTGTTTCAGAGTCTGCAAAATTTAGAGCGTCTAAAAATCTACTAATTCTTTCACAATGGTACCCGTAGATAGAGTTTAACACTTGTCTTAATAAGTAGGCCGCTGGCTGAGATTAATGAACGATTAATTATTATTATTGAATTAGCGATTTAAATTCTTATTGACTATTGGGAGGCCATTTACACCTCCTAGGTATATATTATAGTTTTGACATAAACTATTGTTATCATCCCTGACAATGGCATCAAAGACATCGGCTAGGTTATCGACCGTGGCAAGTGTAACAGCAAAGCACGTAGGCACAGTGCCCCGTAAAAAGACGGCGGTCATACCACCGCCCGCGGATCTCTCACTATTGGTTGAATCGGCGGCGGAGGGCCCCGTGGAAGAGCTAGGGACTGTTGCAAACAGGCTATTCCAGGAAGCTAAATTGCAGCTAGAACAGGCGGGGAAAATCAAAGCTTCCGTCAAGGAGGCTCTGGCAGAATGCCTTAGCAGCCTTCTCAACATCGTGCTTCGGCTCAGCGCCGAAACAGCTTCTACGATCTCCCAGACTTCTTCAGCTGTTTCGGCCGAGGACCTCGCTAAGGAAGTCTTAACAGAGCTTCGACAGCAGACAGAGTTGGTGGCAGCGGCTAGGCGGGACGTGAATGCCGTCAAAGAACAGATAGAAAAACTAAATGTGAATGTTGTCCAGAACAAAGTTCAAGACGGCATCACGTACGCTGCCATGGCTGCGGCACCAAAACCGATGCCCTCTCCTGCCTTCCATCCTCCACCTGTCCACTCAATGCTCATCTCTTCCGTCGTTGATCACGACTCCAGCGAAGACATAATATCAAAAATCCGCGAAGCAGTCAGCGCGAAGACATCGGGTATAAGGGTGGACAGGCTGAGAAAAGCCAAGGACAAAAAAGTGGTGTTAGGTTGCCACACACGCGAGGAGCTGGCCAAAGTGGCGGAAAAGCTCAAGTCTAGCAACTCAACACTACAAATGGAGGAAAAGGAAAACAGAGACCCCTTAGTAATTTTACGCGACGTGCTCAACTTTAACACGGATGAGGACATCTTGGGCGCCCTTCGCAAGCAGAACGATCACATACTGGGGGAGATACCTGCAGAGGACTACAGGGCAAGCGTGCGTTACCGCCGGAAGGCCAGGAACCCACTCGAGTCACACGTTGTCCTGCAGGTGTCGCCCCCAGTGTGGAATCGATTAATCATGACAGGCAGAATTCACATAGACCTCCAGAGGGTGAAGGTCGTAGACCAGTCGCCACTGTTGACCTGCTCTAGGTGCCTAGGTTACGGGCACGGTCGTAAATCGTGCACCGAGTCCGTGGACACCTGCAGCCACTGCGCGGGTGAACACCTGCGCAGTGAGTGTCCTGTGTGGAAGGCAGGGGATCGACCCACCTGTCGTAACTGTCAGAGCAGCAATCTAGACCGGACGGACCACAATAGCTTCGATGAGGTTTGTCCGATTCGAAGAAAGTGGGATGCTCTGGCGAGATCAAGGGTGGCTTATTGCTAAGGGCGCCCAGGGCGTAACTCAGCCCACAAATAATGTAGCTGATGCTGCTACTAGACGAAATTACCGGGTTGTCCAGGCTAACCTGCATCGTGCGAAGCTGGCCACAAATGAACTGATGTTCGAAGCTCACAAAAGGCGGGTTAGCTTTGCATTGGTACAGGAGCCATACGTTGGGGCGGTCGGTGAGCTCACTCAGACAGGGGGCTACAGGGTTATCCAGAGAGTGCGTAACAGGGTAAAGCCAGTAAAATCAGCAATTATAGTTTTAGATGACGATCTTGATGTCATAGAACACCCAACACTAACAACGGAAAACATCGCGGTGGCTACCCTGAAGACGCACTGTTGGGAGATATGTGTCATTTCCATCTACTTCGAGGACAGCTTGCCTATAGAACCGTACCTCACACACGTGCAACTGGTAAAAGACAAACTTAAGCCCAAAAACTTTATCATCGGTGGTGACGCAAATGCCTGGAGCACGTGGTGGGGTAGTGATTCTGAGAACCATAGGGGTGAAGCTTTGACGGGTGCGCTCGAAGAGATGGAAATGCACATATTAAACGAGGGGACCGTGCCAACGTTCTTTACGGTAAGAAATGGTATTGTTTGCAAAAGTAGAGTGGACATTACAGCGTGCAGTCTGAATCTGCTTGGTGCGGTAAGTGAATGGCAGGTTGACGAGGGCTACACCAGTTCCGACCACAATGCTATAACATTTAAAATAATGTTAAATAAAGCTGAAAATAGAACACACAATAATAAAAACACTAGAATTTATAACATAAAGAAAGCAAAATGGAATGTGTTTAGACTAGAGTTAAGGAAAGAATTAGAAAAGAACAATATAAGAATAGAGGAAATAGAAAAAATAGAAACAAAAACTCAACTCGAAGAAATTGTTACAAAATTTACAAATAGCATAACGGGAGCATGTGTCACAGCTATCCCAAAAATAAAGAAAATAAAACCAAAGATTCACTTACCGTGGTGGACATCGGAACTGGAAAGACTGAAAAGAGAAATGAAGACGAAGAAGCGCCGGATCAGATGTGCGGCGCCGAGCAGGAGACAGTACGTTGTTGACGAGTATTTGAGAATAAAAGAAAAATACATATTAAAAGCCACTGAGGCACAAGAGGAGAGTTGGAAGCAGTTCTGTAGTACTCAAGATCGGGAGAGCTTATGGGATGGCATTTATAGGATTATTAGAAGGACGGCCAAAAAGGTTGAAGATCAACCTCTCGAAAAAGATGGAAATATCTTGTCTCTCGGCGAATCAGCCAGTCTGCTGGCGGCTACATTCTTTCCAGCAGATGAAGAGACAGATGATAACTCTCAGCACAGAGTCACACGCGAGAGGTCAAAAGAGGTCAATAACTTCCTTATAGATGATATTTGGGATTCCTCCTTTTCAATAGAAGAACTTGAATACGTCGTAGGGACATTCAATCCAAAAAAGGCCCCAGGCAGCGACGGATTCACAGCCGACATCTGTGCCGAGGCCATAGCTGTCGACAAAGAAATCTATCTTGCGATTGTCAACAAGTGCCTAGAAATATCATGCTTCCCAGAAATCTGGAAACAGGCAACGGTAATAGTCCTACGAAAACCTGGAAAGACTGATTATAGCCAAGCCAAGTCATATAGACCCATAGGACTACTACCGATCCTGGGAAAGATTCTGGAAAAGATGATTGTGAGAAGAATTCGATGGCACTTGTTACCAAAAGCTAACCCGCGACAATATGGCTTCGTGCCGCAGCGCAGCACCGAGGACTCCCTCTATGATCTAATCCAGCACATACGGAACAACGTCGATAATAAACTTATCAGTGTGGTCGTATCACTGGACATAGAGGGGGCCTTCGATGCTGCTTGGTGGCCGGCAATTAGGTGTCGACTGATGGATAAAAAGTGCCCCATAAATTTAAGGCAGATATTGGATGATTACCTGAAGAACAGAAAAGTCAGTGTCCGATATGGTAACGAGGAACGAACAGTCTCCACTTCCAAGGGATGTATCCAGGGTTCCATAGCAGGTCCAACGCTTTGGAATATACTACTGGATCCCCTCCTCGACGAAATAGACGGAAGCAAAGTTCACTGCCAAGCTTTTGCCGACGACATTGTCCTGGTGTTCTCCGGCAGCTCAGCATCAGTGATAGAAGAGAATGCGGATCATGTACTCAACCGTGTGTATGAGTGGGGTGTAGCGAACAAACTGAGATTTGCACCTCAGAAAACGACTGCTATGGTTATTACCAAAAAAATAAAATATGATACTCCACGAATACACATGGGTGGTACTGCGATCCAGCTTGTAAATGAATTTAAAATACTAGGACTGATACTGGATGATAAATTGACATTTAACAGCCATGTTAAGTATATATGCCAAAAGGCCCTCAATATATATAAACCGATGGCTCGCTCAGCTAAAATCAGTTGGGGACTTTCCAAGGAGGTCATCAGGACAATGTACGTCGCAGTAATTGAACCAATAATTTTATACGCGGCTAATGCCTGGGCTCCAGCTGCAAGAAAATTGTCGGTTCGGAAACAGCTGAACACGGTCCAGCGTGGCTTTGCGCTTAAAATGTGCAAGGCCTACAGGACCGTATCTCTAAACGCTTCATTAGTCCTCACCGGTTCCATACCTCTCGATTTAAGAGCCCTAGAGTGTATGCAGCTATACGAAGCAAAACGCGGCAACCCGCAGTGCATACTGGGCGATAGGGAAGTGGAGACAAGAGTCTGCTTCTTAAAAGCAATGCATCCCGCGAAGGAGGCGATAGAGGAGTTCGTGTGCCTCGAAGATCTGAGCGCGGACACGATCGAGAAGAACAGCATTGAGGGACTGAGTATATTCACGGATGGAAGCAAAATCGAGGGCAAAGTGGGGGCAGCATTTACGTGCTGGGAAGATGGCAATGAGGTACGGTGCGGTAAATTTCTTTTGGAAAGTTACTGCACCGTTTACCAAGCTGAACTTTTTGCGCTCTATAAAGCTACAGAAATTGCTATTAAAAGCAAAAATCCACTCGTGAATATACTCAGCGATTCAAGGTCGGCCTTAGAGTGTATAAAAAAACCCGGGAATTTTCACCCCTTGGCGTTCCAAATAAGAAAAAATTTAATCAAGGCAAAAGAATACAACATCACTCTAAGGCTATTCTGGATAAGGGCTCATGTCGGGGTTGAGGGTAACGAGAGAGCTGACAACCTTGCAAAAGAAGCGGCGCTAAAAAAGAAAAGTGCCCCCAGCTACGACATGTGCCCTATATCTTTCCTGAAAAGAACAATCAGGCAGAATACCATCGAAATATGGAACAGAAGATACCAAACCGGTGAGACGGCGGCCTTGACCAAGCTGTTCTTCCCGAGCGTGACAAGTGCTTTCAATGTAGTCAGGAAGGTAGATGTAACACCGATTCACGTTCAAGTATTAACAGGACACGGCGGGTTCGGACAGTACTTAAATAGATTTAAATGTAAAGATAGTCCGGCCTGTGACTGTGACCCTGTAAACGAGGAGTCGGTGTTGCATTTACTGACCGAATGCCCTATATTTGAAACGGAACGCTTCGAAACGGAGCAGAAAACAGGATATAAAATAGAGAAGGAAACACTATCGTTTCTCATTTCCCAGAAGGAAACGCGGGATGCATTCTTAGAGTATGGGACAAAACTTGCGAAAAAGATAATAAATAAGAATAGAACAAAATAGTATTGCACACAGACTGTAAACAGACAATATAGATCTCAAGTGTTGCAATTATCGTGTAGCATAATGGCATTCACCGGGATAAAAACTGAATACAGTCTGGGAATAATAATAAAAAAAAAAGTTCTTAAATAAATACCAAAATTATAATAAGCTCACTAAACATAAATAAAGCATAAAGAAGTAGCAAAACCTCCGATATACGTCGGGGCACACTAGCGTCTCCAAGACATAGGAGAAAAAAAAAAAAAAAAAAAAAAAAAAACACTTGTCTTTAGACTTTCCAACCGTATTTTTGTAAAAAGGATACTAGATTTTTAAGCACACGTTCGAATTCGAGTGAAAGTTTGCAGGTTCTATTCCCGCTACGGGCTTTTTGAAATATCTACTGAAATTTTATAAATTGTCTCAGGTCAGTGTGCTGATTCTGTATCGTTCAGTTAGTTAGTTACTAACCCTAAGTGGGTTATTAACTAAGAAAACGGAGGCAAAAATCCTATTTTTGTATTCTTTTTGTACAAGATAGCAACTAGCATGGTATATTGACATGATACCATACCGAACTAGGTTGGTAATTTGTGCAAAAATATGATTTTTGTCTTCGTTTTCTTAGTTAATAACCCACTTAGGGTTAGTAACTAACTAACTGAACGATACAAAATCAGCCCACAGGTCAGGCTTTGGCCGTGGCTAGTTACCCTACCGTCAAATGACGCATTCAACAATCGATGTAGCGTTCAAGTGCGATGCTGTGTAAAAGAATTACAATTTCTTCGGGTAACAAGTTAATCGAAAGTAAATAATTGTGACCTTTTTCATAAATAGTTTTTAGGATATATTTCGGGGAGTGTGCTCAGGAGCTGTTTGATTTGGTTCTTCCCTCACCATTTTTCTACCGCACCGCAAGACACCGGGTGGACTTTCATCCCTATGTCGTCGCTATACCACCAGTACGCACGAAGCGATTCGCCTCTTCATTTTTAGTACGCACGGGTAAGGTTTGGAATTCTCTCCCGAAATCTGTGTTCCCCGCATGTTACGACCTGGGTACCTTTAAAAAAAGAGCGAACAGGCATCTTCTAGGTAAGCGCGCTCCATCTTCGACCACATCGACACTTTCCATCAGGTGAGATTGTGGTCAAGCGTAAACCTATACAGTATAAATAAAATAAATAATTAAAAAAATAAAAAAACCCGACTGCAAAAATGTCAACTAAAATGCAATAACTTAAAAGACTGAAACAAGGCGGACAACGAAAACAAAATTATAATAAACTTAAAACTATGCAATTTTTACTTCATTTTAACAAACAACATTATGAGCTGAAATCTTTAGTTAAATTTTCGCATTCAATTTAAAAATATAGAAGGCGGGACCTATTTTCGCAAATTATAAATTAACATAGAGAAAATTTATAGGTCCCGCCTGCTTTATTTTTAAATTGAATGCGAAAATTTAACTAAAGCTTTCAGCTCATAATGTTGTTTGTTAAAATGAAGTAAAAATTGCATCGTTTTAAGTTTATTATAATTTTGTTTTCGTTGTCCGCCTTGTTTCAGTCTTTTAAGTTATTGCATTTTAGTTGACATTTTTGCAGTCGGGTTTTTTGATTTTTTTAATTATTTATTTTATTTCAGGCTTTTTAGTTGCCACACTTTACGAGCGGTGGAGCGCGTCTTAAAGTACACACAGCGCCATCTAGAGCGAGTAGCGAAAGTACAGATGTTAAATAATTGTTTAATGATTATGTTAAATTATGTTTTCGATTTATGCTATGATATACCAAGTAAAAATGCACAATATAAAGTACGACACACATTTGGTCAATACAAGATTAACGCTATCAAAAACTACAAATATTACCATTTTGAACGTATTGATCGACTGTTTATAATTCCAAATTAATTCGAAACATATGACTTATATATATTTTTGTAATCTCCTTGTAATTCCCTTCATTTTGATACCCCACTCGATAGGTTTGGTTATAAATATTTTGTAAATGACTGACAATTTTAGGCCCAAAATCCGCCATTTTGTTTTTTATTTTCAAAAACCTATCTAAGAACACTTGGGTTAATGAGACGAATCTAACGATACCATTAACGTCAAAATCCATCCAGCCGTTTGGAAGATACGTGGTCATAAAGAAATTTACATACATACATACATACAAGATACGCGCGAAAAACATAACCCTTCTTGCAGTCGGGTAAAAAAGGCATTAAGTCTCAGGGTACTTCTAGCGTTAAGTGTATCAACGGATGTTCCCGCCGATGTGGAGGTAAATTCTAAACAATACGCCTACTTATTTGTCTTGTTAAGCCAGATCGTTGTTCCCGCTTTTCTTTACTCCATATTATTGAGTGGCTACTTATTTACTTACTTATCCCCATGCTCTCGTTTCAGAAAAAGGTTATATACATTACATGTGTTTGTATACGTCACTATAATATAATGGTGCCTAATTAAAAGAGCCGCCTTGTCATCAGACTCCACTAGTGAAGAGTCTTACTTGTCTCATCATTATTTCGTACTAACGGACGTCCGCGGCTCCGCCCGCGTGAATATCGGTTTTTCACGAATCCCACGGGAACTGTGTTTTTTTCCGGGCTAAAAAGTAGCCTATGCTTCAATCAAGGGTTTAATCTATCTTCATTCCAAATTTCAGTCACATCGGTTTGACAGTTGCGGCGTGAAGAAGTAAAAAACATGCACACACACATACACAAACTTTCCTCTCTATCTCTGCGAATTTATGACTGACTGTCTGATCTACAGCCTAGCTTAAACTACTGGTTGGCTAATAAATTGTTTTTTTTTATTAATTTAACCCCAACTGGAGAGAAAAAAGGTATCACATGAGTGAAGCCGCAAGGGCCCACTAGTACCTAATATTATATAGTTCCCTTACATTACGCCATGCCTCGTTTCGAGAACCTATTTATTTTAGGAGGTAAATAATAATTCACGAACGTGCATATTTGTCGGCACATATTTCATCGCACCAACGGCTGTAATATTAAAATCGCCCGCAAAACAATTTATTTTCGTGGGTCCGTACATTTCGCGCTTGCGATCCGTAAATAAAAGGGCCCGATTCTAATTATATTTGCAATAGATTTATTTTGTGCGTCTGTCAATGTCCGTAATTAATTGTGGTTCGGTCGTCGGGTGCGAACGGACGGACCAATTTAATTACGATAAAATATATATATCGATGTTTATTTATTTATTTCCATTCGCTCGGTAGCAATTGTGAATTTTCGTTTCGGAATAGGATTTACTGCAAACACGCCAATTTATAAAGAGCGTTGTCTATTTTTCATCTCACCCGCTCGAAAAAACTGTCTTTAAATTTGGATATGCGGGTGGAAAATGCTATTTTATTCCTACACCCTAGGGTGTTAAGCATTTCGAAATTCACAAACTCTCGTACCTGAAGTTGAAGTTTTCCTACCTATTTAAAAAATACTCAATGAAACGTTCAGAAACTAGAATCGCTTTTTCGCTGCGCTCATGATTCATTCAACCCAATAGTCCTTCGCTACTAAGGATTCTTTAACACTCAGTCAAAAAAATCACTTTCCGCCCTTGCATATAATTAAGTATGCAATAATTAAATGTAATCTTAATAATATGATAAGAGATCCTTTGGCAAACCAGACTAAACGGAATTCATCGACTTTATTTTAGACTATACTAGCAAACCCGGCGAACTCCGTTTCGCCACCAGATGGCTTCCATTTATGTAACATTTTTTTTTTAATTTTTCCTGATTTTTTTTCTGCTATAAACCTTACGGAGCCCGAGACCTTTCCAACGAATGCAAAACCGTGGAAATCGGTTCTTGCGTTCTGGAGTTATAGCGTCAGGAAGGAAAACCCGACTTATTTTTATATTTTTAGACTATATAAGTACCTAACGTGTTTCTGCTGATATTTTCGAAGGACCTTGTCTTATCTCCATTGTAAGGAAAATCTGTGCGAAATTAAAGCTTTTTAGGTCCAAGATTTTAAGCAAGGCTAGGATTGTGTCAAGCCTACTTTATTTAAATACATTTTTTCAAGACCGAATTCTATGGAAGAATCAAAAATTAAAGAATAAGGAGTAACTCTCCGATGGAAAAAATGACTCCCAAAGTGTTCCGTGGAAAGTATTCGGAGTGTGTGAGCAACAAAGAAATCGCTGCGCCGAGGGAGCTCTTCGTTGCTGTTATGATTCCTCCTTCATTAAATTCCAAAATTATTCCCTCTCCGACCTCTGGCTCTGGTACTTTAAAGCCACGCACTCACGAACGCATTTGACGACCTCTCTGGCACAGCTAGAGGTCAGAGGGATTCGAGTCAGAGGTCCCGGATTTATCATCTCGAAGAAACAAGTAAATAATTTAAAAATTAAAAACCACGACTGCCCTGTGGTAAAACGACTTTTTCCAAAAAAATATAGCCTATGTTACTCGGAATGATGTAAGGATTCTAACTATACCCGATATGTCCAAATCTATTCAGCCCTTCAGAAGTTATGGTGGAATAAAGAAACTCACATACATACATACATACATACATACATACCTACATACATACATACCTACATACATACATACATACATACATACATACCTACATACATACATACATACATGCATACATACGTACATACATACACACATACATACATAAACCCTAAAAACATTACACTCCTTTTTTGGGTAGTCGTGTAAAAATACCAAAGGTGGTATCAATTATTCTCATGAAGTAAAACCAAAATATTCTAGGAAAATAGAATAGTGTCTTTTATGAATCATTGGCAAAAAACTTTAGTTTTTCATATTTTGAAAAGACATCACAAAATTCAGAACTAGCCTTTTAACCATTTTCTAGTTAGTTTCGCAGGTTGGATACCAGTGAAATTCCGCTTTACCACAATTTACTCTGTTTCATATATTGTGTCCCCGGCCTATGTTGCAGGAAAATTCGTAAATAACTTTTCAACTTCCTGATATGTGAGGACCCGATGGTAATTCCGTACATAAAAAACAACTAGATGCTTCCCGTTTCTTTATAATTTCCCTCCTTTATGGAACTTTTTATCGTAACGTACATTTATTGACTGAGATCACAGAGTTGGCAATGTATGCCAGACCTCCGTAATTTATTCGATAAAGCTTGCGTTTTGTGATGCCAAAAACTTCGACGTTATATATTTTGTTTGCTTTTATATGCTCCTGCCGTGTTATTCTGCAAAACAGCGACGAGCGTACATCTATGCATCTATGAATTTGTCAGTTGTAATAGAGTACAATTTTGCATGCCATATTCAGGTTGGCAGCTGTCTGGCAGCTATTTCATTTTGTAGAATAGCACAGCTGGTCGACCACTGACTTTTAATAATTATAATGTTATTTTAATACTATTTTATGGAAACATATCACTTGCTTAGTGGTGAAGAAATATGAGATGATAAATATCCATAAACATGGCATTTGGCAATGTAACTTCTACCATGACAAAAAATACAATACATGATAAAAATACATGGTAAAAATACATGATAAAGACATTATAAGTGAGCCGCTGATTACATAAAATTACACATTTAAATTATTTTCACTCCATATCATCCATTTTTTTTTTAATTTTTTATGGGGATAAGCAACATCTTATTGTAAATACTTAAATAAACAAAAATAAAATAATGGTCTCAAAGTTTTCTTCTTGTTCTGAATGAGAGCCTTTCTCAAAAGTGGTAAGTAAAAAGGGATTGAGGTGAAATTGCTGATGACAGTAATGTAGATAGCAAATTCATTAGGTAGGTATTATTAATTTACTCATACATTTTGCATACCCTCAAGGTACATGATTGACGTAGGTCTGGCACACTTCAGTTCACTCTGGGCTCCCACACTATTAGCTATCGCACCGGATATGTTTTCGGAGGCTGGGTACTTTCAGAACTAGGAGTTTGAATGGATTGCTTTAGTTCGGTTAAATAAACTGTAATGGGCAAATGTAAATATTTTTTAGGGGAAAGAGTTTTTTATCTTTAGTATTCTTTTTTCTAACTTATTGACGACCTCCGTGAATGAGTGGTTAGCGTGCCGGTTTTCAAGGCGCCGTCATCTCTGAGGATCCGGGTTCGCTCCCCGGTCGGGGCAATGTAGAAAAATAAGTTTTCTACATTTCCTCGGGTCTGGGTGTTGCGGTACTTTCGTTGTTTCTGATTTCCTTAACACAAGTGCATAAGCTACTTACTAAGGGATCGGAGCAATGTATGTGATGTTGTCCACTATTTATTTATTTATTTTTATCGATAGCCAATGCAATTATTAACCAATCAGTGAAGATTTAAATTCGTTTTTCCGTACAACTTAAATTATACGGAACATCCCGTTTCGGCCATTGCTTTCGCTAACATTGACCACCAAGGTCTTAAGGGTGCCTTTCCACACGTTTTAAGCAATGTGTACCAATGAATATGATTAAAGGATATCAAGCGCATCCATAGCATCGTAGTAAATCACATCTCTGGTAGAAAAACAGCCTAAACCTTAATCGAGGCCTAAATACATCGCAGGCTCCCTTCAACACCTCCTCAACAAACTTACGCAATTACAGTTACGCAATTTACAAGTAAAAAAAGAAATCTCAACTCAACAAAGCAATCTTCCCGCCCCTTCAACTGTTGAACCACGTTTACTTATTAACTTGCGAACAAAGACATCGCGAGCTCGACACGAGTTCAAGTCGTAATTGTGTCGATTCGGAATCACTTGGGCGAAATTTGAAAACTTTTAATGGCATGCCGTGAACGTTGTCACGGAAATCCGTCACATCGACTGTTGAATGGCATGGAATAGCTTGGTACTGCTTGGTAGCCTTGTGTCTATGTTCTCATTTGTTTAGTTTTAATACATTAAAAGTGGGGGATAATTAAAAAACCGGCCAAGTGCGAGTCGGACTCGCGCACCGAGGGTTCCATACCATAAAAGAAGTAAAACATTGAAAGAATCACTTTTGTTTATGAATTAACGAGTATAATTATTATTACATGTAGGTACTTTTGTTGGCAAACCGCAAACGTAACTTTGTTTTTGTCGGATTATTGTTATTATCAAAAAAAAGTATATTAGTCAGCGAGTTGATTTTATTTTTCCTGTAAAATATACGATAACTTCTATTGATCATAATTTTTTCAGATTTTTCGATTGGTAAACTTCGGAGATAAGGGGGGGGAACGGTATTTTTTTCGAGAGTTTGCCCAATAAATCAAAAACTATCAGGTATAAAAATAAATAAAAATTATTTTTAGAATACACAAGTAACGCCCTTTCATATGATACCCCACTCAATATTGTTATCTCATTTTGATATTTTATCGACCCGGTTTTCCCCCCTTTTTAAATAAAAATAAAAACAATTGTCAAATTTTTACGATTGTTATGACGTCGCGTCACTATTACCTATAACTATTCTAAATTTCAAGCCGATAGCTTGAATAGTTACTGAAATAAACGAGTGTGACAGACGGACGGACGGACGGACGGACGGACGGACGGACGGACGGACGGACGGACGGACGGAGAAAGTCTCACTATAAGGGTTCCATTTTTACCATTTTGGTATGGAACCCTAAAAAGTCACACAATCAGTCTCTTTGGTCTCCGATAAAAAATAGTCCGTACAATTAAGAGCCAAGAAGAGTATTTATACGGCACTGCTTATATTTGGCTAGCGTACCTGCGTACCTAATATTTGGCCAAACCTTCCTCGGGTCGAAACGTGCCCAAAAGCAGGCTGTAAAAGGGATTTCAACAGATATATTATACAGTTGCGGAGAGCCACTGGGCTCAGAGCGACGAAAAATCAGGATTGAGAGTCCTAGAGAGGTCCAGCAGTGGACGTCGAAGTTAGCTCAAACGACTTCATAGTGACTTTAATCTATAGGTTAATCTATGAAGATGCGCGCCACTCCTAAACTATTACTTATGTTTCATGCACCAAGGATCCTGAGGATATAATATGGCCATCAGAACATTTGACGCAAACCTTCTAAATACAAAAAATAGTAGCGCCTTCTGTCCACTAATACGCCACAATATGGCGGAAACCGTCTCCATTGAAACGTGCGTCCTGACTATTGACAAGTGTAGTGATCTGTGGCGCGAACTGCGGTCTATAAGAAGTAATGCGGTTGGTGTCAAAAAATAGATGTTTGGCACCGGTAAACTGGTGTCACTTTTTCTGACAGTCCGCCATGTCCAGGGTATAGGTCATTTGTTTCATGCTATTACTATAATAACTTAGGATGGGGAGGGGCGTGTCTTCGTGGATATAACTATCTAACTATATTTTAGATAAATAAGAAAATTGCTCAACTTATTACAAAGAGGGGACGGAGAAATATTCCCCCCTCTCCCCCATACCTGCTTTTGGGTAAAGTCGTAATTAAGCCGAAATTACGAACCGAATGTGTCCTTTTACGACTCTTAATTCCACGTCTTTATGACTTTAACTTTGGATATGCGTGTTGTTAAAAACCCTAATGGCATTAAGTTTGTAATTGACATCAAAAATTAATTAATGGTAAGGTATCTATTAACTAATGCAATACTGTAATGGGTTGACTTTGAGGAAAAGGTTTAATACACTCGGGAAATATACTAGACGTTTTCAGCGACTTCTCTCCCGTGGTTTCATTGAATATCTAGGTTCTTCTGAGCTCTTTCCCGTACAGTGCCACTTTAATACTTGGTACATGCAAATCCCAACAGATCAAATTTGGGCCAATTTAGAAATTTTGATAGTCTGAAGTGGTCCGAAGGTCCTAAAAAAAACTAAAGGGTACACACAGACAGACAGACGGACAATAAAGTGATGTTATAAGAGTTCCGTTTTTTCTTTGAGGTGCGGAACCCTAAAAAACAGGAATCTTGATATGTACTGAAAGGGTTTGGAATATCACCGGCCTCCGTTACTACCCACAACTTGGGTAGGTACCTTCAAATAAAGAGTGCAGGCGTGCCCTTTCTGTTGAATATTGTAGGAGAAACTTTCAATCTCAAACAATTTTCGAAGATTTTCACAGATTTTGCTCGTAGCGCGGGATTTTCGTCAAGCAAAAATTCAGTTTTCTTTCGACTACCCCCCTTCGCGATACCTTCCGAAAAGAAACTTTGTATCAAAAATACTATCTTTTCTATCTATCTAATGTTAATTTCCATGTCAAGGTGAGCGGCGCAGTTTCATGAGAATGTAATTACAGCGCTTAAATTCACAATTAAGATGTTCCCGGCGGCCATTTCACTCAGATCCGAGCTAACACTGAAACCGCTATTACAAAGTGGATTTCGCATTTTTAGGGATCCCTAGATTGTATTCGTTATCCTGAACCTACATCGCATTATTTTATATAACCTATTCGAGTAATGTTTTTTTTGGGTTCCGTACCCAAAGGGTAAAAAACGGGACCATATTACTACGACATTGCTGTCCGTCCGCTCGTCCGTTCGTCCGTTACCAGGCTGTATCTCTAGAACCGTGATAGTTACACACTTCAAATTTACACAGATGATGTTTTCTGTTGCCGCCATAACAACATCTATACTTAAAAAATAAAAGGGGGTTTCCGCTCGATATCACAGAATATTTAATTACATATTTACTTTAAAAATAAATAGTTAAATTAAAATAAAACTTAAGGGGGTCTCCCATACAACAAACGCTATTTTTTGGTCGTCTTTGAATTTGGTTGGCCGGGGTGTTTAGTTTATCTAATACTATTAAGAATGGGTCTTGAATAGAATGGAATAGATACTGTACCAGTTACTTACTTGATCTAACCTGACAGTAAAAGATGATAAGTCCAGCCGAAGATGTTACTTGTATGTTACAAAATACAACAACATTACCGTCTGCATCGTCATTAATCAAAACTAGATGAGATTTCAGTCAAGTACTATAATTATAATTTGTTGTGCGTAAATAATTATGATACGGAATCCTCTTGCGGCATAAATCTCGCACTTGACAGTAATTTTTTTTGCTCTCCTCTTGAGATTAACCTTTACCGCGACTTCCTTACTGTGGAATGGAGATTATCAAATTATAAACATTTTGTTTTTATATCGCAAGAACCTCGTTTATTTTAAAAAGGTGCCTTTTATGTAAAGCCTTCTTTGTTATTGGACAAAGCTCCACCTATTTTTTGTAAAGAAATGTGACTAATGTTATACCCAAAGATGAAGTTTTTTTTTGCATTGCAATCCTAGGGTATTACCACAGGTTTGCATTGCAATCTCTCAGTACAAGGGTTTAGCTTAATCTATTGAACAATTTGTGTGGTTTTTTTTAGTGTGCGCATTTGTGTGTAATCTAGTATTTTTGGTGCTAATTTCCAATATTTTGTTACAAGAAAGGGGATAAACACGTATAGGATTAACTTACTTAGGATTAACTACTTAAATTATTATTGTTACTAACTTAGGTAAGACATAGTGACTGACTTTAAATCAAAATTAAAAAAAACGGTCAAGTGCGAGTCGGACTCGCGCACCGAGGGTTCCATACCATAAAAGAAGTAAAACATTCAAAGAATCACTTTTGTTCATAAATTTACGAGTATAATTTACATGTAGGTACTTTTGTTAGCAAACCGCAAACGTAACTTTGTTTTTGGCGGTTTATTGTTATTATCAAAAAAAGTATAATAGTTAGAGAGTTGATTTTATTTTTCCTGTAAAATATACGTTTATTCCTATTGATCATAATTATTTCAGATTTTTTTATTGGTAAACTTCGGAGATAAGGGGGGGGGGGGAATTGTATTTTTTTCGACAGTTTGCTCAATAACTCAAAAACTATTAGGCATAAAAATAAATAAAAATTGGTTTTAGAATACACAAGCCACGCCCTTTCATATGATACCCCACTCAATATTGTTATCTCATTTTGAAATTTTGACGACCCGGTTTTCCCCCCTTTTTAAATAAAAATAAAATAGATTTTCAATTTTTTATGATTGTAATGGCGCCGCGCCGCAATTACCTACAACTATTCCTTTCAGTTCGATAACTCCGATAGTTACTGAAATAATCGAGTGTGACAGACGGACGGACGGACGGACGGACGGACAGACGGACGGACGGACGGACGGACGGACGGACGGAGAAAGTCTCACCATAAGGGTTCCATTTTTACCATTTTGGGTTGGAACCCTAATTAAAAAGCTTAAGCGTACTTAACTGTGTCTGAGTTTATATTATTCTCAATACAGACGGCACTCCATTTATCCCAGTTTATAATTAAGTAATATTAAAATTGTAGTTAAATACCCCACTGGTTATCAACCACCGATAAGAAAATTAAGGATATAAACTTTTTAAATGCGATTTGTCGAAATTTTTAGGTGGCTCCTGAGGTGACAAAACAAGCATTTTTGACACCGATAAACTGGCGACATATTTTAGGCCGTCTGCCCTGTCCAGGATATTGGTCTATTATATCAACTGATAATACATTACACGTGGATTATGAGCAGCATTGCACTTTACACACAACTTGTGTTAGTATTTTTTTTTTTACGCTATACAAGTTAGTACTTGACTGCGATCTCACCTGATGGTGAGTGATGATGCAGTCGAAGATGTTAGCGTACTAACTTGGAAGGGGTAAGTTATGTCACCCCAACGGTTTCTACACATCATCGTACCGGAACGCTAAATCACTTGGCGGTACGTCTTTGCTGGTAGGGTGGTAACTAGCCACGGCCAAAGCCTCCCACCAGACCAGACCTAAGCCAAATTAGAAATTATAAAATTCCAAAGTGGCCCGTGGCAGGAATCGAACCCGCGACCTCCCACTCGAATCCGAGCGTGCGTCCCCTGCGCCACGGAGGTCGTCAAAAGTTGTGTGTGAAGTTTAAACTGGCGTGAACTTCCTCGAGAGCCCTCACAGCCAGCGTGTCGTTAGCAGGCGCCGCGGGGCATGTCTGATGACGTGGTACAGACTACAGACTCTACAGACACAGATCTGTGACATCTTGACAACCTGTCATAGATGACAAGCTGTAGTACATAGCAGGAGGACCCGTGTTCGAAACTCAGCACAGAATAATCATCATCATCAACGGCACTACAGTCCTTTGTGGGCAAGTAGGGTTTGTACTGGTTTTTGTACGAACATGTCGACTCGCTTCGAAACTACCGTCGAAAGCTTAGTTCGCAATGTGTCCGTTTGGGGTGCTGGCTGTAGATATATGAAGGAATCCGTTCCGTTTATTCGAAGCGTATTGACTTGAAATTTGTACAAAAACCTGAAAAACTATACTGACCTTAGAAGTTTTCTAGCCTTATATAGCTTTTTTCACATCATCCACCTATGGAAGCTTTGGCCGACTAACCTTTCTACGTCCGTCTGGATGTGAGGTTAGTTTTTTATGGAATGGTG
This sequence comes from Coenonympha glycerion, assembly GCA_963855885.1. Classification (NCBI taxonomy): domain Eukaryota; kingdom Metazoa; phylum Arthropoda; class Insecta; order Lepidoptera; family Nymphalidae; genus Coenonympha; species Coenonympha glycerion. The sequence continues at coordinate 709,496 of OY979646.1, forward strand.
GCTTTTAAATCTTTTCATCATCCATGCGCTGCACATATCTTTATCGTAATCGTTCACAAATTCTGTCTGCTGATTGGGTCCATAATTTGTGACAGAATTTACTAACGATTACGATATCGATGAAAACGTTGTTCTTACGCAATCAGACCCCTGTTTAGGGTTTTCTTGGACAGAGGAATGACGAAGCGAGCAAGATCTGACGTAAAGCGACGTGGCTTAAGTGGGATGCATTGTATCCCAGATTTTTAATAAATTAAGTCCAACACCGATCGCGGAGCTTCAAAGGCCTATGTCACAAGTGGTCAGATCTCAAGATTGAGGACCCTCGGCACTATACATGCCGTCCAGGACTACTGTCTTCTAGGGATGTTATGGATATATAATTTCGGATCCGGATATGGATATGGATATTGGTAAAAAATAATATCAGTTTCGGTTACGGTTATGGATATTAAATTATTTCGGATTATCTTATAGTTTCGGTTACGGATATTAATTTTTTAAGGAACTGTAAAATGAAATACAAATAAGATTATATTCGACTTTAATTGTACCTTGTAGGTTTTCGCAATCTGTCATACAATTAATTCTTTCTTACAGCTACTCATTTTAAAGTGTTATATACACTATTAAACACGGATCCGGAAATGGATATAGATATTGGTAAAAAATAATATCGGTTTCGGTTACGGTTATGGCTATTAAATTATTTCGGATATCCGATAGTTTCGGTTACGGATATGGATATCCATAACAATACTACTGTCTTCTGTATGTGGCCCAACCAACAGCCATGCAAAGGCTTCTTGAGATGTTGGTCAAAGCTTTTCGTTACAAAGCCATTATGAATTATTATAAATTGTTGGCTAAGAGGAAATTCTCGTAACATAACATGAACGCTTCGTTGTTTTTATTAAGATAATATCCTTAAAAGCCAGCTCGTGACAAAAGCTCCACTAAATTTGTGAATATAGGCCTACCCTCGCTGGCGATTCGTTTCCGTTACACATTTACGTCACGGCGCGACATACTATAGAGTTGTCTGCTATTAGTTTAATCACCTTTAAGTAAAACCCTGCTACCTTTGTTATTTTTGGGCTTATGTACATTTGTGCCAACTTATCGAACACGTATCACTTATAAACGAAGAAAGGAAGATATTATAAAGAAAACTGCATGCATGAGAATTATCTAATTTCGTAGGCAGATGTAGGAATATTTCTAATGCTAAAATCAATCATCATCATCATCAATCAATCATCAATACATATAATAAATCTGTAGAGGTCGAATTTCTGTACAAATAAAAAAAATGCTAAAAACGGAGTCAGGGGGATGTAAGAAGTGAAATAGAACTAATTTAATTTTTTTTCAATTTTTTTGTTTCTCTGTTTGTCTGTTTGTCTGTCTGTTTGTACGGGCTAATCTTTGGAACGGCTGGACCGATTCCAATGAAATTTTGTGTGGTGGTAGCTTATGTCCCTGGTCAACATATAGGATACTTTTCATCCCGGTAAAATAAAGAGTTCCCGTGGGATAGTTAAAAAACTGCAATTAATTTAACAGCTTTGTAAACAACAACTAATGAACTTAATTTAGTAATTTAGTAATTAGTAATTAGTAATTAGTAATTATTAATTAGTAATTAGTAATATAAATAAATCTGTAGAGGTCGAATTTCTGTACAAATAAAAAAAATGCTAAAAACGGAGTCAGGGGGATGTAAGAAGTGACATAGAACTAATTTAAATTTTTTTCAATTTTTTTGTTTCTCTGTTTGTCTGTTTGTCTGTCTGTTTGTACGGGCTAATCTTTGGAACGGCTGGACCGATTCCAATGAAATTTTGTGTGGTGGTAGCTTATGTCCCTGGTCAACATATAGAATACTTTTCATCCCGGTAAAATAAAGAGTTCCCGTGGGATAGTTAAAAACTGCAATTAATTTAACAGCTTTGTAAACAACAACTAATGAACTTAATTTACTAAAATTTGTTATGCTGATACCTTATGTTGCCTCTTTAACAAAATATATATATATAGTAAAACTTATTAATCCAATCGAGTTCCCGCGGGAAAGAAAACATTACAAAAACAGTTAGCAGGCGTCTTTCAAGTAACGGATTTAAATGAAATTTTATGATCGTACTTTATATGCCCGGTCAACATTTTAGATAATTTTCATCCAGAAAAATTCGAGTGCTCCCGTGGGATAGTGAAAAAAACCTATAGCTACTTATCTACGTAGCACAATCAAAACGGGGTCGAAATATCGACAGTTTAAATCGTCCTTTTGATCGTGCAACTAGGTATAACTGTACAAGATAACCCGTACGTAGCAAGAACGGGTTGCTACGTACACAGCAGCGCATCAGAATGCTTAATTACAATATCTGGGCGTTGGTATCATCTCAGAATAAGATAAGTTTGGTTAGTATAGATATTACAGTCCACGATGACACGCCCCACTCTGTCTTACTCCATGCGAATTGAGTAACATAAGCGATTTCGATAGAGTGTATAAGTAGAGGAAGACCAAAGAAGATATAGGTAAATTGTGTGAAAGAAGATAGCACGTTGACAGGAGAGATTGGAAAAAGACTCCTTTACGGGTCCATCGGACCCAGGGACCACTCATTTATCTTGGGAAAAATTAAGAAATTCCACGGGAAACATTTTTGTAAAAAAACGAACTGCACGCGGGCGGAGCCGCGGGCAACAGCTAGTACTTATATAAAAGGTGAAGACGGTATTTGTAGCAGAGTGATCAAAGAGCAGCCCCACAATAGCATAAAATTTTTATCAACAATTAAATCACTGCATCTTTTATTCTTTTCTAGAAACCATGTTTTCATTCATTTTGATTGGTCGAAACTCATGTTTTGACATTGGTACGATTCATAAATTTTTACGCGATAGGGAGTCATCATGTTGTCAGGCATTAGATGTTGATATGAAAAAATATGTTTGCGAAATCGCGAATATAATTTGGAAGATATTGGAGTATTTTTAACTTCTATTAGGTTTGACGATGCTAGTGACATCCGCGAACCATCTAGATTCTATAATAGAAAGCCGTTGTCATTGACGGAAACGTCATAGAGGACGTTATTTTTGTCGTGACGTGCGTTAGCATGGTAGGGCAATGGAAACGCGCCTCACCCGGGATCATAACATTATTTGCAAGTAAAGTACGCCCGTATTTACGCTCGCTGAAATAATTCGCCGTAACGATTCCGCGCCCGCCATTATTCTTTATACTCATACATCATAACAATGTTTGCCCGCGACTCCTTAAAACATCGCTCCCTTATGACAAATAATAAGGAATGTTTTTTTTTTGATTTTTGATGGGGTTCCACACTGAAATATCTTCACCAACATGTTTGAGATAAAAAAATACAGAGTTTGATTGGATAGAGACCTTGAGTTACAGATAACAGAATGTTATGAAAATAAAATGTATTTCAGAAGTTGTCAGGTTTCTTTTGTGTAATCCTATACCTTTCAACGAGCAATTCTTGTATATATATATAATCTGGACCTCGGAAACGGCTCGAACGATTTTCATGAAATTTAGTATATAAGGGGTTTTGGGGGCGATAAATCGATCTAGCTAGGATTCATTTGTAGAAAATGTCAATTTACGAAAAAAAATATAAAAATATTACTACTGCTGCCATCTATTGACAAGTAGTTATACTACTTAAGGAAAATGTATTGAGGAAACTTGTATATTATCTGATAGATAGATATATTTATTATTATTAGCGATAGCAATCCTAGAATGAGCATCGATTCTATGTGAGAGGGGCAAAATAAAAACACGGTAATGTAAAATACAACAATATTATCTGACGTAGAAAAAATGTCGAATTTTCGTATTTCGATAAAAATGTTCGATCGGATTTCGATAGGAATTGAATATTTCTGTATGTCGATACGGCGATATAACCCCCTTTATATCTGTTGTTTAAGTGGCCGCATAGACTAACGCTCTTTTATTTTGCACCGTACTTCCATGCTAGCGCGTATCCAAATCCGCATTTGAATATATTATAGATAGTCGTAAATGCGTGGAACGAGGTATGAACTGAAGCGATTTATTATAAATTTTTTTTGCTCAGTAATTAAAAGGTAGTTCTTGGCTAGAACGTTAATTTGCAAGTGACAATGCCGCCGGAATTTTATTTGCAGATGATTCTAGCTTACTAGATAAAGATTCCTTTCAGATTCCACACACACTGTGTGTGGAATCTGAAACGCCTAGTAATGGCGATACTTCTTCTTCCTGCCCTTTTCCCACATTATGTGGGGTCGGCACAACATGTCTTCTTCTTCCATTCGCTCCTGTCAGCCGTCAACTCACAATCCACTCCTTTCAGACGCATATCTTCTTTCACGCAATCCATCCACCTCTTTTTCGGTCTTCCTTTACTTTTTCGCCCCTGCACAAGCATATTCATCGTTCTTTTAGTAACATGATTTTCATCCCTCCGCATAACATGCCCATACCACGCTAACCTTTTACTCCTCATTTTTTCTGTTACGGGCGCAACTTTTAAACTTCCCCTTATGTACTCGTTCCTTATCCTATCCATTCTCGTCACCCCACACATCCATCTCAACATTCGCATTTCGGTCGCATGCACTCTTCTTTCATCTGTCCTTTTTACCGCCCAACACTCTGATCCATACAACACGACAGGTCTGACGACCGTCTTATAGATTTTTCCCTTAAGCTTAAGGGGCATTCCTGGATCACATATAACACCTGAGACCTGTCGCCATTTCATCCATCCTGCATTCATTCTATTGTTTATATCTCGGTCAATATTGCCATCGCGTTGGAAGAGCGAACCGAGGTACCGAAAGTCGGAACAGACAGGCAGGGGTTCACCATCTAATGCAATTTTGGAGAAGTTGGCGGTACCACCAAAATCACAAAAGAGATGTTCAGTTTTTGTTTGGCTGATCCTTAGGCCAGCGCTCTCTAATTTCTCCTGCCATTTTCTTAGTCTGCTCTGGACCTCGGACGCCTCTTCTCCAACAAGCACAATGTCATCGGCAAACAGCATACACCAAGGTGCCTGCTCCTGGATGTCAGCTGTCAATGCATCCATTACAAGCAGAAATAAATAGGGGCTTAAAGCTGACCCCTGGTGTAAGCCTACTTTGACATTAAACTTGTCCGTTACGCCAGCTTCTGATCGGACGCTCGTACTCGCTTCTACATACATAGCTTTCACAAGATTCACATACTTTTCAGGCACTCTCTTCCTTCTCATAGCCCACCACAAAACCTCTCGGGGAACTCTGTCATATGCCTTCTCTAAATCAATAAATACTAAGTGCAGGTTTTTATGAGCGCTTCGGTATTTCTCGCACAGTTGACGAAGTGCGAATATTGCATCTGTTGTTCCGCGACCTGGCATAAACCCAAACTGGTTTTGTGTAACCTCACTCTCTTCTCTAATTCTTCTTTCAATTACTTTCTCCCAAATCTTCATACTATGAGACATGAGCTTTATTCCTCGATAGTTGTTACATTCTTGAATATCACCTTTGTTTTTATAAATGGGCACCAGAAAACTGTTGCACCATTCTTCAGGGATTCTCTCTTCTTCTAACAACTTATTGAAGAATAAAGTCAGCCATCTCCATCCATCTGCTTTAAGTGACTTCCATACTTCCGCTGGTATTCTATCTGGACCTGTTGCTTTTCTGTTTTTCATACTCTGTACTGCCATTTTCACCTCATCCATACTTATCTCTTTTACTGCATTTGTGTTATTTTGTAAATTTCTTAACTTTCCACTCCACACATTTTCTTCATTCATTAATTTTTGGAAATATTCTTTCCAGCGTCCTTTAATTTCTTCTTCATTTGTCAAAACATTTCCTTGATCTTTCACACATTTAATATGGACAATATCCCTTGCATTCTTTTCTCTTAATTTTGCTAGACGGTATAAATCTTTTTGACCTTGAGGGCTGTCGGTAGTATGTCTGTTAATTTCTAAATTATGAAATCTACAAACTATATACTGTCAGGTAGCAAACCCACGGTCTCCTAGAAGTACCATAAAATCACAGCACGTATACAACAAAACCTTATATTTGTCAAGCCATTTATATTAACATAATTTATATTTTGGAATAAAATAGCTCATTGCATTTTGCCGCACCAAAGATCCAGCAAAAGTAGTCGCTGTTTCCGTTTTCAGTGCTCCTTTCAGCAAAAGCAAAAGTTCCATTTTTAAATTACAGGTCAACTATGAGGTTAGTTTATACGACCACAAAACCACGACAAATATGGATTTTTATACAACTTTTGGCTGGTACAGTAACTTCAATTTATCTCCAAGAATTTGTCAAAATAATACTCAAATTTCCATGCAAAAAATTACTTAACTCTCTTAAGAGCTGGGTTCTTTTTGATATCCTTCCAGGTAAAATTAAGTCTCGTCCAATTGCGTGGACGCATTCATATAAGATTTAACTTATTGAATTAAATGGGACAGTAAAAAAGACTGGATAAATGCTAAATTTATCTGCTTATGCAGGGATACTTTAAATTATCCGATTACGAAGAAAAATCGCTCAGCACAATGCCTTGGGCCGCATCAAAGGTCCAGCGAGAATGGTCTGTGTCGCCGTTTGCAGCGCCCGTTTGAATGGGAATGACTTTATTCAGATAACAGCCGCGATTCCATCGCTCCGCGTTTGTTGACACCATTCGGGGGATTTTTAGAAGTAATTAAATACACGGACTTAATCCGGGCGTCCGGCCGTCCCGGGTATATCGGCCATTGTCGATCGCCCGACGCGTTTGACTTAAACGGGATTTACGTCTAATTTGAATTTTAACTCGGAATTAATTTGAAAATTGTTTCCATTTGCCAGCACCTTTTCGTAAACATTTGCGTAGATTTGATATGTATACCTGTTTATTGTTTTTTATCTCTAATTTCGCTATTGTTAATATTATTAGTATTTCAACGTTGTCTTAAGACAGTAAAATCTTAAGAATATATTATTTACTTCCGTATGAAACAGTAACAGCATGTAACAGTTTGTATTTCATTATTATTATCAGTTTTTCCTGCAAAAATTCTTTTAAATGCCAATAGATGGCGCTAGGGGTATGTAATGCAATGCATCTTAAGCTTTTTGTCTTTAATATTTTGATTGAAATAAGGCATGAAATCGACAGTCGGTGTACCTATCATGTGTTGTGTTGTATACATTTTACGTTTGAATGTAAAATGAATTAGAAATTCTATTATAAGTTTAGTTTGGACTGTTATTCCTAGATGTCGCTAGTAGTGTAGATTAAAGAATGACAATTTGTTTAAGTTTATCTCCAAGCTCCTACTCGCAAAATTCAAACACTGTTTATTCGCAATTTGTAAGCTAATAAGACAAAGTAGTACCAGTTAAATTGCGGAACGGCAATATAGATATTATTTCAATCCACGATGAAGCGTCCCTCTCTGTCAAACTCTATACGAATCGAATGCATTCTAATAGTCTGGGATCCCGCTATACAACGACCTTCACCGAGCTGCTTATTGGATGAAAACTATTTTATATCCAATTTAATATGTCAATAGGTAAATATATCGCAAGTGGGTTGCCTAAAAAATTTCAGTCCAGAGTAAGATTAATTAAGAATTAAAAAAAAAAACATTGTAACATGGACTCCTATTTGTTACAGTTTAGTTGACATCGTAGTTCAAATTAGATTGGATGTTATAAATAGTGCTTTTTGCCAGAAATACTTTCCTGGCTGAGGAAAGTATTTCTGTTCTATATTTTTTGGCAAAAGAAAGTTAACGGATAATAAAATCGTAGGTTTTATGCACAATTATGCACAATTGCAATTTGCGACCTGAATCGCTCATCCAATCTAATTTGAACTAAGATGTCAACGGAACTCTAACAAATAGTAGTTCATGTTACAATGGTTTTTTTTAAATTCTTAATTAATCATATCCTGGACTGAAATTTTTTAGGCAACCCACTTGCGATATATTTATTGACATATTTAATTGGATATAAAGTAGTTTTCATCCAATAAGCAGCTCGGTGAAGGTCGTTGTATAGCGGGATCCTAGACCATAAGCGATTTAACAAAGTTAGGCGCGTCTTCTTGGATTGAAATATCTATACCTATTATTGCTTAAAAGCGACAATATTAAGATATTAGTTCCATTGTTGAGTTCGACGTGAGTAACTCACGATTTGAATCGTACCAAGAAATTGTAATAAGTAAGTACTCTGGGTCCACCGGCCGATAATTTACCAATATAATATGTATTAAAAGTATTGGAACATAAACTTTGATAAAAAATTAATTAGGGTACTCGTCATCGGCTATTAAAGCGGCAGCTGATCACAAATGTGTTTGACCGGGAATCGAACGGCGGCCTCGACGACAGCTGCCGCGTATTACGTTACTGATAAAAATACCTACTTCGTTTGGTGTTTTTTTTACGCTATACAAGTTAGTACTTGACTGCGATCTCACCTGATGGTAATTGATGATGCAGCCGAAGATGTTAGCGTACTAACTTAGAAGGGGTAAGTTATGTCACCCCAACGGTTTCTACACAGCATCGTACCGGAACGCTAAATCGCTTGGCGGTACGTCTTTGCTGGTAGGGTGGTAACTAGCCACGGCCAAAGCCTCCCACCAGACCAGACTTGAGCCAATTTAGAAATTATAAAATTCCAAAGTGGCCCGTGGCGGGAATCGAACCCGTGACCTCCCACTCGAATCCGAGCGTGCGTCTCCTGCGCCACGGAGGAGTTAAGTTAAAACAAGATATTTGCTTAGTTTCCTTATTCACTCAAGGTACAATAGCTGGCCTGACAGAGGTGTTTCGTCCCTAGCAGCCTAAATTCAATTTTAATATTAATTAATTAATATTAATTTTTCGCAAATATTTTACATAATATTTATGCATCTATACATTTTTCATAGAAACTTTGTTCTAAAATTCCTACTTACGTCATATTGGTTTCCGAAAGATAATTTTTTGCAGTTTCCCAGATGTCGAGCTATCGGGAACAAATGTGAAGTAAATGAGTATTGTTGAGCGGAGTTTTTATTAAAAACATGTAGATGCATAAATGCTGTGTCCGCAAAACTCTTTGCCATAAACCTACGATGTATAATTAGCCCACTATTAGCGAAAAACTAAATAAAATTTTAATTTTGGCCCGGATAGTATCCATCTCCCTTAATATTACTTATATCCTTTCCGTTTACCTATAGTCATGCAGGTTAGTCATAGCCCACAACTCACAAAAATTAATGATTTTATTTCATATAGGCCTTACAGGCTCTTACAGGAAATCTAAACTCCACTTTAAGAAAGATTAAGGTTTCCATGAAGGAGAACGGGCAAGAAACTCGACCCAAGCTTTTTTAAAGTCCCTTATTTAATAGGGTACAAGTTATATTGGACCCTATTATAAAAGACTCCACAGTCTATCCATTTGTCTGTCTGTCTGTCTGACCGTCCGTCTCACAGATGATTATATTCCTCGTTGGAATGGTGCCAACAATAATGCCTGCATAACCGCATTAAACAGCTAGGCTGATTCGTTACGCAAAAAATAAACGCCAGCCCTACTGTTCAGCGGGAAAATGTTTGGAAGGAATTTTTTTATAAATTCCTTGTTTGTTTTTTCTGTAGTTCTGAAAGACCAAGCGAAACTCGTCAAATATTTGCCACCAGTTTTGGTACAAATATTTGACCAACATTACAATTCGCAAGGTCGTCCATCAGCTGTTCCGATCAGCTGTTTCATAGACATGTACTCTAGCATACCACTTATTGAACGATACTAAACTTTATTACTACTCAAATAAGTGCGAAATTCGATAACTTTATGAACCTTTGGGTTATTATCAAAAGTGTTTCACTAAAGCAAGTTACAAAGGATATTCAACGTAATACGAAGGTATTAAGGTTGTGTTTTCGGTGACTTTGAGTATGGTTATAGGGTAGTTCATAATAACCGTTACTAGTTAAGCCACAGGCGGCTCATTCACAAAAATTCCATTTTTGAAAGCAATCAGCTGACGGCCGGTTCGACGCGTAGTATGCGCAGGCGCGTGGTATAGCGAAATGTGGGTAGGTTGGGGTGAGATGAAATCACAAATATTATAATAGTTTTCATTTTAAAGATTTTGTACAATTTAATCAGTGATGACATACGGATCCAAGACATGGTCATATACTATGGGCCTCACAAGAAGGCTCTGAGTCACTCAGCGGGCGATAGAGAGAGTTATGCTCGGAGTATCTCTACGTGACCAAATCAGAAATGAGGAGATCCGTAGACGAACTAAAGTTACCAACATAGCTCAACGTATCGCGAAGCTGAAGCGGCATATAGCTCGTATAACCGACGGAGATTGTGGACCCAAAATGCTGGAATGGCGACTCCGCACAGGAAAGCGCAGTTTTTGCAGACCTTCGACCAGATGGACTGACGACATTAAGAGGGTTGCGGGAAGTCGCTAGATACAAGTAGCACAGAACCAGTTGTAAATGAGGAGGAGGCCTTTGTCCAGCAGTGAATGTCCGTCAGCTGAAACAAAGGAACGAACGAGTCAGAGGTCCTGGGTTCGAATCGGCTTATTTACTTTCTATTGTTTGGCAAAAAATTCTTCTCTAATAGTTTCGGGATACCCTAAGAAGTCAGAACATTTATCAATTATGACTGTCTCTTTAAGGTAGGTTGTTTGTGGTGAGTATAATTCACTGCAGATCACGAGGTCCTAGATTAGATCCAGGTTAGGTCCATTAATAGAATTGGAGGTTTTGAAGAAATTCTTTTTACCAGGGTGAAGGTTGAAATTTACCCGTGATATACCTCTGTGCCTCAGAGACACGTTAAACCGTTCTGCTTCTGAACTCTCCAGGTGTATTAGGAACAAAATTTTATTTCTGTATAACGAATTTTAATTTCTGGAATAAAAAAACCTAAGGGTCGTGGACATTCGGTAGAAACAAATTTTGAAATAACATCTTGAATTAACACCAAAGCAAAACTCCATTTCTATATATTTTCAAATGTGATTTCAGTCAGCTTTAGCTAGCTCGCGCTAACGAGTTCAATACTAAACCTCTATACGTGATTGTATACGTGCCAATTCTCTTAACTAGTGTAAGAATTTTTTATTCCAGATTTTCGTAGATTTATTTCATGGCAAGATTTTCGTCACACAAAAAAGACATTTTTTTAGCCTAGCCCTATCTTATTATATATATAAATCTCGTGTCACAATGTTTGTTAATAGGATAGTTTAAATCTCAATTTATCTATTTTTTATTACCCCTAAGGGCAAAACAACGTTTGCCAGGTCAGCTAGTAGACATATAAGTCTATATATGACATATAATCAATGATATAGTTATATAATATATAAAAAGGAGCAGATATGTGACAAGCGCGCGCGTTGTTAAGACTCAAAAATCCTACAATTGTAAGTTTCGTACCTAGTTAGTCTGCGTCGAGCGCAAGCATTATTGTTGTCTCTTTCGTTTGCGTGCTGTTTCGTATCTTTTGTTCTATTTATTAGTGAGTGGCAGTTCGGCACAGATTTAAAACGCAATTTACTATGAACGTAACGTATCTTGGTGATCTATGATAATATAATGCCTATAGCCTCCTGCGCAATACCCTCCGAAAAGAAACTTTATCTCAAAATATCCATCGTGGAATAATTGGAATTGGTAAAAAACCGAATTTCACACGGACGTTACTGCGGCCAAATCTAGAACTATTTAATGTGTCCCTGTTCGCCCCAGCCTCCCCCCACTCCACTTGTCACCGCACCTGGGGCAGGTGTGCGGCCGTCAGTCAGCTGGTGATCCGGTCGAGGTAATCTCCTCTTTGCTAATTTTAATGTGTTTCGTTTGGGCCAGCAGCTACACGATTTTATTACTTAAACCCATTGATTTATAAACTAAGGATTTGGGGTCAGCGCTAAAAAGTGTCCGAACCGAATAATAATAATAAATAATAAATACACTTTATTTGCACCACACAAGAAATTGTACAAAACAGAAATACATAATAAACTAATTTAGGCACAAAAGGCGGCCTTATCGCTTAGCAGCGATCTCTGCCAGGCAACCTTGAGAAAAGAAAAACAAAGGAACTAGATTTTGCAGGTGGTGAAGATTTATAAACTATATACATACAAATAACTACAAACTAATACATAAACTAGGTTAAACAAATAAACAAAGATATTCAATACATAATCATCAAACTATAAACTAATATATACACTATAATAATATAATGTCCACTAATAAGGACAAGATAATATGAATACAAAACGCGAAAAGACATACAATCGCCCTTCAGTTTCGTGTTTGAAAATTAGGCTGTATAGTAATGGTTTAAGACATAAATTACAATGTTTAATTTAAGTTTGTTTATAAAAATACTCATGTACCCTCGTTTATATAGGTTTTCTCGGGGCACTTTTTTCGTGAATTTTGTATTACAACCGTCGTCCATAGATTTATAAGCCTATGCTTAAACCTTATTAATGGACACCTCTTTCGCGACAGATGTTTTTTTTAATCAACGTTTAGTGGAAAATTAACGTTCCATAGCCGAGATGGTATTTGGTTCGTTTCTAATTCTCTGGTACACAGTTCTAATCTCGGTCCCTATACTTTTGGGACTAAAATTATTTTTGAATATGAGTCTTGGACTTTTCAGGATTGAAAAGTAGTATATGTGTTAATCCAGAATACAATCTATCTTCATTCCAAATTTCAGCCAATTTGGTGCAGTACTTGTCGCGTTAAGGAATATTTCTCCAGACAAATTTTGGACCCCTGTTTCCACTCCTTTGGGGGAGAGTTTTGAAAAATCGTTTCTTAGTGCATTCTAGACCTCATAGAGAAAATTCCAATGTTACAAATTAGGAGTCATTAGACACAGTGGTTTGGACGTTGATATGTCAGCCATATAGTCAGTTTGTTCTTTTATAATATAATTATTTGATTATTCAAAGCGTATCGCGCAAATAACATAACCACTAACATAACCATAGATAACATAACAGTAAAGATACAATCTAAAGCATTCGCCTTCGGCTCAGACCACGACCGCTTAGCTCCTAAGCGCTGCAATACAATCTACATTTTAACTTTTTCCCAACACTGCATACGAAATTAAACATTTCCGGTGTCCTCGCCAAAAACAATCAGATCAAAGTGTCTCTGATAAAAACGAAAACGACCAAGAGCGACACCCTCTAGTGTAATGACTGTTCCGTACATGGGTTTCTTTTATATCGGTCATTTGAATGCAACAATTAAGGAGCACACCACAGGTGTGCCCGCGAAATTCAAATTTTTGTGGTTTTTCGCGATTTTTAAGCTGATAAGACGTAATAGGCTTATAGCAGTCAAATTGCGATAATCCCAAGATCATCTTCAAGTATTTATATATAAAATCTCTGCTTGAAAGTGTCAAGTTAAAGAAATTAATCCGAGATTTGCGAGTTGCTCACTTAAAACTCTTTACTTGGACTAATTTCCCAGGATAGACATTTTTATGCAAAAATTTTGATATAAACATGTAAAGAAGTAACTGCCATTCTCGCAAAATGACTGCCATAAACGTATTATGTGTAATTAGCGTACAAATTGCAAAAAACCACGAGAATTTTGAATTTCGCGGGCAGACCTGTTGAATTCGCCTTAAATTTGAATGCCTATAAAGACTAGTATCTAGAGTAACTATAGACTTAAAATTATTTTCTTTTCATTATTTTAAGCTAATGAGAGTTCTGTATTTTTAAGTTGTTTCTGCGAAAACTTCTTTCTTTAGTTTATTACTGATTATAATTGAAGTACGTTCTAATTAATTAAATAAATTAATAATCTTAAAAAATGAGGAGCTTGGGCTCCTCCAATTCTCCCTCCAGTGTCAAGTTAGAAAGTACTTGATTGCAATCTCACTTGATGGTAAGTGATGATGCACCGGAAGATATTATCGTACCAATTAAGAAGGGGTTAATAAGCCCACTCCTAATGGTTCTACACAGCAAAACGGCGGAACGCTAAGTCGTTTGGCGGTAGGTCTTTGCTGGTAAGACCGGAAATCGAACCCGTGACCTTTCAATCGAATCTAAGCGCGCGTCACTGCATCAAGGAGGTCGTCAAAAGAAATTCTAAACATTTAACCCTTATTTTTGTACAATATTAAGTTTCTAAATATAGGTTCTTTTTAGTTCTCAAGAGTAAACTTTCAGGTCATATCATTTGACAGGCGCAGACAGCTGTGAGCTATTGAGTATTCAGCTGATGGGAGCGGAAAACACGCTGCTAAAACGAATAAGACTGCCAATGTTACGTCATTGTCCCCACGTGCGGACAGGAAAGTACCTATTTAAAATGCTAGTAAAAATGCCACGAGGATGGCAGATGCCACACATGACAGGCTGAACATTAGGGGATATTATTTGAATAGTCTGTGGCGACATAAAGAAAGTCGCGGGGAGTCGCTGGCGCTGGAAAGATCGTGGTGTTTGACGGTCATTTCAGGAGGTCTATGTCCAGCAGTGGACGTCCATCGATTGAAACGACGACGACGACAAGTCTGTGGCACCTTTAGAAGTTATTATTGCTCGGTTCTGCTCCGGTTTCCTTAGTACTTAATGCTGTAGGCACATTGTGAGGGTCATCGACCTCCAAATTGCATGACCTTTATAAAGTCTATGAATAAATTAATTACGACTCAATCGCCTGCTGTCGAGTAGTAATTAGCTTTGCTAAGTACATATTCAAAAGTTTAAACGAATATTTTTGGACTAATTAATGTTAAATTCTTATAAATCGCTTCAAATCGAAGTTGAATTCAAACATCTCGAAATCTTTAGAAAAATACATAGTCAACATTTCTTAATGATACTCCATTGTCGGAGCGAAGGGTATGTATAGATGTTAAGATCGAAACAGATCTTCTTTAGACCTCCGGTAATACCTACGACTTACGAGGTTACGAAATTAACTTATGTATTTCCTGGATTTATACATAAGCTGTCACTTTATAATACCTACCGGAAAATCCATGGTTCCTGCGGGATAAGTCAAAAAACGACGTCAGTGTCATGGAACACTCTGTAGTAACAAAGTTTGAAATAACACCTCAAACAAAACTCTATTTAACACTTTCGTGTGATTTCACCCATCGCTCGATAGATGGAGCTGTCTTCCGTTAGCTCGCGCTAACGAGTTCGCATACCATGTACGTGATTGCATGTGATATATTATGGGTTAAAATGTGACTTCTTATCGAGAATAAATAAGGTTACGGTTATACATAAACAGCAATAATTTCAATGTGTATACTGTGTATGTTTCATAACCAAATATATTAATAAAAGTTAGGAAAGCTACTACACAAATTATTGGTAACAAACATGATTTGTAATTAAACCGTCCTGTGTGGTTTACTGTGTTTGTTTAAAAAGTAACAAAATTGTGTGGTTGCTTATTAATGATTGTATCATCATTTTTCAAGTGTGAATATAGGTGGTTGCTATACGCAAGTGATCATCCTTCTATTTCACTAATTATTTATATTTATACTGTGGTTATATTTAACAAATAATATTTATAATTATGTTACTGGTTGCAAATAATTATATGATGTATTTCATCGTAATTACCTTTATAAAAGTTAAGAAAGTCAAGATACTGATTGTCTGTACAATCACATTATTAATTAATTAAAATATTATTAATTTAATACTTTAATACATGAAGAATAACATTATTACATTAATGACAAACATAGCTGTTATAATATTAATGACAAACGGAACTTAATTTGCATTACGTTTATTGAAGTTGGGGAAGTCATTATACCAAGTGTGTATAACCATTATCATTCTGCTTCCATGGGTTTGTGTATTTCTGTTCTTTGAGTAATCTAATGTTTAATTGCAAAAAATAACATTAATAATCATATGATCATTTTATATAACTATCATTCTCTGTTATTAAATGAGAATGTTGACAATTTGATTTGTATTGGTAGGAAGTCATCATACCAATTGTTTGTAAACACTATCATTCTACTTCTATAGGTTTGTGTGTTTCTGTTCTTTAAGTAATTCAATATTTAACTACAAAAAAAATAACATTTTAAAACAATATAATCATATGATTATTTGATAATACTGTTATTCTCTGTAAATTAATTAGGATATTGACAATTTGACTAGTGACGGTAGTTAAATAAAGAGAGGGATCTCCCACTTGTTGACTCGATAGTATAAAAGCCTCGAATATGGCAGTCTGGGGATTATTCTATTTCTGACCGTAGTACCGGACAGAGCTGTTGGGGCACTGCAAAAGCTAAGTATTTCTTATAACCTATAATTGTTATCTATCTATTTATTTGTTAACTATATTTTGTAGTTGTCATTCTGAATTAATTAATCCAGTTAATGTGGCTTACATATTGCTGAGTATTTTTTTCAATTGTGGCGTTACGTGTGGCAATAATTGCTCAGTAAAAAAAAAAAAAAATCAGCAACAGAAGGGAGACCGGCGGACTCATACATTTCTGGCCCAGACTAAAATCCACTCCAATCCACGTTCAGTTATGAAACTTCTGATACTTGTAGTACTCAACCAGGCTTACAAAACTGTCATACGAAGTCAATCAAATAAAGTAGGGAGAAAGAAGATATTCACATTATTGTTGAAAGTGAGGTTAAGTTTAGATATATTTCATTGTTTCCAAGTGAATAATTTTACTGCAGATTATCTGAAAAAGTCAGAGAAATCCATTCTTATTCTGAAAGACCCGCGTCCTAGTAATGAGTCGGTGATAGGTTGACTTTTTGTTGCCATATAAAAAAAATATTGCCATTTCGACCGTTTTTTTTTTTTTTGGTTGTATTTTATTTTTAATCCCCTACTTCTAAAAAATATGGTATTTACATAAAAAAAAAAGTCTATGAAAAACAGCAATACAAAATGGATCACTCCAGATTCTGAACGGTCTCTGGGTTATTTTTGTTAGAGCTAAGCCAATTTGCGCCATACTCCTTTCCTTTTCCATTTAAAAAAAAAAAAAAAAAAAAAAAATCTAATCAATATTTCGTTTTCTGCAAGGTTACAAAAAAATATAATATAATTTGTATAATATGAATGTAGTCTTACATTAATGGTAGTGACAGTAAATTTTAATAATTAAAAAGAAAATCCTTCTTAATTCTTATACTTCACGATTAAAAGAAATATTAATTGTAATATCCCTTCGATGTTGCAACGTCACTTGAGCACAGACAAGCCATTGTTAGCGATCTGAATATTTCTTAATAAAGAAACATTGGTTAATGAGTCTTCAAAGTAATAACATAAAACTGTTATTGATTTTAGGTTTATCAACATTGATTAGGCTACATGGTGTCCACTCACCATTGCTAGATTCGTGTTTTTGCTACAACCAAAATTATTTTATCTGTAACAAGTAAACTCCATTATAATATCCAGTTTCGCCTTGACTACAGCCAAGATAAGACTTTGTAAAAAAATGACATTAATAAGGTAGATGAAAAAAAAAAGGGGGGGGATAATCTGACCGTGATTTTCCCTTGTCTTAATATTGCTCGTCTATTGAATTTCGTACACATTTTTTTGAGATAAAAGTAAATATTATTCAAATTTAGAATTTACGTTCTCATAATGAATATTTGTTATAACCTACAAATTTAAATAACTGTAACTAATCACTAATATTTTGTTTAGTGAAGATATTGAAAATCAAAATAAAGTCACATTAAATTTGATTCCATAGGAGATGAATAATTCCAAAACTTATAAACAAAATTTCGCCTTTATCGCTAATAGAAAATTCTGTTCGTACAGCTACCTTTTCTCGTAATATCTCAAGGAGAATTATCAAGAATTCGTTAAGGATGTTTATTTATCTTTGTTCTACAAGTTTAACAATATAAATAAAAACTGAGCTTTATAATATAGTATAAATAATGTTAAAATGAGTGTTGTTAGTTTACTGACCCCTTTTCACTGAGATTTATTGATTTTATTTTATTTACTAGGGTTTTCAAACAATGGCTCAGTATGTCTTATACAAACCACGTTAAAAACTAAATATATATTGAATGTTTATTGATTTTTAATTTATGAACCATTTCTTTTAAATAAGGCAAAAGAGACGAAAAAAAAACACTTATAACAACACTCTTTTCTTTCATCTAGTATTCAATTATGACAATCCTTGAAACTGATAGTTGTCCTGACATCTTTCAATTTGAGTTTCAAAGTTGTTAATTTAAATTTAAATTTAAAGTTTTCTTCATTTTTCCATATTATAATCCTGTTTTTCAGGTGTTATACTGAATTAAGTTTTACGTTTATTATTATTATACCTAGGAGAAAACAACTGAGGCTTCTATTAGAATTATTATTTAAAGCCTAAATAACGAAAACCGTAAGGAATAAAGAAACACTAATTGATAACATCGTAGTTTCTATCTACCTTCTTTATAATAATCTATGAACAAATAATTGTAACACTAATGAGGAAATATGGCAAGCTCTATCATCTCAAGGCGTAAACAAACAATATGTCGACCTAATTAAAGTAATATATAAAAACAGTACAGCGAGGATAGTAATGGAGAAACCTGGACCCAGTTTCAGAATAGAAAGAGGCACAAAACAGGGAGACCCGCTCTCTCCCAAGATTTTTATCGCTGTACTCGAACAAATCTTCAAGAAACTAGATTGGGAACAAAAAGGCCTACGTCTAAACGGAAAGTACCTTTCCCACCTAAGATTTGCCGATGACATTGTGCTGCTTTCCGAAGATCCACAGGAAATGCAATTCATGATAGAGTCATTGTGCGAAGAAAGCAAAAAGATAGGCTTGGAAATAAATCAAGATAAAACAAAAATCATGACGAATAGACGCAAAGTACCATTTACACTTTCATCAGTAAACCTGGAATACGTCGAAGAGTATGTGTACTTGGGACATCTGATAAAATTCAAAGCCTGCACTGACAGCGAAATTGAACGACGTATTAAAAATACGTGGAACAAATACTGGGCGATGAAAGAAATATTTAAGAGTAAGCTACCAGTAAACTTAAAAACCAAAGCCATGGAGGTGTGCTTGCTTCCATGCCTTACCTACGCATGTCAGACATGGCCATTAAGCAAATCAAACATTAATAAAATCAAGACTTGTCAAAGGGCCATCGAAAGGAGCTTCCTAGGACTCAAACTCAAAGACAAAATAAGAAACACCAAAATCAGAGAGAGAACAGGAGCAAAAGAAGTAACAGTAAAAGTCCGCCGCTTAAAATGGAGATGGGCCGGACATGTCCAACGATTATCAGATGAAAGATGGTCCAAAATTACCACAAACTGGTACCCCATCGACAAAAAACGAAGACCCGGCCGGCCACAATTGCGCTGGAGTGATGATATCACGAAGGTGGCAGGCAAATCATGGAACAGAGTCGCACATAACAGAGCCAATTGGTTAAGATTAGAGGAGGCTTTCACCGCAGACAGCTGCGGTCCTTCTGCTTCCAAGTAATAATTGCAAATTAACTATAAGCCTAGCGTCAGAAATCTTCCTTTCAGAAATCAATAAAAAATTAATAATTGTTAAAATAAAAATTATTAGATTATATAATTTAACTATAACTAAGTAATATAAAATTTCAAGATGCTAATGTTAAACTAACACACCTGTTTGTAAGATGTAACAAACCTAGAATAAGAAAACCAATTGCAGAAGGAAAATAAAGCTATTTTTATTTTATTTTTTAATGAGGAAATATAACACAAAATTTTAATTTATCTGTTCATTAAAAGAAAACAATCGGTGGGATAAGTGATCTAACATGTAATCCCCGACCATTGGCATAAGACTGACTTTACCAGTAAATCTCGTTCAGACTTCCCACTTAAAAAAAATACATAGTAATAATATATTCGATTAAAATTTTTCATTCTTACCCCATTTTCTGTATTATATTTCTTTTTTTTTATATAATAGTTCAACGTATAGAAAGGAAATGAATGGTCTTAAGACTGACCTTTGCGACCAAAAATTGTTTGTCAGATTAGCCGAGCGATTACTTTTATTTTGATATTGGTTTGAAATATTTTTGAGCTACAAAGTCTGCAACGAAAAACATAACATTCTTTAGTGTAACATCAAAGTATATTTTTGGTTTGGACTAAATTTGAGAAACACAAAAATAACTTGTTCTAAGCGAACAATAATAAGCTTTTGTACAGTCTGTTTCGTCTTTGGGATGCTTTGATTTATTATTTGAGGAAATTAATCCATAAATGTTTTATGTTCAGCTGTCATAATAATGAACAATTCTTTTGATGGAAATCTGTGTGGAAATGTATTGTATGAAGCAAAGGATTGTTTATAAAGAAAAAAATATGGTACATGTTACAATAATCAACATTACGGAATAAAATGCCAAAGAATATGTGGTATTAGGAGTATTTATAAAGTTATTGGAAATTGCCATCTAAAATGACTCTTACTGTTTACTATGACATAACTTGACTATGGTATAAATACCTCCAGTGGTTGTAAGTAATATAGAGTTTACCATTAATGAATGGTGTGTAAAGCCCACTGGATGGTATGGATCCTAACTCTAACTTTGACATTTACTGTTGACTGGTAAAAAAAATAAAAAATAAAAAAAAATAATAATAATAATGTAGTTTTGTGATCTGGAGTCGTTTGAAGTGAAAAAAATATGGCTTGGTGAAGTATTGTGGCATTAACGGATCGACCGTGATATATTATTTTATTTGATTATTGTAATGTTGATTGATTTGTAACTAAGCCAATATTGTGAAGATTTTTTTTTTTTTTCTTTTATCAGGGAAACATACACATAATACAGATCTGATCATGTTAATGGATGGGTTTGGTGGAAGTGTTAAAGATGATGGGTTTGCCATACACAATGGAGTTCTGTACTCGCGGTCGATTAAGCTTCGGCGTCAGCGCGTGGGACTCTGTTGAGACTCTTTTACATTGTCATTTCGTGGCATACTTATTATCAATAACGGTGCCTATATGTACAGGATAAGGAGCCACAAAGAGAGTTGCCGCGAAAAAAAAAAAAAAAAAAAATAATGTCGCGGATGCCGCGAAAACAATTAAGTCGCGATGTGTTGGTCCCGCGAAAAAAATAATGACGCGGATGCCGCGAAAAAAATAAAGTCGCGAAGTGCATAGGGCCCCGCGAAAACAATAAAGTCGCGGATGCCGCGAAAAAAATAAAGTCGCGAAGTGTTGGTCCCGCGAAAATAATAATGTCGCGGATGCCGCGAAAAAAATAAAGTCGCGAAGTGTAGGGCCCCGCGAAAACAATAAAGTCGCGGATGCCGCGAAAAAAATAAAGTCGCGAAGTGTAGGGCCCCGCGAAAACAATAAAGTCGCGGATGCCGCGAAAAAAATAAAGTCGCGAGGTAATAATGTAGAAAAGTCGAAATAAAAAATAAAGAAAAAGTTTAGAAATGGGGGTGGGTACTTCGAGAGCGAAGTACATGTCAGTTTGGCCGTGATATATTATGGGTTAAAATGTGACTTCTTATCGAGAATAAATAAGGTTACGGTTATACATAAACAGCAATAATTTCAATGTGTATACTGTGTATGTTTCATAACCAAATATATTAATAAAAGTTAGGAAAGCTACTACACAAATTATTGGTAACAAACATGATTTGTAATTAAACCGTCCTGTGTGGTTTACTGTGTTTGTTTAAAAAGTAACAAAATTGTGTGGTTGCTTATTAATGATTGTATCATCATTTTTCAAGTGTGAATATAGGTGGTTGCTATACGCAAGTGATCATCCTTCTATTTCACTAATTATTTATATTTATACTGTGGTTATATTTAACAAATAATATTTATAATTATGTTACTGGTTGCAAATAATTATATGATGTATTTCATCGTAATTACCTTTATAAAAGTTAAGAAAGTCAAGATACTGATTGTCTTTACAATCACATTATTAATTAATTAAAATATTATTAATTTAATACTTTAATACATGAAGAATAACATTATTACATTAATGACAAACATAGCTGTTATAATATTAATGACAAACGGAACTTAATTTGCATTACGTTTATTGAAGTTGGGGAAGTCATTATACCAAGTGTGTATAACCATTATCATTCTGCTTCCATGGGTTTGTGTATTTCTGTTCTTTGAGTAATCTAATGTTTAATTGCAAAAAATAACATTAATAATCATATGATCATTGTATATAACTATCATTCTCTGTTATTAAATGAGAATGTTGACAATTTGATTTGTATTGGTAGGAAGTCATCATACCAATTGTTTGTAAACACTATCATTCTACTTCTATAGGTTTGTGTGTTTCTGTTCTTTAAGTAATTCAATATTTAACTACAAAAAAAATAACATTTTAAAACAATATAATCATATGATTATTTGATAATACTGTTATTCTCTGTAAATTAATTAGGATATTGACAATTTGACTAGTGACGGTAGTTAAATAAAGAGAGGGATCTCCCACTTGTTGACTCGATAGTATAAAAGCCTCGAATATGGCAGTCTGGGGATTATTCTATTTCTGACCGTAGTACCGGACAGAGCTGTTGGGGCACTGCAAAAGCTAAGTATTTCTTATAACCTATAATTGTTATCTATCTATTTATTTGTTAACTATATTTTGTAGTTGTCATTCTGAATTAATTAATCCAGTTAATGTGGCTTACATATTGCTGAGTATAATAATTGTGTTCTATAAAGATTGTTAAATTACTGTGGATCGATAAATAATATCATTAGATCTCATCGACCATTGTCGAGTCATTTTGTATTAATTAATTAGTGATTATTGTTACCAAGTTACTTGTAACATTGCTTGTACAATATATATTTTGAAAAGACCAAGTGCTGAGTTTCTTGCCGGTTCTTCTCAGTGCAAAACTTGCTTTCCGAACCGGTGGTAGATTCATTCCAACAATTAGAAAAGATAAACAGTTTAAAAATAAATTAACGTTTCGAATAAAAGTTTTAACAGAAAATAACCTCTTTTATTTTAAACACTTCTGGTGACCACACCCTTAACCCAAAATCTGTCACATATGCGTGCCCATTCTGTCGACTAGTAATAGAATCTTTTATTCTAGATTTTCGAATATTTTCGGGATTTCTTACACGAAAAAAACAATAATTATCTTGCGCCTAACCCCCTGCGTGATACCGTCCGATGAGAAACTTTGTTCCACCGAACCCGAAATTCAAGCAGGCGGTGCCGCGGGCGTCTGCTAGTCCTATACCTTTAAACGAGCAATTCTTGTATATATTATATAATATTTCTATATAATCTGGATCTCGGAAACTGTTCGAACGATTTTCATGAAATTCAGTATACAGGGGGTTTTGGGGGCGATAAATCGATCTAGCTAGGATTCATTTTCAGAAAATGTCGAATTTACAAAAAAAAATATGACTCCTGCTGCCATCTATTGACCAGTAGTTACTACCGAGCGAAATGACTCCTGCTGCCATCTATTAGCCAGTAATAATAATACAACGAAGCTAAGCTCGGTCACTCAGATATTTGTAGATAATGCTTAATATACCATGTAGGTAAGTATGTATAATAAGTATATGCTATTTGCATTAAATATAAGCGCTTCGAAGCCACGCTTCACCGGGCGAAGCGGACGAGCCCCGCGGGAAATATAAGCTAATTGCCCTACACTTGCGAAATAACCGTTTAAAAACTCACCCACGATATTACTTCGTTTTAACTTTTTTTTTTTTTAATTTTTATAAAAACCGATACGATACTTTGTCTGCAGTTTTTTTATTTCAAGACACGGTTGTTCCACCAAGACGTGACAGCAGAAAAGATTACTAACTTTACCTTCTCTCAAATCTTTGGTCCACTATTTTGTAGGGATAGCACAGGTTTTCTTACAAATTTCGAGTCGACTCGCTTCGAATACACGAAACGGATTTGTTTCATATAATATTATAGCTACACTCTATAGACAGCATCCCAAGCGGAAACATTGTGAAAATCATTTTTCGGCAGGCGCTGGCTGTAGATGTATCGAGAAATCCACTCCGTTAATTCGAAGCGAGTTGACTTGTAAGTTGTACAAAAACCTGTACTAGCTCTAATGCACACGGGTGTAAAGGTATGTCCAATAGCGAAACACTTTTCCCAAATCCTGGATGCTAGGCTTCACATACTTTGGAGGTTTAGGATATCATTATATTAAGAATTCTTACGCATGCACATTTCCTCATGATGACTCAAATATAGTAGGTAATAAGTTAATGGTATAAATAAAATATTTAAAAAAAATTCAAATTTTGAGTTGGCTGGAATATGAACCCCAACCCTCCATTAGAATTCTTGTATTCTTTTTATGAGTGTTATTTGAAGATTTTTATAGCGATATTTCGCTTTTATATACGAACAAAGCAACAAGCAAGATTATAAAACTACAAAATAGGGCAGCTTGTTTTAACGACTGGCTTCAGCTGTCAGTTTATCAACAATATTAATTCTCCCAACATTTGAAGTTGAAAAGAAATAATAGAATCGCATTGCGTCATTGCACAAGTATAATCTGTGCATACCGTGTCCACAACATGTTAACGATTTTGACAGATCAGCATCATGAGTGGCAGTAAGCACTGAGCACGGTAAAGGTACAGCATCAAAATTCAAATATCGTGAATTACGAGTCATAGCACAAAATATAGCTATAAAACTTTAAGTAATAACTACTTCTACTTATTTAATTTCTAAGTTCTCTTTTACCGCCTTGAGAAACTTGAAATTGTATAGAAAATAAAAAAGTTAGTTTTAGGCTGACAACTACAGCGGGAAGACTACTTGATTTAAGATTTAAGTTATCATTTGCCAGCAATTTAGCCTGAATGAAAACCGGCTTGTAGCCAATCACGCGAGAAAAATTGATATTCTGAAATATAAGCCTATAATATAGATTGTGCTTATCCAGGGTATTTATCTTTATAAGTGACAGACACACAATATGGTTGATTACGCACCGCGCCTGTGCACGATGAATCAGCGGGCAACTGCCGGGCCCATCAGAGCAGGCCAGCGGACTCCCACAGGCAGCGGCGGTGGCGGGTCGAAAAAGGCCCGCCAAAAAATTTTATTAGGCGTTTTGCACTGGGTTTTATCCCGCGGCACAGAGTGACTTACTACTAGGTACTTACCGGCGCATGGAGACAGCCAGCACGTGGAATCCGGGGAGTGTGTTCGTGTAGGATGAATGTAGTGTGTGGTGTCTGCGGTGTTAAATGCAAATAGGAACACACTCTCCCTTTCTTGAGGGATCTTTCGCGGCGGCGGTACGAAATCGCGGGTAGCGAAGTGAGTCCGCGGCGGCGAGGTGTCCAGGTGGCACGTGAGCACAAAAAACAGTGTTCCTGATAGTAAAATGGGCCGCAGCGTTAGAAGGACGCGGCGGCCAACACGGCAAACTAAGGAACTCAATAAATCGGGGCTCGTAAACTAAACGACACGGGCGTGGCCGGCAAATTTCACGCGGGCAACGCGGATTTTTCCAGTCGGCTTGTAGAAACGGACTCGGAGTGGCGGCGTGGCCGGCAAACAACACGCGGGCGACGCGGAACAAAATGGTACGCGATAAATAGCTCCTCACAAATAATAAGACAGCGCGATGCGGCGTGGCGGGCGACTTTACGCGGGCGAACGCGGCACACACACCGACCGACTCCGTCGGGATTTTGCACCGGACTGGGCGAGCGAACGCCGCCGGGGCGCGCGCGGGCGCTGGTCGCAAACCGCTCGCGGGAGAGGGGCGTGCAGTGATAGCCGATCGACGCGATACGGTCTAGCGTAAACCGGAGAGTGCTAGCATAAAGCGCAAACACCCCCGCCAGTGGACCCAAGGATTTGGGGTCCACTAACCAATGGGCAAGCGGGATAAGGAAGAGACGGCTCGCTGCAAAACCGAATCTCCGACCATTACCTCGGCAACTCTGGGAACCCCATCGGATCCATATATCAATTTAAGAATGCGTCCACGACGCCAGCACAAAGGCAACAAATTAGACTCCTTAACTAGGACAAGATCACCAACCTTAGGTGGGTCGGTCTTGTCGGACCACTTAACGCGCTGCTGCAAGAGATGCAAATATTCTAAATACCAACGATGCCAGAAATTTTGGGTCATCTGCTGTAGCAATTCGAAACGAGACAACCGTGAGACCTTCACGTCCCTGAAGGGGTACTCGGGCAGGGCGTTAAGGGGTTCACCAATTAAGAAATGACCGGGGGTTAAAACTTCCAGGTCATTGGGATCGGACGATAAGGGGCAGAGTGGCCGAGAATTGAGGACAGCCTCAATCTTACAAAAAACGGTAGCGAGCTCTTCAAATGTCAAAATGGTTTCACCTATCACGCGTCGGAGATGCGTCTTTGAGACCTTGACGACGGCTTCAAAGATCCCGCCCCAGTGGGGACAAGCTGGCGGGTCAAAGGTCCAAGTTATCCCCATCTTGGACATTGCCGTGCCGAGGCCTATCTTATTTTCATTCAAAAATTGGACGACTTCCTTCAAATATCTATCGGCACCCTTATAGTTGGTCCCACAATCCGATCGGATCAGGTGCGGATATCCTCGGCGTGAAACGAAGCGGCCTAGCGTGGCTACAAAGGCTTCGGTGCTGAGGGCACTCACCAGTTCTAAGTGTACGGCCTTGGTAGCCAGGCAAACAAAAACGCAAAGGTAGGCCTTGAGGGAACGAGCATTGCGGAGGCTGGAGCTCTTGACGAAGAACGGCCCCGCAAAATCCGTCCCGACCGCCGAAAAAGGGCGCGAGGCCACGACACGGTCGGTGGGGAGGTCCCCCATAATGGGCTGCATGGTGCTGGCCTTCAGGCGGTAGCACGGAATGCACTTAAAAATGACGCTTCGGATGGAGCGTCGTCCCGATAAAAGCCAAAATTCGCGCTGCAATATGGCCGAAAGGGCGTTGCAGCCAGCGTGGGCATTTTTGACGTGGTAATGCGTCACCAACAATTTTACAAAAGCGCTATTGTTCGGAAGCAACAAGGGATGACGTGCCCCATAGGGTAAGTCAGAATTCCGGAGGCGTCCACCAACGCGTATCAATCCGGTGTCATCCAGGAAGAGGTTTAAGCGGGCGAGCGAGCCCTTCAAAGGTAAACCTCGCTTCAGTGTCTCAATAGCGGACTCAAAATGCTCCAGTTGAACCAAACGTATCCAAAAGGTCCGGGCCTCCTGTCTCTCCAGGGGCGACAAGACCGGGTTCGACATTTTGTCGCGTGGGTTCCGAGCGTTGTGGGTGAAGCGCTGAATCCAAGCCGTCACCCCAATCAATTTATCAAGGGAACTGTAGCGTTCCTGAAGATAGCTCAGCGAATTGGCTGGCTTATCTTCCACAACTCCGACTCGCAAGCCAGGTAACACATCGGGCTCGGCGAACCTACTCTGAGGCCAGGCGGACTCATTCCGAGTCAGCCAGTCAGGGCCCCACCAAAGAGAGTGGTTGACAAGGTCGGAAGCTTCACATCCGCGGGAAGCACAATCTGCAGGGTTCAGGTCCCCTGGCACATGCCTCCAGGTCAACGGGGTTTCCGAATTCTGGATTTGGGAAACCCGGTTGGCAACAAAGACTTCCAAGTTGTGGGGAGCGGCTCGCAACCAACAAAGGACAATTTCGCTGTCCGACCAGGCGTACACGTCCGTCAGGTCAACAATCGATAGGAGGGACGTACGCACATGGTTGAGACGGCGCACCAAAAGAGCGGCTCCAGACAACTCCAATTTGGGTATCGTCAAGCGTGACCGAATTGGGGCCACTTTACTCTTCGCCAAGACAAGGGGGGTTGCGACCTCGCCGGTGTCACTGACAGTTCGCAAATAGACCACGGCTGCGTACCCTTTTTCGGACGCATCACAAAAGCCGTGGAGACTGGCGTGGCACCTTCCGGGCGGTAGGAAGCAACGAGGCATCGAAATCCGATTAACATTCGGAAGTGAGGCCACAAGGGAGAGCCACTCCAGTAGCCTGAGACCCTAACCTCCCTGAGGCAGTCGACAAAAGTATGGTCTGGCATACTGACTGCTGTAGATCCAAAGTCTCAGGGGAGGTGGCTAGGTGGCAGCTAGGGTGGCGGACACCTAGCGCGACGTGCCTTCACCAGCGGGAGCCCACGGAAGGGGGTACTCCGGCTGGGGCGCTGCTAGAGAGGGGGAGGGTACCCAACGTGGGGACCATCCGGCATAACCAACCCGGGGTCGCACCATGCGGCTAGCATCCGGGGCGTGGTAGGGAGCGCCTCGACCTAGCACGGGTGGATGGCGCTCCAGTTGCGTCCACACATGGAGGGGAGGCAAAAACCTAGACGGTTCGACGCTCATTTGAGCGGCCGTCAGACCCCCGTCATAAAAATGCGAGGGGGGTGTGACCCTCCCCCGGGGGGGTGTGACCCCCCCCTGGGGGGGTGAAGCCCTCCTCCGGGGGGCGGAACCCCTACCTCCACTAGGAGGTTGGTGGTCCACCGGAGAACGCCTAACGGGACTGGCCGGGTGGCCAGGACTAGCGCCCCCGCCCATGGGGGGGGTGCGCGATCGAGCGCCCCCGCCCATGGGGGGGGTGCGCGACCCAATGTCCTGGCGACCGGAACCACTCCGGTTAGCGCACAAAAGGGCCGAATGGGCACCGCCGCAATGTGGGCAGGGCCGCTGGCGCGGGCAGTCTCGTACGAGATGCTGGCCCAGGCACGAGAAGCACCACTGGCGTGTCGACACGTATTCTCTCCGGGCCGCAACCGGTTTGGCCAGGAAGTGCGGACACGAGGAGACCTGGTGGCCGGGGTGCCGACAATAGGCACAGGGGGGGAGCATCGTGGCCACGGCCCCGCTGTACTGTGACACCCGGCGACCTTCTCTGGCGTCGGCTCCACGGCCTCGCCGGTTGGGGCCGGTCCCCGCCGAAGGGCCAGTCCTTGCCCCACCCCCTCGGACATGCTCGGACCTCCCAGGGGCCACTCGAGGGCCGGTAACTCCGGAGTTATCGGCCTGGAGGCACTCCTGCTCCAAAAACTTCAGGAGGTCGGAGAAAGGGGGCAGGTAGGTTGCACCGTCCCCTCCGAAGCGCTGCTCGAAGCGGAGCTTAAGCTCCGACGGCAGGCGGGAGAGCACTATGTGCAACAACAAGAAGGACCACTGGTCGACGGGGAGATCCAGTCGACGGAGAGCGTTGGTGGCCACAATGCAGGGGTTTAGCAAGGCCTCTCTGAGGCCGGCCACCCCGGTGACGGCGGGCAAGGCGAGTAGCTGGGCTACATGTGCGTCGGCCAACCGGCGCACATTTTCATAGCGCCTGGCCAGCAATTCCCGGGCCGTGTGGTAGCTCTCCTCCGAGAGGTCGAGGTGCCGCACCACGTCCAGGGCCTCGCCCTGTAGCGAGGACAGTAAGTATGTCAGCTTCTGGGTGGGGGACAGGTCCTTCCTGGCGTGGACAAGACTGTCGAATAACGCCAGGAAGCCCATCCACTCTTGAAGCTGCCCACCAAATTTGGGCAGCTCGATCGTGGGCAGTTTCCCGAGTAATGCCGGCTGTGTGGGCGGTCGGCTGGGGGAGTCTCGAAAAGCGCCACTTCGACGCCTTTCATCAGCGGCGGTCCGGATCCCATGGGCGGCCTCCACCACCGAGTCCATCAGTTCGAAGAACTGGTCGTAATCGGCCTGAGCCGTCCTCAGTACCTCCTGTTCGGGACCGAGGGTGAGCAGGTCTTGAAAGGCCTGCTCCACGGAGGCCTGCCGAGTCCGCACCTGGTCCGCTCGGTGTAATAGGGCGGCGGTTCTATCTTC
The DNA here is from genome assembly GCA_963855885.1 of Coenonympha glycerion. Classification (NCBI taxonomy): domain Eukaryota; kingdom Metazoa; phylum Arthropoda; class Insecta; order Lepidoptera; family Nymphalidae; genus Coenonympha; species Coenonympha glycerion. The sequence goes on from OY979646.1 coordinate 739,486, forward strand.
GTGGCCTATCAAACCCGCGGCGGACGTCGCCCAGCGAAGCTCAGACTGTATCTGTACAGCTAGCTTTTTTATGTTCGCGGACATTCTAACAAATTAACTGTAAACAAAAGCAAAAATAAAGCAACAATAAATTGAAAAGGCGGCCGGCAAGTCGGCGGGCGGCGCGAGTGCAAGCAATAATAAAATTAAAGCAATAGTAAACAAGTCGTATCGCGGTCGTGGTCGTACCGTAGTCGCAATGAACAAAGCGGCGCGACCGTAGTAGATACGCGTGTTAAATTACGGCGAGCGGGCGGTACCGGCACGCAAGCAAAACTTAAAATAAAAATTAAACTTATAATTATAATAAGCGGAACGCGGCCGAAACGCGGCGTTGACGCAGCGGAACTGGCGGCGATTGCGGAATTTCCGCTAACAGCGCGGCGAACGACACGGCGCGTGGCGGAAAGCGGGATTTATGCCAGCGGCGCAGAAAACGAACGGCGCGGCGGGCAAAACCAGCGCAAAACGCAAAGCGAGGTGTAGACAAACCGCGCTCGTTGCTACCAAAAATGATTACGCACCGCGCCTGTGCACGATGAATCAGCGGGCAACTGCCGGGCCCATCAGAGCAGGCCAGCGGACTCCCACAGGCAGCGGCGGTGGCGGGTCGAAAAAGGCCCGCCAAAAAATTTTATTAGGCGTTTTGCACTGGGTTTTATCCCGCGGCACAGAGTGACTTACTACTAGGTACTTACCGGCGCATGGAGACAGCCAGCACGTGGAATCCGGGGAGTGTGTTCGTGTAGGATGAATGTAGTGTGTGGTGTCTGCGGTGTTAAATGCAAATAGGAACACACTCTCCCTTTCTTGAGGGATCTTTCGCGGCGGCGGTACGAAATCGCGGGTAGCGAAGTGAGTCCGCGGCGGCGAGGTGTCCAGGTGGCACGTGAGCACAAAAAACAGTGTTCCTGATAGTAAAATGGGCCGCAGCGTTAGAAGGACGCGGCGGCCAACACGGCAAACTAAGGAACTCAATAAATCGGGGCTCGTAAACTAAACGACACGGGCGTGGCCGGCAAATTTCACGCGGGCAACGCGGATTTTTCCAGTCGGCTTGTAGAAACGGACTCGGAGTGGCGGCGTGGCCGGCAAACAACACGCGGGCGACGCGGAACAAAATGGTACGCGATAAATAGCTCCTCACAAATAATAAGACAGCGCGATGCGGCGTGGCGGGCGACTTTACGCGGGCGAACGCGGCACACACACCGACCGACTCCGTCGGGATTTTGCACCGGACTGGGCGAGCGAACGCCGCCGGGGCGCGCGCGGGCGCTGGTCGCAAACCGCTCGCGGGAGAGGGGCGTGCAGTGATAGCCGATCGACGCGATACGGTCTAGCGTAAACCGGAGAGTGCTAGCATAAAGCGCAAACAATGGTACACACACAAAAAATACAAACTTTTGACTTTACAATAATGATGTGAAGCCAAATCTAGTTGGTAATTTTCCACACGAAATTACAGTTTCATATCGTAAAGAAACAAAAGTAGAGTTGACGTCATGAGGTTGAATGTATTTACACGTCACTTAATCAGTCTGTCAAATTGGGAATACTACAATGTACAAAGTATATCGCGTAGTGGACCAAAAGTCGGCCATATTCACCGCACGTGTCCAAAACGAATATTACCCTTTCAATTTAAATATCCCTATTCATACACACGCTTCGTGATTGATGCGTCACATTAAAATATGTATGGCAATAATTTACAACGCACCAGTAATCCCATGCATACTTTATCACTCTTATTTTCATAGAAATAAGATTCAAATATCCATGAATTGGTGGTAAAAAATTATTTTGTAATTTTCACAGAGCTTTCTACAACATAATTTTGTTATGCGTATACATTATCTCTTAAAGATAGAGCGTTAAGGTTCATTTTTGAAGATTGTTGCAATGAGGTTAGCGTGGTTTTAGAGGTGACGAGGATGGAAAATATTCGGCTAAGAACATAGATGTCGAGTGATAGTCCGTGACGGTGTAGTAGGGTTGCCAAATAATTTTACAAAATTATAATGATTTTATCACACACTTAGGATAACTAGTTAGTATTTAATTTGTAAGGGGTAAGTAATCCCTAAAGGTTGCTACGCAGCATCGCACCGGAACTCTGTGGAGTGCGGTTTTACCAGTAGAGCAGTTCCTAGCCACTACACTTTTTTTTATTGTAGATAGGCTTGCGCTTGACAACACGTCTTCTAGCAGACCATCAGCCTTACCCATATGACTTATCTACTTTTACAATAATTATAGCTCTTGATATAGGTAAGCTTTTAATATACACTTGTGAATTAAAAATGTATGGAAATGGGAATGACATAGGTACTCGATCTACAAATTGACTCATTCTCATACATTTTTATTTCGTTCTACAAGTCGAATATTATTAAATAAATAAATATAAAACCTCCGTAGAGATCAGTCCGGAGAGTCATTGTTTCAGATTTCAATCTGTTTGTAGAATTTAAATGCAGCTATTAGACGCCTGCGACTTCCCGTGTGAACTTCGGTTTTTCACTAATCCCACGGGATCCATGAATTTTTCTGGGATAAAAAGCTTATGTATTAATGCAGGGTAGGTATATTCTATTTACATTTTAAATTTCAGCCAAATTAGGTCACAAATTGCGGCGTGAAGGACAGTACAAACTTTTGACTGTACGATATAAGTGTGATGAAAGTGTGATGATCACACAAGTGGCAACCCTATCAAATGATTCTATCTGCGGATGACGCACCAGTGACTCATTGTATTTGGTTTATTATGGCTCAGTTTGAGTAAACTCAGAATACTCAGATCGTTTCGTAACCTGACCACTGTCTCTCTAATTTATGCGTGAACTATACAAACATCGTCAGTGGTACTTACTGTTATGTACAGTATATTTTTGAAGTACAATAATATTGGGAATAAAACCATTGAACTCGCGACACTGTTACCGTTACCGACAAAGATTTTAATCGCTAGATGGGCCCTAAACCTCCAAAAACGTCCACGTTTTTGTCTTGTGTGACACGTTGTCACTCTTTTTGACGCAAGTGAAACTATAGCATGTTGAGAGCACTCACTTGACATGTTTGTGGATGTTTTTGATGTACGCAATGTAGGCTTAGGGCCCATCTAGCGATTTAAATATTTGTTTACCGTCTACCATAACTAATCTTCATTAGGCGCAATGAACATTTTTTCAAAACAGAAAAACCCATTCAACTGGCGACGCTACTATCGTTACCGATACTAAACTTCGAATGGCGCGATGGGCATTTTTTGTAGAGGGAAAAACCATTGAACTGGCGTCACTGTTGACGTTACCGACCCATCTGCATTTGTTTAGTCTGTTGATGATATTCACATGATCAATTTTCACTACTGTCAGCCACTATATTATTTTTACTCTCAAAAACTTGGTTGCAATCTCATTCGGTGGTACTTAAGTGATGATGCAGCGGAAGATGTTATCGAACAAACTTAGAAGGGGTGTGTAGTAAATAACAAACCCTTGCGGTTTCTACACAGCATCGTATCGGAATGCTAAATCGCTTAGCGGTGCGTCTTTGCTGGTGGGGTCAGGTAATTAACCAGACAAAATATAAAAGCAGGAGCCAGGACAGATTTTGCTACTCGTATAATCCGCTATTTGAAAGAATCTGTATGTCGTAATATGCAGAAACACCACCCACATAAACATGTTTTGTCCCGGCACTGGAACATCCTCAGTAGATGTTGGCTTCAGAATGCGTATTCGTAGAATTTCTCTACACATTCTTTTCAAGTAGCGGATAAAAGCAAGATAATTTAATCCGTTCTGCTAATTATCGATTTCTCAAAATAAGAACATAAATTTACTTCCATTCAAGAATTATAAAATTCTAAAGTAGCCGTGACAGAATCGAACCCACGATCTCCCATACAACTCACAAGACGTGTGCGCCACTGCGTCGGAACGTCAATTTAATTACACACAATATGATTATTGTACACGAGTAAATTGCTACTGAGTAGGGCTACTAGATAAAGGTTTTTATATCCAGTATTTTCGGGATCTGTACCTGAAACTTTATCTGCATAATGTTACTCATAGTTTTGACTACTCGTAAAATAGATAAATGTGTCCAAGCCATTTATCATCTCGAATCTATCAAGATAATAGCAACGTTAATTTATGTGACCGTACAATGGCGTATCGAAATCGCCCTGACATCTCGATGATCTACGCTGATTGTGTAAGTGACAGCTAATTAGTGACGTCACTCGATGGACCGTAATGTGTAATTATTGTTCCGAAGTTATGACTCGCAAGCGATAAACAATTAAGTGGAAATATAGTGGTTTGGTTGTAAGATTTACAAAAAAAAACCGGCCAAGTGCGAGTCGGACTCGCGCACCGAGGGTTCCATACCATAAAAGAAGTAAAACATCGAAAGAATCACTTTTGTTCATGATTTCACGAGTTTAATTTACATATAAGTACTTTTGTTGGCAAACCGCAAACCTAACTTTGTTTTCGGCGGATTATTGTTATTAGCAAAAAAAGTATAATGGTTAGAGGGTTGATTTTATTTTTCCTGTAAAATATACGTTAACTTCTATTGATCATATTTATTTCAGATTTTTCGAATGGTAAACTTCGGAGATAAGGGGGGGGGGGGGGAACGGTATTTTTTTCGACAGTTTGCCCAATAAATCAAAAACTATCAGGCATAAAAATAAATAAAAATTGGTTTTAGAATATACAAGTAACGCCCTTTCATATGATACCCCACTCAATATTGTTATCTCATTTTGAAATTTCAGCGACCCAGTTTTCCCCCCTTTTTAAATAAAAATAAAAACAATTTTCAAATTTTTACAATTGCTATGACGTCGCGTCACTATTATCTATAACTGTTCTAAATTTCAGGTCGATAGCTTGAATAGTTACTGAAATAATCGAGTGTGACAGACGGACGGACGGACGGACGGACGGACGGACGGACGGACGGACGGACGGACGGACGGAGAAAGTCTCACCATAAGGGTTCCATTTTTACCAAATTGGTATGGAACCCTAATGAAAGCCAAACCAGGCCACGCTCACTTGTAATGTGAGCTACAAGAAGACGTCACGACGGACCGATTTCAGACGGCTGCCGCGCGCCGGCTAGGTTGCACGCGTAAGTTCTTGTACGGTCCATTTCACGCGTTGCGTACGACGCCTCAGTACATCGAAAGACATAAGTTACGCGATAGAAAGAGAGCACAACTTTAGGTGCATGCTGTTGCCAACTGAATTGCACTTTATTGTGTCATCGCTAAGGTCGCTATTTCTTTAAATCATCTTGCGGAGTGAACCGCCTGTACCATTAGGTACTATTATTGTATTCCGTAGTCAAACGTAGGTATTTAGATGTAAGTCGTGGATTATAGAAAACAAATCAAACTGTCCTGCTAATTATGGATTTCCCACAGACTAGACAGGGCGAACAGCGTGAAAGAATGTCGCCAGTTTAAGGGAGCAAGAATGACTATTTTGCACCCTCCCCCATCAGTAGTCAGTATAGGTAGATAGGTAAAGACCTATTTCTTTTTTTTTGAATTAATAATAATATTGCAGGCAAGGTGACCACAGACACATAGATAAAAAAATATAAAAAATAAACATGTATTTCGCAGGAGTTTAGACAGATGTCGCTATATTTTCTTGTATGAAGAACGTTGACTTAAGGGCGATGGGTACCATCCGGGCGCGAAAATTCAAATTTCAGTTAGTTTTTCGTTCATAGTGGGCTTATTATACATCGAAGGCTAATGGCAATGAGTTTTGCGGGCACAACGTTTATGCATCTACATGTTTTTAATAAAAACTCTGCTCAACAATACTCATTTACTTCATATTGGTTCCCGATAGCTCGAAATCTGGTAAACTGAAAAAATTATCTTTCGGGAACCAATATGAGATGAGTGGGAACTTTCGAGCAAAGTTTCTATTAAAAACATGTAGATGCATAAAAAGTAGGCCCGCAAAATGCATTACCATAAATCTACAATGTGTAGTTAGTCTAATATTTGCGAAAAATAAATAAATTTGAATTTCGCGGACTGGTAGGGCCGCAACACCTAAAAATGTTCGGATGGGCCTATCTTGACTATTTTTATCTATTGGATTTCCGCAAAATATCGCCTGCTTCCATTCAAATATAAGTCACGAGGAAAATCTCCCTGAAATACATCAGACTCAACAGCCAATCACGCTCCGCACAATGAGTGATCCAGCATCAAGTCAATCCATCGCTAAGCCGGTCCCAAATTTGAAAACTATTTAGGGCCTCGCAAACATCGCCTCGGAAGAGCGATCGGTCCATCCATCACGCATTGTACACTCGATACGAGATTTGTAGCCGATGCCTCCTTCTGCGTCGATTCGGAAATGTCCCTAATGGAATATCTTAATAATAAATTGTGTTTTTTATATATCGTTCCTTTAGCTCTTTTAGCCGCTAGCGTATAATTCGCAACATTTATCACGTTGCATTTATCACGTGTAATTTAATGTTTTGTATTTTGTACTCTATCTAAATATCCTAAACTGTTTTCTTCTGATTTATAATGTTTCTGTTTCTGCCAGTTATTGATGCTCGGGCTATATATATGTGTTGTAATAAATCAATTTATCTTGTTATATTGTAATGCTCAAGTGTTGTTGGCGGAACCAATAAAATAAAATAAAAATAAAATAAAATAAATTGGATGGTATCCATTCTTGTATATATATATATTTCTATATAATCTGGATCTCGGCAACGGCGCCAACGATTTTCATGAAATTTAGTATACAGGGGGTTTTGGGGGCGATAAATCGATCTAGCTAGGATTCATTTTTAGAAAATGTCGAATTTACCAAAAAAATAATAATAAAAATATGACTTCTGCTGCCATCTATTAGCCAGTAGTTAAACTACCGAGCGAAGCACTTCTGCTGCCATCTATTATCCAGTAGTTAAACTACCGAGCGAAGCTCGGTCAACCAGATATTTTATAGATAATGTTGAATTAGATGAACTCTATGTTCGTCTTCCTAATTCAAAAATAATAAATAAATACGTAGAGGTACAGTTATTATTAGAATAGGTAGATGATCTGTACCTTAATTATTTGCAGGTACACTTCTACACTCCGAAGTGCTGACAAAAGTGAAGCCTTGAACAATTACGTTAGGTGTTGGTAACGGCAACAGTTTTAGTGTCATTAGGTGTCGGTTACAGTAACAGATCGTGAGTTCAATGGTCTTTTTTATATCAAAAAGTAACGTCTAAAAATTTGATATATACCAATCAAATTCGGCTAAAAATTATGCAGGAATATAGGTTAAAGTCATGTAAAAATAGTAGTTATTATTATAGGGTAAAGTTATAACACCCTTCAGTTTGCTTTGCGGGAGTTTAAAAGAATAGCTCTTTTGGCTAGACACCAGCGCCTTTTACATTTTATTCCATTATCTAGAAGTTGGGAAGACAGGGGCTTGTCTAGCGTGGGGGGGAAAGGGGGAGCGGAGGATAGCAGCTAGCAAAAACTGGCGTCTAGCAACTTATAATGAGTACACGATAACAAGCTTTTAAACTACTCCACCCTCGGATGCTGTTGTTTAAAACTGTGACGCGTAAGTGAATTGTGTAGAAAATCTTAATATTAGAGAAAAATAAAGCTAGCTGTCTTATTAATTCATTTTATCATCATCTTCATCGTTTTGGATTTTTAAAGCTGCGCAAACCTACCTTTGCCCCACCCTCGTCTTTTTTTGTCACCCTTTTTATGTCCCATTGCTGGGTTAGGGTCTTCTCTTAGACTGAGAAGGGTTTGGCCATAGCCCGCCACGTGGTCCAAGTGCGGGTTAGCGGGTCACACACCTTCGAGAACATTTTTTGTGAGCTCTCAGGCATGCAGGTTTCCTCACGATGTTTTCCATTACCGTTAAGCAAGTGATATTTATTTTCCTATAAAAACACACATAACTCAGAAAAGTCAGAGGTGCGTGCCCATGATTCGAACCCGCGATCTCTTTATGAGAGGCAAAGGTCAGAAACACTGAGCTATCACTGCTTACAGAGCTATCACTGCTTGCTATGCCCCACCCTGACACATCAGATTTAAGCCTCATTTTGCCCAGAAATCAAGTCAGTTTCCAGTGACCTTCAAACTAATAATGCTTCACTGCTTGATTATGGCAGAAGTCAGACACTGCGGTGGTCTTTTGGAAGGATCTTTTTTGACCACAATATTTTGATTAAAATTGATGATGTGGTCGCAGATTGAGCGCGCTTAACTAGAAGATGCCTTGGCAATCTTTTTTTAAAGGTTCACAGATTTCGGGAGACTATTCCATTATCCATATTCCAACCACGCGTATAAGAAAAAACGAAGCAAATCGTTTGGGAAAATGGTCAGGAAAGGACCAGATCGAACAGCTCTTACAAAAGTGTCCACCTGATGGCATGGCTTTGCAAAATATGATGGTAAACAGGTACTGTAATGAACTACTAGTAGATATAGGAAGGTATAGTCAACAATAATACGTGGACACGAAACATTCGAAACAATATGTGCCCCTTCGGGTACAAATGGTGTACCCTTAGGCACATCCACATATTGTGTATAGGTGAACGGATATTGCTAGGCTCGGCATTCGCTGATATCCGGTTTTTGGCAGTTAGTGTACCTTTGTACCTTTGTACGTCCATGTTTGCTCTTCTATACCTTAGGCTGTTACGAGTAAACCTGAACTAGGTAAGCACCTAGTAGGTTTGATTTTCCTCTGCTCTAAATGTGCTTCGCATGATTTACTCCTTTGTGGCAATTACAAGCAATAATGGCTTAGTTGCAACATTATTAACAGCTTTGTGATACAGGAAAACTGCTAGGGACAAGGCAAAAACATGGGCACTGCCAAGCGTTTCAGTGTTCCGGTGCCATGCTGTGTAGTAACCGATTAATAGGGTTATCTAAACCTACGGGTCATCGAAAGCCACCAATAATAAATGGTGGCGACTATTACAACGCCCAATCAATGAGCTGATTTGCGTTCCTTTAAGCAAGTGTTCCATACCAAAATGGTAAAAATGGACCTTTTTAAGAAAATATTTTTCTTAGAAATTAAAATTTCTTTTAATTTTCTTAATACAATAATAAAATACATGTAAAATGGTATGTTTCATTACAAGTGCGGAAAGGCTGTTATTGCAAAGAGTTCCGACAAATGTCTACCCGAGCCGAGGCGCAGCCGAAAGCGAGGGTTGACAGTCGGAACAAGTTGCAATGACGGTTCCGCACGTGTACTGAACGATTATTTTTAATACAGTTGCGAAAAAATGAAGCAATTTAATAAAATAATAAAAACACAATAAACTTAACTAACTAACTTAACATTTTCTGAAAAACTATTTGCTTTTTTCTCTTCTCTCCACGCAATAAATTCGTCGTATGTAGATATGTAGCGACTTTTTGACTTCTCCGGTAAAATGTTCTCCGAAGCATTTTGTGCAACAAACAACTAAACTCGCAAAGAAAATTTCTGAAAAATGGCGCCAACCGTAGAATATTAAGCAGTTTTTTTTTCTTCACCCATTCTGATGATTTAAAAAAAAAAAAATTTGGTCATAGACTAAATAATATTCTGGTACGCAAAGGGAACAATGCCCATACAGGCAAGTCTTCAGTAGAATTTTTTTTATTGATATGAAATGAAAATGAAATTTAATGAGATGAAATGAAACCTAACCAAACTCATTCAATCAAATCTGATATTGAAACAAATTAGTAGCTTCTTTTTAGAAATATACGTATTTGCATGATTCATAAAAACTTCTATGAATTTTTTTAGTAAAAACTTCATGGTTGGTTTTTCTTTTTAATAGACATTATTTTGACAGTTGGGAAAGATAACGCACTAGTTCGGGAAAGGTAAAAAAAAGCACGAGTATGTAATAGCCCACATCCCGAACGCTATACGTCCCTGCAATACGCCACTTTTTGAGCAACTGTAATAAAAATCCATTTTCTTTCGCTTAACATCACCTGCCATATAATCACACGATGAAAACGACGTACAATCCCAAATGTGCCTCCACTCAGCATCAGTCAAGGAGTTTCCGAGCGAATGCGAGATTCATTTTAACCAATGAATCAATTGATTACACCTTCACGCAATTAAACGAGGCTTTAAGATCTATAAATATAGTCCATAATACCTTCCGGGGGTGCGTGCCGTTACTCATTTTTAATTGCATCATATTTTACGGCTCACAATGGCCTGGTTCAACCGCCTACCACCGGCAGACAAAACTCTGAACCGAGCCTCGCAAGAGTTTACGCGTAATTTATTGGTGTTTACGGGCCGCGAACAAAAAACTTAACTTCGCCCCCGATATTTTAGTTTTAATCACTTTCCGAAGACATTAGTGCCGAGGGATTATTGTTACCGGGAAGGATTACGGTGTAGGAAGAAAATACCTTATTTTTCCCAAGAGGATAAACTGATTCACAAAAAATTGCAGGCGAAGGTTTGATGATTTCCGGTTTAAGTGGGAGGTCGTGAAGGTTCGATTCTTGCCAAGGGATCCCGCTAGAACTTTATAATCATTGACTTGGTAAGGTCTGGTGGGAGGTTTCGGCCGTGACTAGTTACCACCCTACTAGCAATGTCGCACCGTCAAGCGATTTAGCGTTCAAGTGCGATGCTGAGTAGAAACCGTTAGGGGTTTACTCAACCTTCAAAGTTAGTGCGACAACATCTTCGACTGTCAATTACCATCAGATGAGATAGCAGTAAAGTACTAAATTGTAGTGTATGAAAAAGGGTTTTGCAATCTCTTACTAGCAACTATAGTAACAAGTCCAGCTAGCTAGCAGTATAAGGTTTTTGCCCGAAGTCAACGCAATAGAAGTTAGCAATGTTCTACTTACCGCTTGCCAGCTTTTCCTAGACTATTGTCACTTATCTCGTGCAGGGAAAAATTTCAGTCGATAATAATGTCCTCTAGGTTATCCTGTAGCGGCGCGGGTCCATCCCTGCCGAGATTTGCCATCAGCGGAGGATTTATAGTTAGATATTATTATAGTGCACAAAATTGTGTACATAAACACAGGTGTACACTCAAACATTTCCCTCTCATAGACACGAAGGACGGTATAGCATGCTTTACGAGGCGTGGGGATGAAACACCGTCAATTTCCAAACTCCGGCCTAGTTAATACTTGCTAAGAGTTTCTTGACAGAAAACCCCAATATTATATTGTATCTGTCGATATACGAAAAAGCTCGTGTGGAAATTGGTTTTTAATAAATTGTTGATTTTTTTATGAAAGTTAACTCATGTGATCATATAGGATAAAATTTAGTTTTCTGAAAATTCTTAAATTTAGCCAAATCGCTGTACTAGTTCTGGGCGGTGACGTGATGGAGTAATAAACATAAGAATATATATAGGATTACTATGAGTATGTTGAAAAGTATAGTGTTTTTAAATTCAAGCAACTTCTTGCGTATAAATAATGTGTTGGACTTATTTCGGTAAAAAGGCCCCTAAACTATTTGAACCTGTTTAAACTTTCGAAATATAGAAGGACAAAATATCGAAGGCTACAAAATACCAATATACATTTAATGTAATGTAAAATGGAATAATATTTATTCAATAAATTATTTAAATGATACACATATAAAAATCACCTGCTTGTAAAATGGTGATTATTTCTTATTTACTATGCAAATAACTATGATTTGAGGTATTAATAGTAGGTTCCTTTTATTGGTAATTTTTCGATCACATCAGCTTGCTATGTAATTTGTTGGTGTCAGTTCTCAGGGTCAATCGGATAGAAATTAACGACGAATTAATTAAGGTTAACTGTTTTAGCCACCTTTCGGTTATTGACCAGTTACTGTCGACGATACTAATACTGATGATGATTAGTATTTTAATAGGATACCGGTTAGATTTTATACACCATCTAATAAGTATATGAAATTCTTGTGTCAACGAGTTTGTAGAAAACTCTTCCAAAACCACAGAAATCTTTAAACTGTGTCCGAAACTGTTTGACTGATTTTTCATAGTTTTGTAAAGAAAAAGAAGCAAACAACAAAATTTTTATACCCCTAATAATTAGTGTGATAAAATAACGTTTAGCATGCGGCTTTACTTGCGTGGATTTTAGTTTTTTTTACAAATCCATAATTTTTCGGTAGCCTATTTGTGAATCCATAGTAACTTCTATAGGTACATACTTCTATTTCAATAAAGTACTTTTGAACATTCAAATACGATGAAACATCAAGGACGACTGTTTATCCACATTACCTTTAATATTCGAATTTCGTCCCATCCCATCGTTAATTCAATGAACTTAATGACCCGATTCCACCAGTTTCCAACGCGAAATTTTAAAACCGACTCCGAACATTAATCACACTAGCATTAAATAAGCTCCGTTTCAAAATATATAACTAAATTTATTTCGTGCCAACTCGCGAACAGAACACAAAACGAACTCCACAAAAACGCCGTTGGAAACAATTCTTCGTTTACTATTTTTTGGCGGAGCTATCCAAATTTTAAAGTCATAAATCCTCGCGCTATTCTCTATTTTGTGTGTTGCCTTTTTCCTTTCGATGCTCAAATGCAACATAAATCAGACTGCGAACGAAACTGGCTCAACACCTTTTAGTAATTTCGTTTTATCTACGGAAATAATAAATATATCGTGCGCAGTTGAAACCTAACAATTCCTAGTTGAAACGCAAAAACGATCACGTAGTAATTTATTGTGTGTGGAATACCAGACAATGCTATTTTATAATCTAAAGTTTTGAATTCATATATTTCATACGCTTCTATGCTTAATAATTGATGATTAAACGAACTTACCTGTAAGTGAAGTTCTATCACAATTGTATGAGTATATTTAATTCGAAGATATAAGTATAACACACTTGTAGTATACTTTCATTGTATACGGCAACTTCGCACTTTCAGATATTCAGTTTATTATCTATTTTTAAAACTTACCGCCCGACACACCCACGTTGGAACACGTCGTCCGAGCAAGCCTCATTTTTTAGAGTACATTAATTAACAAAATTTTCGTAATACTTATGGGCTTTGGGTATGGGAGGGACCTTATATCTTCGAATTAAATATACTCATACAATTGTGATAGAACTTCACTTACAGGTAAGTTCGTTTAATCATCAATTGCATTTTGTATATTTAATTCTCAATATAAGTATAACACACTTGTAGATGTTTAGAGATGAAAATTTTTGTTAAATTGTGGACATAAATAGATTGTTAATTGTTTTCTATTATAATATGTCCTCTTTATACCACAGAAGAATTTAATTAACCAATCTTTACGTTTAATTCACTGGATTAATAAAACAGTCACATTATTTAAATAATGTTAATGATTAATGATTAGAAAGCAAAATAGCTTTTGTGAATGAAGCATCATCGCTCACTGGGCGGTTATAAAACTTAGCAAAAGTCTGCAATAATTGTGACCTACCGACTGTCTTTCTGATGAGGTCAAGCAACAAACTACGTGCTCACCTCGAAAGTGTTGCGTACCTGGTTCTGAGTGAACTGAAACGCAGACCCCTCTCGTGAGAGAGCATATTCCTCGGCAGACACGTTCTTATACTGACCGCCGCCAGCACCTGTTCCGTGGTGGTCTGTTTGCAGGCGACCTTATGACGTCGCTTAAACGTTATCAGGAGGTTGTCTATCGTATGTTTTAGTCTAAGATTTTATAACCAACATATCGATTTGTTTTTCAAAGCTGTGGCATATTTTTATAATTTCGTTAAAGTATGTTATGAGTTACACTAAATTTATAATTAAAAAAATATTAATTTAGTTACGTTTTATATTATTGATTGCATAGGTTATTGTTCATCTTGCTTTTAATTAATCTTAAGAAATTTAATCAAAGAATAAAAAAGGCTTTTTGTATTATTTATTTATGGTATAAGTAAAACTGGTTGGCCACGAGTGGTAGCCGACGTTGTATAAATTCAATAATTTTCTTGATTTATACAATAATGCTAACTTTTACTGATATTAATGTTTTCATTATATGTGATGTGCATACTGCCTAAGGCTAATAAAGTTACAGGATCAATTAACTCTTATTAAGACCCATTGAGCAATGTGTTAGCATACTATCTTAGGATCCTATGTAGTATTTGACGTTAATTTATTTATTCCTTTTAACATTGTTTTAATTTGTTAATTTGACCCAAAATCATCAGCAAAAAATTAAACTCAATGCCGACGTCACAATGCTACGTCGTTAACAAGTTGTTCTGTTGGAAATTACGAGGTTGACTTATAATTTACGGATTGTACGGGTCTCTGTCGTTATTAAAGCAGTATTGCCACAAAACTTTGTAAATAACACAAAAGTTTTGAAACATATAAATTATTAAAAATTCCAACAAAATGTCCTTCTTTTTTCTTTAATGACTTCAGAGAACTTCCCACAGTAATTCCTATGAATTGTGGTTCCCTACGAAAAGACCATATTTATTTATTTATTATCAATAAATATACTATAAGAAGTAAGTCTTTTGACACTTTATGTAAAAGGAGAAGACCCTAAGTTGTAAAGGTCCTTAGACGATGTATGCCTTAAGCATTTTCTATAATAGTATCTTTAAGCATTCTAACTCTAGAAGAATGGATAGAAAAGCAAAGGTAAACTTGGTGTTCCAAAATGTTCAGAATGCGTCTGTTTCTAAGACGTCTGGGTTCAGACATCATTCGTATTGATAACATTTCGCATTTTTGCAAGAAGCGATAAATTCAATAACTGGATTGAACTCTTTGAATAACTTTAAAGTGAATTGGAATAAATTCTTTGAATAACTTTGAAGTATATAATTTTACAGCGATAGCTTAATCCCATTAACTGGATGTAACTCTTGGTCAGCTTTTTGATTATCTTTAATTTCAATATAAGAAACAATTAACCCAATCGTTTAAATGAGGATATTTGATATCCCCTAAGCAACTGATGTAAATCATGTGTATCAAAATAAATGTATCGAAAAATATGGCCATCAACTCTGTAAAGAGGTATTTCGATTCATCTTAACGTTAATTATTACAAAAACAAAAATCTCTCTAATTAAAAGAATTATTTTTCATCTAGACCGGGAAATCGTGTGAATCACTAATTCAACCTTTTAGGTTTAAGGGAGTTAGATGACTTCAAAAAATGTTTTGTAACCACTGGCCATCTGATAGAATAACCGATGATGGACTAACAGCTGCGTCTAAAGTCTAATTTTTCATACGGACTAGGACTTTTAATCGGAATTAAGCTTAACTCTTAGGTGATACAACGCGTTAAGCGTATAAAATTCTTTACAGAATTTGAATTGTTACATCATTCACGTCATAGTTTGCGGTAACGATACTGCCATATCGTCAGAAATTAAAATAAAACCAGGAAACTGAGCTTGTTTTGAGGGTAGTAAATAACTTTAACACTCTAACACCTAACAAATAATCTTCATGAAAAAACCGCGGTAAGTATCTGAGATGAGTCACAACTTCTTTGTGTATTTTGCCAAGGATGAATCGGTACTTTAAAATAAGATTCTTCAGTTCATAGGCATAAAACCCTTTTTAGGTATTCGCTTGTAAGTTGTTCTATGAACTATCAATTTCAAAAGATTTTGAACCACAAATTCATTCAACGCCTTTAAATTTAGAATGTATCTTTTACTACGTAAGATTTTGAGGTTAGACACATCTTAACTATAATCGAACATGCAGTGACTCACTCTCACATTATCTCACCCAAAAATGAAATGTCGATTGTCAAAGACATTTGTCGCTTTTCCTTTGCTGTGAACGTGTAAAGGCGGTACACTGTGTTAGTGTACGATTTTTAAAATGGTATTATGTATTAATAATTTTTTGGAGCTAGTTCCTTAATTTGTTCAATTCATTAAAATATTTTATTGAATGTACGTACATTTGTACACCTAGTGAAAGTCAAAAAATAGTCTTCACTTATTATAACTCCCGAAATTCTAGATTATAGATCGTGACGGATTCCTTGTCAGTGATATGTAACCAATAAACTTCAAAATGTTGAAGACAACTGGCATATAGGTACCTTAATGTCTAGCGTCGTCGATGAACCTGGTCGTTGTTGTGGCTGATGCTGGAAACTCGCTGTCACGTCGCATCTTCCTCGCGGCTGATCGCCAATACTCAAGTGTGTCACGCCCCCCCCTGCTGGCCGAGCCGTAACGAGAGGGGGCCAGCTAGTTTCTCGAGAAACGAGATTGCGCTGTCCCAGCGGTGGGTGTCGATAGCAAAGTCGCCCGCCGCGCCCTGCTATACTACTACTATACTGCTGCATATACCTGCTATACTGCTGCGAAACTATTTCTCCGAAAAAACATCTGGTCCCGTTCGTGAACTTTAATTACTTATCATTTGTCGAAACAAAATGTCATTTGTCAATACTTAAGCTTCTTCTCAGTTCAGGACGCGTTGTGGTTTAGGATTTTTATTAGTTTCAGAAAGAATTTAACAATTCACTTCAATGAAACTTCCAGACTAATGGTACATTATACATAATATTGTTAACTTATTGAGTTTTGAGCTAACAGTTAAATTATCATCCCATTACACAATCTGAACATTAATTTTCGAAAGTAAGTAAAATTATTTTCCACCACAAAATCTAAACATTATTGTTGTAGGTATATAGTTGTAGGTAGGTACATAGTTACAAAAGTTCGACGCGTTGGTACCCTCGTGGAATTAGTTTTTAAGTCGTGAAATAGTTATCACTGATAAAAGGCTATAATATTTAACTGGCTATTCATAAGCCAGGCAAGTATATCAAATAAACTATTTGATTCTTTGCAATGAAGGTCGGCTAGAATTTTACAACTGTCGGGACTAACCATTAATATAGTTCTTGTGACTGAGCGCCGATAGCAATTCGGGATCAAAGTCCTGGAGGTCATGCGGAGCCACTTGTAGTGAAGCCGAGAACAGCGCCACACCGACATCGTCCCCCGTTGGTATCCGCAAAGTCCTTTGAGTTTTTTTTTAGAATCCTTCGTGTTGACCCGCAGTCAACCTCCAGGAGCATTGACGCATCATGCTATGCTTTCGTGGTAACCTCAACGTGATACCCTCCAAGCTAGCTTAGAGATGCCTGGACTATTTCGCGCATCATGCTATACTTTCGTGATAACCTCAATGTGATACCCTCCAAGTTAGCTTAGAGATGCCTTAGGATTTCAATTTTTGGACACACTTTCGTCAGCATTGATATTTGAGTTGATGTGATATCTGGAAAAAAGGTTAATTTTCACTTACCCTCTTTCCTCGGAGTCTGACGAAGATGAATGCACAATTATATGATTTGATTTTATTTTATTTTTGTTATAATAATAATTTTTACTAGCGTCTAAGCATTATCAGTATAGAAAATTAAGCAAGTTTTAACACTGAACACTTAATTTTTTTTTCACTTTGAACCTAAATTAACAAAAACGAGACGTGTTTTTGTAGTCGAGTGCTCGTTGCCGCGCACAATAAAAGAATGAGGCTCGCTCGGACGACGTGTTCCAACGTGGGTGTGTCGGGCGGTAAGTTTTAAAAATAGATAATAAACTGAATATCTGAAAGTGCGAAGTTGCCGTATACAATGAAAGTATACTACAAGTGTGTTATACTTATATTGAGAATTAAATATACAAAATGCAATCCATTGTGGCATTGAACATTGGTCAAAATTGAAAATTCACTTAGTGTAGCCATTCAGCCAGATTGCACAAATTAACTTTAGAGTTACTATAAGTATATGCATTTTTCACACAGTAGTATTAGTTTTATGAGTTTCATCAAGCAAAGGATACTTTGGTGATTGCATGGTTGATGACGACGACTCGAGGCTTCCTGTCGATAATTCCCGGCTTCGAATTTTAGATTCACACTTCTGTTCTGTTCTTTATAAGCTTATTGGCAGTCCTTTATAAATAATAAAATACTATTTAATTGAGGTTCCAATAACCAAATGACTGCACGAGTCAGTGACAACCTCCCGGCTATGTTCATCTTGAGTAAACCAACACTCGAAGTCATCACGTAATAGTATAACGAAAACAGTAAAAAGGAACATGATCTGACTAACTATAAACATCTAAGAGCTTTGACCTCTCAAATGGATTGTAGGGTAAATGTATCCATTGCCGTGCTTGGAAGAAATATTTTAATTAACAGTTTTTCTATTCAGATTATTAGAGTTCGATTGTACGTGCTGACTATAAGTTTGACAGTGTGAAAGTAAGTATTTAGTTCCAGAAATAAAATAACGCAATCCTAAAAGTAAAATCATCAGTAACAGCTGTCATTTTAAATTCATAGAGAGATTGTAACGTTAAACTTTTGCAATTTCTAGAGATAGTAGAGGAGAACAAAGATTTAATTATTGATACAAAGTCGACAATATAGCCATAAGGGAAATTAGATGAAAGTGATTGGCGTTATATTAATTAGCCAGCTGTAAGGGGCGAACGCGAAAGTCTATGCAATATTAAGACGGCGGAATATCGGAACAAGTTTCAAAGTCAGGCGAACTTTAAACTAAGCCACAGCTAAGGGTGGATGTTATTTCTATAATACCCCTTTATTGTACGGAATAATTACTCAATAGGAAAGTTCCTTTGAGGATCTTCAGTCTGCTAATTTTAATCAACTGTTTAGGTTAGAATCGGTAACATGAATTAATTATTAATTGTTTATGATTCGTTTAAATCAGGATTTAAATTATATTGTTATTTTAATGAAATAAGTAAGTAATTTTGGTGAAACCGTAGTTTCCCAATAGATGGCTCCGCAGTCTGCCCATGACTGGAAAACAATTTGTATCGAAATTATCGTGTCAGCGGTAGTCGCTTCTATAGCTCAATCGGTAGAGCGGCCCCTTGCGATAGGTGGTGGTGGCGGGTTCGAATCCCGTTGGCAGCGATAATTTTGATACACTTATAATTTATAATTTAGAAATAAGTAAGTTAGATGATTATACTAGGAAAACGTATTTATTCATCGCTATCGTAATCGTACACATACTCGTATCTGCCACTTGATTAGCTGGAAAAATATAAATAACAGATTTTGCCAATCAGTGTACTGAATTCGTTTACATTTTCGATAGCGATGAATACCTACGATTTTTACAGTTTTAGTAATAATAATTTGTAGTTACCGAGGTATATGTATACCTCATGGTGTCTATCATGGTGGCTTATTTACATTCAAATAAACCAGTATGTGCTAAAAAATCTGACTTTGTTTAAGACAGGATCGGGTGTCTTTCAATTCTTAGTTCAGCCCCTTAGGAATACAGTGTCACAATTTTTAGAATGTTGATAATAAAAACAAATAATAATAATAAACAATTATGTACCAGCAATACCACACTGTATCCCCATATTTATTGTTTACTGAATTTGTAACTGCACTGTAAAGGAAATTTAAACAATATGCCCACTTAAAAATAATTCACAAATTAATTTTTAAGATTTAATTTACTTACTCACAAAAAATAAAGGATTATCCAATATGAGGACTTTACCCTATAAACATATTTGACCTATTTCCCTGTCGGTACGCCACATGTGTCGGATTACTGTGTGAATAAGTGTGAAAGAAAATAGATGATAACTGGGATAGGGAACACATTGTCGGGATGGCGCCCCGGGCGTAAACAACGCCATAGCAACGAACAGAGGGCTTAGTACAAGTTTTTGTACAAAATTCGAGTTAACTCGCATCGCACAAACGAATCGGATTCATCCATACATTTACAGGCAGCGCCATCTATCGAGTTTGTTTTGCTACAATCCGCTACAAGAAAAGATTCCGTATAGTACAAACTACAATATGCAGGAACACTGCCCACATGAAACACCACACGCAATTTTTCAACACTATCTTCGACGCACGTTTCGTCCCGACACCGGGACATCCTCAGGAAATGTTGACTTCACAATTTGGATGAAACGTGCGTCAAAGAAACTGTTGGAAAATTGTGTGTGGTGTTTCATGTGGGTAGTGTTCCTGCATATTGTACCATACAGAATCTTTGCTAGTAGCGGATTATAGCAAAACAAATTAATCTGTCCAAGTAACTTCAAAACTCCTTGTTCTCGTCTGTTTGTTACGAATAATGCCTTAAATAGTACTATACAAATTACAATTTTTGTAAATCAAACCCAGGACATAATAATCCAAAGTTAAACGTACAAACCATTGAACCAACGGGGTCTATAGAGTTATAATAGATCAATCCAGTAGTTAACAGCTACATGTAATAACAATTTAATTTATTAATAATGTTATTATTGCCGCAGTTGTAGGAGCAATAAATAATTATGCGCTCACTTCGCTCGTAGTTGTCGAGTAATAAGGAGCGCCGCATGCAGGTACCGATAGCAGCAATGACTTACTACGTTGCGGTGCACCTCACTGCTACACTGAGTATGGTTGACAAAAAAAAATCTAAATACATATTGACTTTTTTAATTCTGTGAACGATAAGAGGCAACAAAATATCTACAGTTCTACAGTCTATCTCTATAAATTACATGAAATAAAAATAAACAAGGTTACAAGGTTCTTTTTCATTCATTAAGTATATGTTACACACAATAGTACACATTAATTCATCAATTCGCTTGATCGATTCCAAATTTAAAAATTAATTTTGCGTAACCGACGTCATTTGGGGAAGAAGCATTCTGAATTCGTAGTGGTGACTGTAGATTGGCGAACGACCCCCTGCACGATGGACCGTCGATCTGAAAAATGTCGCTGGTAACGGGAGGATGAGGAAAACAGAGTACCGTGTTTTCCGATTGCTGGCACGCCCACGAACAGGACTATCTATGTCCAGCTGTGGACAGCAATATGCTGATCATGATATTATAATTAATGGATTTCTAGGAAGTAAATTTTATTGTTTTTGCTGTCCGTACTTCAGTATTATTGGTGACTTGATGCATGGCTTACAGTTCGGCTCGATTTATCTCTATTGAGTATTGGTTCTCTGCATATAGGTACCTGGTATTACTAGATACATAACACACTGGCATATATTGCAGATATTAATAATATTACTAGCTGACCAACTTGTGCCATGAAAAAAAGTTAACGTCTAATTCTCAGACTTACTACATATTATACATATACACAAATGTTTTCATGAAAATCGATCAAGCTGGTACAAACACTATAATACGAAATTTTTTTATAAATATAAATTTGGGAAAATTAGCATTTGTCCGCGGCTCCAAATGCATGAATTTGGGTTTTCTGGAATCCCATGGGAACAATCGAGGTCTTATGATAATAGGAGGTGGTTCTAATGGAAGTCTTCAAAGGCCTATAGATAAACTGAGTTGAGTTGAGATCATGTTGTTGAATATTTATTTTCGATAACCTTAATATCTTTATTCTGATATCTTTGATTGTGAAACTCTTCAATGGGTACCTACTAGTAAATTACCCTTTGATTTGAGCCTATTTATTCATTTTAACCTTTCAGCCGACGGACTTCCACTGGACAAAGGCCTGCTGTACTTATTTCCAACCTTCACGGTACTACGCGACTTGTATCCAGCGACTCCCCGAGACTCTCTTTTAATATCGGCAGTCCATCTTGTATGAGGTCTGCCAACACTGCGCTATCCCTTTCGGGGTCGCCATTCCAGCACTTTGAGGTCCATCGGTTCTACGGGCTATGTGCCCCACCCATTGTCACTTCAGCGTCACGATACGTTGAGCTATGTTGATGACTCTGGTTCTGGATCACTTATTGTGTAAAAAATTCCATGAAATTATATTTGGAGACGAGAATCTGTTGATGCATCCTGGAGGGATATACTGAAATTCCTCAATGGATTCTTGTAAACCCTTTGGATAGGACTCATTTTGTTGAACTCTGTATATCTACCTCACCTTCCTTTATATTTACCTCACCTTAGTGTGATGTATTCATCTGAATACATCACACTAAAGTGTGTACTAGTTTAGGACACTTTATTCAAAGGAATGACGTCATTTCGTAAAATACTGTAACTGATACTACGATACCACTAATTCTCATATTTTCCGCATTGCGTGACACTCCGACCCGTTAAATGTTCCCGAAAATATATACAAAAAACATTATTTTTAACAATAAATCCACTTAATCTTGATCCGGTTGGAAATATGGCGGGTAACCCTTCAACAGTTTGGTAATAAAAACTATTTCTCTTAGCGCACGCGACGCGACGTCGCCCACAAATAAATTACCCCTGAAATATATTATATTACACGTGTTGTAATAGCCTAGTGCTTGTTTTCTAGTCCGGATTATATTTTTTTGTAGAGACCACCATCAAAAGAAGCAAATCATCACACACGGAGTATTGTAGCCACTTATTAGGGAAGGCTCTGCCAAGTACAAACTTGATGCCTTGGATCGCCGTGAGAAGACTCATCGACAACCAGACAAACTTAAGGAGATTTAAGGAGACAAATTTAAGGAGATTGGTATCCTTACAGTTGCCTCACAGTACATATTATACAGTAATGTTATATTTGTTCATCAAAATATTAATACCTATAAGCGAAGATTTGACATAAGTCATAGACCAATCAGACACGGAGGGCATAAACTGGTTGAATTATCACACCGCTTGCGCAGAGTACAAAAATCCTTTGTGGGGTTGAGTATACGCTTTTATAACGTGATCCCGAAGGCAGTTTTGGACCTACCTATACATAGGTTCAAACAAACTGTCAAAAATCATCTTCTAAGTAAGGGTTACTATACAATAAATGAATTTTTAAATGACAAAGACCCTTGGATCTAAGTGTATATTCCGTCTGCTCACAAGATGCTTATTATAATGTGATATATTGTTTAAAACAAAATTGTAAAAAATATTATTTTGAAAAAAAGCAAGTTTCTTGCCCGTTCTTCTCGGTGCGGTGCTACTTTCCGAACGAGGCGGTAGTCTTAACGTTTCGCAAGACCCTGTATGTTAGGCCTATGTGAAAGAATAAAATTTTTCAATTTTTTTTTTAGACACTGGTCAACTAAAACCTCCAAAGCCTAAAAAATCGTCGTAAGGTTGACTGAGTGTTTGTTTAGAACAAATTTCGGAGAGTGTGCTCCGGAACTATTTAATTTGGTTCCCCGTTAACTTTTTACCAAGGCAGGCTAGGCATCGAAAAGGCTTCCACCCCTACATAGTTGGCGTGCCAAAGTCATGTACGAAGACGTTTGTTTCCTCGTTCCAGATCCAGCCACTTTTCCCACCATCCAGAGGCACTTTTCCCACCATCTACAACTTGGGTGCCTTCAAATCAAGTGTAAATAGACATTTCCTAGGCATGCGTTTCTATCAGGTGTGATAACGTGTGAATATAATATGGGGTTGGGTAAGGGACAAATAAACAAACTTCTCAAAACGAAGCAACTGAGTTCCACTGATTCTGTGATAACTGATAATATTATAATTAATAGTCGTGTCTACCAAAAATCTCCGTAGAGAATCATAGTACTTAGGAGTGTAAACGACAACTCAATTCACTCGACCATTTTACTAATATTAATGTGTGTGGTCAGTTTAAAAGATAAATGTCAGCAAGGAAACGAAGTTGTGCATGCATTCCGATCAAATTACTCCACTACCCAATATTAAGTGTAATGGAATTCAGCAGGTTTTGATCTGCTCTGCCTATAAAATGCCGAAGACCTCTCGCGGTAGACGTAAATATTTTTGCCATTACTCATAATCTGATTCATAGTTGATGAAGATTTTTATACGTTGCACTGCAATTTGCACTGCACTCGTTATTCTGAGACATAAAGTGGGCGATTTACAACTCTTCGATACCCATATTAATTTGATACGATTACAGTAATTAGTACGCGTTACAGAAGTGTGTGCGTAGCCAAAATCGGAACTAATGCTCTTTAGTTGTAACAATTACAACTTATTGCAATAGCTTGCAATTGGTCTTTATTATATTTTTGGACCTTTAAATTTACACCAATTTCAACTGGAAAATTGAGTTGAATTAAAAAAAAATAAAGAGCGAAAACCTAAGTGACTCCAGTGAAAAAAAACAAAATACTTATTTTTCACATAGGCCTAATTTACAGGCTCGTATGAACAGTCAAAACTTTACCGCCAATTTTTTAAAGCAGGTTTTCAGTTGCACCGATAACAACTGGCAAGAAACTACTCTAGAACTTTTCAAGAATACCATTAGGTACCTATAGTATACAACTTTTATTATTTAGTAAGCCCTAATGTTGACTACTGTAGTACTTTTCATATAGGCACAGAAGCACAATAATTCTTATGGAAATCTGACACGGCATAATATTATAGGCTTGCACTCGACAGTTGACTTAATTTTACCGCTTAAATAACTCGATAAAAATGTCTGGTTAGACTAGACTGCGATCCTGGTATTCAAGTAGAGAATCCGAGGTCTTTTAATTAGTCCGATTCTCAGAACTGATAGACATCAGAGGGTTAATTGCGCTTAGCATTCACTACGTACTCGACCAGACGCCCATGATTGACAACAAAATGAAACAATTAGATTAGAGTTTTAATCTATCTCATTAATTATGGCCAAGTCCTGGTTAAATAGGTACCTTTCTACCATAGAACCGCAAGACGCCGTGAGAAGTGGCATCCTTATGTGGTTGATGTCCAGCAAGCTCGAACGAAACGATTTTCTTCCACGTTTCTGATACGTACCGCTAAGGTGTGGAACACCCTTCCAGCTTCTGTGTTCCCAGCCAAGTACAACCTGGGTGCCTTCAAGAGAAGAGTGAATAGGCATTTTCTAGGCAAGCGCGCTCCATCCTAGACCTCATCATTTCTGTCCATCAGATATGATTGTAGTCAAGCGCAAGCCTATCTATAATAATAAAAAAAAAGGTACTCAGATGTCGCCGCCCTTGCTTCGCTCGAGATTTCTAGAGGTATATATTCGATTCTATTTCTTAAGCCCATATTTGCAGCAGACGAAATACTTCCATGCTTTTCTTATTTCATTGTATACACAGTTAAATACATTGACGTCATTGTTAATTAATAGCAAATTAAAATTAAAAATATGTAAATAACCTACCTAGTTGTTATCTTAAAGAGATGCAAAAATAATTTAAGGTTAAAATTCCTGGTGAATGATTTCGACTTAATACGTTAGTTTGCATTAATTATTCTACGTAGACGCAAAAATTCACTTTTAGGGTTCCGTAGCCAAATAGCCAGAGATAATGATTCCGTCACATTTTCTGAAAGCTAAAACTATGTTGCTCTGAGTGAGTTTTGCTCAAAAGTGGCTACCTAATTTGATGTTATTTTTGAAAATTTTAAGTTGGTTGACTGATCCTTTTTAAAAATTATTGATTAAAACCGACGATAAAAATAGTCAAGATAGGCCCATCCGAACATTTTACGTAAACGTTCTTCATACAAGAAAATGTAGCGTCATCTGTCGAAACTCCTGCGAAATGCATGTTTATTTTTTTATATATTTTTTTAGGTATTGTGTCTGTGGTCACCTTGCCTGCAATATTATTATTAATTCAAAAAAAAGAAATAGGTCTTTACCTATCTACCTATACTGACTACTGCCGGGGGGTGCAAAATAGTCATTCTTGCTCCCTTAAACTGGCGACATTTTTTCGCGCTGTTCGCTCTGTCTTTAGTATACAAGTCTGTGATTAAGACATTATGTGTTTCCATATCCATTATATGAATAAGATTTTGAGTGTTAACGCATGCATTAATGTAACTGGTAGAAAGGCATATAAAAGCTAATTAATAACTTTGGCGTAAAAATCAGCATCTTACTGTTTGAAGTTCACACTTCGTTAAGCGCGTCGGACGTTTTTGAGATACGAAAAGATCATTGAACTCGAGACTGCGTTACCACACACTGTTGTGTTTAGTGTTATGTAATTTGTTAACACACCCTCGGTTTTGTAACTTTGAAGCGAAAGATTCATTATGCGCGTTGGCAATTTTTAAGATAGATAAAAACTAGGGATGCATCCGATACCGGTACCGATATATCGGCGATACTTCGGGTATGCCGATATATCGGTATCGGCGATATGTTTTGGGCAGGTCTAACGATACTTTTCAAATTTCGCGATTTAAAAATGTAATGTAAACACGCGTGTTGTCCTACGTTGCAAACGAGGCACGAAATGAGTTCTGTCGCATCTGAGAGACTATTTTTCATGACTTTCCACCGCAGGTCTTACTTAAATAGACTTGAATAAGACTTGCGAGTTCGTCTTTGCCCGCAACATTTAACCCTTAATTACTCGCACAAAGAATATTAACATAACTGCTCGCATGGGGTCACAGGTGACCCCAAATAGTATGAGTAGTTTTTAATATATATATTGAAATGAAACATTTTATTATTAAAATGCATTGTTTATTCTGTAATATCTATAAGTAATAACATGAATTACTAACTAATTAAACAAGTTAAACTAAAATAATTAACAAATTGCACAATGAGGGCATTTATGCCTGAAACATTTATCAGATGGAAGAAAATGGCTAACGGCCATCGTTAAGTTCGCCTCCCTACCACCACCACACCACCACATACCACACAAGTGATCATTGGTGTCCATTCCTCCTTTAGTGCTGTTGAATCAATGTTCCTTCTTCTTGCCAGTTGAGGCTGGGTCGATATGAGCTGCAGCTGCAGCTGATGTATGGTAGATTACTTTGTTCTATCACGTCTAACTCTGGCTCAGAACCTTACCCTCCAACTTCTTCTCATCAGAAGTCTCTTCCAAACAATTTGCCATTTGCTTTTATTTCCTATCCTTGACTAACTTTGAATAAAAATACAAAACTCTTAGTAAAACGGAATTTTTGGATAATTTCATTGTATAAAGATGTATAAAACTTATTTATAACAAATATTTATTCACTGAACATACAAACATAATTCATAATACACAAAAAAATACACAAAATAAAAAAACTTACCTCTTCCAAAAAAGTAACGTAATTACTCGCACGGGGTCACCGCTCAAGAGCGCAGAGACGGATCCTTCCACTCCTTTAACTTAGTCACCACTAAAATACAAACTTAGACGTGTGATATGAAGCTATTGAGGGTGCGGGGGGAATCGGGCCACGCCAAGTGCTTCATTTTTTAATCCAAAAATGCTTTGACCCCATGCGAGTAATTAAGGGTTAAGAATACTATATTTTTGAAATATAAATCTTATATGCTAATTTTCACTACTAAAAGTATTTAAAAACTGTGTTTTTATTCTACCTTCGTTTTTGGAATTCAATTAGCGTATCGCCGATACTTTTATAAGAGTATCGGTATCAGTATCGTATCGGCAAAAAGGCGTATCGAGGCATCCCTAGTAAAAACCATAGAAAATAAAAAATTAAAATCTTTATTTTTCACATAGGCTTAGATATAAGCTCTTATAAATAGACAAAACTC
The DNA here is from genome assembly GCA_963855885.1 of Coenonympha glycerion. NCBI lineage: Eukaryota > Metazoa > Arthropoda > Insecta > Lepidoptera > Nymphalidae > Coenonympha > Coenonympha glycerion. The sequence continues at coordinate 767,116 of OY979646.1, forward strand.
TACCGCCAGGTTCGGAAAGCAGGATTGTATCAGGAAGAACTAGCAAGAAACTGACATGGAACTAGTTACCTTTTATATAAGTTTCTTTTGGGTTGACATGTGCTTTTCATACATAAAACGTGAGCGCTTTTAGCTAATTACAACTGGACGATAACTTACACTCGGAGTATAAAACAATAGTGCTGATTAGCAGTGTATGCGACAGACGTCCTCTGTCCACCTATTTAAAATGGTTTAAAAGGTTTTAATTAAGCGTCTAGTCGTATTCAGTGTGAAATGTTATTAACGCGGGGCCATTGCTTCCTCGCTGAAGCGGCTGCTAGTGAGTTTGTTCGTAAAGTACTTAGGAATATTATAATATGTGTACTATAGTTGTGTTATTATGTCGCTGCAGAGTCGGTCGTAAATCTTCTGTGAATTTTTGCAGTCGATGAGTAATATCGATAGTTTTTTTGTATCTTTATAAATGAGTGATAGAAATAAAAACACATTTTAGACACAATATTTTTTTCTAATACCAATAAAATTACAACATAGCATTTTAAATATATAAACAAAAGACGTATATATAAAACTAATACTGACTCATCGTAATCGCCATCATCATCCACATGAATGATGAACTCTTCGCATACTTAAATGTGGTTTTCTCAAGTCTTCATGTTGAAGCAATTCTGCATGCTCCACACATTGCTCCGATGTACATTATTAAGTTATTCTGCAGAACTATTCCTGAATTGTTTAAGAAAAACGTATTCAGCGTTATCGTAATCGTTTACAAATTCTGCCTGCTGATTCCCTGATTAACGTCAGCCAATCGGGGGGCAGGATTTTCTAACGATTAATACAAAGATGTATACGTTTTTCTTAAGAAATCAGAACTGACTTAACTATCTGTAGCTAAGGGTACACTGGCAAACACGTTAGACTTGAAAAATACTACGTTTTTCAACCCTTTTGAAATCAAGGCACAAGCTCAACTATTGAACCGACTTAAATTAAATTTTATGGATTGATTTCATATTGATTCATAACCAGCGAAATTCCCGGGTGCTGCAGTCGTGGGCAAAATCTTGTAGATTTGTGAATTTTATGCTATAATTAGTTTTACGTAGTTTCTTATCACCAATCTCAATAATCTCTTTGAAGCTCGATGAATAACATTGTCTTCACTGTTGAAATTGTAAATTGCGAAAGTTCGTGGCCCTCCTGTTAGAGCTAATTTTCAATGTAATTTCATTCTATTGAAGGGAATTTCGTAAAATTCTTTCAAAGTCCAATCGATGCTGATTGGCCTATTGACAGCTTCTGTTTGAAGTCAAATAATCGAGTTGTTTCGTGATTGGCTTTTAAATGTAAGCTTATTTAAAGGTTTCTAAATTAAAGACTTTGTGTCAAATTAATTTTTATTAATTTTTAAATTAAGTAGAAATAGTGCTCGGAAAATTTCGTTTTTCCGAGATAAAAAGTTAACTAGATTTTTCCTTATACAATCTTCTCACTAGGTACATGTAAAAGTACCTACAATATTTAACTAATAGTGACACTAATTTACCGATAGATAGACATCTGTGTGAGTTTTTAATTTTTTTTTGAAATTCGTTCGTAAAATTACTTTAAATACAACTGTAATAGGTCGAATTGCTGTATTTGATATTTGACGTACAATAACTTGTAATAAACACGGAATTAATATTTACAACGCCAACTCAATGTAAACTTGCTATAAAATTAGTTCACTGGATGCTTACTAGATGGCACTAGTAGTTCCGTTAAGAACAAAATAGCAAAAGTTAAAGTTAAAGTATCTATGCCATGCCATGAAGACGAATTATTTATTATACCATGATTATACCTGATTTAAGAACTAGCAAGGAGGTAAAAGGCAAAACTCTACCCCCAAGTAACAAAAGGCAGGTTCGCACCGAGAAGAACTCGCAAGAAACTCGGCAATAGCTCTTTTTAAAAAATTACATTAAGTACATACAATTTTTGTTATAAAGTATGAAAAATTATTACATATTTGACCATTATACCACCGTAGGTCTAACTTTTTCGATTTTCAGTAAAACATAAAACCAAAGGATTTATATGGAAAAATTTACCCTGCATATTGAGATAATGAGCTTACCTAACCTGTTGTCTAGGAAGGCAAATTACCTGTTGTGTGTACTAAAAAAAAATAACCGTTGAAGCCCATTGAGGTATGACCATAAGGACACAATGTGGTGCAGAAGTATCAGGTAATGGCAGAGTATAGCATAACCGCAGGTAGGCTTGCTTGAAAGGAAATCTGTACGGTCGGATATGACGATAAAAGTATTCACACACGGTCTAAAATCAAATTGCCCGGCGTTTTTTTTTTCTTCAAAGAGTATTAGGTAAGAGCAGATAGATACTCCAAGTTAAACGTGTGTCGTTTGTACCTAACTTCTCTAAGTTAGGCACAAACATGCTTCTGCTACCGAATTTTTATCACATTTGAACATTTTCGTTAGTTTGCCTGTCTAAAGCATATATTTGCTGAGTTTGTTCAGGAACTACTTAATTTGGTTTCTCCGTCATCTTTTTACAATAGAACTGCAAGACATCTTAAAGGCTTTCACCCATAGTTGGCAAGTGCCTTGCACTTAGGCTGTATCATCCACTTGCCATCAGATGTGATCACAGTCAAGCGCTAGCCTATTCAATATTTAGTTAAAAAAACCTGCGGATGGGCAAGGCTGCAGAGCTTCCTTGTTTCACTTCTAAAACTGTAATACGAAAGAAGATGGTACTATGAAAAGAAATAAAACTATGCACAAAAGTATTTTTATGCATTTTTCAAGTAGTTCTCGTCGTAGTCAGCTAAAGCCCACTATCCAGGCCACCTCTGTGCGCATTGGCAGACTTCATACACCTTTGAAAACATTATGGAGACCTCACGAGCGTGCCGGTAAATGATAAATCATTTTGTTTTAATTCATCCCTAAGCACAATTAATCCTAAGATGCCCAATCCTAATCCTAAGTTGTTACAAACGCAGAAAACTCCGTAAAGAAAAGTCAAAGGTGTCTCCAAAGAGCGTCCAGGTTTCGCCTCGAGTAGGTAAAAAACCTGGCAAAAAAATAAAACTGTCGTGTCTGTGGAAAAGAGTCCGAATCTATGTCCGTCGGATAACATACCGAGGCTGTCGGACGAGTCTTTTTTTGCTCCTGTGGCCCACAACCACACGCTGTGTCTGTGAATACACGCGCGAGGGTGTGTAACCAGTCCGCTGCATTAGTGTGCGTGATCAGCTGACGACAAAACATTTATAACGCGACGTAGGCGCAGCGATGGAGATGTAGTTGTCAGCTCTAATTATTATAATAATAGCTATGACTAATTGCGATACGATATGGAATGGAAATAGAACGAAATTAAAAAAAAAATACCAAACTATCGGATCGCTATGTTATATTATGGCTAGAGCGCCTGAGTTGTCTAATATCAACCAAAATATTTTAATTACTCGTATAATAGTTTAATTTAGCGATAGCTGGACGCATACCTATCTAGCTAGCCTCGATTGAATAAATTGGGGAACAAGACAACGCCTGCTGCTTTCAGGCCTGCCGTGAAGCCTTTATGTGTGACAGAGAAGCTTCGTAGCCATTATATTACCACGCGTGCAGTGAGATATTTCGACCAGTTTAATTACCTAGGCGTAACCAATTAACGTTTAGAATGGATTCTTAAATCAACCGCTGTACGGGGAAAATGAAGGGTAATAAAAGAAGACATGGCCATCCGGTAGGTTAATCTAAAAATTACCACTACTTATATTTTATGAAAATACGCTGGCAAACATTTGTAGGCATCATAAGCCAGGACAGGATCCTACTTCTAACGCGATCTGCACTGAGAAGACCCCACAAAGAACTCAGATGGGCATAATCAGGGAGCATCGATTCTCTTCTCAACTCTAGTATCCTTCAAAAGGGCCCTGACATCGCTTCGACATCCCATGGTTGGGGCAGGACCTTACTTCTAAGTTCTAACGCGATCTGCACTGAGAAGACCCCACAAAGAACTCAGACGGGCATAATCAGGGAGCATCGATTCTCTTCTCAACTCTAGTATCCTTCAAAAGGGCCCTGACATCGCTTCGACATCCAATGGTTGGGGCAGGAACCTACTTCTAAGTTCTAACGCGATCTGCACTGAGAAGACCCCACAAAGAACTCAGACGGGCATAATCAGGGAGCATCGATTCTCTTCTCAACTCTAGTATCCTTCAAAAGGGCCCTAACATCGCTTCGACTTCCACGATTGTGTGCGTCTATTTTTTGTTCCTTCGGTCGGCGTGTGTTTGTGTGTGTAACTGCGTATACGTACATAACAAGTTACCTGCGTGAGTGTGCGCGATCAGCTGATGCGACAGCTGTACGACGCAGGCATAGCAATGGAGATTTATGAGAATTAATAGTATTTTATTGCTTCAGAAACATAAGCACCGAGCTTCTAGGAACAAGCTAATACGGGTATATAAATAGTCTATGGTTTTTGTATATTGCTCGTTGCTCTGTGATTTTATAAGAATTTCTTCTGCGATTATCTTGAATTACCTTTGAATACCTAGTACCTACACCCACATTTAATTTGTTAATTTCAAGAGAAAATACATGGTACTGCTTCTTTGATAACTTTATCAGCTAATATCAATAAATAAATAAATAGTGGACAACATCACATACATTGCTCTGATCCTTTAGTAAGTAGTTTATGCACTTGTGTTAAGGAAATCAGAAACAACGAAGGTACCACAACACCCAGACCCGAGACAATGTAGAAAACTTATTTTTTTACATTGCCCCGACCGGGGATCGAACCCGGAACCTCAGAGATGGCGGCGCCTTGAAAACCGGCACGCTAACCACTCAACCACGGAGGTCGTCAAAATGACGACGCCAATCGAAAATTTCATTTATTTCACGGGTTTGAATTTATCTGGATAAGTCAGATTATCGGTACCTACTTAGATTTATAATCTTGTTATTTAAAATTCTCGTATCACCATAGTGTTTGTAACAAAATTCCTCCGAAAACGCTTGACCGAGTTTTATGAAACTTTTTCATGTTAGAGGTCTGAGAATATGACGTAAACTTTTTATACTTACCCCTAAATGAGAAATAATTTATGGGCGGGGTACGTACTACGTAGCTCGTGGAACCTTCGGACGTTGAGGATCATTGTACTGGCAAACCTTCAGATGGACTGACGACATTAAAAAAAGTCGCGGGAAGTCGCTGGATACAAGAGACGCAGGATTACGTAGGCAGGCCAGGGCTAGATAGAAACAGTCGTTTAGCATTGACGACATATGGACAAACCACGTTACCTACTGTAGAAAAAACCAAGTGACCGAATATAGGGAAACACGCTGATTTTGAAAATCGAGTAGGTACGACAATTTGAACGCTCCCTGGTGTTCTCCGCAGACTTGTAGATAAGTTAAGCGTACTGCGCTTGCGAGCGACAGCGGTAGTAGCGGCCAGTGAGCAACGCATTCTGCTTTCATATTTTTTGTACTGGTGGTCACGTGGTTTTTCTACAGTCGTCAACGCTTAATGCTTATGTTACATCGTCTAGCCCGGCTGGTTCACTTATCACGTGACCGAAGAATCTACAGGTAGCCGTCAAATAGGATGATTCTTCCATCTTAGCATCGAAATAGCAATGCCCTTATAAAAAAAAACTTAAACGTCACACGTCAGTCAGGTCACAATTAAAAAAAAGCACCGCACCTTGCCTCCCAGCGAGCTTTTGAAAAAGGAACGCGTTGACGACGGAAAATAAAACATAGCCCTTCGCACTCACACCTACGCGCTGTGAACACATTTGACTATACCTATTCTGTTCGCACTATTCTAAATGCAGTATAAATTCATACACCTTATGTACTAAAGAACTACATTTGAAAATAAACCTTTCTTCGAAAGGGATAGAGTTGATTGTTGAGTGATGTGCTGTTTGTTTTGTGTGAAAGGGTTTCACAAGGGTCACCTCTTGTACTTTTTTGAAACCCTCTCATTACGTAGGGACAACATCCTATACTCATATAGACCTAGAAATACTTAGATACGTATTCCTGTTCTTAGATTAGTAGATTTTTAAGCTATTGCATAGCTTCTATCGCGGGCTTTGACGGTGCAGACCGAATCCAGAAATTTCGTAACGAAAATAACCTGGCACTCCTAAAGTAGAGCTTTCGGTACTAGGCTAGCATGAAAGCAGGGAGCCCAACTCCACAACGTTTTAGTTTTTAGTTTGCCATCTATCAAAAAATAGCAGAACTTTTTAATGACTTTTTGAAATATCACGCCGTGATATTTCAATTTCTTTATTCATTTTCAACTTTAATTCTATGCAATAGCTTTACCGTAGCAGTCTCCGAGTGACACACGCCTTTTTTTTAAATTAAGCAGATAATAATATTATCCTGCCATGTTATTCACGTAACGCGGCGGCTTCATTTCGTGATGTGAAATATTTAAAAAGGTGATGGCATTTACGTATATAAGCAGACGATATTTAAATCAAAACATTTTTTGCGAACACTAAACAACTAATTTTACGGCTATAAATTGGAGATACTAATCAAAATTTCACTCGCAGCGGGATTTGAACCCGCGTCTCCCAGCTCTCGCGGCTGGGTGCTTTATAGGAATTATATCATAAGTGTGTAAGACACTAATCAATAAAAATAATTAGTAATTTTACGGTATTGTAAACGCAACATGATAGACAATTGTCAGTTTGAATAATGATTCATCCTTTAATCCTCTCCTCAATATTATATTCAACCTAAGATCAATTAAGTACATTCAATTTTACACTTTAAACCAATATATGTAAAGTAAATTTTTCTTTCTTAATTTTTTCTCTTTTTCTTCTTTCACATCACTTGAAAGCGTGACGTGAACTTCAATCTCCAAAATGAACTTGCCGGTCAAATTTTTTTTCTGAAAATCAGCTGTTGTTTTTCCATCGTTGAAACTACGAGTTAGCCTTTCCCGATTTACAGGTCTTCAACAATATCATATGGCCATACATATTCTAAAAGCAATATGAAGCGTAAAGATCTACCTATACATATAAGTACGCAAGTAGAGCATAAACTGCATATTGTACAGATTTTTCTGTTTTGGCGGATTAGCAAAACAATAATAATTTCTCCATCAATATGAGCTTCTTTTCAATATACATAAATCGCTTTTATATTTTGTGTGTTACTTCTATAGATTTCTAAGTCTACTGCTACCCACAAACACACCGTAGTCTCATATTGTTTATTCAAACACACTTGTGTGCGCAGTCAGCTGATCACGTGTGTGTGTGTGTGTGTGTGTGTATTTAATACACACTTATGTGTATTGTGTAGCTATGTGTATGTGTGAAATAAGTTCAAGTTTGATGTATGCGAGAGACGTGAAGCGATTTTTAAATGGTTTTTTTGGAGTAGTTTCATATTTAGGATTATGTTTTGTGGAGTTACGTTTAATTTATGGCCACTTAGATTTTTCATTTGGATCTGTTAGTAGGTACAAGTTAATGTTTTAGTAACTACTCGTAACTTTGTACGATAGGTAAATATTATGAACTAGCAGCGCCCAAGGACTCAGTTCCACGTAAGAACCCGTTTGTCCCGCGTAGGACGAATTCACGTAGATTTTTCTTTACCCCGGCAATCATTCGAATTTTTCTCAACTTTTAAACCTTCCCTAGTCCCCCACAAACATTTCAAAGCCAAGATAAGATAAATCCGTTCAGCCGTTCTCGAGTTTTAGCGAGACTAACGAACAGCAATTCATTGCAATCAATGCACAGAATGAAGAGCAATTTTCTAATACAGAAACGTAATACTTAATACACGTGTATCATTTTAAGATATTATAACAGAAATTCTTAACTTTACTTGTTCTGCTGTGCTATTCTACAAAATGAAATAGCTGCCAGACAGCTGCCAACCCGAATATGGCATGCAAAATTGTACTCTATTACAACTGACAAATTCATAGATGCAGAGATGTACGCTCGTCGCTGTTTTGCAGAATATCACGGCTGTTTTTTTTTACTTTTCAAAATGTTCCCCACCGAAGGGATTAAACAATTATTATAAAATTAGTTTAGTTCAGAGATTTTATACAACAGACGTCAGTCAGTCAGTACCTGTGTTCAGTGTTGACGATGATTGACGTCAATACCTATAACTGACTATTCTAATTTCAAAGAACATTCCAAAGGATACAGTAAAAACCATGATCATATGTAATGGGTCGCAGCCGATTATGAAGTAAACACAAATATTTACTTACTTAGCTTTATTTGAAACAGAGGAGAGGTTTAACAAAGTACTTATTAGCTATTTAACCTATTTGGTAATGCACTTGAAGACTTGTAGAAACACTCTGAATTGGAGTCTGTTATAGTTCAATATTTATATCAAAGAAATGCAATTAATAAACAATTATTATTCAATGAGATAGTTTCTAGAAAGGAATCTGACCGTTAATGTATTATTAATTTGTGGTTTCATCAAGTCATCAATTTGGAAAATTTCAAATATTTATCGTGGTTGTTTATCAAAGTATATTGAATATTTTTAGGTAACATTACACCTTCCCCCTAAGAAAAAGAAATGATTGAAAATCATTTCGACTTATTTACAGTAAGATTATAAGATTATACAACTAAAATTATAATTAAAATAAAATGATTTACAATTTTAAAATATACTTATTTTTAACAATAATTAAGTTTTTAATTTAGATAATCTAGCACTTCTTCGCAGTGGTGTTTCATTATTACAATTATTAACTATCGGTGTTTTTTCCATTAAAGTTTGCATTTCAAGATTTTCAATTGGTGCTGTAGGAGCATTTGAATACATAATGTGAGAAATTGGTGAGTCTCTTTCTCTATTTCTATTTCTGACATTAAAGGTAATACAATTAGTTATACTGTTACAACAATCAGTATTTTTATGACGATGTGCTTCTTTTCCATATTTGTATAATAGCCATAAATATCTGAAAAATCTATAAAGAGCATACAAAGTTAACACTTTTATAATTGTAAAAACATGAGGAAGAAAACTATTTCCTGTCATTTGATTAAGTATCGAGTTATGATTTTCATATTCTTGAGTAAGTTTTTCAATTTCATCTAATTTATGACTCGTTAATTTAATTGAATCATGATCTAATTTATAAGACTGCAACGGTATTAAATCTAGTTTTGTAAAATTAAACTTATTTGTCTTTATACAATCATTAATATCAAAAGTGGGAAAAATTCTTATATCTACTGAATTTTCATTATGAGTACTAAAAGTAGTTAATACAGAATTAGTAGTGAAAATCTTACAATTTTTGTTAGAATTCAGAATTCCTTTTTCTTCTAACATAATATCTCTAGGTTGCATCATTTCACATTTAACGGTAGCGACAATCGGCTTTGGCGCGACATATAACCATTGATTTAATTTATCTAATTTATAAAACAATTCATGAGTAAGTTTTGTAATTCTTATGTTACAGTTATTAGGATTCTTAACATTATTTAACAAAATTTCAGTTTCGCAACTAGGTCTAGAGTGAGTTGAATATATTGGTATTTTATTATAACAAATTCTTAAGTCATCAGATAATAATTTACATTGTGACAAATCTTTAAGTGTTACATAATACATTCTGTTTTCTGAAACTGACAAGTATTGACTATTTTCATCAGGTAATATAAAAGAATAAAGATCATCGTTTTTATGAATGGGTAAACTTATAAGTTTATATGCATCGAATGTTTCATTGAATATTAATGGAACTGAGATAACGAATATAAGTCTATTATTATATAAGAATACATTTAGTTTCAATACCGATTCTAATTTATAGATTTCATTTCTTGTAAGGTCGATTGGAAATTTGGTATTAGTCGGTAAGTAAGTAATAACCTTTTGAAGTTCACTTATTAACTTTGAGGGTGAAATTATACTTGGATGTAATGTTTCTGTCTTAGCAAACAAAATAGCATTAATAATTATAGAATATTCTTTATCTACTTCAGAAATAATTAAATTAAGTAATTCTAAATGCTCCTCCATACATTGTTGTCTTTGCAAAGAAGTAACAGTATCGACAGTTGCTTTTGTAAAATTTTCTAATCTTCTCAAATTTATGTTAAATGTATTTAAGTTGCGTTCATAATTTGTAATCGAAGAATTGAAATTCATTATTGTACTTTGAACAACTTGAGTTTGTTGTTTTAAAATTTTAACAAATTCATTTTTGTCTTTATTAATTCTATCGAATGCTTTTTCGAAATGTTCGCCATCTTCAGCGTCTAAGGTACCAAAAACTGTTTTAAATAAGTAACCGAAGCCGTCGAACCAACCTCGTTTTGTTCTGTGATGATCATCTACGGTATAATAATTATATGAGGAATCCTTTTTATTTGGTGTATGACCAATCAAATCTTTCAATGATTCATCTTTTGATTTTAAAACAGGAATAAGTTTACTGATTATGTTTAAGGTAGTGTTACATACAGAGAAATTTGAAAACGTTTTGTCATTGCATAAAATTTTTGTGTCGCTGTATGTAACGTCAATAAGGTCTATTTTATTCTCTAGTTCTGTTATATCGATGTTTGTTATTAGTTTCCAAGTACTTTCAAAGAATTCAATTTTTCCTATTTGATCGTAATATAGTCCAGTATTTATTTTTAAAGGATATACTTGAATCAAGTTGCTATTAAAGTCACCATTTATTCTGAGGATTTGCAAAAGCAGGATCCAGACGATTGTCCAGGACATTCTGCAAGCAAATTATAATAGGATTTATTTTAGTATGCTAATTTTAATCTATTATTATGAACTAACTTCTTTTTGTTTTTAATTTTAATAGTAGAGTTACAATTAGAATTAATTTCGACTATTTCGTAAGGACCTTCATAATTACTTCTAAGTTTTTTACATTTGCCTTTAGAAGTGTTTTCATTCAACAAAAATACTTTATCTCCTACTTTAAATGATATACAATTATTTTTCTGATCATAATATTTTTTATTAATTTCTTTTGATTTCTGTATATTGTTTCTAGCTATTTCGTTACTTTTTTGTAATTTCATTTTTAGTTCACTAACATAATCATCGTAAGTGTATTTAAATTCAGGTGCAGCAGTGAGGCTAGATGGGATGTTTGGTTTAACACCAAAAACTAATTCAAATGGCATGAATTGAGTAGAAGTATGGATAGATGTGTTATAGGCAAACATTGCAAAATCTATCCATTTGTCCCAGTCTGTCTGTTTGTCATTAACGTAATGTTTCAAATACTCAGCTAACGTATGATGAGATCTCTCAAGAGCACCGTTAGTCTGTGGGTGATAAGCTGTACAATTAATTTGTTTTATTTTAAATAATTTTGAGACATTTTTTAATAGTGATGATGTAAAATCGGCACCTTGATCGGTAAGTATTGACTTAGGTATACCAAATTTACATATGAATTGTGTAACGAAAATGTTTGCAATTGTTAAAGCTTCATGATTTGGAATAGCATAAGCTTGTGAAAATTTAGTTAAATCATCTTGGAGTGTAAGAATAAATTTATTGCCGTTTTCTGACAAGGGTAAAGGTCCCACAATGTCTAATGCAATACGTTCAAAAGGTGTTGAAGATGTTGTAGTAAGTTCCATTGGAAGTTTATGTTTCTTTCGTACTAATTTATTTTTTTGACACGATTCACAAGTTTTAATAAATTTTTTAATATCAAGTTTCATATTATTCCACTTATATTTAGCTTTGACTCTTTTGTACGTTTTATGGAAACCGGAGTGTCCAGCTGTTGGATTTACATGACATTCTTCTAAGATTTGTTTAATTTCATCTTCTTTTGGTATAATTTTTTCATTTAGGAAAATAATGATTTTTATTTTAGTATCTTTGAAAATATATCTCAACATAGTTCGTAATTTAGACCAACTGAGTTTATCATATTGATCTCCTAGCTTGGGAATTTTTAAAGTACACTCTCCCCCATTAGTTTTGAGTAAGTGCTCCCGCACTTTCGTCATTGTGTCAAAGAAATCCCGATACTCTGCTCTATTCCAATAATATTGTTTGGTACAAAGGTAATAAATGAAATGATCATTATGCTTTTTAATGACAATATTACCAACATCAACATCTTGTGGTTTGATATCTTTAAAATGATCAAATTTGTTTTTAATTTCTTTGTGAAAATCTTCAGTACATTCAAGATCACATGAGATTGGAATACAAATGTTACTGTCTAACTTATCACATATATTTCCATTAATTTCTTCGATATTATTATAAATAATCAATTTGTGTTGAAAATCGTTCAAAAATTGTTGATATTGTGAACGATTAATTGTTTGTATTCGACTTAACGCATCGGCATTATTATTTAATCTACCTTCTTTATAAATAATTTCGTAATCATAATCTTCTAGTAAAAGTCTCCATCTGACTAAACGAGAACTTGGATCTTTTGCATTAAATAACCAAGTTAGAGGTTTATGATCTGTATAAATTTTAAATTTTCTTCCATAAAGATAGGGTCTAAAGTGTTTTATGCTCCAAACTATAGCCAATAGTTCTCTTTCCGTGGTTGAATAATTAGATTCAGCATGATTTAAGGTTCTACTCGCAAAAGCGATAGGAAGATCATTAGGTGGTGATCCTTGCGAAAGTACAGATCCTATTGCGTAAGCACTAGCGTCAGTAGTTAGTATAAAATCTTTTTCAAAATTGGGATATTGTAAAATTGGTTCGCTACTTAATGCATTTTTTAATTTTTCGAATGATTCTTGTTGGCTACTTGTCCAAACAAAATCAGTATCCTTTTTTAATAACATGGTCAAAGGACGTGATAATTTAGCAAAATCTTTTATAAATCTTCTATAATATCCAGCAAAGCCAAGAAATGCTTTAATGTCCTTTTGACACTTAGGGATAGGATAGTTAATTATAGCTTCAATTTTCTTTGGATCGGGCTTGATACCTTCATTAGTAATGAGATGGCCTAAATACATGACTTGTTTATGCATAAATTCACATTTATCGGGTTGAATTTTCAAATTATATTTATCTAAGCGTTGAAAAACTTCAATCAGACGTTTATTATGTTCTTGAAGAGAATCTGCGTGAATCACGATATCATCTATATAGACGAAACATCTATAATTTTGAATTCCAGCAAGTACGGTGTTCATTAATCTTTGGAACGTAGCTGGTGCATTTTTTAATCCGAAAGGCATTCTATTGTACTGATAATGTCCTGAAGGGACAGAGAATGCAGTTTTTTCAGCATCTTCAGGTGCCATTTTAATTTGATGGAAACCTGAAGTTAAATCAAGAGTTGTAAAGTATTTGGAATGACCTAATTGATCCAAAATGTCTGTTATATTAGGCAAAGGGTAACTATCTCCAATTGTTACCTCATTCAATTTTCTATAATCAATAACCAAACGCCATTTTCTTTCACCGGAAGCGTCGAGTTTTTTCGGAACGACCCATACGGGTGAATTCCAAGGAGATGTTGATGGTTCAATAATACCTTGTTCCAACATCTTTTTTATTTGTTTATCGACTTCTTCTTTATGAATTTGAGGATACCTATAAGTTTTAACATTAATTGGAGGGGTATTTGATTTGATTGGGATAGTATGTTTTAGAACATCAGTACTTGATAATTTATCACCTTCTAAATGAAATATATGATGATAATCCATGCAAATTTTTTCTAAAGATTCTTTTTCTTCCTTATTTAGATGTGAAGTGCGAAGATGGGATTTAATCCTTTCTAATCTTTCTGGAGATATTGATTCAGATTTTTGAGAAAAGTTTCTGACTTGAACAATATTATTAGAATTTTCATCATTTTCTAAACATTTTCTGAAATCTTCTGAGACATATTCAATTTCTATATTCAGATTATTAATTTCCATAACTTTATCGTTTGTATTCAAAATAGAAGTAATAACTTTTCCATTTGTAACTTTTACAAGACTGTCCGCGATAAAAACACCATTTTCAATTTCTTTTTTATTTATTATTCCTAGTTCGGAATTAAAATTTAAGACATCAAATTCAACGATTTGCTCACAACGCGGTTTTAAAATAGTTTTGTTTTTTATAATTCCTGGAATAGATTTATTTAAATTCTTTGAATGACAAATCTTGGAGGTCTGTATGTCATCTGAAAGTTTTTCATTAGAATCCACGAAGGGAATATAATCAAATAATTGTTTTAGACAAATATTAGAATCCTCAGTGGGATTATTAGAATCCTCAACGGGAATATTATTTTCAAATGGAGGTTTCAGCACCGTGAAATTCACTCCTTTAGAATGCTCAATGGGAATATAAGAATCTTCTATGGGAATATTGGAATATTCTTTTTCAATTAAATTCTTATCATTACAAGAATCAAATGGTATGTTTACTTTATAAGGATCATGTAATTCGTCAGCACGGGACCATAGGGTTTTACTATTTTCGGGAGGGGCATTAAAAGTTTCTATTAACTTTATTTCAATTTCATTTTCATCTAGTTTTAAAATATTTCTTTCGAAATCGAGAGAAGCGTTTAAATTTTTTAAGATATCGTTCCCTAAAATACCATCAAAATCTATTGGGAAATCCTTTGCAATAACGTGAAAAAGGCTTTCATATTTATAGTTATTAAGATAAAAATCAAGGTAGGTATAAGCGAGTGTCTTATTTAAATTTTTTGTATCAACTTTGTCAATACCTTTTAAATAAATTGGGTAATCTGTGTAACAAATAGTTTCATATTTTAATTTATCGACTTTAATTAGGGAAATTGTAGCACCAGTATCTAATAATAGTCTAACTGGTTCACAAGTTTGATTGAATTGAATGACTACATATGATGTAATAGCACTACAATTTACTGCATAGATCCGGCTTGAATCGGTCGGGTTTCCCTCTGCACAGCCGGCTGCGGAGGACCCTGCCTGTTTAAAGGCGATGGTCCAGCTTGTTGTGAGGAATTACCTCTAAAATGACTATTATTTTGACGAGAATTATAGTATTTGTTTTGATTATTTTGCTGTTGATTGTTTTGGTAATTAGTTCGGTTATAACGATTAGTGTTATAATTATTATTTGGGGTGTTATTATTGGAATTTCGATTTTTTAATTTAAAACATTTATCGATAGTATGGTTTGTTTTCTTGCAATATTTACAAAATTGATTTGACACGGTTTGAAATATTTTATTTTGATTGTAATTTGGTTTATGATTATTATGAAAACGTTGCATCTCAAATTTACTTTTTAATTGTTGCTCTTCATTTAGTGCAACAGCAACTGCGCTTTCTAAGGTGTCAGGCCTTTGGGACTTGACGAGAATCGTTAAATCTCTGTTTAACCCATTCAGAAAAACGCTAAGTGCTTCATTTTTAATTAAGTTTACACATGCCTCCCTACTTGTTTTATCTAAATTACCGTCTAATGAGTTAATAACCTTAATATAACAACTTTCAACTCTGTTTGCAAAACTCATTACAGATTCCTTAATGTCTTGTTTGCACGCGTTTAATTCTAGTTGCCACTGCCCAATGGTCCTTTTTTCTGAATACGCATCCAAAAGATGTGCTTTTAAAGCGTCCCATGTAGGGAATTCTCTGTTTCTGACGACGGCTCTGGCATTGTCGGTAATCTTAGTCTCGATGAGTTTGAAAAGGATTTCTTTATATTGCGGATCAACCAAGCTCATTGCTTTGTCGCAATTGTCGAGAAATTCAAACAACTTATTTTTGTTTCCATCAAACTTTATGAGCATACGCTCTGCCATTTCTAGACTAATTGTCGGAGCCATTTTCTCGTCAAATAATGAAGCTAAGTTATACATAAAAAAGTAACTTATGTGCTTACTTGCGGCTGCTTGACCTTGAACTTGATGAGAGCACGATGTGGGGCTGCTGGCGAACTCCTTGTATACCTCCGGAGCAGGTAGGTAGTCCAAACAGCGTCTTCACCGTGGTTCTGGACTCGTTAAGCTTATTGCTTCTTTCAACGATCCGTCCCGACTGCGCCAAAAATGTAATGGGTCGCAGCCGATTATGAAGTAAACACAAATATTTACTTACTTAGCTTTATTTGAAACAGAGGAGAGGTTTAACAAAGTACTTATTAGCTATTTAACCTATTTGGTAATGCACTTGAAGACTTGTAGAAACACTCTGAATTGGAGTCTGTTATAGTTCAATATTTATATCAAAGAAATGCAATTAATAAACAATTATTATTCAATGAGATAGTTTCTAGAAAGGAATCTGACCGTTAATGTATTATTAATTTGTGGTTTCATCAAGTCATCAATTTGGAAAATTTCAAATATTTATCGTGGTTGTTTATCAAAGTATATTGAATATTTTTAGGTAACATTACACATAATCATTTCATATTTGCCTCTCTATTCCTTTAAACTATCCAAATACATTTTAATGAACTAGGCATTAAAAAAAATTGGTGCATTCAGGTTATTATTTATAACAGTCTAACTCTATAAAGGAATGATTACTACGAGTTTTAATTCGGCTAGATATCAAAGCCAAAAATAGGCCAAAACTTGCCTAAAAATTATGACAGCAAATTTATTGTTAATTTTTGAACTTTAATTTAACTGAGAAATGTGACCAATTTACGAAGTTATAAAAACTCACTCAATTTACATTTACAAGTAAAAATATGCAGTAACGAACTTTCTAAAAAAAAGTATAGAAAAAAAGCCGGCCGCCCGGCCTTGAAGTCATATGGGCCGTAACAGCTGATGCTACCTGACACTTACCCACACACACACACACACATCCGAGATGCACACACACACATCAAAGATGGATACAGGGAGGCCAAAGCATTCCTGTTACAGAAAAAAATTGCTTCTGAGAACTTTTTACTTGCTTCCATTGGGAGGCAATTCAGCGCCCTTAGACTTAAATGGACTTATTAAATGGAACGAAATTAAAATAATACTTATGCATATATTATGTATATTATACTATATAATATCTCGGCAAATTGATCATGTGATTTATCGAAGACGACCTGAAGGGAAAGTACTCTCAATACTGTAAATAGAAAATTTTACTCAAAGAAAACATTCCTTCATTTTTGAAAAGAAAGAAAACTGCATTCAAATATTTTCGAAAATTCGCTTGCTACGTTAGGGAAATCTGTATATTATATGATAACCTGTACGTTTATTGCATCGATCGTTAGAATAAATTATAAGAATAAAATCTCTCTAAGAAACTTGATAAATTAAATGAAAGGAAAACAATTAAATCTGAAATTATTTTAATTATTTATACACACACACACGCGTTTTATATAAGCCCTCTACACACGTGGTGTGCGCACACGCAGCCTATAGCTCCGCTGTTTAGCGTTGGGGTATTTTTATTATTTTACATGTGTTTTGCATTTGTCAAGATCACGTTGACGGCTGTGATTCCTGTTATTAGTTGTTACTCTGATTTTATATACCAAGTTATGGGAGTTTTGAGTTATGTGGTGATAGTCAAAGGTCGATGTACTTTTTCTATTTTTGAAATTTTGTCATGAAGGAATATAACTGACTGAGGAATATGTAAAGGAATATAACTTTAAACGACACGTGTATAAAATGAAATAAAAAATAATTAAATCAAAATCTGTTCTGAAAAAAATGTAAACAACATTTTTTTCAACAAACAGAAAGCCTTTTTCTTTTTTCCCTTCAGGCAGCTTTTTATATTTTTAAACAACGATTTTTATTTCTATCGTCCCATATTCACTTTTTTTATTAGTCTTTGAAAAATTAGTCGCCTATAAATTGATACACGCTACAATTACGAAATAATGATTATCAATTACGACATACTTGATTCCGATTTCACCTGGTGTTAAGTGAAAATCGATCGAAAATAATATCGTACCAAATCGTACTAACTTGGTCACTAAATCGCTGGCGGTACGTCTTTGCCGGTATAGGGTGGTGACGTAATTGCTAGCCGTAATAATATAGCCAGATCAAACTTGAGCTAATTCTGAATTATGTAAAAAATTATAAACTTCCTAAAAACGTTAACCTGTAGGTTTTAATATACCGAGAGCATGAGAAGACGTTATATCTTTTCTCGCACCAACAAATGGGCCGTCAAATCTATGTTGAATGGTTATAATGTTAACAAAGCTGTCAGGGCCGATGATAATAAAGATTCCCGGGTAACAGCGCACTATAAATCACACTCGCCAATGCCCCGGAGCCTGATCAATCAGTCAGGGCGGAAAAAGTTGGGTAACTGCCATGACCGAGCGAAACGCGTCCTTACTTCGCAATATGAGCTGTGTCTGTAATGACAAATGTTTGGGCCACTTCATCTTTCACTAATATAATAAGCGCGAATGTTTATGGCCTATGTTTATGTGTGCGTATGTTTGTTACTTTTTTAAACATGAACCGTCGTTTTCTTTTCAAACGACGGACGTCCGTTGTTCGTTGCTGAATTGACAGTCAAATGCCACGATATATCCCGCCTGCATCTTCCCGAAACTCTCCCGATGTTATCTGTCTAAACTCAAACTCAAACTCAAAATATCTTTATTTCACATAGGCCTAATATACATGCTCTTGTAATAGGTCAGCATGATACTTGTCACATTTGTATGGCGATAACTCCAAGTCGACTTAAAACCAAGTTTACGAGGGTTCCAACGCGCCCTGCACTGAGAAGAAGCCCACAACAAACTCAGCCGGGTTTTGTTTTCTGTTATCACTACTTCACAAAGGCTCTTAAAACTATTTGAACTAGTATAATAAAGCAGTTCATTCATCCCCAAGGATTTGATTCATGTAAGTAATCCTTAATACTATAGTAAGCTTTATTAATAAGCTTTCGTTTTAATATCTAGTGGTTCTACCTACCCTGCCTTTTCCGGTTCATGGACGCCATTCCAGAACCTTGAGTCCTCAGCGTCCATCGGTCCTTCGAGCTATGTGTCCAACTGCCCACCCGTATCATCACCACTTAGGGTTTGTCATTGACACATTGAGCTTTGTCAGTTATATTGCGATTCTCCTCGTTTGTGATTTATCATGAGGATTCGTCATCATCATCATCATTACGTCGTGGTGAGACAGTCTCGCGTAGCTCAGTGGAAGAGCTCCCAGCCGCGATAGCTGGGGGACGTGGGTTCGAGTCCCACCGCGAGTGAAATTTTGATGCGTATTTAAATTTATAGGTATCATCAGGATGTAACTTAAATCGGAATGGAAGTAGATTTTAAAATCTTCAAATAACACTTATTGTCTACTTTTTCCTAAGATGAATTCATGGGTTCTGCCAGATTGAAAAAAGCACGAATTTTGCAAAATTCATATTTTTGGGCAGAAACTGTTATTGGAAATATAACTAGCTAATGTATTGTTTTGCTCACTTAGCCCCTATTCTCCCTCTTAACCTCTTAGGGGTGGATTAATTTCAAAAATTCTTTCTTAACAGATGGTTACCTACGTCAAAATAGTCCGCAGTCCGTGGTTTGAGCAGTGCTTCGATAGATAAGTTAGTCAGTCAATCATCTTTTCCTTTAGTTTACAGATTTATGACAATCTGTTGTCGTATCAGGACTTGTCAGTTAGGATTCCTGGTTTTAAAAATCTCATTCTGCATGCAGTCTTACTATTCCAATCCTAGACCCGTAGAAAGACAAACCTTCTTTAGATAGAAAGTACTACATACTTACATACCAACTTTTATCCCCATTTTAAGTCCCCTCGGGGTAAAAATTCTAAACCCGTTTCCTAGTACTCGCTAAAAGTAAAAACATTTGTATAAAATGTCAAAGTCCGTAAGATAAAACCTTTTACTTATTTTATTTTGGTGAATATCGTCGACTTACGTTACCTTAATTTACTCAGTGAAATATACACGTTCCCCGAAACGCCGAAGAAGAAACCAAATGTTTGCCCCAAATTATCAGCGCTTCCTGCGCGCCCTTAGCTCAAACAGCTGATGTGTTATCACAAACATACCTTTCACCTCCACGCGATTATAATCCTTACTTAATTGCGGTTTAAGACCATTATCGCCTGGTTTAGTTTACAATTAGTCGTAAATTCTACTTGTGAGTTTATTTTTTTGCCTCACGTTCAGGTATAGATGTGTGCGTTTGTGGTCCTGCGTTTCGAGTTACATGCTCTGAGAGAAGACATTGCGCTTTCGTCTATTGTAATAACTTCTTTCACTCTGAGAGAAAGGGAAAGGAAAATAATGAAGCCTTCATCAATCAATCAAGTTTATTTGCTAAAAACATCTGCAACAAGCATAATTATTTTTAGGCTCGTCAAAGATATTATCATATGACTTAAAAAATAGTTTGATCATGTGTTCCACAAATGGTGTAGAGCGGAAATAAAGATTTAAAATAAAATCAAAAAGGCCAAACGAGACGACTAGAATCAGAATAGGCTGGACTAACGAAAGGTGTAATTTTCTGCTTGTCTTGAATTGATTCATCCTAAATTCCTAACGCTTAAAAATATAAGATTATATTTTGGTCTTGTACAATTTCAGAAGGGAAATAAACCAGTTTGTCTCCTCCCCACAAAGGTAAAAAGACGTACTACAGTCCTTCGGGTCCCACGGAAAGGGTCATTCTACAAATAGTAAAACGAACTCAACTAACACAAGGTATTGTTTTGATCCGTCTGTTCGTCACCGATCTATCTTCATTCTTTACGCTCGATGTCATCTATTCAATTACGATAAGGGACGGAGTTTTTGGAATTACGCTTCGTAATAGCACCGTCTTTTCTATAACTTCTTTATTGAATTCAATACGTAATTGGTGATAAATTTTTTTTTTTTCTTGTTTTCACTTTTCTGTGTTGAATATGTTTCTTTTGGGTTTACCTACATTTCATTTAGTCATGAAATCAGAAATGAGGCGGTTCGTAGACGGACCAACGTACCTCGACATGTCACAAAGCTGAAGTGGCAATATGTGGGGCCAATATTACGCAGGGACGACGAGCAATAAGAACCTAAGGGCTAAGGTACTAGAGTGATGACGCGCACTGGGAAGCGCGGAGTTTGCAGGCTGCCAACCATGGACTAACGACAAATTTACAAAAAGCTTGTCGTGGAGAGTTTCTGGATTCAAATGCGTTGGAGTACCCTTCAAGGGATCAATCTTTTATAGTATTGTTGTAATATTCTTTTGAAATTTTCATGAAAATTTTAGGATCCCTAGGTCCAGCTGTTATATGACTAATAGTACTTAAGATGATATTATCTGAAAATGATATTATAGTCCTAAAAATCACTTCATATGAGACAAGCGAAAACATCACTTAACATCAAGGTGAATTTATATTATCATTCTTTTTGAAAGAAAAAAAGATCTTGGTCGGCTTTTTACTGACTTGCAATTTTCTTTATTGGGTACATTGCACCTTAATAAGATAGTTTTATACTTACATGTTACAGCAGTATAGATAGCAAAAGTATTAGTACTCTATCTTTAACAAAAACTCAAACAATTCCATCATCGCCTCCACAAAGCTGTCACCCATAATCTCAATCTACAAAAAACTTTACTACAATTCACAGAGACAGTATAATCTCCTTTCGCGCAACTTTTATTCACTTCAACTTTTGTTTCTACGCTAAAATATAAATGTGTTTCGTGAAACTTCTAACAAGCTCGATTCCCGAGCGGTTCGCCTCTATTTCCGCAAGGATAAAGTTCTATTTTCAAAATACCGCAGTTACACAGTCAGTTAGTTCTCGGAACAAAAAACCTCTACCTGTCTGTTACGTTTTGTCTTGAGCTTGTAAGAAGTTGCTTAACATTAATAATTAATTGAATGCGCCGAGCGGGCGATCCGATTTAATTCCTTTGGATT
Organism: Coenonympha glycerion; assembly: GCA_963855885.1. NCBI lineage: Eukaryota > Metazoa > Arthropoda > Insecta > Lepidoptera > Nymphalidae > Coenonympha > Coenonympha glycerion. Next base: position 789,085 of record OY979646.1, read on the forward strand.
GTTTTACTTTTTTACCTCCTGGCGATTCGTGATAGCCTGGTAGTTGCGGCACGATTTGCAACAATTTTTTTTCAGAATAAATAAAGCATGTGGATGGTCCACTGTTGGACATAGGCCTTCCCGAGTTAGCTGTACCAAGTGTAATATGAGTTTCCCCTTCCACTTCAAAGGACCGCGACCCGCGCTCGTCTGGCTCATCGGACTGTTCAGATGTATCTACGTCGTATTCATCTGTAAAGCTTCTGTGAACGGGTTGTACACACACGTAATAATTAATTATTTATTAATAAGCTATGTTTCTACTGATATTGCTCTAAAACAGCGAAGGCTGGGATAGTAAAAGAAGAAGAATGGCGTGATAGAAGCCTATTTATATACTACTAGTAGGGCGCGTGGGGGCGCGGGCCACATGTGGCCCGCGTGCTGTCTTCCCCCCTGCTTGCCGTCCAACTTTTTGCCTCTTCAACATTCCCCATACATTTTCTATGGAAAAATAAATTCCGCCATTTTGATATTTTTTTTCTATCCACAAAAATAGACCTTCGGGTCCTGATCACTTCTTGTCAAGAAACCATTCTTCCATCTTTTATACTTTCCGAGATATAGGCGAAATTCGAATGGCGGCCATTTTGAATCCGCCATTTTGAATTTTTTTTCAGCTCACTGGCAGTTGGATGACATTTCAAATGACATTTGGTCGAACACCCCCCACCTATCTGCAATACCCTTGGCTGTGCTCTTCACCCGTCTTCGATATCCTCAAGCATCAGCTCTCTCCGTATTTTTCCTCCGAATGAATTTTTCTTTTCTATACGAAATGGTCATTGAAAAAATTTTTTTTCATACAAAATTGTTCAGGAGAGGTGATCAATCAGTGAGTGAGTGAGTGAATCAGCACGAGTAGCTATATATATAGTAATTTATATACTATTTCATTGAAAGAAAAGATGCATAATAAATTCGAAAACGTTTATATCAATAAAAATTATAAATTGAAAATGCTACGATAAGTACATTTTATTGTCGTAAGCGTGACTCCAGCGTGTTTGATACTTTAAAGAAACACAAAGTGTAATAGTTGTATGAAATTAATCATTACCCGGCTCGTACTTATATTGTGTGAATCTAATAATGGTTTTGAATAGTGTACACAGATCAAATAGAACGGGTAGACCGAGCTTTGGCCGAGTGCGAGTCGGACTCATGCGCGAAGGGTTTCCGTACAATCAAAAATCTCCATTCACGCTGGATGATCTCAGCAAGACGAGTCCTGCTCTACCACCAGAAAACATCTTTGGATGCTTAAAATAATAATCGTTGACACACGGCATTAACAGATTCACTCACGGTTTATTGTTATCACCAAAAATAGAAAATCTTTTCTTTGTTTTTCTTTACTGCACTACCTATAAATTGTATGAGAACTTCTGTAACCAAGTTCGCTTAAGTTAATTTCGTCAAGTTATATAAACTCACCACAAAATATGCTCGCCAAGCATAGGACTCGAATCCTGAATCTCTGATAAGGACACAGAAGTCTCAAACTACACCACAAGGCTAATTTCTCGATAGAGCACCAATTTCCAAAGTCAAATTAGGAAGCATAATAATTTCGGCTACTTATTCTTTTCGGTCTATAATTTCTGTTCACTCTAAGGTTTATGCATGAAGCATGGAATTTATATTTTATAGAGCGCTGCAGCTTTTGTTAAAATGAAACAAAAGACATTGTAACACGTGTATTAAATGTAATACAAGTTTTATTAATGGATATTTTGAAAGGCAGTGTTATTTTGAATGGTGGGTAATTGGATGTTTTATGTTTTAATTTAGCTTCAACATGGTTCATGTTACAATTCATTCTATTATGACATACATATTTATAGTATGAATGTTAGTTTATTCATTTATTCATATATAGGTTTTTTACGCTATACAAGTTAGTACTTGACTGCGATCTCACCTGATGGTAAGTGATGATGCAGCCGAAGATGTTAGCGTACTAACTTGGAGGGGGTAGGTAATGTCACCCCAACGGTTTCTACACAGCATCGTACCGGAACGCTAAATCGCTTGGCGGTACGTCTTTGCTGGTAGGGTGGTAACTAGCCACGGCCAAAGCCACCCACCAGACCAGACCTGAGCCAAATTAGAAGTTATAAAATTCCAAAGTGGCCCGTGGCGGGAATCGAACCCGCGACCTCCCACTCAAATCCGAGCGTGCGTCCCCTGTGCCACGGAGATCGTCAAATCCCGCAGGAATCTTGGCTTTCACGGATACGGAAAAAATATTCCAGATCCTGCTTCTTTTCCCGACTTTAATACCTACCTTCAAGAATGTTTGCTGTAGATTGTATCAAACTTTTTTCCTTCATAATCTATAAAAAATATAAAATTGTTTTCCGAGCCATAAAGAAGGCTTGTTAATTCCGGGTAAAGACAATTTTAGACAAATCGGTTTAGTAGTTGTGGCGTAATTAATTAACAAACATACAAACTCTTACACTGACATTTTATATTAGGTATTATACGTCAAGCAGATAGCAGAAAAAATATAGGACAAGTGGGTATAATGACACAATAGGTAAATTTTATTACTAAATTATTTTACTGAGTTATTAATAATTACTCCTCCAACCTCAAAAATGCAGTGTAGTGCAAAGTAGTGTTGTGTGTAGTTACATACTTTCTAGGTCACAATAGAAATAGTGGACTCTAAGTAAAATAGAAAAAACTAAGGACAGTTATTGGACTGCAACTTAGATTTAAGAGAATAATCAATACTAAGAAATTTAAGTTAGAATAATATTACTAATTAGCTCATAAGCTAGATTGTAGTATAATATTGCAAAGTATCAATTTGGCAATGGTACTTTATAATAAGGAAGAAAAAAAAATAATAATTACTGACCTAGCATACTTTAGAGGACCCAGCTGTTACTATAGTGATGAACATTTAATAAACGATTTTCTATTCAATTTCAAACTATTACTTGACCACGACCTGGTTGGAAAGGATAATCCAGTGGTAATTTGCTGTATAGTAAATGATTCAGAGGTTCTGAATAAGGTTTTCTTTGCTATTTTACCAGGCATCGGACTAAATCTGAGCCAATTGTCAAAATCATCAATCTATAATCTTTTGGCCGATTTAGTTGTTCAGTATCCACTGTATCAGAAAGGTTATTAACATCTGAAATAGTTGAAAGACGATCGCCAAGAAATCACTGCCTAAAAAGTTCCAAGAAAATGCATACGAATTCCCAGAACTACCTGTGGCTGCCTTACAGATTTTTTTCACTTAAAAAAAAGGTTCGTAAATCTTAGACCTCAAGTAACACCGTCGTTTTGAACTTGTAACTCCATGTTCATAGGTATTAAGTTCATTTTCGAATAACCTAGTTTGTTTTTTTCACCAAAGGGCTTTCGAACATTTGGGAAGAATCGGGTTCGAGTCATTACAATCATTAATTTTATCTGTAAACGTAGGGTTTGTTGATGACAATAAATCAATGCAGGTAGAAGGGAACACCCTTTAGTGTAGGCGTTTGAAAAAATCAATGGTCCGTATTTTGTTCATGTTTCTTTCCTATTTTGTCGACTTGGTAAATAGCTGTTATGGTGGTATTAAAAAAAACTTCATAAAAATGAAAGAAAATAATTGATACAAAAGTTATAACAAATAATATGATTATAATAAAGCCAATAAGTGGGCCAGCAACTAATCATACTTCCCTAAGCGAAACTTCACCGAAGTTTGGCAAACATTTGCCATATATCATCATCCACCAACATCCGTGTCAATAAATCTCAACTAGCCCCATCAGCCGACGCGCCGCGCCCATTGATACCCAAACTTGGGGATATTCAAAAAATGTTTGCCAAATAAAATTTCATCTCACGACCAATCGGCAACTGGCGAAGTTGTTTAGGTTAGGGTTACCATATCTTTACAAAATCTTTTATGAATCTAAAAAGGTTAATCATATAAAATTCATGTAGCTTTCAAATTATATTAAATACCTTCTAGCTTCTACCTCCTACTTATGGGGTTCAAATCACGACGAGTTCGACTGGTAATCTTCGAAATTTATAGGACTACCATGCTAAGTGTGTATGTATAAAAAAAAGACTGTTATGTTGTTTAACCCCTAAAGTGCAAAAACAGACAGTTAAACAGTTTGTTTTACACTCTACAGTTGTTAGTTGATATGAGTCGCAGCCAAGTTAATACTTAACTGCGATGTCATCTGATAGTAAGTGATGAAGCAGCTGACGATTTTATCGTCCTAACTTGGAAGGGGTAAGTAAACTCACCCCTATCGGTTTCTATACATCGCGCCGGAACGCTAAATCGCTTGGTTCCGTCTTTGCTGGTAAAAGTTTTTTTTTTAATGATTTTGTTCATCTGAGAAACTTTTCTTTTCCAAGTGAAAAAAAGATTCATCCACGTACCCCAAGATGCACAGTCACTCTATCAGAACTTCTCCAACTCGTCTCGGAGTCTCCTACAAAGCGAGTGAAACATCTGTTGTTTGAACAACTAGCGAACTTTTTACTGCCGCTTCGGCTCCTAGCTTCCAGACACAAGGCCGTGTTTCGTTTAGCCCCATCTCGCCTGTATCGGAGTTACTTTCCCGATAGACTCGCTCGCTCATGAAAATAAAAGGGTTCAGCAGGGAGACCGGGTAAAGTTGAATCATCACTTAATAAATAACAGTTTTGCAACTGCGTACATCCGACATCGCTTTGCCTGAAGTAAATTGGAAACTCGACTTTTTTATGCCGATGACTGATGTGACGAGTAAAAAGTTCGCGATGAGTTAAATGATACGGCCGTTCAGCAGATGCAATGCGTTCCAGGATTTACCAAGTTTGCTTTGAAATACTAGTACCAATTCTGTGGTGCCAAATCTCTAAACTAGGTATTTAAGTTTAAGTTTAGAGTTTCAGCACAACGAAATTGGCACCATTTTCATACGTTGCATAGTTACACTTAGCAGGACAGATTAATTAATTGTTTTGCTATAATCTACTACTTGAAAAGATTCTGTATCACAATATGCAGGAACACTACCCACCATCACCACACACAATTTTCTAACACTTTCTTCATGTGGATAGCATTCCTGCATATTGTACCGTACAGAATCTTTTCAAGTAGCGGATTATAGCAAAACAAATTAATCTGTCCTGCTAATTATGGCTTTCCGCAAAATAACGCCTGCTTCCATTCAATATAGTTACACGTCAACCTTAGACATGAGCTGTGCAATTCTGGAAAAATGCTAACAACATCAACGAAGTAATATCTTAAGCACTGTTTGTTGAATGCTTGCATCGATTGCACAACGTCGGAAACGATTAGCTGCATGATAACCGGCGATGTTTGGATGATGTACAATTTATTTGATGAGAATCAACCCTGGTACAATCCAACAAAGTAATGGCGTCGGCTATAGTTCCGTTCAAACTAAAACACAGTAATGCTTCGCATGTATTGTTTTGTGGAAGAATATTAGATGGTATCTATCTGGGTGAACTGTACAAGATTGGGTACCAATATAAACATGCATAGCTTCGTCAGTAAGAGATGTTAAAAACGTTAACTAAGAAGAATGGCAAAAACATAGAAACTGAAAATTAGCACTCCAGGGTTGCCGAAGTGAAAACTCAAACTAAGGTGTCGGTTACGGTTACAGTAACAGCGAGTTCAATGGTTTCATCCCATTCGAAAAATGCCCAGCGCAACCAAAGTAGTATTCATTTCAAAATTCAACGAAGCGCCTAAATTTAATTTTTTTATGTATGGCTTATAAACTGTGTTTTGAAAGAATTATTCGAATTTTCGTAGAAAACCCTATACTTATAATATTCTGTTTGAGTGAATATGACAGTTGTACGTATCTCAATGGTAATTGAGTACACCCATTCGCTAACTGTATGTTCATAAGTGCCTGCTACAAGAGAAACGCTCTCGAGATTTCCAATTAACCCCAAACCATAAACTCTAAATAGGAGCCACTAACTGAGTTATCAAGAGCTGACGCGAGTTGAAAAACAAGTTTCGGAGTTTATCGCACAAAGACAAACACACGTCCAATTAAACCGCATGCACTTGTATGAGTTGGAAATAAATTAAGGTGGTTGAGCTAATACGGTTGAGCACTGTTCATATGTTGGGATAGATCCACTTTATGTAAGTGGCAGATGGGATAACGCGGCTGACAGGTGTCAATTAAATTGCCAATTGGCTTAATACGGTTATTGTCTCACTGCCATGTAAATTAAAAGGAATAAAGGGATACATGTCAATTATCTTCAAGTTCACTAACACAAAGCGGCGTGCTAAGAGGAGTAGAATTTATTCGCAGGTGTACTATAGTTGTAAGTACATACGAGAAATAGTGTGACGGCTCATGGTGTGACGGCTTCGGATGGTAAGAAATAACTCATGGCATAACTAACTCTTGATGTTGATGATAAGACTCTTGAAGGTAAGAACTAACTCTTGGCGTGACTCACTCATTATCCTTAATCGTCATATATACCTATATATAGTGTCATCAGTCTTTTAATAAATGTCCATCAAAGTCGAAATTTCTCATTTGCTTGACATCCCGTGGCTTTTATTAGTTTTAACCGATTTCCGAATAGCAAAAGTTATCAATTCTACACATGTTACAATCATTTATCATTCCAACGGAATTCGTCCCTATCGACATCAATTCTTGTTGACCTTACATTTTTGTTGACTTGGGTAAGGAAAGAAAGAAAGTTACTTCATTAAAAGGGATTGGTGCAAGTTTTGGTAAAGTTATGATAAAGACCTTAGGAGATAGACGATGTAACTATTCGTTAATTCAATTTACTTAATATTTTTTGTTTGAAGGACTCATTGGCATCTTTTATGATTACGAGGAAATGATTTACTTTCACATTACCCGCTCTAAGCTCCGTTGAATTTCTCAGCGGGGATTGTTCGTACGTAAACACGTACAAACGTACAGACGCGCTGAACAAGCTCGCTTGCAGTACAGTTTTACTCGAGACATCAGCTGCGTGGAGCTACGAATAAAAAGCTTTGGATTTGGATACGGTAACTACATATATTATTTAACCGACTTTCAAAAATAAAGTAGGCTATTATCAATTCAGTAGTAGCAGTTTTAATGGAGTCTGTACACAACCCCATTAGTATTTTACCAATTTTTAATTACCTACTTCTTATTTTGAAACAGTTTGGCGTTTAGTTTAGTAGCAAATGTTCCCGAAGTTAAGCTCCAGGACTTATCGCTTATCATTTTGAGAGTGGCTTGTATCTGCGCATAAAACACAATAAATTCAATAATATACTAACTAGCACTAAATAAATGGCGACCAAATTGCCCTTTTCAAGGGCTCCTATCACACCCTTAAAAAGGGCAATTTCGTCCGCCACCTACACCTGGTTTCTTCAACTAACTTTTACTGAAAATTAAAGTTAAATAATTATGGTGTTCTGACCCTTATATCGAAAGACATAAGGATCAGACCGCCATATTTAACTATTCCTTTTCAGTAAACGTCAGTTGAAGAAACCGGGTGTAAGTCAGCTAAACTGAATAAATATCTAATACAAAATTTCAACATAAACAATCCGACTGACACACTTATCAATCTGATCTGATACTCGTATATACTTCAAGCATAATTGCCAATAAAAATAATCATCCAAACCGGTTGGCATGATCCAAATTTTAGACATATGGTTTTCTCAAGGATGCCAGTGTCAAATAATAAATGTGAAATAAGAATCAATAAAATCGGTTCACCCAGTCTGAGGTAACAAGCATAAAAAAATAGAATTATAAGAACCTACCCCTTTCTTAAGTCGACTGAAAACTTGCAGTTATTGCGACTTGAAGAAATTATTTTATCCACGTCCATCCGTTCTGGCTCTTGGGCGCAGCGACAGTAGTGTTGTCCCGGAAATTCCCGGCTCCCCAATTAATTACCCGCCCGCTCCCCGTCGATTTAACTTGTAAACGAGTGCATACTTCTGCTGCGGATCGCGACGCAGCCGTGCGCTGTGCAGCTAGTAAGTACGACTTAAGGCTGTATTCTAACCGTATGTTTATGTAATCGGTAGGCCGGGCTAATAAATGTGTGTATCTGTTGCGTTTTTTTCATAATATGACATCACCGGGGCAGATGGGAAAATGTGTGAGGAAAAATTCCCATCTACCCCGGTGACTCATCTTGCCGAGATTACCGGGCAGGGGAAAATGTGTGAGAAGAATTCCCATCCACTCCGGCAAATCATCAGGTTACCGGGGTAGATGGGATTTCTTCCCATCCAACCCGGTACGATACTGGGGTAGATGGAACCAACACAATAAATTGTATAAATATTTAGGTTTTCAATCGAGGAATTGTTTGTTCCAGGTCAGGCTTGGGTGGAATTGTTTGATGGTGAATAACCTCATACCTCGGAGAGAACGGGACGCCCTCGACCGGGATGTTTCTCCAGCTGCGTGTGTGAGAAAGAACGTTACTCTCTCTCACACACAGAGTTTACTATTAATAAAGCGAGTTCATTAGTAATAAAACAGAATGCGTAAATGTCGTGGAACACTCGGTTGAAACGAAGTTCACCAAGCGCTCGATAGATTACGCTATGTCTAATTATCTCGTTTCGAAAGTTTCAACTACTGTGTGCGAAGACTGGGATTTTCGTGAAAAAATTCGAAAAGAAACTTCGTTCCAATAATGAGTCAGTAAGAAAACATCACTAACCAGTGGAGTTTTTAACCACCATCTTTCGTTTCTATTTTAAAACTCACTTAAATTTCTAATTAACATTTGAAGGCTCAGTTTTAGGGTTATCAGCTCAAGCTTTTACAATAATTGCATTGTATTTGGAACCAACGAAAACCGTGACGCACTGAAATATATTTGATCGAGTTTGAATTGCATTATAAATGTTTCTGTGAAGTTCTACTTCAACCGAAATGACGTTGAAATGTACGTAACGAAGTAAAAAGCGGCCATTTGCGTCGGGTACGGGCGGAGTCATTAGCTTTGTTTGGTTATTAGTAGAATAGAGTGCACTGGCTAGGGACACCAGTCTGGATTTGATTTGAAACATCTGCATATCTATGCATCCCTGGTATTTTTATTTGACTGCCCAAAAAAGGAGTGTTATGTTTTTAGGGATCATGTATGTATGTATGTAATAATGTATGTATGTATGTATGTGAGTTTCTTTATTCCAACATAAGTTCTGAATGGCTGAATAAGATATATTATGGGGTGTCGTTTAGAATCCTTACTGCATAGTAACATATTGGCTATATTTTTTTTGGTAAAGGTCATTTTACCACAAGCAGTCGTGTTTTTTAATTTTTAAATTATTTATACTTGTTATATTTCAGTAAAAACTACTTATACTTCTAATTTGATTACAAAATGTGAAATTTTGTATGTTTGTTATTCAATCAGGTTATCACAACTACTGAACCGATTGGATTGAAATTGTTAAACGTAGCTTTTAAAAAGATTAGATTAACACATAATCTACTTTTATCCCGGAAAAATTCATGAAAAACCATCTATGGCAGCAGTTATATTGCTATTGAAAACTTCCTTGAAAGCTGGGAAAGAGAGCGGGAACTGAAATTGGCACTTTTTTGTTTCGGGAAAAATCCACGAGATTTGTAAAAAACCGAATTTAACGCTAAATTACTAAATTAAGTTTAATTATTTTAAAGATAGAAAGAATAGTAAATTGCTGTAAAAAACCTTTGAGGGACGAACGTGTAAATGTGGGTTGAGGCAGCGCCGAGGCACCAATACTTAAGTCCATCTGGGATTGTGTAGAATAGGCAATCGATCATTAACAAATCATTTATTAATACGATTTGCTCAAAATATATCTATTTAGAATTTAAGTATGGTCACCCCATCGCAAACTGAACGGGCTAGCAGTTGCTTAGGCTAATTGAAGACAACAAATCTCCTAAACTACTCACGGGCTAGTAACGATACAGACTGCAGTTGCAGTTGCTCCTAATTCACTATTAATGCACACTTTATACCGTTTAAGACGCGCCTTAAGTCTCTGAACAACGTACCGGAAGTTCATTGGATTCACGTCTTAAAGTATTACTATTCTATGTGGATTTTCCAGAGCTTTTGAAGCAGTTAAAAAAGTTAAACCTAGGTTGATGCAATAGTTTGGAAACGGATGCATTGTTCCTTTTGTCAATTATGAATTTTATACTCTACATTTTGACAAAGATCATTGATTAGTAGGATGTAAGTGAGTAGTATCAATTATCTTTGATTATGACTTGTAAACTGCAATCTCCCTTGATGGTAAGTGATGACGCAGGCGAAGATGATATCAAACTCATGAAGCCAATATATTAGAGGGTAACAAAAGTTGTTAGTTTTAATGTAAAAACTATAGTGATTTTTTATTTTTATACATAAATAATATGATCCTGTATATTCGGTGTATCTTTGAATTTCAGCACGAAATATTTTAGGTTCAGTCTTCCAAAAGTCCATAATAGGATTTTATGATAGGTAAACATCTTAATTTACCCGAACACAACACTGATTTCTGGATCTTTCCCCATAAAATAAAATAATTCTTTGTAGAAGCTGGCAATCAAACAGCAAACAATTTGTTGGCTTTTTGTTGCCCGAATAAAAGACAATAATTGATTCATAGCAGAAAAAACAGATAAATTATACAGATCAATCACTCTTAACAGCGTATCTTTTTCTATTCAGTGACAGATGTTTAGGGGTTGATGGTAAACAGGGGGAAGGTGGAAAAGCGGGTGGAAAGGGGGGTGTTGCTCAAATGAGGAGATAATAATGACAAACGATAAGGATTAAACAAAGTCACGGTTACTGGCGAAAATATAATCCATACGGAGCTTGGAAGACTATAGAAAAGCTGTTAGTAATATTACCCAGTATGCTATGCTTCTATTATCATCAGCCTATTATGTTAGGTGTGAAATAACGTCATTTTCCTAATTCTATATTGATAAACTTCGGTTGAAAGAAAATTTAAATAAATTATACTTTTTTACAATTTACTCGTGAAATACTAAGTGTGTGCATAATAGTAACTTGACAGGTAGACAAGTAAAGAAAACACTTAGGATATGAAAAAAAAAGGTTATAATACAACATCAAACTAACCAAACGTAGAGACTTGCAATAATAATACCCCAAAATCTAGCCACCTGAAGCTGACAAACCGAGAAACTAGTCTCCAAGATGGGACGTCGCAATTTCCTTGAGAAATGCAAATTGTACATACTAAAAAGCTCGACAGGTCACGAAAATATTCAGGACTTGAAAAAGTGTCAAATAACATTAATTATAGCCTCAAACTGGAACTAAACGGAGTTAATTGCAATGATAATACCCCAAAATCCAGCCACCTGAAGCTGACAAACCGAGAAACTAGTCTCCAAGATGGGACGTCGCAATCTCCTTGAGAAATGCAAAGTGTACATACTAAAAGCTCGACAGGTCAGGAAACCATTAAGAACTTGAAAAAGTGTCAGATAACATTTATATCCTTAAGTCACACATCAAACTGTAATTAAACTTAGAGACTAGTCTCGAAGACGTGACTTCGCAATATCCTTGTGATAATATGCAAATTGTGCATGCTAAAAGCTCGACAGGTCAGGAAACCATTAAGAACTTGAAAAAGTGTCAGATAATATTGTAGTCTTAAGACACACATCAAACTAACTAAACGTAGAGACTTGCAATAATATTTCCCCAAAATCCAGCCACCTGAAGCTGACAAACCGGGAAACTAGTCTCCAAGACGAGACGTTGCATTTTCCTTGTAAAATGCAAAGTATACATATACTAAAAGCTTGACAGGTCAGGATAACATGAAAGATTTGAAACAGTATCACTTAACATTTATAGCCTTAAGTCACACATCAAACTGTAACTAAACTTAGAGACTAGTCTCCAAGACGTGACATCGCAATATCCTTGTGATATGCAAATTGTGCATACTAAAAGCTCGACAGGTCAGGAAAACATTAAGGACTTGAAAAAGCGTCAAATAACATTTATAGCCTCAAACTGGAACTAAACGGAGATACTTGCAATGATAATACCCCAAAATCCAGCCACCTGAAGCTGACAAACCGAGAAACTAGTCTCCGAGACGTGACGTCGCAATTTCCTCGCGACGGCGCGGAATCCGTTCATTAATATCAAACTGGCAAGTGCAGCAGAAAGACGCGTCAGGTGTAGCACGAGTATTAAACGCCGGCATTAAATTAAACAAAGCGCCCCAAACTGCTAATAAAGCGCGATACACACGGAGCATTACAGGCGTCGTAGCCACACAAATTAATCAAAGGGAAATATTCATGCCGACACATGCCATGAAATGATAATGAACCCGTATCGCTGGCTGCCTCGACTCATGAGAGGTAGCGGCTATTATTGAGTCGTATTTTCTAATCTAATTGCTTAATTTTTTATTAAAATACAATCTTAAAAATATTATGTATGTCTAAAAGTATAACTATATAAATTACAGTAAGTACGTAACAAAACTTAAAACAAAATTATACGTCTTAAATTTTACCAACCGAAAAATCGAATCGAAAAATCGAAAAATCGAAATATACAAATTATAAGGTTATGATTGTTATTATTGTTATATATTGCATACTTATATTTGTTTTTGAGAGGGCAGAAAGTTAAAGATTATATGACCAAGGGTCGAATTTGAACCAATAAAAGGCTTACGGTCGAATTGAAAGGCTTTTGAGCGTGAATCCTATGCTAACATTATTTTGGTAGTATACCACAAACGTGGTGAATACCAATGGTTGATTTTTTTTTAATTTAAGGAGGTTGGGTACCGGGTATCCGGGTGCAAAATTTAAAATTTTATTTAGTTTTTCGTTAGTTAATGGCGATGAGGAAAAACTCTTTTTAAAACTAACTGTCATTGATATATTATAAACTAAGGATTCCGGGTCAGCGCTAAAAAGTGTCCGAACCTAATGAAAGCCAAAACGCGAAAAGAGTTCCAATCGTACTTAAGCAAATTAGGTTGTGTAACAATGGTTTAGGTTAGGTTAGGTTAGGAAAGCCACAACGCGAAAAGAGTTCCAATCGTACTTAAGCAAAATTAGGTTGTGTAACAATGGTTTAGGACATAAATTACAATGTTTTAGTTTGTTTATAAAAATACACATGTAGCCTCGTTTATATAGGTTTTCTCGGGACACATTTTCGTGAATTTTGTATTACACCCGGGGCGCCATAGATTTATATGCCTGTGAACTGTACATTATTTGAAATAGACATGTTTCAGCTTGCACCACACATATCACATGGGCTTTGGATCCGGGACGCGCAAAACAATACGGTTCACGGCGGAATGCCTTTGTCTTTGAACAATTAGTGCGGAGGCATTGCTCTGACCCACTCGAAGCTAATAAATATGTTTAGCCGCTCGCATTCTCTGCTCCTTGTCAAATTAGCTGTCAAATTATTGATAAGCGGGATTAATAATTCATGTTTGATGTTTATCATATTAAACTTAGGCTTGTGAACTCTGTATCAATATAAAGTCCACTTTAACAAACATCGACATAGCTGATGTTCTAGAGTAGAGCGAACATGTAATTGAGTTAATATTTAATTTGAAAGTTAAGCTATATGCTATTGAATTGTAATACTAGAATTTAACAAATGAATGTGAAAGTTATGTATAAGCAAACAAGCTGCTTATTTATTAAACGAGATATTGTCACATGAAATAAAGTGTACGAAGTGAACAATGGGATTTAATTTACAATAATAAAATTCATTTAAGTTAGATGAAATATTCCGCGTAAATGTAAGCAATAAATATGTTTAGCCGCTCGCATTCTCTGCTCCTTGTCAAATTAGCTTCCAAATTATTGATAAGCGGGATTAATAATTCATGTTTGATGTTTATCATATTAAACTTAAGCTCGTGAACTTTGTATAGATATAAGTCCACTTCAACAAACATCGACATAGCTGATGTTAAAATTCATTTAAGTTAGATGAGATGTTCCGCGTAAATGTAAGCAATAAATATGTTTAGCCGCTCGCATTCTCTGCTCCTTGTCAAATTAGCTTCCAAATTATTGATAAGCGGGATTAATAATTCATGTTTGATGTTTATCATATTAAACTTAAGCTCGTGAACTTTGTATAGATATAAGTCCACTTCAACAAACATCGACATAGCTGATGTTAAAATTCATTTAAGTTAGATGAGATGTTCCGCGTAAATGTAAGCAATAAATATGTTTAGCCGCTCGCATTCTCTGCTCCTTGTCAAATTAGCTGCCAAATTATTGATTAAAGCAGGATTAATAATTTGCGTTTGATCTTTATCATATTTTGTAGGTGTGTGAATTTTGTATCGATATATTGTGCACTTCAATTTAACACAGATAAAATTCACATAAGTTATATAAGTTATTCCGCCTAAATGTAAGCAATACATCTGTTTAGCCGCTCGCATTCTCTGCTCCTTGTCAAATTAGCTGCCAAATTATTGATAAGCGGGATTAATAATTCATGTTTGATGTTTATCATATTAAACTTAGGCTTGTGAACTCTGTATAGATATAAGTCCACTTCAACATACATCGACATAGCTGATGTTAAACTTCATTTAAGTTAGATGAAATATTCCGCGTAAATGTAAGCAATAAATATGTTTAGCCGCTCGCATTCTCTGCTCCTTGTCAAATTAGCTGCCAAATTATTGATATGCGGGATTAATATAATTTACGTTTGATGTTTATCATATTTTGTAGGCTTGTGAACTTTGTATAGATATTATAAGTCCACTTCAACAGACATCGACATAGCTAATGTTAAAATTCATTTAAGTTAGATGAAATATTCCGCGTAAATGTAAGCAATAAATATGTTTAGCCGCTCGCATTCTCTGCTCCTTGTCAAATTAGCTGCCAAATTATTGATTAAAGCGGGATTAATATAATTTACGTTTGATGTTTATCATATTTTGTAGGCTTGTGAACTTTGTATAGATATTATAAGTCCACTTCAACAGACATCGACATAGTTGATGTTAAAATTCGTTTAAGTTAGATGAGATGTTCCGCGTAAATGTAAGCAATAAATATGTTTAGCCGCTCGCATTCTCTGCTCCTTGTCAAATTAGCTGCCAAATTATTGATATGCGGGATTAATATAATTTACGTTTGATGTTTATCATATTTTGTAGGCTTGTGAACTTTGTATAGATATTATAAGTCCACTTCAACAGACATCGACATAGCTGATGTTAAAATTCGTTTAAGTTAGATGAGATGTTCCGCGTAAATGTAAGCAATAAATATGTTTAGCCGCTCGCATTCTCTGCTCCTTGTCAAATTAGCTGCCAAATTATTGATATGCGGGATTAATATAATTTACGTTTGATGTTTATCATATTTTGTAGGCTTGTGAACTTTGTATAGATATTATAAGTCCACTTCAACAGACATCGACATAGCTAATGTTAAAATTCATTTAAGTTAGATGAAATATTCCGCGTAAATGTAAGCAATAAATATGTTTAGCCGCTCGCATTCTCTGCTCCTTGTCAAATTAGCTGCCAAATTATTGATTAAAGCGGGATTAATATAATTTAAGTTTGATGTTTATCATATTTTGTAGGCTTGTGAACTTTGTATCGATATATCGTGCACCTCAATTTAACACAGTTAAAATGCTAAAAGGTATTCCGCCTACAAATGCGTAAGCAATACTTCTGTTTAGCCTCTCGCATTCTGTGCTCCTTGTCAAAATAGCTTCCAAATTATTGATTGCGGGATTAATTGTTATTCGAAGTTTTTCATATTTCCTAGGGTCATACAATCTGTATCGCTGTATCGTGCATTTCAATATACTTCAACATTGTTGATGTTAAAAGTTGGATTAGACGAGATATTCCGCGTGAATGTTGGCAGTAAATATAATACTACTTATAAGCAACTCGCGTTTCCTCCTCCTTGTTGAATTAGTTGGGATTAATTATTGTACTTTGATGTTTATCGTATTTCTTAGGCACGTGAACTCCGTATCGGTATATCATGTATTTCAATATAGACATATTTAGAGCTAGCTAAAATTACTGGTAGCCAAATCACTCGAAAGCGAGATTAAAAATGTTTAATCTCATCATAATTTCTAGGAATATCTGTGAAGATATTAATCTCTTGAAATCGTAGATGTTGGTAAATTGTGATAGTAATAAAAAATCAGGAGTCTTACGGTTATGATATAATTATTATACAACTCCATTTTGAATTCTATTAAAACTTGAAGTTAAATTTAAGCATCCTTTCGATTCTCCTGGGATTTAGATGTTTATTTAGAGAAATTATTGTATAATCCAGTACAGTGGAGTGACAGGTCGACTTATCAACTATTCACAAACTTTTGATTTTGACACGATAGTCCTTGCCTTGTCAAACTAAAAGTTGGCTAAGTTATACACAGTGATACTTATCTATTCATAATTCTAGCACCCAATAATTGGGGCTCAGAGTCACTCAGCGAACGATGGAAAGAGCTATGTTCGGTGTATCTCTACTTGATTAAGCCCCTTCGCGTAGCGTAATCTTCGCGTACGAGCAAGAACATTTTCTAACATGTCCGCAGACGAAGCGATGTTGCAGCGAATCGTAGGAGGCGTAACTGTAATATTGACTGTGACTGTGGTAGCATAATAACGATACGCTTACGCTTATGAGCCGCTTAAGGGCCTAAATCAGCGATAAAGGTATCCGTAGACTAGAGTCAGAGATATAGCTCAACGTATCGTAAAGTTGCATAGTGGCAATAGGCCGTAGAACCTTGGGGACCTAAAAAGCTTCAATGCGACCCCACAAAGTGCAATGTTTGTTAGGGGAAGTAGTTGCAACCTATGTTATGGGGCTGGATCAACACACTTCTTATACTGGAAAAATCCATGGATCTAGCGAGGTGCAGAGAAAAATTGAATTTACGGAGCCGCGAGTAAAAGCTATCATATCTAGCATTCTTCGTCCTGCCCTTTCGAAGTTAACGTATTAATATTAACCCCGAAATACAAATAAAATACAGTTCAAACAACCATTTATTCAGCTTTACTTAGTAACGTGTGTACACATTAAATTGAATCTATTTTGTGCCCCCGGGCTGCGAGTATTTGCGATCCGTCCTCAAAATGTGTTTAGTTAAGATAACTAGGGGTTCGTTTTTATACAAACGCCATTGAGAACTCGGAGCCAACAGAAGAGGAATCTCTGTTGGCTCCGATGTTGTTGATGTGGCTCAACGTGACCACGTGGGTCAACGTGGTTACGACCCACGAACGAACATGGGGTCTCAGGGGTCCTTTTGACTAATGTACCTACATAATCGTCTGTCTTCGGCGGACGGACAATCTCATACGACGCTTTAGATTACCAAAGCGCCGTATGAGATTTTATGAGTTCATCGTCCTGAAAGCTTGAGACGTCAATTTATACCGAGCCATTTCACTCACTGTACAAGACCTTACAAAAGTAGTATTGCTTCACGGCAGAATATCTGACACTAATTATAAGTACCTACCAAATCTCAATACCTGTACAAACTGTCAAGCGAAGTTCCTCATGAAATGGAAATGCAAATCTTTATTTTTCACATAGGCCTAAAAGAAAAGCTTTTATGAAAAGTCAAAACTCTACCGCCAGGTTCGGAAAGCAGGTTGGCATCAAGAAGAACAGGCAAGAAACTTTTCAAAAATGTCATACACAATTTTTGTTACATAATGTTTAACTGACACAGCTGACCAGAGATTTAGCATGAGAGTTAACTAGGTAGGCCTTTTCCACTCTAGTTGTCTAAGTATTCAATGGTTACTACTGAATTACGTTGTTACACTTTATTTATCTTTTTCTAGAGGATCTTTGAGAAAGGTTACTCTTACCATCCTACCGGTACATTTGTACCGTCAGAGGCGCCAATGGCAATTTGGCATTCCGGTGCGAAGCTGGGTAGCAACGCAAAATTAGACCGGAACCGAAAGAGGAATATAATTAACCTCTGTACGTATGTGCCTTAAAACACTTTTGGCTGTATTAAAACCACAACTATTTTTGGTCCGGCCCGGATATCGAAGCCAGGATTTCATTAATCACTATCGAACATAAGCAAGGTAACCACAAAACCTACAAAACTTTTTAATAAAACGTACAACCAGCAATCATCGAGTTTTCTACTGTAATGTGAGACCGCTTGACGTTTATTCGACCCGTTAACCATTTAAAACTGATCCCCACAGCCACTTGCGTCGCGCACTTTGCCACTGAAAACTGTTTCAGCGGACCAACTATAGGGGTCAACTTAACCTGGTTATTCTCGGTTTGACGATTTACAGCATACTTTGATTTATTTTTAATGGCCCCACCTAAATTTACACGCGCGATAAATCAATATGGCTGCGCTTTTTAGGACCGGGTTACACTAACGTTTTGATATTGTAAGCTAGAACTACATTTATTTGTGGGAGAATTCGACCATGGAAATTCATACCATGACCTTTTAGTACAGATCCCAAATAAATATATCTGTACAGTGCGACAAGGCTATCTTGGCGCGTGGACAAAATCGGAACTAGCGCCGCTATCTTATGGCACTGTTTTATAGTTCGCTCCAGCGGTACATTTGTCGGTATGTTGCAAGTATTTTGCATCGTTTTGGCTTATTGTTAACTAAAATTGAGAATTTTTTCTTCGCTGGCTGCCTTTGTACTACATTTGTTCTACAACTACGCCCTCCTGTCAATGTCATTTAAGTGCCAAGCGATCCTTGCCAGACTGTACCGTGTATATAGTTATTGGTACAGTTATTATGATGAAGCATCACTAAAAAGGATTTTTCAAAATTCATCCTCTGAGGCAGTGAGGCGGTAAAAAAGAGCACACGAGAGCCAAGGCGTCTGCTTATTGCAAGTATTGTTTCCTTCAATTGTGCTTTCAAAAAAAATCTGTAACTCGGTTAATTGTTGTAAATAAGTGTCCATGAAATAACATTTCTCAGACATTTCTTAGTTTACATTGGCGATTGTAAAAATACTGAAATAATCGATATATAAAATTTTAAGAGTATTTAACTTAACGCTAGTTTCAGTGATGTGCGCCTAGCTTAACATTTAAAATTTCCCCATATCACGTGACTGTGTATTTTTTTGGTTTTTATGAAGTGCTTGTTTTACGTTCGCGGTGTTTTTGGGCCTCGCCATCAGTTTATCACGGTTTTATGGGTAATGTCAGTCGTGAATGGTGAATAATGGCGTTTAAACATGAGGCCATGGTTTTATTATGTTACTTATTTGTTGTTTAGTGTGGGAGGGGCATAATTATGGGTTTTGTTTGCCATGCATACCTTTGATGGATCCCTTTGATTTCTCTAAAAGTCTAAACAGTTGTGTTTTGTAAGTTTTTTTTGTGTCGGAATTTTAGTGTGTTTATATTTGTCGACATATTTCTCAGAAACTATATTATGTATAGACAATTTCGAAAAATCATTTTGATTGAAAGATTGATTGATGAATCAAAGATTGATTGTCTCTTAAATAATTATGCTCTACTGGTCACAATATCTCGCTACACATGGGGCTACAAAATGTGGAAAACAGACCGCTTCTTGCACTCTCTGTCACACGTACGGGATTTATGAAAGGCCTATGACACAACAGGCAGCGTAATATAGCACCAGTTTTTTTATAGTTTTATCAAAATCGGTTAACTTAATTATTTTTTTTTATAGGAATGTATGGATTGCTGTTTACCATTTTTTCATGCCTGATGGAAAATAATGGTAAATAATTTAGTAATAATGGTAAACAATCTTGCACCAATCTATATACTTATAATAAAACTGTAAAGGGTCGAATTCTGTACATTGAAGATATTTTGAAAATTTTTGTTGGAGGACACTATTTAGTCGATACTGAAGCCAAAACTGTAATTTGTTTAATTTTTGTCTGTCTGTCTGTCTGTCTGTCTGTCTGTCTGTCTGTTTCACGACCGGGCATCACGGCTAATCCGCTGGATGGATTTAAATGAAACTTGACATGATTATAGCTCATACCCCGAGGTAGGACATAGGATACTTTTTGTCCCGAAATTCATCATGGTTTCCCTGGAAGACGGCATCAAAGTCCAAACGTTTTTTAGTTATAATTCATTAACGCGTTGTCCGATTCCATTCATTCTTTTTTTGTTAGAAAGGAGGTTCTTTAAAGATTATTCCATACAAATTTTATAATCATCACTTTTGTTGTTCAGAAATTATAGACATCAGAACCTTTAAGTTCAAGTAAGTAGGTGACTTGAAACTCGGAATGCACAAAGAACCTAGGGCTAGGACGTAGGGCTCAAGTAAGACTGGAGTACCCTTACAGCCGTAAATAAATAGGCTTAGCAGGAGATTTTGTATGGTTTAAAATTTTTCACTTTTAGGGTGAACAAAAATCATGTAACTGGCGTTATCGCTACGTTGTACCGTATAGCGCCATCTCTACAATTTATGTGGAACTTGAATGTAAAACTCTGAGATAGGTAGGTACTACCGAATTTTTTTAAATAAAAATTAACTGTCATGTTATTTACTGTTTCCTGACTTTATATTAAGATGGCACTGTTAAGGGTCCTGTGAACTACCATGTCTCCCATACAAACGTTATACCAAAATCATTTGTAATTCATATATTTCGATCATGTTGTGTGTTATTCGGGTTCGTATAGTAATAATCTATGCTCTTGGCTATCTGGTTCCGAAAGACTGTTGTTAAACGAAATTGTAAACGAATTTAGTTTTGCTTATTTTTATGTCTAAGAGGACATGTTTTCTGCTTATTTGTTTTGTAATAAAAACAACACTATCTCACGTCGCATTAGTTCAGGAGCACAGTTTTTATTGTCCAGCTAAAGAAAAACACCAGTTAATAAAGAAAGTTACAAGTTCTCATTCATAATTTTTGGTATTACGGAACTCGACCAAAGTTATAAAAATTTTGATCAAAATTGATTATTATTTTATTTTAAAGAAATATTTCCGAACCAAATATGGCCAGGAGCATAGATTATTACTGAATGAATCCGAATAACACCACAACATGATCGAAATATTCACGAATTACAAATGATTTGGTATTTTGCATTAACGGAGACATCGTAGTTCACAGGCCTCTTAAGACATGAACAGATTTAAACTTTATCATCAGCAATATGGAAAGGGTAAAATAATGGTTCACAAATATTTTTAACTCTTAGGTCTTATCGATCCTAACCGACTGACTGTCATCTAAGGTCTTTTTATACGTAAAGAAATATATAGCCCTTGCCCATTCTGATGTTTTGGATTGTATTGAGATGAAGCAAAGATTTTTATCCCAGTGGTACCTACTCGGCCGAACTCTGAAAGAAGAGTTCTACCACCAGTACAACTTTTCACATGGTTTTATAATTTTTGACATATTTCGTGGTTTCAGAATAAAAATCACAATGAAAAGGACGATTTTAACTGTCGATATTTCGATACATTGGTACAAGTCGTGGTCACGCAGTGACCACGACCTGTGCCACTGGGTCGAAATATCGACAGTTAAAATCGTCCTTTTGATTTTTTAACTGGGTATTTATGAAACTTTATATTATTATTAAGAAAAAGGAGTTTTCAAAATCACTACAAGATAACCCGTGCAAAGTAAGAACAGGTTTCTGTACAACATCACACCAGAATCCCGCGAAAAATCAAGGAATTCCAGTAGGAAGGTATATTATGTAAAAAAATCGTAATTCACGCGGGCGGAGCCGCGGGCAACAGCTAGTTTTAAAATAAATTAAAACTATTTGGATACAAAAGCGACAAACCTTTCTAATACAATGAGGTGAAATAGAACTCCTCTGTGTTTTCCCAACTTTAATTTGTAACTATAAAAACCCAACAACCCTGTCCGTCCAAAATTAAAACACGTTTGCATGCAAACTAGATTCAACTGTAAGATCTTAAAGGATACTATATCTATGCGCTTCAGAGGTCTTCAACCCTATTACGGTCTTCAAGCTCACATTGTCGGGGTGTACAAAATGCAAATTCGGTGTCACCCGCTTCAAATTTTGTCTTGAATTGAATTAATAATACCCCACGACACTTGACAGCGCATTAGGAGAGGTGGAAGCTTCTAATTGAAAACTGTTGTACTGAGGTACCGGGATGTGGCATATACGACTACTTCTATCTCCAATGGAGTGCTTTAGATGCTATATGCACCCATATGAACCTGAGGATGAACCGGTCGGAAAATTTTACTTCAACCTTGTTCATACTAGAAAAAAGTAGCCATTTGTCAAAATTTCCGCTAATATAGCGCAACATGGTGGAAACCATCCCTGTGGAAACTGGCGTGCGGACTATTGACATGTATAGCGATCTGTGGCGTGGATAGAAGATAAATATTACTGCGATTAGCTGACAATTAACGATTTGGTGTCAAAACAAATTTTTGGCACCGGCGACATTTTTTTGCGTGGTCCGCCGGGTCTTTTGTATTCGTCTATTATCTAATGCAAAAACGTACCTACTTAATATTCCGTTTTGAAAGAGTATGTAATACGACGAGTGTTCGCCATTTCTATAGGTATCCCTAGCATTCTCAGAGGTTGTGTTAATTTGAACAAAAATTTACCCATATATCGATATACTCGATTCTTTTAAATAAATCCTTAACTCAGAGGCGTAATGCTTAGTTTTCCATAAAACTCACTAAATTAAAAAATAAAACATTACATATTATGTAACAGATGCAGATTGTCTTTTCTGTTACGCCTAGTATAGTTTTATCTGTCCTTAGGTATTTCACGCCAACAGAATGCCCTATTAAGGATGGGTATGGAAAAGTAGGAAATGGAGAGTGCTACCTATCCATCAGTCTTTTTGTCGATTGGTTTGTTCACGCAATGATACTCCCACCTTCAAATACATAGATAGACAGTATTGATAGACAGACATAGAGGAATAAAGACAGCCAGACTCATGGACTGATAAAAAAGTGACCTTAGAACTACAACTGAGTTAAGACTTAAAATATGTCATATCATAGCACGTATGAGCGGTGTCCAGTGTTTACGAACGAGAGACCTAGTTCGTAGTACATCTAGTTATTTATCTTTGCCAATTGTGTGCGAACAGAAATACAATACCGAAGTAAACTGCGCACGAGCGATGATCGATGAAGCCCAACGTTACCACTGAAACTCGTTTTCAACTCGATTGTAAGTCGTTTGAATACTTAGTTCGAGTTCGAGTTCGAGTCTCACTCAATAGCGTGAGTTTTTAAAATCGTCTACGTCCATCTTTCTCTGTAGAAAGGAGAAACAGATGGACGTAAAAATTCAACGTAAAGAGTAACAGAACCGATTAATAATTATGATGAAATGGCTAGTGTTGTAGAAGATGTAGCTTACGAGTATGTTTGACGAACACTTGAACACACCTGGAATTTACTATAGGGAAAACAGTCCGCCTGCAGTTCTCTTAGTTACACTTATGGGCTTCACGAAACTCCTGTCAACACACGGGATCTATGACTATTTTATTGCCCCGTGGGCAGCGAGATATTAGGGTGAATTATATTTTTTTTTACTTCTACACGGGTCTTAGAATAAGATATCATGACTACATTACACTAGTTATTAGAGACAAAAGTCTCCAATAACTATTGTAATAGAATAGTTATTAGAGACTAATAGTTATTAGAGAGAATTAGAATAGTTATTAGAGACTAAAGTCTCCAATAACTATTCCAATCATGTAGTCATGATTAGACTATAGTTATTACAGACTTATGGGTGGTTATTACTCGTAACTCACATAGGTTTAATTACTTATTTTAAGACCATTGTCTGAATGTAGAAACACCATTATAGCAATTGTATGCTTATAGAGCTTAAGGCAAGATTTCTCTGTAAATCATAACAGCATCAAATTAATATTACGTTTCCTATTCCCCTGGTAAGGGATAGTAAGTTTGGTTTCGTCAGATTATTATTCCCGAGTATTGATATAATTCGCTAACAATAATAACCCATTGTGCGAAGTTTGTTTGATTTACGTTTTTGCGTCGTAACTGGTAGTATGGAGTCGGAGCGTAGTTTATATTATCTTAAGGCGCACTTCCATTTGTTTATGTTTGATAGAATATTGAAAACACGTTATAATTTTGCAATAACGTTTTGCGGGATCAATTTGTATGGTGTGCGGATGCTTGTGTACGTGAAAAATTTTGTAGCGACGGCTAGGGTTTATCAACTTTGGCAGAGTATTTTATGGCGCACTTTTGAAATCGATAGCGGCCCCTTGGACCTCTACGATTCTAGCTTTTAAGGTTTTCATTGAAAACTTTATTTAACTACTGAAAACGCTATCCAAATTCGAGCTAATCGTGACATATTTTACTCATACAAAAACATTGATTAATAAAACAAACAATGAATCGGCAAGTATAACAACATCCGTAAAGTAACACCTGCTTTTATCCAATAAGTATTACGCTGACTATACTCGCTAGTGCTAGTAAATCTGGTCTAGGAAATCTAGGATTAGCACGAGTGGAGTGCGGTACGTTGAGATCTGGGCCGACGTTCGTGTCGAAACTGATAAAGTTACCATACGTGACGATAAACGAATCCGGCTTACTGTACCGTTCACCACCCAAATTGTAAGCAGCAGCGATTATTTTTCTATGTTTTAATATTATAGTGCTGAAATAACAACGTACTTCTAAAAATCACAACTCAATAGCTGAGGAATTAAACTATTCACTATCAGTATTCGGTAAAACCACCCGGCTGTTTCCACGACGATTATGCTTGAGCCGATTTTATCTTGGAGGTCCATTCTCCGCTTTACTGCCCATTAATCCAGGTTCTCAGAATGCAGGAAGTTTTTGTCCATAAAGCACCCTGATCAAATGCGGACTGGCAGCTTTCACACTTTAAAAACAAATTGAGATCTCATACTCTCAAGTTTTCTTTACGATATTTTTCTATTATATATAACTCCCATGATATCTGAGGTACGTACTTGCCTCGGTGTCAGAGCTGGGACCCGATAATATTATTATCCCGAAGTTTAAGTCATTCAGCAATAGTTATATCAACGTTTCAAAAAATATCTTTAATAAACAGTAACATACCTCTTCCGCTTATTGCCCGTACCAAACAAGGTAATTTACAGCCAATAATAAAATTAGGCTTAAAGCCTTTCCAGTAATGGTTCTAGCCATTTCGCGTTAGGTCACAACTCACAACTCACCTAGAGAGTGACTAACTAACCCTTTACGGCACCGCTTTTTGTTATGACGAATCGAGTACTAAGGTTCTGGTTAATCTAATTCCTATTTCCTACAGCTGATTAAAACCTTTATAATTACATGAAAAGGTTCAACAATACAAAGAAGTGAAATCTACTTGACCCTAATAAGATTCATAGAACAAATTAATTAACCCAAATTCAGTTAAGATTTTTATTTGAACCAGTAATAAATTCAACTTAATTAGGATTTCGTAGTAAATTCGTACTACCTCTACAAACAAATATTTAAGGAGGGCTCCCATACAACAAACGTGACGTTTTTGTTTGTTTTTGCTCGATATTGATAACGTTAACAGGTACAGGTTTTGACGACCTCCGTGGCGCAGGGGACGCACGCTCGGATTCGAGTGGGATGTCGCGGGTTCGATTCCCACCACGGGCCACTTTGGAATTTTATAATTTCTAAATTGGCTAAGGTCTGGTCTGGTGGGAGGCTTTGGCCGTGGCTAGTTACCACCCTACCAGCAAAGACGTACCGCCAAGCGATTTAGCGTTCCAGTGCGATGCTGTGTAGAAACCATTGGGGTGACTTAACTTACCCCTTCCAAGTTAGTACACTAACATCTTCGACTGCGTCATCACTTACCATCAGGTGAGATCGCAGTCAAGTACTAACTTGTATAGCGTTAAAAAAAAAAGCCGCTTCAAATGTTCATGTACTATTTAGTTATATTCTATTCACTTTAAAAATAAACTAGCTGTTGCCCGCGGCTACGCCCGCGTGAATTACGATTTTTTTACATAATATACCTTCCTACTGGAATTCCTTGATTTTTCGCGGGATTCTGGTGTGATGTTGTACAGAAACCTGTTCTTACTTTGCAAAGGTTATCTTGTGGTGATTTTGAAAACTCCTTTTTTTAAATAATAATATAAAGATTCATTAATACGTAGTTGAAAGATCAAAAGGATGACCTTTTCATTGTGATTTTTATTCTGAAACCACGAAATATGTCAAACATTATTAGACCATGTGAAAAGTTGTACTGGTGGTAGAACTCTTCTTTCAGAGTTCGGCCGGGTAGGTACCACTGGGATAAATTACCCTACTAATAATATTCCCCAGCCCAACATAATATAAGAGTCTTTTAAAAATCTTTGCTTCATCTCAATACAATCCAAAACATCAGAATGGACAATGGCTATATATTTCCTTACGTATAAAAAGACCTTAGATGACAGTCAATCGGTTAGGATCGATAAGACCTAAGAGTTAAAAATATTTGTGAACCATTATCTTACCCTTTCCATATTGCGGATGATAAAGTTTAAATCTGTTCATGACTTAACAGTGCCATCTTAATATAAAGTCAGGAAACAGTAAATAACATGACAGTTAATTTTTATTTAAAAAAATTCGGTAGTACCTATCTCAGAGTTTTACATTCAAGTTCCACATAAATTGTAGAGATGGCGCTATACGGTATAACGTAGCGATAACGCCAGTTACATGATTTTTGTTCACCCTAAAAGTGAAAAATTTTAAACCATACAAAATCTCCTGCTAAGCCTATTTATTTACGGCAGTCTTACTTGAACCCTACGTCCTAACCCTAGGTTCTTTGTGCATTCCGAGTTTCAAGTCACCTAACTACTTGAACTTAAAGGTTCTGATGTCTGTAACGTCTGAACTACAAAAGTGATGATGATAAGATTTGTATGGAATAATCTTTAAAGAACCTCCTTTCTAACAAAAAAAGAATGAATGGAATCGGACAACGCGTTAATGAATTATAACTAAAAAACATTTGGACTTTGATGCCGTTTTCCAGGGAAACCATGATGAATTTCGGGACAAAAAGTATCCTATGTCCTACCTCGGGGTATGAACTATAATGATGTCAAGTTTCATTTAAATCCATCCAGCGGATTAGCCGTGATGCCCGGTCGTGAAACAGACAGACAGACAGACAGACAGACAGACAGACAGACAGACAAAAATTAAACAAATTACAGTTTTGGCTTTAGTATCGACTAAATAGTGTCCTCCAACAAAAATTTTCAAAATATCTTCAATGTACAGAATTCGACCCTTTACAGTTTTATTATAAGTATAGAAGTATAGATAGTTCATTTAAAATAAAACATAATTTTAAGGGCGGTCTCCCATACAACAACCATGATTTTTTGCTCGGTTTGAATTTGGTGGGCAAAAGAGTTTAGCTACTTTAATACTATAGAGAATGGGACTTGATAGTAAGTAGTCCGTAATCCTCGCACTTGATCAATTTCCTTGTATGAAGAAATTTACGTACAATGTTCATATAGTCCCATCCTTAGGTTCATAATTGGTCACTTTTTCAAATGAAAAAAATGAAAAAATTTACTACCCAAGAAAAGGTTACAATTTTGAACAATCCCTGACTCCCAAACTAGGCAAAACCCGTGTCTTCGGAGTCAGTGTTTACAAATAAGAAGGTACAAGCATGGCAAACAAGAGAGTATGATAAGCAAAAATAAAACTACAAACTAGAATCATGCAAAGAAAAAAATTAAGAAATATGTGTGTGTGAGAATGTATGTGTAGTGAATGAAAGTGTAAGTGAATGTGTGTATGTTGTCTGGACTTATTTCATAAACAAAGATTCTACATCTTGGTATTCATATTCAGAGGTCCAGTCTAGAATTAACTTATTGAAATTGAAGTTAATTCTAGACTGGACTTGCAGCCTTATTACCTACAGTGTGAGTGAAACCCCCGGGACTTCTCAGTACGAACCCCCAGAAAACTGTCCTCGCGTGAAAAATCCGATCAGTTTGGATTAGGGGTTGTTTCGTGGGCGTCAGATTTTTATTTTTAGGGTTCCATACCAATTTGGTAAAAATGGAACCCTTATGGTGAGATTTCTCCGTCCGTCCGTCCGTCCGTCTGTCCGTCCGTCCGTCCGTCCGTCCGTCCGTCCGTCCGTCCGTCTGTCCGTCCGTCCGTCCGTCTGTCACACTCGATTGTTTCAGTAACTATCAAAGCTATCGACTTGAAATTTGGAATAGTTTTAGGTAATAGTGACCCAACGCCATTGCAATTATAAAACATTGAAAATTGTTTTTATTTTTATTTAAAAAGGGGGAAAACCGGGGCTTCGAATTTTCAAAATGAAATAACAATATTGAGTGGGGTATCATATGAAAGGACGTTACTTGTGTATTCTAAAACAGATTTTCATTTACTTTTATGCCTGATAGTTTTGGATTTATTGAGCAAACTGTCGAAAAAAATACCGTTCCCCCCTTATCTCCGAAGTTTATCAATCGAAAAATCTGAAATAATTATGATCAATAGACATTAATGTATATTTTACAGGAAAAATAAAATTAACTGCCTAACTATTATACTTTTTTTTGATAATAATAATAATCCACCAAAAACAAAGTTACGTTTGTGGTTCGCCAACAAAAGTACCTACATGTAAATTTTACTCGTAAATTCATGAATAAAAGTGATTCTTTCAATGTTTTACTTCTTTTATGGTATGGAACCCTCGGTGCGCGAGTCCGACTCGCACTTGGCCGGTTTTTTTTCTTGTTCCCGCCGTAGGCACACGCCGCTGAATAGATTATGTGCGGGGATTTTGTAGGCTTATTTGGAAATTAATTAAGGCTCCATACAGATTACTGTCGGTAATAAACTAAATTTAGAGTGGTTTAGCGTATATTGGGTTATTACCGCGGAATTTCCGCGAGGAATTTTCGTTTATCCCGCGACTGGAATATTTTATCCTGGTGAAAAGTTTTCGTCGGACTGAATGCAGTATCAATCTATCAGCTTTATTTTTGGCTCCCATTTTAGAAAGATCGTTTTATGAAACTTAAGTTAATGATACCAAACTTTTTATTGGCTTGTAGTTTTTTCTTTAAAAAACTACTTATTTAAATTAGGTTTTTTGCCTTTACAATCCATTACTTTTACATTATTGTGTCTCTTGTTTACGATGTGTATTCATTCTTGTCTTACAGGTGCCTAAAATTATTTTACATATTTAGTCACTTCACAAAAAAATTGGCAATAAAAAGAAGAGAAAAAAAAATACCTTCTGCATAGATGAAATGAAATGAAATGAAATGAAATGAAATGAAATGAAATGAAATGAAATGAAATGAAATGAAATGAAATGAAATGAAATGAAATGAAATGAAATGAAATGAAATGAAATTATTTATTTCACATAGGCTTAGATATAAGCTCTCATGAAATGTCGAGACTCTACCGCCAGGTTCGGAAAGCAGGTTTGCACCGAGAAGAACTGGCAAGAAACTCGGTACTTGCTCTTTTCAAAAAAAATGTCACAATAGATGAAATTGAAGGCAAAACTAGCACGTTACAAAATCAATAGCCTTAACTACGTGATCGGAAACCTTTTTAAACAATAGGTAATTAACTAAAAATAGAAAATAATATCTGCCAAGTGTGAACTATACTTGCATACTGGGGGGTTCCATCCGACATTGGATGTTACTGATGAAAAACCACTTTTTTGGTTATTTTTAAAATTCCCGACCTTACAGTGGAATACATTGGGGCATATGACAATAATGTTAAAAACCTAAAATATAAAATAATTTAGATTGATAAATGTTAACAAACTAACTTAAGCATCCGCGGGAATTATGGGTTTTAAATTTAAATCAATCCAGAGTGAAATCTCCCTCAATTCAATTTTTTTGGTTTTGAAGAGATGGTTTGGAGATGGTGTAAAAAACATAGTTATATTATGCATACACACACACAGACACACACTCATTGGTAAAAACTTTCGTATTATACTTTTAATTAGAGTAGAAAATAGAATTTATTTTTTGTTAATTTATGTTATAGAGACAAGTAAAATGTAGCTTGCTGCTGCTACGGCTATTCGTCGCGGTCGTTGCACGCGTGACTCCAAAGCCAGACAAAAATTCAACTGATTCAGTATGGATCGGCAGGAGCGCGTTGGAGCAGCCAGTCAGGATCGCAAAAGATTGCTGTTGGATCGGCCTAGAACGATCCACGCTCCACGCATCACAATCTTAGATCGCGGATCGCGGATCCGCCGATCCATTTTGGATCGTCCGATGTGGATCCGGCTATTGAGTAACTTTACTATTATATTTTACAAGTTGAGATGCGCAGATTAGAACAACCTTTATCACCGTTCAGTTACGGAACCCTAAAAGTGAGTCACCCTATAAAAGTGTCCGGGCTCGCGTCGCACACGTGGTGGCGTGTGACGGCGGACACTGAATATTTTAGTGACCACTGACACTTCCACGGTGACACGATAAATAATGCACCACCCTGAGTGTGTTGAAAAACTTCATAAATTTTACCTTCGATCTTTTTAATTGTACCATACCTGTCGATCGTAAATTTTGGGCAAAATCCCTTAAAAAGAAAAAAAAACAAGAAGTGGGCAGTGCTTTTGTAGACCCTATAATGCCTAGTTTATATTCTAGTTTGTTGATTTTTAGGGTTCCATACCCAATACCATAACTCTAGAAATAAGACTTTGCTGTTCGTCTATGTGTCTGTATTTGGCCGATTTTATATACACTCTTCAAGCACTGAATACATTAGATTAATACTACATGTTCAATTGTTCACTGCAATCTCACCTGATTGTAAGTAACTCTGAATGGCTACTAAGCCTTAGCGGTTGCTTTGCTACAAAGCATCGCACCGGAACCCTAAATCATTGTGCGGGTGCTACGAGTATTTTGTTGGTAGTAACCACGAATGTGTGATCGTAAATTTCTACAGTCTACAGTCTACACCGATCGACAAGTGAGACTTATGGCTACAACCACTGAGCTAATTTAGAAATCATTTTTGAAACTGAAAATTTTTGATGAGTACTACGTCGGATAGGTCTGAAATTTTCTAACCGTCGTCAATAAGTCTCAATCCTCAATCGGTGTGACGCAGGGCAAAAGTTGCACAACATAGTTGGGTACACTGAGCACTCGCAGATAGTGGTCAAAATGATTCAGAGGCGGATTGCATCGACGCCTACGACGCGCACCTGGGGCTTACTCACTATGTACTCGTATAGTCACAGTGTGAAAATAGTTTATTTAGAATATCTTTACACTGTGGTACATCAACTATTGGAAGCTGTCGACTGTTTTATACAAGTATATTATAATAATTTTATAAAGTTTGTTTGTTTGTTTGAACGCGCTAATCTCAGGCACTACCGGTACGAATGTAAAAATTATTTTTGTGTATGATAGTCCATTTATCGAGGAAGGCTATATAGTATATAAATAATATATAGGCTATATAATAATATATATAATATATAGGCTGTATAATATCACGGTATGACGTGGTATGACCCAAGAAGAGCGGAGCATAATAAAAAATGTTAAACAAACGGGAAAGCTTTCGTTAAGTGCGTATACGTTTGAGGGTTAAAGTTACGCAAAAATCTAAATCTAGTTCTATAAAAAAATTCCGCGACACCACATGTCTATCTTTTAAGGTTCACTCACTAAAACGGGGTATGTAGAAACCGTAATTCATTCGGGATAACCCGCACGTAACAACTAGTGTGAAAAAAATTATTATTATTGATATCCTATACCGACCGCTACGCCACGTTGATGCGGAGATTTCAAAGAAACACAGTTGTTGTTAAAACGTGAAACACATTGTCTATTCCTCACTCTCATACAGTCGGAGAACATTTCAGATACGCTGTGAGAGAGTTCAGGCGCAGGACGGCTTTACGTGCTCTTCGAAGCACACCGCCAAATTCTATACTCCGTAATAGTACTAAAAATTTAGCCGTGACTAATTTAGCTACCACGCACCGCCAAGTTGGACTAATGATTTAGCGTTCCAGTGCGATGCTATGTAACAACCGATGGGTATTACTTACCCTACCAATTTAGTATGACAACATCATCGTCTGCATTGTTATCGTAAATTTTGATCGTATCATGTTTTGAGGTTATCGTAAACTTGTTAATTGGCATGCAGACTCTCCATGGTCACTTATCATCAAGTAAGACTGCAGTCAAGTAGGTACTAGCTTGTACTGTGAAAAAAATCATAAAACTTCGTTTAGTTTTAGATCCAAGGCTAAAATTCTGATCCAGAGCGGACCCCGCATATTACAGCCTCTTAGCCTCGCGGCAGAAACAAAGATACCCTATTAATAATTGAGGGCTAATTTATACGGGGTTACCCGGGGTACACCCAAGTTCGCCTTGATATCTTTTTGAGCCACTGATATAAATCGCATTCAAGATACACAGTTGGTGAATTCTATTTTCAGTTTCATTTACGTAAACTTATAGGTAGTTAATTTATTGTAAGTAGTTTATTGTATTTATTTATTCTGGTACCACCAACCGCGTTTCCAGTTTCAAATATTCCTTCACATTATTGGTTGCCTGGTAGAAATCGCTATGTAGCGATAAGGCCGCCAAATTGTACTCCTAAGTTTGTTTGTATTTAATTTATTTCTTTCTTTTTTTATATTATTATTCTGTGGTGTGCAATAAAGAGTTTATCCATCTATCTATCTATCTATCTATCTAGTCAGTTGCATAGGTATCGTTATAAATATACTAATGAAAAAAAATAAAGATGCAGGATGCGCATGAAATTGGAAGGGCTACCTAAGTTAACCTCAAATATAGGACGTTACACTAACCCGACATCATACAGGAACACTAAGACGAAGCCCTATTGAAGAGTAACTTAAATTACGAGTAGAGTCATTTAAAAAGGTACCGGGTGGGTCACGTGGGTCGTAGGGAGGGTCGACGCTAGCTCACTCTCAGTTTATCATTAGAATTACAACTACAACCTGCACAAAGAAACATCAGCAAACCACCTGCATGATGGCTTGATAGCACAGAGACGACATAAATAGATTTGCGTGAGAAAAATATCGGAAAAATTTGCCTACGTCCAGAAGTAGAAGATAGGAGAAAAACAAAAGTAAGTGATGATGCACCCGAAGATGTTATCGTACTAACTTAGAAGTGGTAAGTAAAGTAATGGTTTCTACACAGTATCGCGCCGGAACGCTGAATCACTTGGCGGTGCGTCTTTGTGTAGGTAGGGTGGTAACTAGCCACGGCCGAAGCCCTCCTACCAGAGTCCAGACCAGACATGAGTCACTTTAGAAATTATAAAATTCCAAAGGGGCCTGTGGCGGGAATCGAACCCGCGACCTTAGAATCCGAGAAACCACTGCGCCAGGGAAGTCGTCTAAATTATAAAAGGGTCGTAGGGAGGGCCGACGCTATCTCACTTAAAATGCATCACTAGAATAGCAACCACCGCAAAGAAACATCGGCCGACCGGCCATGATGGAATAATGAGACAGGGACCACAGAAATAGATTTTCATGAAAAAAGCATCGGAAAGTAGTGCCTACATTACAATGTGTTGGTGTGGTGGTACAAATGTGATGAAAAAAATATTGATTTAGAATTATTACTGCTATGCGACGATTAGAGCTGTATGTGTATCTTTGGTCTCCCAATATCATCGTTTTCGTCCAGAACAAATAGTTGTCTCGTTGGTAAACGTTAATTTAAGTCTGTGTTGAATTTAGTAAATTGGGTATTAAGCTGTTAACATATCCGTTCACAATACACTACTCAATGATTGTTAAATTTAAAATTTTTTCCATTAGCATCACGTCAAATATTCATAGAGCGATATAGTCAGTAGTCACAATGAAAAAAAACTGCCAAGTTCGAATCTGAAATAATCAGACGTGTTCCGTATCCAAAACTATTTTAATTATAATATTTTGGTGCAGTTATCAACCATCAACATTTGAATGCGTTAATGTCTTCTAATTTTGAGTTTAATTTTTATCATCTCTATGCTTAGATATGATAAAAAAAAAGAAAATAACGTGAAATCCTCGGTTTTCTGCGCTTCTTAAACACTTGAAACTATGCAATTTTCAGAGCAATAAAAACTAGCTTTTTTTCATCATTCTACCGCCAACTAAGTAGTTTTGACGTTAAGGAGTAAAAAACATACAAAATCTATTTGTATCTACTATCTACATTTATCAATTCCAGACGTACTCTGCATAGAAATCGGAATTGATTCTAAAATGATTCCGTTTTCCCAGCTGATCTACGGATCCCTACAAATGTTAACAGATTGATATCACTAGCTATTGTCCTCGGCTTGTCCCGTGGTTTTCCACTGTTCTTTCTAGTTACCACCGAATTGTGGTAACATTATTTTGTTGATGGTGTCACTTTACTAAATTTGATCTGAGCTTGGGTTGTAAATTAGTGGCTTGTGTAGCCGCGACTTTGTCAGTTATTTTATTTGTTCCTTTCTCGATCATTGACGTCATATTTAATTTGTCTTTATTATTAAGTTAGTCTATAATTTCATTTGATGGTCGATTATAATGAAAGATGTTTTTTGTATTTACCAAGTTAGGGGTCTGAAACTCCTAAAGGCTTAGGCTAGACTTAGCGGTACTTAGATACACACACTTGGTAGGGTGGTATTTTGGATTCTTTATTATAGTTGGATTTTACGGATTTTTGACCTATTTAGATCAGTACCCTTACTTTAGAGACTCATATAGTTTTCTAATATAATTCCAATGAACGAGTATGTACAAGTCACTCTTGGCACCTGATCCACGATTAACAGCTAGGCTGATTCGTTGCGCAAAAAAGAGCCAGCCCTTTGTTACCAGAAACTTTTTTGGCACTACGACTCCATGGCCCCACAGTCTCTATAACAAACCAGACGAATATGTTACTCTTTAAAGAGCCTTACTATAGTAACTTCTTTTCATCACAGAAATAAGGGATATGCAGGGGCATATCCCTTATTTCTGATATCCCTTATTTCTGTGATGTTATCTTATGTGTTTTCTTCATACGTTTTTCTTAGACAATATAGGGATATTGTCTAAGAAAAACGTATTCATCGTTATCGTAATCGCTTATTTATTCTGCCCGCTGTTTGGGTTCCTGATTTGCGTCAGCCAATCGCGGCGCAGAATTCGGATAGGATTTTTTGAACTTTCTACAGGAAACCCGAGCGACTCAGCAAACTTTAATAATGTTGTAGGTACCAGGATCGCAGAATGGTGTAGAAGCAAAACCGAGTCTAGTCAAATCGATCGTCGGTTATCGAGTTACGCGACGGACGGACGGACAGCGGAGTTATTAATGCGTTTAGCATTTTTCGCGATCCCAAAATATTCCTGTTTACAATTTTACAAGCATTATATTACAAGCTTCATTTGGATGTTACTTTTCTTGCCAAGTAAACGGCGAAAGCATAAATTATTATTTTTATCAGGCATTGTATATATATATATTTTTATAAAAGCATATTACTTACATACATTTCATTAAAACGATAGATACCTTATGTACTAGATAACTGACATGAATACTCGTATATACAATATTATTTTCTTATACATACAAAATATGAGTACATCATACAAAAATACCCAGACACTGAAAAACATTCACGCTCTCAATAATTTTAAATTTTCCAGTTGTAGGAATTGAACCTACGACATCCGACGCAGAAGGCAGCACCATTACCGCTGCGCTATTCGGTCGTCGATGAAATTTCGGTAACTCAATGCAGTCGGCATTCAATGGTCCAGTTTTAATTTGGTTATAAATTCAACGTTTTAAATTTGCTATACAGCCGATTTCAAAGTATTAAATTATGTAAGTGTATACACGTTCGATTTCTAAATTGACTCAGGTCTGGTCTGGTGGGAGGCTTCGGCCGCGGCTAATTACCACCCTGCCAGCAAAGACGCACTGCCAAAAAATAAAACGGGTTTTTATTTTTAATAGGAATGTTTTTATTTATATATATTTTTCTCAAACATCTGACCTTTATTTTGACAATATTCTTCGAGATAAATCGAAATTGCTGTACTGTGGCAATAAGTGGCTGCCAAAATTTGTATGAGAATCGTCTGCCTAGGTATTAATTACTTAGTTTAAATTTCCATGCATTCTTTGAGAAAAATGCTATACATGCCTTGGCCACAACTTGGAATCGATAGGCTCGCGTATGTGTGCCTCGTCTCCGCCTTCGCCTATTGACACTCATCAATGCCTCTTTTGCTGGCCGCTGCAGTTATGTAATATTTCTTTCAAATATTGTATTGCTGTAAAAATAAATAAGTTTTGAACAGTTCCTATTAACCCGCTCGCCGCTCATCACGTGTGCACCATTAAGTATTCTTGTTCAGCTGACCGCTCGGCGGGTATCGCTGCCCGCAGTTGGTTTTGGGTGCATAATTAAATCCACTCCCTACTAATTGCTACTCCACGCCTACGGCTCAAGATAACGAAGTTTGATTCTCAAATCGTTTTGATAACGACAGGTTAACGATTAACAAACCACTGGGGTAAGAGCCGCGCTCAGGTATTACGAGTTCCATACCGTTAATAAATCATTTATTATTTGTTGATATAGAGCAATGTATAGAGGTCATCGCTACTATTCTGTGAAAAAAAAAAAAAAAAGATTCCGACGAATTGAGAACCTCCTCCTTTTTTTGAAGTCGGTTAAAAAGTTTTTTGTTTTCATATAGGTACCCTCTTCCTAACTTAAGAAAACTTCAGAAGACTCAAAAGGACTAACGCTTTTGAGTTCAAATGAGTAGTGAACGTGAAGCATATCTTTTTTTTTTTTTTTACGCTATACAAGTTAGTACTTGACTGCGATCTCACCTGATGGTAAGTGATGATGCAGCCGAAGATGTTAGTGTACTAACTTGGAAGGGGTAAGTTAAGTCACCCCAACAGTTTCTACACAGCATCGTACCGGAACGCTAAATAGCTTGGCGGTACGTCTTTGCTGGTAGGGTGGTAACTAGCCACGGCCAAAGCCTCCCACCAGACCAGACCTGAGCCAGTTTAGAAATTATAAAATTCCAAAGTGGCCCGTGGCGGAAATCGAACCCGCGACCTCCCACTCGAATCCGAGCGTGCGTCCCCTGCGCCACGGAGGTCGTCGAAGGACACAAGCACTAAAGTGGTTCTTATATATATCACTATTAAATATCCCATGTAAAATGCAATGACTTAGAGCCTCTGTATGCTAGGCCTACATGAAATGATGAATTTTCTGTTCTATTCTTTTTCTTTTCTATATTTAACAAAATTAATTTTACAATTAATTAAAAACAAAATATATAGTTCACTTAAGTTTTAATGTAAGTAAAAAAGGGACTTTAGGTAAAAAATATCTTAATAGTTGGGTTTAGTACAAGTTGTTTTAAGTAATGCGTTGAATTCGATTTCGTTATACGGTTTTGGTTACTCCCCGCATATAGAGTTTTCGATCGATTCGATCAGGATTTTTCCTACTTCTGCTATATCTAAGCCCTTGCTTTTGTTCCTTTGGATACCGCGTAAGTTTTTAGTTTAAAAAAAAATTAAAATAAACTTTTTAATACCTCTAAGGGGCTAAAACTCCAGTTGAACTTGTTATTGAATCTGTGCTGAAGAATGTTTTGTACCTCTAGGGCTACAACCCAAGACCTTTGTATAAAAGGCTGAGGTATTAACCACTCGGCTATGATTGCTTTATCCTATTTTAAGCTTCTCAAAAGTAAAAAACTTTAAAAATATGCAAAATATTTGTTAAAAACTTCATAGTCATTGCGGTAAGTGTATAGTCACTTTCAAGTTTTAGCTCGGCTAGTATAATGAGAATTTTAATATCTATTGTTATTAAAATCGCATTAATCCAATATAGCAATCAAGAGATAGATTATAATCTCCGTCCCTCAAAGCCAAAGGTCATGCTCATATTCAGTCTAAAGTTCAGTCACCCGACGCAACTTATCTCCAACTTAACTCACCTTTATCGTTGAAAATTACATTTTATACCCTTGGGTTAAAGTTAAAAATCGGTTGAGTTGTTGTGTTTGACATCTCCGTAGGTATAAGAACCAGTGTCTATACTAATTTATCAATGTAACATGTGATTATGCTAGTAGGTATTAACTTGACAAGGGCAGGGTCGACATTAATAACAGTAAAGTTTGTTCACACATTCTAAAAGTACCCTTCAGCTTCTGAAAGGTTGGCCAAATAAGCGTAAAATAATTGGAAATACAACTAAGCTCTTGAAAATGAACTATTTTATTTACTTATTTGTTACCGCGTTAAATTTTTTTCAACACAGATGCTCATAATGTGGTTCTAATTTCACCGCAATTAGGCACATAATGACACCTATAATCGCAAACTGTGACCTTTCATTACTATTATTCACTAGTGAGTTTTTTTGAGACAGTTTTTTTTTTAATTTTATCTACTAAGTAAAATTATTTTTAGTATTATTTTATTCACAAGTGTGTTGAAAAACGTCGTATGATACACGTGAGTATTGATGATTACCGTCCTCGGCTGTCTTAAGACACTCATCTAATGGCTTGGGTCTCAATGGCGCCTCAACGGTAATCACCAACTTTACTCACTTGTAGCATAAACTACCATTAACCATAAGTAACTATTTTTTCTACATAATACTTGGTGCCTCGTTAAAACGAAAATTTCTACTGCTGAGTTTGTTGTTTGATACCCGCATTGCAACTTCAAAGTACTTAGCTGTAGTATCATATTTTATTTCGTACTTTTAAGTATAGCTTTCGTCTGGTTTATCTCAGAGAATACTAGCCGGAGGAACGGATATGGCGAACAAAGAAGGTTTCCTTGTTTACCACGGAACTCAAAAAATGGCGGCGCCGCATCATTGCTCCCATAGATATAAATATGAAGTTTTGATGAATTTGTATGGTCATTTCAAAATATCTTCCGAAATATTCGTTTCGTACTTACATCGGAGCATCCTCAAGAGTCACCACAGAAACGTGACTGCAAATACCTACTAAGTAATGTGCATTACAATTTTTTGATTAAGATTTTGCAGTTAGAAAGTTAAAATCATAATCTACTATGTTTACAATGTCATCATCCCTTTCCTTAAAAGATAAAAACTTGTGTTAGCTCAATGAACTTTAACAATAGAGCAGACATTGGTTCTTGAAACCCCTCAAGGGTCTTTTTGAGCCTTTCAAGATAGAATTTCACGAAATCTTAGCTCCACCCGAGACTCCGTGAAGCCTTGCGTAGTAAATGTAGCATTGTTGCCTGTATAATACCTAATGCTTAAGTTATAATGCTCCAGAAATCAGAATAGGATGTGGCTTTTTCAATAACAATACGGGACTTAGTACCTTGTGAACGAGTCAATTTGCGTTTCTATTGAAATTTATCTACTCTCATGCTATTAAGATAGCTTAAAGTCGCTCAGCGTGCTATGCAGAGGGATATGTCGGGTGTTTCTTTGAGCGATAGAATCCGTTACGAGGACAACTGTAGGAGAACTCACTTAATAAATTCAAAGGGTTTGTCAAGCCTAAACTCATTAATAAGGCTTACTACAATATTAAGGGCTATATTAGCGACACAAGCCCTTGGAATTGATCGATAATGAATTACTCTGTTGTTGCGAGCCTATTTAGTATTTACTATTTATACTACTTGTTGTTAAATGGTGATAACATAAAAAAAATACCCAGCTGAGTTTGTTGTGGGCTTCTTCTCAGCGGCAGGGCGCGTTTGGAACCCTCGTAAACTTAGTTTTAAGTCGTGAATGGTTATCACCATTAAAGTGACCATGTAAAACAAAACGACGTGTCATAAGTGCCTTTGTATGCTAGGCCTATATGAAATAAAGAATTTTTCTATTCTATTCTATTCTATAACCAGACAAACTGAAATAGCTCAACGGCTAATCAAGCTGAAGTGGCAGTGGGCGGGCCATATATCTGTCGCAGAAACGACGGCCGTTGGGGCAGACGTGTTCTGGAATGGAAACGGCGTAACCGGAAAATCTTAGCGTAGGGCGACCTCCTGTCCGCTGGACTGACGAACTCGAACGTTCGACCTCTTGACGAGAGACAGCGTTGAGATCGGAACCAACAGGCTATTATTATCAAACTTTTATTGTAGGTAACAGTTTGCGCTTGATGACAATTGTGCCTGATGGAAAAAAATGATTAGGTCTAAGTTGGAGCGCGCGTCCCTCTACATTATAAAATGCCTGTTCACTCTTCTTTGAAGGCACCAACATTGAACTTAGCAGGGAACACGGAGGCTGGAACGACTACGCCTTAGCGGTTCGTATCAGAAACGTGAAAGAAAAACGTTTCGAGTAAGTATGTCGATAAAGTAGTCACGGTATTTTCCTATTTAAAACAAAAATACCTACTCACTTAAGTTTTTTAAACCCATTATTTTTATTGTAATTTTACGAGTAAAAGTAAGTAAAGATAAAACTTTATTTTCAGTGCGATATCAAAACAAACAGCAACGGGTTCAGTAGTTTAAAATATTTCATTAAGCGACTCAAGTTTAATATTTTCAGCGAGTGAGCACGCTGCGTCGGCCGCACTAAAAATATGCAAATTGACTCGACGGGCGACGGGTTAACATCTTGCTACTCCGACACGAATACGATGCGGTGCTTCGTATCGTATATACAACGATAAAATTGGCCTTCTTTCCGCCACTTATGACTTTTTTTTCTCAAATGTTTAGGTGCAAAAAAATCAGTTTTATTCAAACAAAACTAAAGATAATCCGAACAGTACCTAAGCTCAAAAAGAAAGGGTACATTTTCCTTTTACTATAAAATTATTTTGCTACTTTAAGAATGAAATCGCAAAATTGTATAGTTTTTCTTTACCTATATCATAAAGTTATTTTGTCGCTGAATCCGGTCACTCTCATTTTATTTATATTTGTATGTTTTCCACACGAAATTTAAATCACCTGAACTCTGAATATTTAAAAAAAAAAAAATTTCATCTCAATTTTTCAGGATTTATTGTAAATCCCGAAAAATCCTGATAAATATTAAATGCAGGTACTATGTGGAACAAAATTATTCAAAAAATCGTGTCGTGCCACTTTGTCGTGTTGTGTAAAATCGTCGAGCTCGGGGAAGCAATTCCATTTAATTGTGCGACTCCGCTATAATATTAAAATCACACGATTTCGCCCATTAGTGCCCGAGTGACGTTGGCGCTATCACTGCAATTACAGTGCCCAAACACAGTGCCACTGCTCCGTAATTAGTGCTACGAAACAATCAAAAGTTTTAAAGGTACATACAGTACAAATAACAACTTTTTTTTTTTAAATTAATTACATTAATATAACTAATCCCAAAGTAAGCGATGGCTTGTTTTAAGGGTACTAGATAAGTGATAAATATGCATAAATATTAATATATATTTATAAATATATAACGAGTATTAGAAAACATTGTATGCGGACTTTACTGAACAAACCACGAAGTGCTGTATTTGACTTTTTTGCTCTCAACAAGTTAGTCTGCGATCTGCGGTCTCACATGATAGGAAGTGATGATGCTGCCGTAGACCTTGTGACGGAACGCTAAATCGCTTGCCGGCGCGTGTTTGCTAACATAGCCACGGCCGAAGCCTCCCACCCATCTTGACTCCCTTAGCGCGTTAGCCTTCATGAACCTCGCGGTTATATAACTTCGCCTCGTGTGTAATGACTAACTTTGTACCTACTTGTAACTACCAATAAAACATGGATCTCTTTTTCTCTTATAGAGGTTTCTCACTAACCCAAGTCTCAGAGTTATGAGAACAAAATGGCGGGACCTGGCAAATACTTTCATTATTTATTACCTCTTAGAGTTTTTTCGCTTAGCCAATTCTCACTTATCTACACAGGTTCGACTTTATACCACGGCCTATGATAATAACATCAAGATGAGCCCATCCGAACATTTTAC
This sequence comes from Coenonympha glycerion, assembly GCA_963855885.1. Classification (NCBI taxonomy): domain Eukaryota; kingdom Metazoa; phylum Arthropoda; class Insecta; order Lepidoptera; family Nymphalidae; genus Coenonympha; species Coenonympha glycerion. The sequence goes on from OY979646.1 coordinate 831,341, forward strand.
GTAAATCTTCTTCATACAAGAAAATGTAGCGCCATGTGTCGAAACTGCTGCGAAATACTGCGTAGGCTTTCAGCTTACTACTGACGCCGGAGGGGGTTTTGCTCCCATAAACTGGCGACATTTTTCCGCGCGGTCCGCCGGGTTTATAGTATAGTAATTGTCTTTGACCACAGCCCATAATGTGTCGCAATGGTTCTCTAGTGGTATCTAGTGTTCGGTAATGAATTGCATTAACAAAGTAGCGTTACAGATTATGCGGCACGTAACATTTTAATTATCACAACAACAGCGCGACAATTAAAACGGAAAGGCTCATTGTTCGCGCTCGCTGTATATTTAGCGTATTGTCGGAGGGACAACCCTAGCATGCTGTCACGCTAACTTTTGTGATAGAACAACTTTAACTAAAACTATGAACCTTACGCTGTTTTCAAGCTTTTATTATAAGCTTTTGATTTAGATTTTCATTTGTATAATAATCACCTGGATAATAAGGTTCAAAACTTTAAAACTATAACACATTATTCAAGGGGCGGATAAACAAATTTCTTAAGAGCCGGCAACGCATTTGCAGTTCCTCTGGTGCTGCAAATCCATGGGCGGCGGTGTTCACTTGTCATCAGATGACCAGCCCGCTCGTTTGCTCGCGTTGTCTATAAAAAATAAGGAACTTCAGGATAAGGCGTTAGAACATTTTACGCAAACCTTCTTCATACAAGAAAATTGTAGAGTTGTCTGTGGAAAATGTGTGTGTGTCTATAGACAATGTTGATGTCGGCTTACTACGGACGCTGTCGGTGTCAAAACAAAAATCCTTGGCACCGGTAAAAGCGACAATTGTTCTCGCAGTCCGCGGCTTCCAACTCTAGGGTCATATTTACCAAAAACGTGGGAGATATATTATGTACATGCAAGCTAACCAATCAGTGCCTAAGATACAAGAAGTATTTTTGCAGAATCACACATCTGTATAGACTACCTTACCATGTTTTTCCCTGGTGCATATTAAGTAAATTTAAGTGATTTTAATTGCCCCAAATGCAATATGCAATTTTATGTGATTCAAACCTCAAACCAGCTGAACTAAGAGATTGAAGTACTAACCACAGTGCTATCATTGCTTTTTAATTAAAATAAGTAAAATATATATAAGCCATTATTTAATAAGCAATGGCTGTTAACTTACTTTGGTTCTCTGTTTACATTTCCCAACTTTAAATAATAAAAGGGAAAAAGGAGGACGATAATAAAAAATCTCGTTTCCAAAGTTCACACAATGCGTAGTGTTATAAAGAAGTGACGTTAAAAAGTTTAATAGTTAATTTCGGGGTCGAACTGCCTTTCGTGACGCTTTTGATGCGAAAATGGCTTTCCTTGGCGAAGTTGCGGGTTGTTTTCACCAGCTGTAAAGTGAAAGTGTATCTTAGTATTAATTAATGAATAATAAATATTTATTCAGAATATGATTTTGAGATTTTTCAACTACTTAGGACTTCATTTTTCGGAGTTTTGTGCATTTGAGGCAACTAATCGACCTCTCTGGCGCAATATGGGAATTACCTCATAGGTTGTAAGTTTAAGAAAACGTCTTGAATTGCCGTAACTTTTAATTAAGTTGACTAAGTCGTGGCATGAACGTAAATGCCTTAGTAAAGTAAATAAAGAAATTAAAAGCGAAAAGATAGGTTTATCTATCCGTCATTGAAAAAAAGAGAAACATGAATGGTGGATGGATGATGAAGACCTCCCTGGTACAGAGGCGCACGTTCGGATTCGATTCGAAGCTCACGGGTTCGATGCCCGCCACGACCCTCTTAAAAATTTGATGACTAATTACATACTACATACTAAATACAAATTGGCTCAGTCTAGTCTAGTGAGACGCTACGACCGTGGCTATAGTTACTACACCCTACCAGCAAAGCGATTTAGCGTTCCAGCTCGATGCTGTGTACAAACCTTTGAGTTTACATATCCCTTCCAAGGTAGTACGATTACGCCTTCGGCTGCATCATCTCCTACCATCATTTGAGATCGCAATTGTACAGCGTAAAAAAAATTATCGTAAAGGTATTACAAGGCTTCTGTTTTTTGATTTGAGGAACGGAACCCGAAAAAGGTATGACGCAAGTGTTTTTTATATATTCAAACGTATAGGTCCCAGAAGGCGGCGCGGGCGGGCGTCGGGTGGTCGTCCGAGGGGGAGGGGTCAAGCTAATTGTGAACAGATGAGGGTTAGAACAATTAAAACCGAATTACGCATTCACGAAATAAAACCTTTCGCTTCACGCGCCCGCCGCGCCGCGCATTAATGGAGAGCCTTTACGAGTACGTGCTAGCGAGGAAATGATTCATCTGGATGGAGATAATGGGAATTTTAAAGAGGCTTATAGCCATCGGGTATTTGTGGAAAAAATGGTGTTACTTTCGTTCGTTCGATTCAGCCGTTGAACGTCCACTGCTGGACAAAGGCCTCCTGCAATGATTTCCAGCCCGCACGGTCCTGCGCTAACTGTATCCAGCGCCTTCCCGCGACCCTTTTCATGTCGTCAGTCCATCTGGTCGGAGGCCTGCCAACACTGCGCTTACCCGTACGGGGTCGCCATTCCAGTACTTTGGGTCCCCAACGTCCGTCGGTCCTACGAGCTATGTGTCCCGCCCATTGCCACTTCAGCTTCGCGATACGTTGAGCTACTCGTATGTCGGTGACTCTGATTCTTCTACTTATCTCCTCATTTCTGATTTGATCCCGCAGAGAAACTCCGAGCATAGCTCTCTCCATCGCCCGCTGAGTGACTCTGAGCCTTCTTATGAGGCCCTTAGTAAACGACCATGTCTCGGATCCGTATGTCATCATCTAAATACTAAGGTGTTACTTTACTAAATGCTAAAATAAATGAAAATAACAAAATAGTAAGAATAGAATCCATTTTAATTTATGGTGCGACTTCATCCATCCATCACACTCGATAATTTAAGTGACTATGAAATGATATTGATGAGAAATTTTTAATAGTGGTGTGTATATTTTTATTTGCCCAACTTCATTAGAATAGAGTAAATCGCTTTTTTATATTAACACCACCTCTACATACAAAGTCATATTTGCGGTTCGTAAGCAAAAGTGGTACTTTACATTTTATTTCTTTTTTTATAAGTATTGTATTAATGTTTAAATTAGTATAAATGGTTTATCTACATTTGGTAGGTCTGAAAAGAGGACGAAACCTTTTTTTCAAACTCCTAAATAAGAGAGAAATAAAAACTTGTAAAATGTTATATGGAAAAATAACGTTCGCCAGTTTTAAATATTAATTACTTTTCTGTTTTTCCACTTTGATAGTGCCGTTGATTTTCAAAGCTGATTTCATCACAAACGTAAATGCCAAAAAAAAATCTTAACTGCATTCAAAATCAATAGCGCATAGAACAATATTAAATACACATTTCAATTTTACGTACAAAATGGGCGAAAGCAACGAAAAAAAAATGCCCATTGAAAGTGCCCGGTGGACATAAGATAGGTCCAATTTAATTTGATACGCCCACTTGTGAAATGCTCGAACAAGTTTGTGTGTTTTCAAACCGGGAAGGGGTCAGGATAGCCTGGTGACGGGTGGAGAGGTCGCAGCCAAGTTCCCGTGTATGCGCTTGTTAAATATTTCCGATGAATAATTTTTTGCTTTCACATTATTTTGTGAAAAGAAAAAACATGTAGACCTTGTGATGTCGCACGTGTCAAATATGAGTGCATTTTTATTCCACGTAATAAATAAAATGGCAAAGTTCAATAGTTGTTTTGAAGGCGAAATCAACGAGTCTGCCCGCGAATTATAGAATTCACGTGTCTTTAGGTTTCCGTAACAAAAGAAAAAAAACGAAACCCTTACAAAATCACTTTGTTGTCGGTCTGACTGTCTATGTCGCGATTCTTTATTTTAGAAACTTTTAAAGATATCGCCATGTAGAACAGAGGTAATAATGGCCCAACATTCAAAATTTTTTAAACTTTTTTAATTTTTATTTTTAGAATACACAAGGATCAAGGAACGCCCTTTCATATGATACCCTAATATTGTTATATCATTTTGAAATTTCGAACACCCAGTTTTCCTCCCTTTTTAAATAAAAATTAAAACGATTTTCAATTTTTTATGATTGCAATAACGGCGGGCCATCATTACCTACAACTGTTCCAAATTTCATGTCGATAAATCTTTAATAGTTATTGAAATAAAGTGTCGTGATAAACAGAGAGACAGTGGGACAGGAGAAAAATAAAACCAACTTCGTAACTATTATACTTTTTTTGATAATAACAATAAACCACCAAAAACAAAGTTACGTTTGCGGTTCGCCAACAAAAGTACCTACATGTAAATTATACTCGTAAATTCATGAACAAAAGTGATTCTTTTAATGTTTTTCTTCTTTTATAGTATGGAACCCTCGGTGCGCGAGTCCGACTCGCACTTGGCCGGTTTTTTTCTTTTGAGGTACCCAACCCTAAAAACTACATTAGCAATTACTTCATTAGCCACGAAAGTATTTCTAAGTACGTACTTAAATGGTCTGGCATAACCGCAATATAGTATGTATTTAAAATACTGTCGAGATGCGCTTCGCAAAGAAAAAAAGAGAATGTGCAACATTTCAATCAAATAATAAAACAACAAACGCGACTTAATATAGGGTAATGGCCATTAAAATCCGTTAACGGCTCACTTTGAAATTCATAACTTTTGCATTTAAATAACACGCTGAATTTAGTATGGTGGGTCACAAAGCGAAATTACTGCAAGCGATTTTCGACCTTACCAGCTGTGATTTAAAAGTTATGGTGTAAACTTTTTATGTCGCCATACGTACGGTTTGAATATGCATAAAATTATCTCCACATATATAATTTTATCTACAAGCTTAAACTGGGATTTATGTATTTCATTCAGTGCGTTTTCATATTTCGCGAGCGCTTTTTTAGGGTTCAGCGAGCAAACGAGGGGATCCTTACAGTTTCGTTTCGTTTGTTTGTGATGCGGCAACTTTATCTTTGCGACTCCGAATAAACGCGAGATTTTTAAAATGATCAAAAGTCAAGTTTCCCTATTTTATTTTCGCTTAAAAAAATTTGCACCATTAGCAGAATAGTTACAGTACGTAATGTGTTTTTCAATTTTAGATGAACAGGCAAATGACGTTTTGCTTTAAAGGTATGAAAATATTATTATGTCCTATTCTCACACCTACCGAATGTAGATAAAAATGTTCATTAAAATCGGTCAAGGCTTTTCCGGTGAAGCTTGGTTAGAAGCACTAAGCAACCAAACTCCTCCTGGTCACACGAGAAGTTTATACATTAGAGAGATTAAGATTTTAATAAACTTTCAAAATCGATACCTATGTTTTTGGGTTCTTTAGAAAATTACTAAATTACTAAATTTAGCAATAAAATCGCTTAATTGTAGTAATTACCTCATAATATACATGTTTTGCCTGCGTGGACAGGTGCCAAATGTTCTGGCTCTAGCTGCGTTTCTGCGCTGAGCAGCTATGTTGATTCGTTACGCAAATTGGATCTAGCCCTGTCAATAATTGAGGCAATTTACTTTCATAAGAATATTATGTTATAGTATTCTTTGGAGCAAAAAGAGTCATTAATAGGGACACGCTCTGTTTGATTGAATATTAATTAATATTTAAGTATACGGAACATAAATTGGTAGTGATGTGTTACACACTTGGCCGCTTTATAGTGAAGTACATTACGTATTTTTTTTGAAGTAACGTTATTAAATCTTTGGGAATAAAAACATTTCTGCTCATTAGCGATTCCCTTTTATCTGTAATAAATTTTGTTTTTTTTCACTGAAAGTAAATAAGTAATGGAGCTTTTAACGGGAAAAGGATTAAGTTTGATAGTATGTCTGAAAAACACTATTAAGAGGTTTAAAAAATAGTTTGGTTCTGAACCTTCATTATGAATTGTGACGCCAACCTTTACATTATATTATGACTGACGAAATTAGCCCATGTAACTATATATCTATAATATATAGCAGGGTCAGAACCAAATAATTTTAAATCGTTTTGGGTATATTATTTTCTTCACATATTTTGTCATTAATCCTTCATTTTTGTTTCTTCACATCTTGCACTCTTTTTATTGAGATATATATCTTATGGTCTAAGATCCCGCTATACAACGACCTTCAACGAGCTGTTTATTGGATGAAAACTATTTTATATCCAATTTAATATGCCAATAAATATATCGCAAGTGGGTTGCCTAAAAAATTTCAGTCCAGGGTGTGATTAATTAAGAATAAAAAAAAAACCATTGTAACATGGACTCCTATTTGTTACAGTTTAGTTGACATCGTAGTTCAAATTAGATTGGATGTTATAAATAGTCCTTTTGCCAGAAATACTTTCCTGGCTGAGGAAAGTATTTCTGCTCTATAAATTTTTGACAAAAGAAAGTTAAAGGATAATTAAATCGTAGGTAAATAAGCACAATTGCAATTTTCGACCTGAATCGCTCATCCAATCTAATTTAAACTAAGATGTCAACGGAACTCTAACAAATAGGAGTTCATGTTACGATGGTTTTTTTTTTTAATTCTTAATGAATCATATCCTGGACTGAAATTTTTTAGGCAACCCACTTGCAGTAGCAATTCTCGCCTATTTACAAGTACTTTTGGATAGTCAATCTTTGCATATAAAATAACTATTTATAAAGGTTTAAATTAGCCGTCAAAAATATCTAGGAAATAAGGGTGAATTTCCTAATGGAAAAGGTTCGTGGAATGATAGGGATATGATTCTATTTCCTCACGAGATTTCATAAAAATGATGTAGATTACTTTCATACTATGCAAGAGAAATTGTAGGTACCTATATTTCTTTGCATTATTAATTGGACATTTTAAAAAGCGCTCAGTTTCCTGCTAGTTCTTCTCGGTGCTAAAATAAATAAAATAAAATTCATTTAACCAAACCAAACTATTTTCCGAAATTGCGACTTTTAATAGGGCCTGTAAGTAAGGCCTATGTGAAAAATAACGATTTTCATTTTCATTTTAACAAATATTAGTCCACACCGAAGTGCCATCAGCGTTTTCATTCCAATGCCATTGTTATTATACTTTTATTATACTTTTCAAGTTAATTCACTCAAGAGACGAAAAGCAATTACGTAGCAAAAAATATATTTCGCGAAGAACACTCAATGTCGTCGACGAATTTTAAATCAAGTCTCGCTAATTAAAAAGCAGGCTCTCAAAAGACATGGAAATATAAACAATTCAAAGCTACAACCCTTTATGAAGCGGCATTTTCCTTTTATACCATTCGATACGTGTACGACACGATGCTTTGGCACATAGTATATTTTATAGACCGTACCAAGCCATCAGCTCAAAATGCCAAATCTTATATGGGTAGAGGTTATTCATAGTTCATACCCCCCAAATTAGTACTATAACATCTTCAACTGCATCTTCACTTACCGTAGTAAGTGAGATTGATTGATACCTACTCTATATTATTGGGGACACTTACTCCATATAAAAGATATAAACAAAATTAGCTACTATGTCCGAAGACATAATAGTTCAAATGTACGTAAATCCTGGCGCTTTTCCTATTCCTGTTTAGTCTCTTGAGAATGTTACGGTGCTGCAGTGAAACATTCTTTAGGTCGTGACCTCTGCTCAATAGCAACCATTAATTTAGACTAAGAGTGTCATAAATCATTTGTATTAATATTATTATTAGGTATGCAAAAAAACGTGACACTTCGAGTGTGCCGATAGTGAAAACTCAGATAGAGGTGTCGAATCAGGTTTTGCCCCATTTCACAATTAATGCCCAATGCGCCTCAAGGATTTTTCATATCAAAAAGTTATTTTACACACATACTTACTTTTCTCGTTAACCCAGTTAATGTCGACAGTTTTTCGAGGATATAAAACTCATATTTTTCTCTATGTAAAATACGTGAATTAAAGAGAATATCGTGTGTTTTAAAGAGCTGCGTAGTTTGGAGCGGTATTAAAAAAGGAGAAAGGATGGAGTGGAGATCACCTCTGCACTCAACACAAGTAGCCTTTGGAGCGAAAAAATACGTAAGTAATGCTAGAAAATACTACTTACTTCTTGTTTTGATGTGCGCTTGAAAAGTACCAATATGAGTACTTACAAGTTTTTCATTTCGAAAGAATAAAAAAAAAATACTAAAGAAAGTCCTGTTCTCACATGAAAATGTAGGTTAAAAGTTTTTTTTCATGTGGCTGAAAGCGACGGAACTTTAATATTGTAGAAAATTTAACCATACAAATATACAACCTTATTTTTAATTTTTGTTGATTAATTTTTTTACACTGTTATTACCTACTATTACGATCTCGCCTAGGTGTAGTATGATGTAACAAGGAAAGAGGCATGGAGAGAAACATACACCTCTTGCGAGGTTGTTATGACGAAGGCTGCGGAGAGGGTTCGAAAGAGATCTGATCCCTCTCGCAGACGCCGTAGACAGCAATTCTAAACCTCCTTAATAGCTTAGGACTTCAGGCTGACCGTGATCTTCCCTGAAAGTGGCTAATGTTAAGGGTTAGCCACAGGTGAACCCAACGGGCGTTGCGCAAGGGAGCCTCTAGCCTCCGAAATCCCGGAGGCTTCCAACATGAGCGCTGAGGATGTCCGAGGGGGTTTTAGTAGGTAAATAATCCCACATCTCCAATCTACGTAAAGATTGGATATCTTAATGAAGATTTTCCCCCGACAAAAAAGGTAGTATGACTCTTAGGTACCCAAGGTATAATATTATACAACGTTGAGCTGGAATACTAAATCGCTTGGCGGTGTGTCTTCGCTGGTAGGATAGTAAAGTCATCGGCAAAGACTCCCACAAGATAAAACTCAAGCCAATTTAGAAATTAAAAAATTCTAAAGAGGTTCATTCAACTACTATGAGAACCAACATAGATTAAAATATCTGAATGCAGAGAACATTGTCAAGTATTGTACATAATAGAGGGTTTCGAAATGGCAGCGAAGAAATTCCTGCTTCAGGCGAGTGGATGTGGATGGTCGTTGAAGCGAGCGCAGCCGCCGAGGCGAGTGGGTTCAGCTAGCTGCACAGCTTATATCAATTGCCAGGATGCCTGCATGCGGTAAGGGTAACTATGGACAGTTTTATAATACAGAAACACTTAATTGTTTGAGACATGAAATCAGTGTATTTTATTACTGCAGCGGCTAGCAAGAGAGGCATTGATGGACGAGCGTGTAAATACGGACCGAAGCGGGGCCTAGACACACATGTACAGTATTTTTCTCAAACAATGCGCGGTTTAAACTAGTGCCTACTTAGAGCGTAGTGTACTTCGTCATTGAGATACCTATGCAGTAATAATAATCTTCAAAATCGATCACAAACAACGAACAACAATCATTTCTTCCAAGTCTAAATGTTCACTTGTTTTTGGTCATTTGTTGAGAAGTGGAGATCGCCACGTCCTTCGAAAGACCGTGTGTGGGCTGGAAATCATCGCAGGAACCCTTTGCCCAGCACTGGGGGCCTACTACCATGACTTAAAGCGATATTATTGTAATATTGTTTTGACATTTTCATACAATGTCAGTATGAAAATTTTAAAACAATATTACAATAATATTACTTTAGTTCACGGTGGTAGGCCCCCTGGACGACCGTCGGCTGACACAAACGAACATAGCTGGGCATTAACTCGTTAATCCGTTAATCGTTAATTAACGAAGTTAACATTTTGGTTAACGGATTAACTTTTAAGTTAACTTTTGAAAATGTTAACGGACACGTTAACTTCCGCTAATTTGCAGAAGTCCGTTAATCGTTAATCCAATACCTACTATTCACCGCACAGCACAGCGGTGCGGCGCGAAAAACAGGTTCAGTTAAGTATGAAAGGAAACGACAAGTGTGAAAATACAACACGGCTATACCCTCAAGCGCTGCAATTGAACGTTTTTCGCGGTCAATATGTGCTTTCCAGTTTCCAGTTAGTTTTTGTCATAAATTATACCTTTAAACTTGTGAATGTCAACTTATTCTACTTTCTCTACTTTTTTAATTTTGCATTTTAAATTGAAAAAAATAAAATTTGTTCCTAACCTGTTAACTTCCAGAACCTAAATCAACAGGTTTTATTAGTTCACTAACGTAATAATATAAAAATGCAATTTTACAAAATATATTAGCGGATTAACGATTAACGTTAACTTCCGTTAATTCTTCCGAAAGGTAACGCTTTAACGTTTAACGAAGCTAACTTTTTTTGTAACGGATTAACGATTAACGAAGTTTACTATTTGGTTAACGGTGCCCAGCTATGCAAACGAACGAAGGCTACTTTTAATTCCCGAAAAATCCAGGATTTCCAAGATATGGACTGTTGAGTATTGATTCCGGTTTTACAATATTTTTTTTCAATAGTAAATTTATTATTTATAACCTTACACACTTAGGAAATAATTGCTTTTATACATAAAAGCGGATAATTTATACATACACACAAGTTATACAAACGCATCCATCATTTCTGGCGAACCTCACATTATATTTAGGTGCTTTCAACCAGGCTTCAATATATCCATTCAGACAGACTGACTAACTACCTAATAGCGAAGCCAAAGAGCAAATACCGCATTAAATGTTTAACCCTACGTGAAATCAGGTGGTTTTAACCCTGACGTTATATTCACGCGGGGTTCAAAAGACCCGCATGATATATTTTATTTTGTCGTAAGCCCAATTTTCAGACTTTCTGACAACCATTAAGAAGCTGATATAACAACAAGCTTTGCTAAGAACAGAATAATAGGGATGAATATTTTTTTTATCTGTTCATCATCTAGGTACCACAAATTGGAACTCTGAGGAAAAAAGTCAGGATGAAGTCTCAATACAAGGGTCCAATTTTTTTTACTATTGAACGATAAAAAACAGTACAGTTTCCATACCTTTAAGTACTTTAACTTTTAACATATCTAAACTTTATAATAGTTATTTAGGAATAATTGTTTCTTCTGGAGTCGCAATGGAATGCAGTACTGAGTACAATTCCTCTAGAATGCAATATAATATTCCTTTAATGTTTATTGCGCTTTGATCATTTACACATGAGAGAATTCATAATTTGTTTGTATGAAACTTTATTTCAAGATCAAAAGAACTATTTTACTTGATTAAAGAAAGCGTTATACACAAAATATAATTTTATTTTAACTAATTAAAAACGCAAAACTGTGCAAATTATTTAATTAGTGAATTACTTTTCGTGTTTTGTGGCGTTTGAAATGAGATTCATGGTGACAGCTCTGTCTTATGGTACATTCGATAAGCTTTAAAACACCAAAGACAGAGGATACACGTTGTCCAGCTTCTAAAAAACAAAATAATAGAGTTTGAAGGGGTCAGCGTGACCCACACCTGGTTAAATGAAGGTTAAGCTGCTATAACCGTACCTTTTATATTGAGCTCGAAATACGTTTCAAAGGCCAGTGGCGATGGTCGAAATAAAAAATTCCCTTTGATGAAAAAAGCCCATTCAATGGCTGTACTCGAGCGACCATTGGGTTAAGCAGTGTGGGCTAATGACTTCCATTTTGCGAGCAGGCTCCCAATGCACATGTTATATTTTAGTGTACAATTTTTTGCTCCGATATTGAATGAGCTAAGAGTTTTTTTTTTTATGAAGAGTGCAGATAAGTATTTCATTGAGGTAATTCTGGATTATGGAGTGAGTTTTAATGATTAATTTAATTTGCGATTATGCCCAGCATTGAGAATGAGTGAAGATGATAAAAGTAATAATGATGATAATATCTCATAATTCTTTTACAGGTGAATTTTTTTAATTAATATCTCAAGGACAACCTTTTTGTAACCATTTCGATGTTTTTGATGAAATAAATGTTTCCACCTTTCACCAAAAGTATTGATCAGATTATCATATTGAAGCAAAATTGTGGCAGCGGGTAGGTACAACGTCTCAAAAGTTTGTAGATATTAAATAAAAAATTTAAAAGTTACACGAATGCCACAGACACTTTTATGTTACAGTGTAACATATAGCTCAACTAGCTGACCTGGCAAACTTTGTTTTGCCCTTAAGAATATAAAAAAATAGATAAATTTAGATTTAAGCTATCCTATCTTTTAAGTTAGAGCAAACTGCACCCTGTGTGCGAATTTTATTAAAATCGGTTAAGTGGTTTAGGAGTCCATTGAGGACAAACATTGTGACACGAGATTTATATATATTAAGATTGGGCTCTCGTAACAGAACTATGGAGGCGCCGTATTTATTCATTCTAGCTTAGCTTTGCGTGACATGCGGCGCCATGATGAGCGCCAAAGTTTGATGTCAAATATTGGTGAACTGAGCTACTACCCTAGGTGACGCCATCTTATGCGCCACTTTACAGATTAAAAATAGTCACCTAATTTAGTAGACGGGGGCTGTTTCCCTAGTTCTGTATAATATATGCATTGTCATTTAGTAGACCTGCTGTTAGCCGCGATACCTTAGTAGATGCAGATTCACTGTTTTCATTGGTCTGAGATCCACAACCGTGCCAATGGGTTCAGTGGTAAAAACTGCCGCAGTTTTTAAACAATTTAAAAAAAAAATAGAAATTTAAATTAGTCTACTGGCTGAAGTGAGTGCAGCTTTTTAATAAAAAGTTAGGTACCTATTATGGCCTACAAATTTGTTACATATGCAATGGATTTTTTGAATATCACCCGATGATATGTCGCCTTTGTGAGTAGTATTGGGAACAACAAGAAAATAACAAAGTTGCAACTCGCAGACACTAGTTCATTTTTGTTACAAACTAGACTGCAAAGCTCTATCCTTAAATCACTAGTTGAACCTCGTACTGTTTGCAGAAATAAAACAAACCTTGAAATATCCTTTTATTACATAAACACCGAATTAGCTCCCCGTACTACTCGATGCAAAACACCTTTTTGACGGTGACGCTATACCTATACTCTGCATAATAATATTATGTCTGCAAGGGCTATAATATGAGAAAAGCATATAATTTTAATTTTATTATGTAACGGCTACATACTACGATAAAATAAAGGGCAAATAAAATAAAACTAAGATTGATTACTTTTTTACTGAGTGCACTGTGCAAAGTTTTTTTCACTCTACAAGTTATTTCTCGACTGCAATCTTACTTGATGGAAAGTGATGATGTAAGTGAAGTAAGAAAATAGCATCGACCTTTTAAGGTACCGTAACCAAAATTAGGATGAAGTTTTATTAATAGTTGATAGAAAATTAAATGTATTTATTGCGAAGAAAACATTGGAGAAGGGTCGCCTCTAACGCCCTCATTTCAAGAGCTTCGCCTCCCGACATTGTTTCATGTTTGCAACAGTGTTGCGAATATGATTACACCTTACACTGATTTCAGCCTACATTATAACTTTAAACTTAATAGATCAGTAATAAAGGTGGTTTTTGGACTGAAAGATTGTTTGGATTGTTTTAACAGCGGTTTATTATGTGCAAAAAGTGTTCTCAGTTACTTTGTTAACCACTTCCGAGTTCGAAGCCGAGAATTTAATATGGATGACGTTTTAATGTATTTAGTTCAAGAAAAAATGCAGGCTCGTCCAAACTCATAGGACCTTATGCATATTTAAAGTTTACCGATTTCGAGGATGACAACCTCGTTAAAAAATCAGTGAATTGGTTCCCGCCACACCCTTTGAGAATGTAATTTGTCACTGTATTCCTCTCGGAGGTGACGCATAGGTTGCTTCTGTGCGTCTATCGTCCTCATGTGACCCTGAGTGCCGGCCTGCGGGTGACGGACGTAAGAGGCTTTGGCGTCCATCACCAGATTTCATCGACAAGCCAAGAAGATGGCGTAACCTGTTCGGGAGGTGCCTACTATAAAGGCCGTAGCTAGGGCCAGACTGTCGGCAGCAGCGAATGGACGCAAGCAAGCCCTTACTCCCGCCAACTTAATCAGGGGGCACGGCAGTGCCCCCGCCAAAGTCAAAGCGCGAAGCAAAACTGCCGTACCATCTTTACAGGAACCATTTCGCCGCATTTTCGGGCTCCTATTTGAGAACCTCTGGATAAGACCAGAACGCTGAAATTTTCGCTATCCAGTAAGCTATAATCACATACTTAAAACCCAAAATTTCAAGTCTGTAGGTCATATAGTTCCGAAGTTATGCGAAAGCAAAGTTTCGCATTTTCGACACTGACTGACTGACTCACTCATGATCATCAAAATAGAACTAGTACTTCCCATAAACTCAGAGAGCTGAAATTTGGTACAGAGTTAGGGTTTAATGGCCACATAAAGGGAAAACTATAAAAACTAGGATAATCGAAGATCTGGAGTACCTGGTGATCACTGCATTAATAACTTTGTAATTCCATATAAATTATATGAGATTACAAAGTTATTTATGCAGTTAATGTATCTAGAAAAACGGACAGAAATATTTTGTAATATTTTGAAGTTTCTACAAAAAGAAGTGAAATCCCACCAAAAACATTCTGTAAAAACTAGCCAAAGTCAAAATGGAGCTGCTTGTTTATCTCTAAAAAGTACTGAAATCTAGACAAAGTCGTGCCAAGTCAAAGGTTCCTTACTGCGATTTCTTTATTATTATAGTTAATGTTGTGTGACTTGGCCGTTGAAGACCAAGAACCGCTACTCATTGACGATGAATTCTGGCGACAGATTGGTGCAATGGTGTCATGGAGCACCTGGTTTGAACCCTTGTGTACCCTTCAACGGCCAAGTCACGCAACATTAACTATAATAATAAAGAAATCGCAGTAAGGAACCTTTGACTTGGCACGACTTTGTCTAGATTTCAGTACTTTTTAGAGATAAACAAGCAGCTCCATTTTGACTTTGGCTAGTTTTTACAGAATGTTTTTGGTGGAATCTTTTATACGTCAGTTTATTTGTTCCCTTTTTAGCAAACCCATTCATTTGATAGGGTCAAAAAGACCAAGTGCCAAGTTTCTTACCCGTTTTTCTCGGTACGAAATAGCTTCCCATACCTACGTGGCGGTGGAGTCTGACATTAATGAAGTGCTTGTAAGTTAGGCCTATGTGGGCCAATACTGAATTTAGAAAGGTCTTCAATACTAAAAATATATTATCATCTTAAGCCTTACGTTTACTAACGTTGTAAAAAGAAAACAATGTGTTTCACGTGAAAAAAACCGCGAGCCGCACTAGTATCACCCGTAGTACCAAATAAAGTTTATATTTTTTGCGCACACAGGCCGCTATTGCAACAGAATTGTAAATCAAGTTCAGAATTCGCGGAAATATTCAAGCGGGCGGTCCTGTATCGGCGATGTTACTCACAAAGGGTGGATTTTGTTTTCCGTATTGTACAGAAAACTGTTTTTCGTTTGTGAATTTTCTCGTTTTTTTTCTTTTTTTTTCTATTCGATTTTCTTTTTTTTTGTTTCAACGAGGCTTGCTCTGCGTTCGCAAACGGAATAAGTATTAGGGATTTCGGTTTAGGATTACTTTGGTTTTATCCATTTTTCACTTTTATGCACCCTGTCTATCCATGGGTTTAGAGATGTCCATCTTTTTTCCGCTTAAAACAATCACGTCATAACATGATGCAAGAGAGAATTATGCGTTTAAAAAATGTTCAATAAATTAATTACCGATAGAAAGGTGTGGCAAAATGTAACTCCCTGATATTTAAATGCGAATTCCCAGGCTAGATTCTTGCTTAAGTTTCTCGACTGTTCTTTTTTTGATGCAAAACACCGAACGTGGCACAGCCTAATATCCCTGTAAGATCGACCTACCTATATGAAATTAACATTTTGATTTAGATTTGAATGATTTATTTACTGTTTTTGACACGATTTTACTAGTTTGGTCTGAATCTATGTCTGTATCTATGCTGTACCTATGTATCTATGTAACGAAATCTTTCTGTTAAATCATCAATCAAGCGTCGGATTAAATGGAAACCTCGTATCAGGGACCTAGCTAGGACATAGTTGTTGCAAAAAAAAAAATAAGCCAGTTCGTTAGTTTGTACGTTTAAATGTTTTTAAGTTTGGATGTTTCTTACTCAATCACAACACAGCTAATGAACCTGGCTATAAAATTGAAATAATGTTGATAGGTTAGGCTGGCCAAGTAACCTCCACGTGTGCCCGAGTGCTACGGTGCCCCATCTGTAGCGCACGGGCCGGTGCTCCCTGGTAACGTCGGTTAATAACCGACGGCTAATAGCTTGGCCCGGTGGACAGGTGGCGTTTCTTCGCGTGTCCCTCTGAGTCCCAGCAGAGGGCACTGTGTCGAAGCGCCAACACCTACACCGGAGGAGGAAGAAAACCTCATTAAAAAATTACAGGCGGGGGCGGAAACGCCCACAAGTCCCTTCGGGGCGCTACGAGGAAGACAACCTCGTAAAAAAATCACCGAAGTGGGCGGGAACGCCCGTCGAGAGGGAAAATTACGGAGGCACATCCCTCTCGCAGGAGTCGCGCCGGTTGCTGGAGTGCGAACACCTTCTTCCGGCAACCGGTGCCGGCCTGCGGGTGACGGATGTAAGGGGTTCTGGCGTCCGTCACCCAAATTCCACAAACAGGCCAAGGAGGTGGCGCGACCTGTCCGGGACGCGCCTCCCAGGAGGGTCGGCAGCGGCCAGGCTGCCGGCAGCAGCGACGGGACCTGCCGCTCTGGTGGCGGGTCGAGGCCTGGCGGGAGCGCGGTGAACACGCAAGTGAATCCCGTACTCCCGCCAGCGTGGCCCGTCGTGGCAAAGCACAGGTTTTAGTGGGTGCAAGCCCCACATAACCCCTCCGTTTCCCCTGACGGAGGGGTATGCGTCAGGCATTTACTGTGGGTAAAAAAAAAAAAAATATCCTGAATTTACACTATGCCGTAGAAATCAACAAACTACTGCATATTTTAAAAACTTTTATTGCAATTGGAAAAAAATAAGTATCTAATAAAACTATTTATTATAGTCCCATCAATATCCCACTGTAGGGCACAGGTCAGGTTTTTCATAAGAAAAAACGGTGTTATGGATCCCACAAGCATCAACGAGAGGTAGGTTGGCAAACATAGTTGGTTAGTCAAAATTGCTCAATAAAGTTTGCTGATATTAAGTAGCCGCCACTTTTCCTATATACGATATATCGCGTCATTTTAAAACATTTTTTGGATGCATTTCAAACTTTTTACTGTTGTAATAGTGATTATTTTATGTACAAAAAGTTATGAGTGCGTAATAACCTTAGTTTTTTATGGGCCATAGTCCCAATGATCCAATTAAAAATAGAATAAGAAAATGTAAAGATTGCTAGCACTTACTGAGTTTTTAAGTTATTACTTTGGCTAACACGATTTTTCGATTTCCTTCTCCCATTAATAATTTAGCAACTAGAACTTTCTCAATTGATGGGCTCAATGACCCAATTTTAAAAATATTCCGGATAATTGTGTCAGAAAAACGTAACTATACATAATTTATTCAGAAAACATAAACAGCAACTTCAACCAATCAGCAGCCAGAATTTTTACAAGAACGTATTACGCTTACGATAAAGATCTAGATTGCGCTAGAAATCGTATCGTATGCACTAAACCTTTGCTATGCCCTGTTCAACGAAAAAACGAACGTTTAGAAGTTCTCACGGGGAATATTTGAATAGTTCCACCGTTCGGCCCGGGGCTACGGACGGGGGGTTACGGGTGGGTTAGCGTGGGTTAGCGGGGGTTCGGGGGGGTTCAGGCGAGCGTTTTACTAGAAATATGTATTTCAAATTTCAATATACCGTCCACCCCTGCGGCGAGTATTTCGTATGAACTTTCATGGCTTTTCAGAATTGTAGCGGCGGACGCACACTGGGTACGAACCGGCACCGGACTAATTTGGCTTGTATAGTCAAAGTCAAAATATCTTTATTTTACATAGGCCTAACGTAAATGCTCTTGTAAAACATCAATATGATATATTTTGTTGCATAAGTATGGTGATAACTACAAGTCAACTAAATGCTAAGTTTACAAGGGTTCACAAGCGCGCCCTACCGCTGAGAAGAAGCCCACAATAAACTCAGCCGGGTATTTTTTATGTTATTACCATTTAACAAAAATAAGTATAAATACTAAATAGGCTACTAAATACAACAGAGCTAATTATACTTTGCATAGTTACACATTTAGTAGTAGTTGGCATGAAATTACTGCTAATGTTATCAAAATCAGTCTTCAGTTATTTGATTTTAGTTCCAGGGTCAATGAATCTATGTATGTACGAGTAACTATCTAGGTTAGGCACTGTTCCTTGTCAACAAACTGACAATTTAACAGAAAAAATAGTAGCAAACTTATTTGTAAGTCAAAAATAACATCTGCGTAGGCTTTCAAACACACCTTTGTCCGGGTTATTATGTGATGTATTTTATAGTCTGTGCAATAACTCACTGCCCGTGTAATGAAATGGGAAAATAGAACTTACGGCACAGGCTTACCGCAAAGCTCTTACGTGTGTCGAGAGTGCAACAAGCGGCCTGTTTCGGCATTTTATAGCATTGCGGACATCGAGCTGTTGTTGTCCTATACCACTATCACCACCACTAGTTACATATTATGTAAGCTCGAAAAACTACCCACTGAGCAATGGAATGAAAAGCGACAATGCGTCCAATGTGCGCGCGGTATAACTAAAAGTTTTTCACAGCGCGCTGATCGAATATTTTTTCTTCATTAATTACTTAATGAAGTTGGTTCGATTTTCCGTCCGGCGGAACTATGCGCGGGTCAAATGGCAATCACTGGTTTTACGCTTCAACTATACTTTTACTGGCTACTTTGTTCAGAACTAAAGTATGGGAATTTGTAACGCCAAACGCAAAAAGACGAGTGCGAGTCCAGTTTTTAGGGTTCCATAGCATAAAATGGGGTCCCCATTACTGAGACTTCGCTGTCCGTTCGTCCGTCTGCTTGTCCGTCTGTCACCAGGCTGTATCTCTTGGAGTCTTGAACCGTGATAATTACAAACATGAAATTTTCACAGATGATGGATTTCCGTTACTATTATAACAACAATTAATATTAAAAAATAGAATAAAATAAAGATTGAAGGGGGCTCCCATACAACAAACGTGATTTTGTGCTCGTTTTGGTCGACAGCATTACTCTACTTGTATAATAGTTGCATTAGGGTATAATTGAGAGTTCTGGCTTCTGCATCTTCATCTCGCTACGTTATACTCGTAATATAGATAATGGTACGGAACCCTTCGGGCGCGAGTCCGACTCGCACTTGGCCGATTATTGATTACCTATCTGTGACATGTATAATTGTATAATACAATATAATTAATATTTTTAATTATTATTGTTACCTAATGCTTCACTTTGATTATTATAAACTATTTGCTTCATGTGTTATTGTGAGATTTACTTTTAATCATAAAGAAAAAAAATCTAGATATTTGTTATCGTTAGCAACAGTGGTTAGGAATATTTTAACAGGTCATAAATTATAATCACCTGAGAATCAGATAAGATCTAGACAGCCTGCGTTAGGCATACCTAAGGCCACGCTACATTAGCGAACTGTATGCAATTTGTTATGCACGACGACATACGGACAGATTTGCTGAATTTTATTAAAAAATAAGGCTTGTTACAGACAGACGTTACAGTTTTTGATGTAGGTATATTGTTTTACACTAATACTCTAGACTCTAGTCACTTTAGAATTTTCTTATTTGGCTCAAGCTTCGGCCTCGGCTATTTACCACCCTACCGACAAAGATGTATTAATAAGCGTTTTAGACTTCCGGTGCGATGCTGTGTAGAAAGTGCGACGAAGAAGTCGAAGATATTATCGTATACACTTGTAAGGGGTTAACTTAACGGTTATGGTGAAGCTTTGTCGTCAGTGTGGTAACTAGCCGCGGCCGAAACCTCCCACCAGACCTGAGTCGGTCTAAAAATTACAATAAATAAGTTAGAAAATTTCAGTATCTAAAGACAAAAAACATTTTTTTTTTTTATTTTTAATTTTAAGTAGGTATTTTAACTCTTTATTATCATAGTGAAGAAAGACCTCGGGAAGAAACCCACGTAGATAACAGTGGTACAAAATGTTTCAAAAAAGTGTGTGAAGCCTATCAAAGCACCCTTAGTAAGCGTGATAACCTTTGCCAAGTCCTTCTTATGTTGAAAGATCTTTGCTCAGAATTATGCTGTTAAAAGGTGTTAGGGTGTAAATCGTCTGTAAGCGCCCTTGGAGTGGCTTATTATAATAAAGTCACAAAATGTGACTTTGCCCGACCTTCGTAAGGTCAGAACTTTTCCGCCTGAATGGGTTATGAATAAAAACGTTACAAATTGTAATCACGTAGGTATGGGGTGCAAAAAACTATATTTCAGTTTCTTTTCATGACAATTGTATTTCAAACCGAATTAATACCTATTTGGAAGACCCCTGGGGGGTCTGTGGCTGAGTTGTTTTATTTATCAACTAATATTGAAGGGTAACTGATCACACAAAAAATGTAGCAAAATTACCTATGCTGCTATTGGAAAATTGTTGAAAAAAATGTTTGGTCTTTTATAATACCTATTTAGTTGGGTATATTGAATTTAAAATAATCTTTATTGTTATTTAATAATGAAGTAGGGTTTAAGGAGGTGGAATGAAGTAGGAATTAAGGAGGTGGGCGTGATGACTGGAACGCAGTTTTAACTTTTCCAGTCGTCATCTATCCTTTAAATTAAAACCTATTGTAAATCTGGACCAATAAAATAAATAAATCAAAATATCCAGAGTTTCTTTTGAAATTATTTTCATATTATTTTCACAGAATTTAATAAACCATGTTTCAAACACGAAAGTTACCAATCTCTAGTAAAGATCCGACACAATACTTGTATACTCGTATGTTGTAAAGGCGTAATTGGGACCTACGATATCTCCAAAATCCGTCAATTATTACCAACCCAAACAATAGTCCCTGATTACGCACCGCGCCTGTGCACGATGAATCAGCGGGCAACTGCCGGGCCCATCAGAGCAGGCCAGCGGATTCCCACAGGCAGCGGCGGTGGCGGGTCGAAAAAGGCCCGCCAAAAAATTTTATAGGCGATTTGCACTGGGTTTTATCCCGCGGCACAGAGTGACTTACTACTAGGTACTTACCGGCGCAGGAGACAGCCAGCACGTGGAATCCGGGGAGTGTGTTCGTGTATGATGAATGTAGTGTGTGGTGTCTGCGGTGTTAAATGTAAAGGAACACACTCGCCCTCCTCTGAAGGGTCTTTCGCGGCGGCGGCACGAATTCGCGGGTAGCGAAGCGAGTCCGCGGCGGCGTGGTATCAAGATGGCGCGTGAGCACAAAAAACAGTGCTCCGGACAGTCAAATGGGCCCGCGGCGTTAGAAGGACGCGGCGGACAACACGACACACGAAGGAGCGCAATAAATAGGGCTCGTAAAAACTAAACGACACGGCGTGGCCGGCAAAACTTCACGCGGGCGACGCGGCACTAACAATCGACCGACTCCGTCGAGGTTTTACCAAGGACTCTTCAAGCGCGTCGCCGAAAACGGGGAGGCGCGATGCGCGGGGGCAGGCGATAGCCGGCCGTCGCGATACGGCCTAGCGTAAACCGGAGTGCTAGCGTAAAGCGCAAACACCCCCGCCAGTGGACCCATGAATTTGGAGTCCACTAACAATTGGGCAACCGGGATAAGGAAGAGACGGCTCGCTGCAAAACCGAATCTCCGACCATTACCTCGGCAACTCTGGGAACCCCATCGGATCCATATATCAATTTAAGAATGCGTCCACGACGCCAGCATAAAGGCAACAAATTAGACTCCTTAACTAGGACAAGATCACCAACCTTAGGTGGGTCGGTCTTGTCTGACCACTTAACGCGCTGCTGCAAGAGATGCAACTATTCTAAATACCAACGATGCCAGAAATTTTGGGTCATCTGCTGTAGCAATTCGAAACGAGACAATCGTGAGACCTTCACGTCCCTGAAGGGGTACTCGGGCAGGGCGTTAAGGGGTTCACCAATTAGGAAATGACCGGGGGTTAAAACTTCCAGGTCATTGGGATCGGACGATAAGGGGCAGAGTGGCCGAGAATTGAGGACAGCCTCAATCTTACAAAACACGGTAGCGAGCTCTTCAAAAGTCAAAATGGTTTCACCTATCACGCGTCGGAGATGCGTCTTTGAGACCTTAACGACGGCTTCAAAGATCCCGCCCCAGTGGGGACAAGCTGGCGGGTCAAAGGTCCAAGTTATCCCCATCTTGGACATTGCCGTGCCGATGCCTATCTTATTTTCATTCAAAAATTGGGCGACTTCCTTCAAATACCTATCGGCACCCTTATAGTTGGTCCCACAATCCGATCGGATCAGGTGCGGATAACCTCGGCGTGAAACGAAGCGGCCTAGCGTGGCTACAAAGGCTTCGGTGCTGAGGGCACTCACCAGTTCTAAGTGTACGGCCTTGGTAGCCAGGCAAACAAAAACGCAAAGGTAGGCCTTGAGGGAACGAGCATTGCGGAGGCTGGAGCTCTTGACGAAGAACGGCCCCGCAAAATCCGTCCCGACCGCCGAAAAAGGGCGCGAGGCCACGACACGGTCGGTGGGGAGGTCCCCCATAATGGGCTGCATGGTGCTGGCCTTCAGGCGGTAGCACGGAATGCACTTAAAAATGACGCTTCGGATGGAGCGTCGTCCCGATAAAATCCAAAATTCGCGCTGCAATATGGCCGAAAGGGCGTTGCAGCCAGCGTGGGCATTTTTGACGTGGTAATGCGTCACCAACAATTTTACAAAAGCGCTATTGTTCGGAAGCAACAAGGGATGACGTGCCCCATAGGGTAAGTCAGAATTCCGGAGGCGTCCACCAACGCGCATCAATCCGGTGTCATCCAGGAAGAGGTTTAAGCGGGCGAGCGAGCCCTTCAAAGGTAAACCTCGCTTCAGTGTCTCAATAGCGGACTCAAAATGCTCCAGTTGAACCAAACGTATCCAAAAGGTCCGGGCCTCCTGTCTCTCCAGGGGCGACAAGACCGGGTTCGACATTTTGTCGCGTGGGTTCCGAGCGTTGTGGGTGAAGCGCTGAATCCAAGCCGTCACCCCAATCAATTTATCAAGGGAACTGTAGCGTTCCTGAAGATAGCTCAGCGAATTGGCTGGCTTATCTTCAACAACTCCGACTCGCAAGCCAGGTAACACATCGGGCTCGGAGAACCTACTCTGAGGCCAGACGGACTCATTCCGAGTCAGCCAGTCAGGGCCCCACCAAAGAGAGTGGTTGACAAGGTCGGAAGCTTCACATCCGCGGGAAGCACAATCTGCAGGGTTCAGGTCCCCTGGCACATGTCTCCAGGTCAACGGGGTTTCCGAATTCTGGATTTGGGAAACCCGGTTGGCAACAAAGACTTCCAAGTTGTGGGGAGCGGCTCGCAACCAACAAAGGACAATTTCGCTGTCCGACCAGGCGTACACTTCCGTCAGGTCAACAATCGATAGGAGGGACGTACGCACATGGTTGAGAAGGCGCACCAAAAGAGCGGCTCCAGACAACTCCAATTTGGGTATCGTCAAGCGTGACCGAATTGGGGCCACTTTACTTTTCGCCAAGACAAGGTGGGTTGCGACCTCGCCGGTGTCACTGACAGTCCGCAAATAGACCACGGCTGCGTACCCCTTTTCGGACGCATCACAAAAGCCGTGGAGACTGGCGTGGCACCTTCCGGGCGGTAGGAAGCAACGAGGCATCGAAATCCGATTAACATTCGGAAGTGAGGCCACAAGGGAGAGCCACTCCTGTAGCCTGAGACCCTAACCTCCCTGAGGCAGTCGACAAAAGTATGGTCTGGCATACTGACTGCTGTAGATCCAAAGTCTCAGGGGAGGTGGCTAGGTGGCAGCTAGGGTGGCGGACACCTAGCGCGACGTGCCTTCACCAGCGGGAGCCCACTGACGGGGGTACTCCGGCTGGGGCGCTGCTAGAGAGGGGGAGGGTACCCAACGTGGGGACCATCCGGCATAACCAACCCGGGGTCGCACCATGCGGCTAGCATCCGGGGCGTGGTAGGGAGCGCCTCGACCTAGCACGGGTGGATGGCGCTCCAGTTGCGTCCACACATGGAGGGGAGGCAAAAACCTAGACGGTTCGACGCTCATTTGAGCGGCCGTCAGACACCCGTCATAAAAATGCGAGGGGGGTGTGACCCTCCCCTGGGGGGTGTGACCCCCCCGGGGGTGAAGCCCCACCGCCCCTAGGGCGCTGGTAATCAGCAGGGGACCGTTCACCCATTTGGGGCCGCACCATGCGGCTAACGTCCGGCACCCGGTAGGAATCGCCTCGACCTATGGTGGGTGGATGGCGCTCCAGTCGCGGCCACTCGTGTAGTGGCGGCGAGAACCGACGCGGGACGACGCCCAATGGGGCGGACGCGATATCCCCGTCGTGATGACGCGAGGGGTATGTGACCATGCCGCGGGGGGTGAAGCCCTCCTCCGGGGGGTGGAACCCCTACCTCCACTAGGAGGTTGGTAGTCCACCGGAGAACGCCTAACGGGACTGGTCGGGTGGCCAGGACTAGCGCCCCCGCCCATGGGGGGGTGCGCGATCGAGCGCCCCCGCCCATGGGGGGTGCGCGACCCAACGTCCTGGCGACCGGAACCACTCCGGTTAGCGCACAAAAGGACCGAATGGGCACCGCCGCAGTGTGGGCAGGGCCGATGGCGCGGGCAGTCTCTTACGAGATGCTGGCCCAGGCAAGAGAAGCACCAGTGGCGTGCCGACACGTATTCTCTCCGGGCCGCAACCGGTTTGGCCAGGAAGTGCGGACACGAGGAGACCTGGTGGCCGGGGTGCCGACAATAGGCACAGGGGGGGAGCTTCGTTGCCACGGCCCCGCTGTACTGTGACACCCGGCGACCTTCTCTGGCGTCGGCTCCACGGCCTCGCCGGTTGGGGCCGGTCCCCGCCGAAGGGCCAGTCCTTGCCCCACCCCCTCGGACATGCTCGGACCTCCCAGGGGCCACTCGAGGGCCGGTAACTCCAGAGTTATCGGCCTGGAGGCACTCCTGCTCCAAAAAATTCAGGAGGTCGGAGAAAGGGGGCAGGTAGGTTGCACCGTCCCCTCCGAAGCGCTGCTCGAAGCGGAGCTTAAGCTCCGACGGCAGGCGGGAGAGCACTATGTGCAACAACAAGAAGGACCACTGGTCGACGGGGAGATCCAATCGACGGAGAGCATTGGTGGCCACAATGCAAGGGTTTAGCAAGGCCTCTCTGAGGCCGGCCACCCCGGTGGCGGCGGGCAAGGCGAGTAGCTGGGCTACATGTGCGTCGGCCAACCGGCGCACATTTTCATAGCGCCTGGCCAGCAATTCCCGAGCCGTGTGGTAGCTCTCCTCCGAGAGGTCGAGGTGTCGCACCACGTCCAGGGCCTCGCCCTGTAGCGAGGACAGTAAGTATGTCAGCTTCTGGGTGGGGGACAGGTCCTTCCTGGCGTGGACCAGACTGTCGAATAACGCCAGGAAGCCCATCCACTCTTGAAGCTGCCCACCGAATTTGGGCAGCTCGATCGTGGGCAGTTTCCCGAGTAATGCCGGCTGTGTGGGCGGTCGGCTGGGGGAGTCTCTAAAAGCGCCACTTCGACGCCTTTCATCAGCGGCGGTCCGGATCCCATGGGCGGCCTCCACCACCGAGTCCATCAGTTCGAAGAACTGGTCGTAATCGGCCTGAGCCGTCCTCAGTACCTCCTGTTCGGGACCGAGGGTGAGCAGGTCTTGAAAGGCCTGCTCCACGGAGGCCTGCCGAGTCCGCACCTGGTCCGCTCGGTGTAATAGGGCGGCGGTTCTATCTTCGCGGCCTATCAAACCCGCGGCGGACGTCGCCCAGCGCAGCTCAGACTGTATCTGTACAGCTAGCTTTTTTATGTTCGCGGACATTCTAACAAATTAAATGTAAACAAAATGTAAAAATAAAGTAATAATAAATTGAAAAGGCGGCCGGCAAGTCGGCGGGCGGCGCGAGTGCAAGCAATAATAAATTGAAAAGGCGGCCGGCAAGTCGGCGGGCGGCGCGAGTGCAAGCAATAATAAAATTAAAGCAATAGTAAACAAGTCGTATCGCGGTCGCGGTCGTACCGTAGTCGCAATGAACAAAGCGGCGCGACCGTAGTAGGTACGCGTGTTAAATTACGGCGAGCGGGCGGTACCGGCACGCAAGCAAAACTTAAAATAAAAATTAAACTTATAATTATAATAAGCGGAACGCGGCCGAAACGCGGCGTTGACGCAGCGGAACTGGCGGCGATTGCGGAATTTCCGCTAACAGCGCGGCGAACGACACGGCGCGTGGCGGAAAGCGGGATTTATGCCAGCGGCGCAGAAAATAAACGGCGCGGCGGGCAAAACCAGCGCAAAACGCAAAGCGAGGTGTAGACAAACCACGCTCACTGCTACCAATAATGATTACGCACCGCGCCTGTGCACGATGAATCAGCGGGCAACTGCCGGGCCCATCAGAGCAGGCCAGCGGATTCCCACAGGCAGCGGCGGTGGCGGGTCGAAAAAGGCCCGCCAAAAAATTTTATAGGCGATTTGCACTGGGTTTTATCCCGCGGCACAGAGTGACTTACTACTAGGTACTTACCGGCGCAGGAGACAGCCAGCACGTGGAATCCGGGGAGTGTGTTCGTGTATGATGAATGTAGTGTGTGGTGTCTGCGGTGTTAAATGTAAAGGAACACACTCGCCCTCCTCTGAAGGGTCTTTCGCGGCGGCGGCACGAATTCGCGGGTAGCGAAGCGAGTCCGCGGCGGCGTGGTATCAAGATGGCGCGTGAGCACAAAAAACAGTGCTCCGGACAGTCAAATGGGCCCGCGGCGTTAGAAGGACGCGGCGGACAACACGACACACGAAGGAGCGCAATAAATAGGGCTCGTAAAAACTAAACGACACGGCGTGGCCGGCAAAACTTCACGCGGGCGACGCGGCACTAACAATCGACCGACTCCGTCGAGGTTTTACCAAGGACTCTTCAAGCGCGTCGCCGAAAACGGGGAGGCGCGATGCGCGGGGGCAGGCGATAGCCGGCCGTCGCGATACGGCCTAGCGTAAACCGGAGTGCTAGCGTAAAGCGCAAACAGTCCCATAGCAACAATTCTATGTACTCTAACAGTAGCAAAACATAGGCGAATTAATTATTAGTCACCTATACAATTCTATTGAATTTGGCACGACAATCGACTAGCAGAGCGTACGGGTCAAATTACAAGCGATCAGCGTTTCTAATGACGGCCATTAGGTTAATAGGTTACGAGTTTATGACTCATTGGAAGCCTGAATAATGTTTTACATAATATATTATTAGATACAAGATAAGAACATCGCGTTAACAAGAAATGTTTAACAAGATTAAAACTTAAAATAACAGGACTAAGAAATAAAGAAAGTCCTACGTATTTTTCATATTGAAACCGTTCCGGAGTGGAATATATCGCTTTTGGTTGAATTTCGGAAACAGTTTTTTTGACTTGGCAGACCAGGGTTAATCGCTAGACCCATAAGTATCGCTGATAGCAGTTTGGGCTGGAATTTCACGTCTACTGGCGAAAACCGCATCTAAATTGGTGCTTTCAGTGACGAGTAAACCTAAAAAAACATGAGTCTGTCGACAAGTAAGCAAACAAGCAAGTAAGTTAGTCGGAGCGATAACTCAACTTGCAAACGAACTATCGAATTCGGGTTTTTTTCTATCGATTAGAAGTACTTACCCGAGCTGTATAGTTTGATGGTGAAATTTGGATGTTCAGTGGCCGAGATATAGGATATGCCAAAAAACCGTGCGAAGTGTTCTTCTATCGTAGTTAACTTTTGTGAACGGTGTGAATATGCCCGCGATGACTTCTGTCATCGATACTATAGCTTGGCAACTTCGTGCGGGACCCTCCTGCGGGGTGACAGACGGTGGGCGAGGCAAGAAACTTAGATGTCAGCGGTAAGCGGGCGGTGTAGCGGGGAAGGGGACACTTCTCTGCATGTTTGCGTTACCGCGTCCCCCGGCTGTATGTCACCCCGCAGGAGGGTCCCGCACGAAGTTGCCAAGGTATAGTTTATTTTTTAAGAACACCGCCTCTCGAATTAATACTACCTATTTAATTCCGTGGTGCGTTGCTGAGTGGCCAGCGCCCCGCACTGAGGACGGTGGACGTGACAATCACACGGTTTCCGAGGCGGCCAGGTGTTCGCTATCGCTGTCATCCGCTGCGCATGCGATTATGTTACTCATAAATAAATGTGCTGGATCAATTGAACGTTTATACTTATTAAATTAAATATAGACGAAGTCTTTGAATTGAGGTATAGCCTCAAAAAAATTTACACTCAGAGGACAGTGGTTAATAAATAAATAAATAAATAAATTTCTTTATTAATGGCAACAAGGGCCCAAATCGGTTAATAACATATCAACTTAACAAACCAAAAACATGCTTGGTTTAGGTATTTATTAGACTATAGGTACACCAAAAAATTTATATCAAATTTATTTTATGAGAACCTTCACGGCATGTGCCAAGAACGGAGAGTCCAATTTCGCCGCAAGCATTTTCAGGATACTATTGGAGCTCGAACGCAGTCTTGCCAGGACGGATGCCTAATGACCTTGTCAACCTCCCTGTCTAGTCCTGGCGCATTCGCATTTACAGAGAGGGTCTTGGGTTCTATTCCCGGCACGGGCAAGTTAAGAATTTTATAATTTATCTACAATTTTTCACTAAGTTAGATTTGGTGGAAGGCTTCCTACCAGAAAAGACTTAAAGTTCAGGGGTTTAGAGTTCCGATGCGACGCTGTCAGCTGTGTAACAACTTGACCGTAGAGTCTGACATTTACTGACATTTCATAAGCGAAACAATGAGCATCTTTAGCTGCATCTTTGTGATCTTCACTTATCATCAGGTGCAATTACAGTAATGTATTACTTTGTATTTTCTGGTTCTTTTGCATGCTTTACATTTTTGTTTTTATCAAGGAAAATAACAAGTATGTCGCCAATAATTTTTTAATATCTGGGTGACCGAGCTTCGCTCGGTGGCCAATAGATGGCAGCAGTAGTCATATTTTTTTATTAAATTCGACATTTTCTTTTTAGAAAATGTCGAATTAATCCTAGCTAGATCGATTTATCGCCCCCAAAACCTCCTGTATACTAAATTTCATGAAAATCGTTCGAGCCGTTTCCGAGATCCAGATTATATAGAAATATATATACAAGAATTGCTCGTTTAAAGGTATAGGATTAAATTTATTTATTTAGTCAACAACAATCTAATTGGGTTAGTTTATAGTTACAACAAGAAATTAACACTATCCAGGCACTTCGATTGTGGAAGGACTCCTTTCCACGTTACTCATTAATTATTTTAGCGAGCAACACATTAAATAAAGTACTATAAACGATGACTTTGAAGTACATATAAGATTTATAACTCTCCTATTATTTTCACGACAAGGAAAGTCGTTTCCAAACAGGGCGAAACTTTAAAAATGCCAAGTCCACACATTTCGTGATCGAAACGACATGGAACTACAATTATTTTTGTTGTACCGTCGGGCACGGAACCTTCTTCGTGACCTCGACGCTAACCAACTTTGAAATGCAATTTATAACACCCTTCTGTTATAAACAATAAGGTTTATATTTGTTTGAGTGAATCGTGAATCGAAGGTAAAGGTTTGTTTCAAAGGCACTATAAGTTGGTTAGAAATGAGAATAAATATGACAGTCGTATTGGAGATATTAAAAGACGAGAAGGTGGCTCGATAGACGCTAATAAAAATTCTGCAATTTATTGGGATATGGGTAGACAGGTAAAACAACAGATAGCACTATGGTTAAGACCTTTACTTTCTAACAGGGAGTCAGTTCGACTCCCCCACATAATAATAATTACCTAAGTACTATTAAAACCTGTATGGGATGGTGCCAATTAAATTATTGTGTTACCGATTTGTCACATTTATTGGCACGGACCTCCTTTGAGAATTTTTTCAAACACTATCTGGTCAATGGCGGGTTACCAGTCTTCATACACTGAGAACATGATTATGAACACTTAGGCAAGTAGGTTTTCTATCGAACGATATTCCATTTTACGCAAACGCATATCAATCTAAAAATAAGAGGATCGTGCCCGAAATGCGAATCTCCGTATATTGTAATGCGTACCTAGTTGTTAAACCTCCGTAAGGTTTAACTACTGTACAGACTAATGAAAATAAAACATCGGCCTAATTTCAAGTTCAAAAAAAAGACTTTTACATCGTTTTCATGTAATTAATGTGCCAATATATCACGGAATCAAAATGAAGGACGGGAAAATATTTACAATTGCCAATCCTTCCATATGGTGACACGATTCATCAGACTGTGTTTAAGGAAGATAACTTAAGGTGACAACACATTTAGTCGCATCAAACCAGAAAAGGGAAAATATTTGCAATTGCCAATCCTTCCACATGGTGACACGATTCATCAGACTGTGTTTAAGGAAGATAACTTAAGGTGACAACACATTTAGTCGCATCAAACCAGAAAAGGGAAAATATTTGCAATTGCCAATCCTTCCACATGGTGACACGATTCATCAGACTGTGTTTAAGGAAGATAACTTAAGGTGACAACACATTTAGTCGCATCAAACCAGAAAAGGGAAAATATTTGCAATTGCCAATCCTTCCATATAGTGACACGATTCATCCAACTGTGTTTAAGGAAGATAACTTAAGGTGACAACACATTTAGTCGCATCAAACCAGAAAAAGGAAAATATTTACAATTGCAAATCCTTCCATATGTTGACACGATTTATCCAACTGTGTTTAAGGAAGATAACTTAAGGTGACATTACATTTAGTCGCGCCAAACCAGAGAAGGGAAAATCACTACCTTATCCGCTCACTGCGACAAACTATTATCGAAGAAACTAAGTTTTACACACCACTTTGATATGGTAAATTTAATTTTATTGCAAAGAAACAAGGTTATTGAATATTGATAGTAAAATAACAAGTTTTACATACATTTGAGAACGTAAAGAATAACTTTGGGTACACAAGTTTTCTCACCTCTATGGGTTAACAAAATCGTATTGTGTTGCTACGAACTTACATAAGTTACTCCAAAAGAGTCATTATTTGTAGCGGGCTCGAATGTCAGACCCCGCGACTAAAATTCCGCTTAAATACCCACTAGGCTGTCACTCCTCACAGATCAGTCGCCACCTTTAAATTTGTAACAACAGGGAAGTTACAAGGTATTCCGAAAATCGGGTTTTACGAGAGACTTTAAAAAGATCAGTGCATATTTCATGCATAAGTCAAGTGCATATTGGCCATTGTGCTGTCGCTCTTTGTATTGCCGCATTTCGGGTAATTTACGGCCTTTTGGCGTTTATCGCTCTATGTCAAGTGGGGATACGAATTTTTGAGCTTTTATGAGCGATGTGATTCATTTTTTCCGGCTACAGACGTGATGCGATTTTTGTAATCTGCATATAATAAAATATGTTATTTTTTTTCTTCATGGCTCGAAAATTACATATTTGATGGTAGGTGAGTCTGACAGTTTTTAAAAAGCTTAGTGCTTTAAAGTGGCTACAAAAATGTAAGCATATTATTATTAAGCTTTGGCTTATGTTTGGCTATAATAATTTCCGTTCAAATTTTATTAAAGGAAACCTGCTTTGTAATCCAACAACTACTGAACCGATTTGGCTGAGGAATGGAAACAGATTATATCCTGTTTAACAGGCTGGTTTTTTATCCCGGAAAAATCCATGGTCCCCGCAAGATTTGTGAAGAGCGAAAATCACTCGGTAGTAAGATTATATTTTTGTTGATTCTATTATGTGTAGAATTAATATCTAAAATCGATATAAATATTCATTACACACTGAAAACATTTTTCTACAATCATTCATTTCTACAGATATACCTTACCCATTTTATTAACTACTGCCTACTATTACTACTATTACTGCCTGTATATACATTTTCATTATTAATTTAAATAGATAAACATAAACCTACATGGAAGTACAGTTACAAACATAATAGAGAGCAATTTTTTACTCTAGCTTGTGTGAGAGCTAATTTGAGATGACATTATGATAAATTCATATGTCGTAGGTATTTATGTTTTGTTTGTACATATACTGCGTATGCTGTGTACGATTTTATCTGTATACGTCTTTTTGTTGTGTTTAGAAGACGAATTATGTTGTGTATAAATCTTTTTTTATCGGCATCTATATGAAATAGTTCGTTTTTGTTTGGCTGACATCGTTAGAAGAATTTCTTTATTGGGCTCAAGTAGATAAAGAAAGAGAAATTTGATAGACATGGAAAGAGGAAGGCGATAACAGATGCTTGCTGCAAACAGTTGCTGCCTGTGGGGCGATAAAATTATGAAAAAAACCAGCAAACTCACTTTCACACATTGACATACCTATTAAAAGATGCAGCCGAAGATGTTATGGTACTAACTTGAAAGAGTTAAATGTACTCCCCTCTAAAAGTTTCTACCAAATATTTCGCAGAAACGCTAAATCGCTACATTGCCATAAAATAATATATTCTTGACAAAAAATCGAACCCCGAATATGAAGCCGAATTCTTAACCACTAGGCATTACTGCTTGGTAAACATGAACTCCTACTCCTAAAATTATCTTAGTCTCTATTAAGTACGAATTAGAACTCATACAAAATAAAAACCAGCCAAGTGCGAGTCGGACTCGCACACCGAGGGTTTCATACTATAAAAGAAGTAAAACATTCAAATAATCACTTTAGTTCATGAATTTACGAGTATAATTTACATAAAGGTACTTTTAGTTTATTGTTATTATCAAAATAAGTATAAAAGTCTGCAGAGAGTTGATTTTATTTTCCTGTAAAATATACGTTAACTCCTATTGATCATAATTATTTCAGATTTTTCGATTGGTAAACTTCGGAGATAAGGGGGGGAACGGTATTTTTTTCAACAGTTTGCCCAATAAACCGAAAACTATCAGGCATAAAAATAAATAAAAATCGGTTTTAGAATACACAAGTAACGCCTTTTCATATGATACCCTACTCAATATTGTTATCTCATTTTGAAATTTTGACGACCCGGTTTTCGCCTTTTTAAATGAAAATAAAAAAGATTTTCAATTTTTTGTGAATGCAATAACGTCGCGCCGCAATCACCTACAATTATTCCAAATTTCAGGTCGATTGCTTTAATAGTTACTAAAATAATCGTGTGTGACAGACGGACGGACGGACGGACGGACGGAGAAAGTTTCAGTATAAGGGTTCCATTTTTACCATTTTGGTATGGAACCCAAAAAAGCCGCTGGTCGATATGTTTTTGTATGGAACACAATATCATAGTGATCTATTGACCCGCAGGTCAAATCGTGTGCGATCAATATCGAATATCGATGCCATTCATTTATAAAAACCGACCTTGATGATGCATTCAGCTTACAGATAGATAAATGGGGGATATTTCGGGTGTTGAGGTTACTAGAGGTCTAGAAAGTCAATTAATAATGTATAGTAAAGATGTATAGGTTTCTGAGAGGGCTCATGAATTAGCAAACTTATCACGCAAGTTTAAGGGCCTATGCACACAGCGTGTTTTTAACGCACCGATGAAACGCGTTTTACGAAAGTAATATAAAAAATAATATACTTGTATCGTTTCAATTTCGATATTTCGAAACGCGCGTGAGAAAGCTCGTCTGCATCACGTTTTTTTCTGAATTGCTGGAGAAAGGTATACAAAGCCAGCGCAAGCAGCGTTGTCTCAACCGACTCTGAATTCCGATACGTCTCAACCGATTTTACAAAGTTACTCAGTATTGTTGAGGAGGCTATAAACGAGATTTTCTGTTACCGTATCAGCGTTTGTATTCATACAAATGAGCTATGATGATGATGGCGTCACTATTTTCTGTGCAAAGTTTTACTGCCTGAGGTTGAATATCGTTAAGGCTCAATTTAATAAGTTTTCTTCGTTATTTCTTCGACCACATCGTCACTTTCCATTAAGTGAGGTTAAAAAAGAGGTGTCACGCGTGTGTCACGTCGCGTCGTCGCCGGCGCGTTAAAAATACGCCGTGTGTAAAGGCCGCTAAATACGTAGGATTGCTTCACATTGCTGCGACGAATTATTGATATTATTATGGCTGTGAGTCAGTTTGTATAAGGATTTAAAGCAACTCTGAATTTGTGTTATGATTCAGACACTGAACTCTTGAATTCAGAACTGTCGAAGTTTTAAGAATACTCTTTATAAAAGTCCTTAAGTATTCAGAGAGTCCTTCAGAGAATTGGAAAACTAGAAGAAAGAAAAGGTAGCTACTTATGAACGGTCAAAAAAATCAGCAAAAGCGTTCATTAATTCAATTTGCCCTAATAAAATGTATGAGTGAATGGTTTTTGTGGTATAAGTGGACACTCTAGACCGTTGGCACTGGCAAAGTAGCAAATTGTTTGGTTCAATTCTAAATTTTGGATAAGGAATGATCTGCACTGAACGATTTAAGAGCGTGCATTAGGCATTTTAGTTTTCAATGTAATTTATTTTGAAAATAATAAAAATTACGGCCTTTATAATGTTTCTGGAAATAATGCTTTAATCTAACTCGTTATCTGTCTTGCATACATAATGCTATTTCTTTTGGATTTCGACTTATCAAGTTATTGCAACAGGGTTTTGGAAACCAAATTTGGTTTTGCCAGTCATATCCGTGCGCACGCTAGAACCTAAAGCCATTAGCCAAGGTGTCAGCGTTGACGGATACGTCATGGAGAACATCATCATCATCGTCATTACCCTTTAACCTACTCTATACAGAAAATTTTTACGCACCCATCGGTCAATGAAAATGATACGGAACCCTAAAAAAATGAAAATGAAAATTGAAGATATTGCGTATGCGTATGATATTGTAATGCGTGAGATGCACTGCATCTGATACGAACAGACGTATCACTTAATATCACCTATGCGTTTTCGCGATAGCTCGATAACACTTCGTCTGATTCCTACAGTGGGTCAGGGGCCTTAAATGCGGTTTTTTGGGTAATAGCAGGCAGTGTAGCCGGGCGAGGCGCCGCAAAAACTCACATAATAAGGGGTATACGGTATGCCTCACGGGTAGATAAGTGCGGTCAACGTTTGACCAGGGTACGGTTAGAACAAAAATATAGGCCAAAATTACATTATGGTATATGGTACCTAGTTACCTACTTATAGTATAAGTAGGTACCATATACCATAAGTAGGTACCATATATTGTGTAAGTGCTGGAATGGCGACCCCGCACGGGGAAACGCAGTGTTGGTAGACCTCCGACTAGATGGACTTACGACATTAAAAAACTCGGGGGAAGGCGCTGGATACAAGTGGCGCAAGACCGTGTGAGCTGGAAATCATTGCTGGAGGCCTTTTTGCAGCAGTGGACATCCGTGGGCTGAAACGAAAGATATTATATAATATATACCTACCTACTGAGTATGTGTGAACCATGAATTTTCCAAAATATTCACCCATACTCGAAAGTGGTCGGAAAAACTTTTTTGTAGGCTCTCCTCTGTCCGTACAGGGCGTGTAACCTTAGCTTTTACATCGTTAAAGATGATTAAAATTAAATATCATTTTATATTTACATTTTTTAAGCAATCGAATTTTAAACAATACATGTCCATTCGAAAGTCGACTCAGTAGCTGTGCCGTGTTCAAATAACAAATATTTCAGACCCCTTTTGAATTTTAAATATTAATACATTAACTTTTTATGCTGACCGTACAAAATATACGGTCCCCATTGGGCCCCGGTGACCGCTGAAGTTGCGATCTAAAATAAGATATCTACCGGCGACCTGCGACCGGCGCAAATAAATCGACGGGATATGGCTCCGTATTATGCGTGCCCGCTCTCCCGTGCCCGGTACCGCCTTAAATTATGTCTCTAATATATTACGCATTGCCATTTTTTTTGTTGACTGTATTTTGCCTATATTAGATTTTACCTAATATAGACTTAAATTATTTCTCTAATATACTACGCGTGGGTATTTTTTGTTGGCAGGACATATTAATTTGTTTTGCTATGATCCGCTACTTGAAAAGATTCTGTATGGTACAATATGCAAGAACACTACCCACATGAAACACCACATACAATTTTCTAGCACTTTCTTCGACGCACGTTTCGTCGAGTCACGTAGAGTCTCTACGATTTCGCATTGTGAAGTAAACATCTCCTGAGGATGTCCCGGTGTCGGGACGAAACGTGCGTCAAAGAAAGTGATAGAAAATTGTGTGTGATGTTTCATGTGGGTAGTGTTCCTGCATATTGTACCATACAGAATCTTTTCAAGTAGCGGATTATAGCAAAACAAATTAATCTGTCCTGCTGATTATGGATTTCCGCAAAATAACGCCTGCTTCCATTCAATATTTTTTGTTGGCTGTATTTTTGGCTATATTATAAGGTATACCTATTATTAGCAGAAAATAACGGGAAGAGCAAGACGTTAAAATAATATGATATCAGCAGATGTCAGTGCAATGCATTCCTGAACTTTGAATTGCAATGTCGTAAGGCGCACTACAATGCGTGCACTCTGACATAAGTATGTTCAGCAGCTTAAGCCATGTCTCACCTTATCGATTTTCAAAAATTTTTGAGGATGACAGCTGCCTGAGAGAAAGCCACGTGATTCTATTTCACAATCGGATATGTCCAGTCCAACGCATTTTTTTTGAATGTCGTTCTGCAGCGTTGCGTTAACTATCCTAGAAATCGAAGAGACGAGACAAATGACTACATCTGCAGTAATGTCGTCAGCTAAAAGTGGCTTTCATTTCATTTCATTTCATTTCATTTCATTTCATTTATGCAGGAACACCATCCACATGAAACACCACACACAATTTTCTATCACTTTCTTCGACGCACGTTTCGTCCCGACACCGGGACATCCTCAGGAGATGTTGAATTCACAATGCGAAATCGTAGAGATCTCCTAAGGATCTCCTAATCGTAGTATCTCCTGAGGATGTCCCGGTGTCGGGACGAAACGTGCGTCGAAGAAAGTGATAGAAAATTGTGTGTGGTGTTTCATGTGGATGGTGTTCCTGCATATTGCACCATACAGAATCCTTTCAAGTAGCGGATAATAGCAAAACAAATTAATCAGTCCTGCTAGTTATGGATTTCCGCAAAATAACGCCTGCTTCCATTCAAAACCTTTACTTTACAGGTAATTGAGGGACTGCAAGAAGAAATACAGTATTATAATAATAAAATGTTCT
Organism: Coenonympha glycerion; assembly: GCA_963855885.1. NCBI lineage: Eukaryota > Metazoa > Arthropoda > Insecta > Lepidoptera > Nymphalidae > Coenonympha > Coenonympha glycerion. The sequence continues at coordinate 868,804 of OY979646.1, forward strand.
TTACAAACATCTGTTTGTTGGTACTCAGCCTTGTAATTAATAATCGCGACTCGCGAGTGCAGAAAAGGCTATCGGCAAGTTTAGAACTATTTTTCTACCTCTCACATAATGGGCATAGACCTCACATCAGCTAGACCTTTTACGACGGGTGGTTCCTCTCAACACAGAGCGTATTATTATTAAATGAAATTCAAAAATAAATGTTTTGATTGTTATTTTTATACGCTATTTCACGCTAATAACGTATATAGCCACCTACTTTACAAAGCGCAAGTACAGCCTCATATGGAGTAGGTATATATTATATATACTGCTCCTACCTCTGGGTTGGAGCACCTACTTATACCAACTGTACTACATATTTTACCGGATCCATAAGCGGCCAGTGTGACTTGTTGACAACCCAGTCTCAACTTAGCTATTATGTGTAATCTATCAGTTGTTCAATGATGAGTGCTCAGAAGAGCTGGTTGAACGACCACCGGGTATGCCACAACCTGGCATGACATTATGCAGTTTCTCTGATGCTGTCATTTCTATCTGCGTCCGTCTCCTTCCAAGATGCTAGTATTTGATGCATAATTTGAAACAAGATTGTGAACTTTGAGGTGCCGAGTTTTTTGCCCGTTCTTCTCGATGCCAAACAGACGGTAGTGTCTGAAATTTCTTGTGTCTGTAAGTTAGACCTACCTATGTGAAAGAATAAACATTTTTATTTGATTTGATTTCTTTCTTAAACCTAAACATTAAATCAAAAATCGTCGAGATCTAGTGCTTAGACGATCTTAAGGTGTCTAGTGGGTATATCCTCTATGGAAATAATAAAATTACAAGCTAACAAGCGGGAAGCACTCGCTCTGTAGTAGCAACAATTTCCCTCTATTTACTCAGCTATTCAACTTTCATGGTGGTGCGTTTAATAAAAAGTTTCTCCACCACAGATTAAACACGGCGAATGGCAATAAAACTATGGAGATAACTGGCCGACGTGTAAACGGGGTATATGTTGCTGAAACTACGGATTAATCTTGTATACTTTTTTGATATAGACAGTAAACCTCTAACAAAGTTAGTTTTGCGGATCCTTTACAAAAGTTATTCTTAAGATGAATGGGTATCATGGGTATAAGTATGTATCTATCTATCTCAACCTTGGACGATAAGATCTCAACCCCTTTTTATGTTCCACTGCTGGGCACGGGTCTCCACTCAGACTGAGAGGGGTTTGGCCATAGCCCACCACACTGGCCAAGTGCGGGTTGGCGGGATTGACACACCTTCGAGAACATTTTTTGTTAACTCTCAGGCATACAGGTTTCCTTCACCGTTAAGCAAGTGATATTTGGTTTCCTAAAAACGCACATTAATTTGGAAAAGTCTGAGCCCTCAACACTGACTGAAAACATTGAGAGGAAAATTTTTGGCCTAAAAGTTTTCCATTATTTTGTTAAAGATGTGCGATGGAGGCCAACTTGTTACTACTTAATTAGCGTAAAGATGAGTTTCTACGAAAAGCCTTTTCAATTTGAGAGGGGACCCAAGCCTTATTAGAAGCTGATAAAGGGGGTTAAAGTACGAATATTTGTTATAAAATATATTTTATTACCTTGTTGTTGTAGTAGCTGTGAGCAGTGATAGCTCAGTGGTTCTGACCTCTGCCTCTCATAAGGAGGTCGCGGGTTCGAATCCTGGGCACGCACATGTGACTTTTCCGAGTTTTATGCGTTTTTAGAAAACTAAATATCACTTGCTTAACGGTGAAGGAAAACATCGTGAAGAAACTTGCATGCCAGAGAGTTCACAAAAATGTTCTCGAAGGTGTATACGCTAAGCTACTATCAACATAATGTATTATTATTATTATTGGTCTGATATAATAGAATGTACATAGAAATGGTTAGTAACAGTTATTGTTATAGCCAAAAGCTAAGCAATCTAATGCATATCGTATTAATGCTCCTGAAAAGCAACCGAAACACAACGCAGTCTCTCTAGAACAATACAGTTCAAACAATGCACGCTACGTCATACCCGTGACGTCAGTTTGGTCTTAGTACACTAGAAAACGAGCCTTGCATTACGCAAAAAGATACCTTACAATATTCAGATAGAGACGAAAATTGCATGGGGCGGAGTAGTATTGTGGATGTTTAGAATTCGGCCGATAGTAAGGAAATATAGGCAAATAGATACGTGAGCAATTTCAGATTACAATGGCCAGGAGTATAGAGAATGGAGTATAGGCTATAGACCAATAGTCGATGGCTAAATGGTTGTGCTATTATAAATTATTTCTCAATAGCGTAGCGAGTGCTTTTAAGCAAACCGGGGGGAATGGATGAAAATTCAGCAGCCTTAACAGGGTTGGCATGAACGCTGCAAGCGAGATATTCCATAGTATTTTATCGACTTTACATCGACAAATAATGATATTTTCAATTGTTTCAATTGTTTCAAATTGCTTTTAATAAGAGCAAAATTAATTAACAACTGCAATAATGCTATTCAAATTAACCACGGTGTGAGATACAGTCTTACAAAAATATTGCTTTTAATACGGTGCGGTAGTTTCAGTATAAATATTCCAATACAAAACAATAATAATTATACAGCTTGTGTAGCTGTACAATGCGTTACATAGTTATAATATGCTAAGGACTGGATACTCATGACAATTTTAAGTAATCTTCTTATCATAGTTCACAAGTTTAATACACAATCTTATCGATGTATCACATGTCATGATTCATGACATAACAGTTGATGGTTAATTTGTCGATAACAGTGCAATCTGTGATACAGCTACGAGACGCGAGACAGTTAATCCTATGCTGGCGGTACCGCCGCGTAGAGTCGTATACAAATACGTGCCAAGATAGTTTTTGAGATAAACGCCTGGTTTATTTGTATTGTTTTCGACGAAGCAACAGTCGCGTTGTTGCCATTCAACCACGACCAACACCGTAATATCATATAGCAAAGTTTGACCTCCAGCTCTATGGTACCTAGTTCTTTAGTATATTTCCCTCCCATAGGCCATAATATAGGAGGGTTATTCCCAGCAACGGGTTATGGTTACGTTGAATATTATGATATTGTAAAATGTAATACAAAATAGCTAATCCGCCTGTGCAGTGCTCCAGACTCAAGTCATTCTTCCTTATTCATAGTTTGTATATTCAGCTGTTTAGCTAGGTTTTATGGAGACGATGATTTAGTGAGTGAATCAGACACAATTATGATAAAACAAATGAAATAGCTACTAGTATAGTGTCCTATGCTAGAAATATAGTGTCGTGTACAATACGCGCCAAGATAATTTGTACTATGGAACAAATCACATAGGTATAAAAAAACCAGTTTGACTTTTGTCTTGGACTTTGAAGTTGACTATGACTAATGACTATGTTTGCATGCAAAATTACTATTAATGTAATTGAAATTAAATTAAATTCTTTATTTTTTCACATAGGCCTAAATAATAGGCGCCCAGGAAAAGTCAAAAACTCTACCGCCAAGTACGGAATGCAGGTTTGCACCGAGAAGAGTTGGCAAAGAAACTCGGCACTTGCTCTTTGCAAAAATGTCATGATATACAATTATTCTTTTATATTATGAAAAGTTATTACATAACTTTTAAGATTTCTCATGAGGACATGGACATATTATATCCCTATCATTCCAAGAATCTTTGTCATTGAAAAATTATTTAATAGTATAGTAACCCTGATTTATGAGATGTTTCTTGACAGTGGCTTTAAACCTGTATACAGACTTCGGGACTTGTAGAAGCGTACATTCAACCCCCCAAATGACTTCTGTACCTTACGCAAACGGTGTGGCACTACAACTAACTTGGCTTGGAAAACGTCAGTGGAGGTAAAAAATTGAAACATTATTGAAGCATTGGGGTCTAATTGAATACGATACGCGATCGGTAATGGATGGCTCGTTTCGGTTACATAAATCTGAATCAGCCGAGAAGCCGCGATTGTCGATAATCTGCGAAAGAGCTTACGTTTTTATCAAAAAGACCTCATTTACACCTTTCGATTTCCATATCCGAATCAATTTAAAAAAACCGGCCAAGTGCGAGTCGGACTCGCGCACCGAGGGTTCCAGACCATAAAAGAAGTAAAACATTGAAGGAATCACTTTTGTTCATGAATTTACGAGTATAATTTACATGTAGGTACTTTTGTTGGCGAACCGCAAACTTAACTTTGTTTTTGGTGGTTTATTGTTATTTTCAAAAAAAGTATAATAGTTAGGGAGTTGATTTTATTTTTCCTGTAAAATATACATTAATTTCTATTGATCGTAATTATTTTAGATTTTTCGATTGATAAACTGCGGAGATAAGGGGGGGAACGGTATTTTTTTCGACAGTTTGCTCAATAAATCCAAAACTATCAGGCCTAAAAATAAATAAAAATCGGTTTTAAAATACACAAATAACGCCCTTTCATATGATACCCCATTCAATATTGTTATTTCATTTTGAAAATTCGAAGCCCCGTTTTTCCCCCCTTTTTAAATAAAAATAAAAACAATTTACAATGTTTTATGATTGCAATGGCGTTGGGTCACTATTACCTAAAACTATTCTAAATTTCAAGTCGATAGCTTTGATAGTTACTGAAATGATCGAGTGTGACAGACGGTCGGACGGACGGACGGACGGACGGACGGACAGACGGACGGACGGACGGACGGAGAAAGTCTCACCATAAGGGTTCCATTTTTACCAAATTGGTATGGAACCCTAAAAAAGTGCATGTTCCTTGAGACTACTTTTTGAAGTACTTTTAAGAAGACTCGTCTTCTTTCACAATAGTACAAAATAGACGACGCTTAGTAAGTGCTGGTCATAGGTAGTTCAATCCACGAATGCGCACCCCACTCCTTCCTAACTCCTTACGAATTGCATGAAACATAAGTGTATGTGAAGAAGTGACTTTTTATCATTATCAGCTTTGTTATGTTCAAAGAACCATATTTATTTTGTGTATTTTACAATGAAACCTGATTGAGTAACATAAGTAAGTGGGAATTAGATAAGTGAGAAACCTCTATATATATTCGTAAATTACCTCTATTAATAGGACTGGTAATTTGAACCTGGTTAAATGAGATTTGAATTCCAAGACTTTCGATGTTTATTTGTAACTGACAAATGAAGTGAGAAAATAATTTTTTCAGCTTTTAACAGTTTTTAACACGTTTTGACACTAGCATGTTTTATAACACCAAATTTACGCATTTTTATCAACGTTTCCACCTCTAAAAATGAATAATGGCACATTTCAACCTCTAAGCAGGAGCCTCTGTAAATAGACAACTATAATTTGAAACCTGCAACTGGATTATTGGAAATCCTCAATAATTAATACATAATATTTCTTGTTTCTTTAAGACCCCAATTAACCAGGTTTCACTGTAATATGAACCGCAATAACCAATAATTACTTATTAATTAATTACTGATACCACGATATCAGAGCATCTTTAGGGATTATTGAATTCGTAAAAGCGTAATATGTAATACGTAAATGCTTTACACCGATAACGGACATGTGGATATGGCCATCAGAACATTTTACGTTAACCTTTTTCATACAAGAAAATTGTAGAGCCTTCTGTCAAAATCCCACTAATACGCCACAATATGGCGGAAACCGTTTCCATGCAAACGTGCGTGCAGACTGTTGACAAGATGTGGCGGGATCTGTGGAAGGAACCGCAGTCTATAGACAATACACTGACAACATGCTGTCGGCTTACTTCTGACTCCTGAGTCCTGCTGGTGTCAAAACAAAGATCTTTGGCACTGGTAAACTGGCGACACTTTTTTTCGCGGTTCGCCGCGTCCATTATATAGGTTTATTTACCTATATTTAACAACTAAAGAGCCCGATGTCCGCTGAAATTTTGACAACGTGATGATTCCTTAGACTTCGATCGTATCGCATCGTGTAAACGCATAATTGTATTTTATAGTCATTTTTCTTCCTCAACGAGTAATAAATCACTATTCTATTCATCGGTACATTAGTTCGATTGAGTGATTCCATTAGGGTTTTTTGCATATCGATTATTATTTCATTATTATATTTAGGGTAGGCTTCCTCTATCCCCCAAAAACCTTTTTATCGAATCAAAAAGTTATTTACTTGCTCACTTAAATGTGATGGATTTGGCCACTAGTATAGATTTAGTATTTTTCTTTGAACTTCTTTAACTTTTAATTTAACGCTAAACTGCATTAGGAACTTTTGAATTTTTTCCAAGAATTTTTCAAAGTTTTCTATGAGTCGACCAATTCTTTATCATTAAGTATGAGACGAGATACTAGACAAGTTTGAGTAGCCGGTGATGGATTAAATATTGAGATGATGATTACGATGATGATGAACCAATAACCATGGCAACGCGTTTCATCGCCATCCTCGTATTGTGCGGACTCGATACGCATCTAACACGCGTGTGTTTGTATGTTAATGTAAATGCGGCCTATCTCTCGAGCGAACAATGAGTGTGTGACCTTAACATTGCTATTGTTGCAGCACAATGCCTTGCCCAAGCGCGCTCGTTCCAGATCCGTCATGCGTGAGCTTTATTTATTTATTTTTAGGGTTCCGTAGACCAAAAAATGGTCATAAAAACAACAACGGGCGCTTGGGAGCCTACGGTTTTAGAATGGCGATATACCTCCATTTATATATGGCATTTTGGAACGAAATTCAAAAATGTACGTAAACTAAGTTTAAGTAAGTAAATCGCTAAAGTGGTCACGTGACCCCCGCGTATTCTTATACAATTTTTTAAATTTAGTTCCAAAGCGATCCTCTCCAGTTGAGCTGAGTCATCCATAGACTAATGGCGGTTCCCAATATTCGATCTATCCGTGGTTCGCCTTACTAGAGATAGAAATTTGACATAAGGTCCATAGAAGTTACGTCAAATTTCTATCTCTAGTAAGGCAAACCATGGATAGATCGAATATTGGGAACCGCCATAAGACGACATCTTCATACATAAAACTGAAAAGAACAATTTTTCGCCTTCTGGACTAAGATTTGATATTCTTAGGTATCTACTTTGGACCACGTCTGGGCCCATTGCCTTCGTATGTCTTTGAAAATTATTATACGGTTCTTAAAAAATTAGTATGTATGTACATACCTAGTTACCTAGGTTTTCAATAGGTAAGGCTAAACTTGATTTCAAGTCAAGTCAAGATTTCATGTGCCAATACATTTGAAAGACTAACAAAAAGGCACCACGGAACCCTTGGCGCGATTCTCGCCTCGCACTTGGTCAATTTTTTTATGCAGATTGTGTGGATCACTTATCTGAAACTATAAAACTGTTATTTTATTGACTTGTTGCAGTCATGTTATGTTATACAACTTTAGTAGGAGCGTTATTCGCTCGAGCTATTTTTCTACAATCTACACTCATATACCTACAAGTGTTAAATTGTTAAGTTTAACTGACTTCGCCAGTCATAAAATCCCTTTCTACTTTGCATACAATCGTGACACTTTCAAGAGTAGTTTTACGATATTTACTATGGATTATTTTTACTGATGGTAGGACTTCTTTTGCATACTGCTGTATCACCATGATCGCAGTATCAGTTGGTATTTGACTTGAAGCAGTCATGCACACTGCGCTGTCCGTGGGTTGGCGGGCATCACATACTTTTCATAATATTTTCGTGAAGTCTCAGGCAGTTTTTCCTAAAACACATATCTCTGGAAAGTTATAGGTGCATGCGCCATGCTTGGCTTCGAAAAGGAATTCCAATGGGCTGATATTATATCATTCAGTTTGCTAGTTTGCAACCCTCACTAGGTTGGTATCTAACTAACTAACAAAACGGAGCAAAAATTTTTATAGTTGCATTCTTTTTGCACAAGCAACGAATCTAGGTTGGTATGTTTTCACGCTAGTTGCTAACTGGTGCAAAAGAATATTGCTAACTGGTGCAAAAAAATAGTATTTATTTTTGCCTCCGTTTTCTTAGTTAATAACCCAATGTTGCTAACTAGCAAACTGAACAACACAGAATAGCTCAACGGATGAAAGACATAGGTTCTTAGGTTATAAGCAATCGATAAACATCAATATTAAACACATCACTATAAAATCGTGTCCGTACATTTAGATTTTAGAGCATTCATAGCTGTGTCCCTTAATGCAATTCATTGTACAAGGATCTTTGCAGGACCAGCGTTCTTTGACCTCCCCCGCTCCCCGCATCGCAAGCACAACGGACCACAAAATTGCATTACGAAACAAGCATGGAGACCAATACAAATTGGCCACGTGCGTCCCTCGAATAAACATGTCCAGTATAACAAGACACTTACCTTTCATACATCGTTTTGGGATAAATGCTTGCGACGCGGTTCAATTTATAGTGGGTGCGTCAATCAAATGAAGCTTGTATACGATTTACAAACTTGAAAGTTGTATTTGAGGTAAGGGGAAAGGGATTTTTATTTGGAATCGGGAGTTGAGGTGCATTAGAGGACTTTTATTCGATTTATGATAAAAAACTTGAAATCTAAGTTTGTTTAAGTCTTGAAATCCTTTGGACCCGATTGTTGTTTCTTTCAGTTGTATGGAGTTCAATTGCAGTTCCACCATTTGGCTTAGATCTGGTAGCTGATGCAAAGATTTAGCGTTCTATATGACGTTTAGCATCCGTTAGAAGTTTACTTACCCCTTTTATGCGAAAACATCTTCGGCTGCATCATCACTTACAATCCAAGTGAGATTGCTAGTACCTGCGTACGCCTTTATTGCTCAATACCTAGTGTGTGAAAAATTATGGGAGCCCTTTATAGTACATTGTGATACAAGGGTGGAAAGTAGGTTTTTGCAAACGAGCTGTCATTAACAAGCCCGAGCCGAAGGCGAGGGTTTTTAATGTCACGAGTTTGCAAAAACCTATACACCCGTGTATCACACGACGTTTTTCAATACAGTTGTGAGAATTAGTGAAAAAAACAAATCAAAGAGATAATATGTTTGCTCAAGATTTTGGGGGCCAACTTCCATCTTGTTTGGTTTTTACCTTAAATAAAATATCGAAGATCGAAATCGAAGGCGACTTCGAAATCGCAATCGGAAAGATAAAAGATAAAAAATAAAAGATAAAAGATAAAAGATAAAAGATAAAAGATAAAAGATAAAAGATAAAAGATAAAAGATAAAAGATAAAAGATAAAAGATAAAAGATAAAAGATAAAAGATAAAAGATAAAAGATAAAAGATAAAAGATAAAAGATAAAAGATAAAAGATAAAAGATAAAAGATAAAAGATAAAAGATAAAAGATAAAAGATAAAAGATAAAAGATTAAAGATAAAAGATAAAAGATAAAAGATAAAAGATCAAAGATCAAAGATCAAAGATCAAAGATCAAAGATCAAAGATAAAAGATAAAAGATAAAAGATAAAAGATAAAAGATAAAAGATAAAAGATAAAAGATAAAAGATAAAAGATAAAAGATAAAAGATAAAAGATAAAAGATAAAAGATAAAAGATAAAAGATAAAAGATAAAAGATAAAAGATAAAAGATAAAAGATAAAAGATAAAAGATAAAAGATAAAAGATAAAAGATAAAAGATAAAAGATAAAAGATAAAAGATAAAAGATAAAAGATCAAAGATCAAAGATCAAAGATCAATGATCAAAGATCAAAGATCAAAGATAAAAGATAAAAGATAAAAGATAAAAGATAAAAGATAAAAGATAAAAGATACAAGATACAAGATACAACATAAAAGATAAAAGATAAAAGATAAATATAAAAGATAAAAGATAAAAGATAAAAGATAAAAGATAAAAGATAAAAGATAAAAGATAAAAGATAAAAGATAAAAGATAAAAGATAAAAGATAAAAGATAAAAGATAAAAGATAAAAGATAAAAGATAAAAGATAAAAGATAAAAGATAAAAGATAAAAGATAAAAGATAAAAGATAAAAGATAAAAGATAAAAGATAAAAGATAAAAGATAAAAGATAAAAGATAAAAGATAAAAGATAAAAGATAAAAGATAAAAGATAAAAGATAAAAGATAAAAGATAAAAGATAAAAGATAAAAGATAAAAGATAAAAGACAAAAGACAAAAGATACAAGATACAAGATACAAGATACAAGATACAAGATAAAAGATACAAGATAAAAGATAAAAGATAAAAGATAAAAGATAAAAGATAAAAGATAAAAGATAAAAGATAAAAGATAAAAGATAAAAGATAAAAGATAAAAGATAAAAGATAAAATATAAAAGATAAAAGATAAAAGATAAAAGATAAAAGATAAAAGATAAAAGATAAAAGATAAAAGATAAAAGATAAAAGATAAAAGATAAAAGATAAAAGATAAAAGATAAAAGATAAAAGATAAAAGATAAAAGATAAACGATAAAAGATAAAAGACAAAAGATAAAAGATACAAGATACAAGATACAAGATACAAGATACAAGATACAAGATACAAGATACAAGATAAAAGATAAAAGATAAAAGATAAAAGATAAAAGATAAAAGATAAAAGATAAAAGATAAAAGATAAAAGATAAAAGATAAAAGATAAAAGATCAAAGATCAAAGATAAAAGATAAAAGATAAAAGATAAAAGATCAAAGATCAAAGATCAAAGATAAAAGATAAAAGATAAAAAATAAAAGATAAAAGATAAAAGATAAAAGATAAAAGATAAAAGATAAAAGATAAAAGATAAAAATAAAAAGATAAAAAGATAAAAAGATAAAAAGATAAAAAGATAAAGAGAAAAAAAGATAAAAAGATAAAAAGATAAAAGATAAAAATATAAAAGATAAAAAGATAAAAGTTAAAGGATAAAAAAGATAAAAAGATAAAAGATAAAAGATAAAAGATAAAAGGTAAAAGATATAAGAAAACGAAAAAAAATTCCTTCTGTGTCCATCCCATCCCAATGTCCATCCCATTTTATTGTACAATGAAAACTCCTTGGTATCAAACGTTTTGCAAAAGTAATGATCGAGCTTGTAAAAGTAAGTTACGACCACGAAAAAGAAAGATGCCTGTGCGTAAGATTTAACTTTCGAATACTAATGACAGCCTCTGAAAGTGCGCCATACCATACAACTGTATTGAAAAATATTTTTATTGTTTTTAGTATTTATGAATTTGACCGAACTATCAATTGTTTGGGAAAAATTGTTCCTTTTAGAGAGCTTCCGTTTTGCACGCTGCGTAAACGATTAAAGTTACGCAAAAATTGTGTATGGTGGGATTGTTCTCCTTAAAAAGTGCTAAAAAAAGTCCGCGACACCACATGTCTATCTTTTAAGATTAACTCATTATAACGGGATACGTAAAACCGAAAATCATGCAGGCGAAGCCACTGCTAGTTTAATAACAATAATGCTTTCAAGGATTTCCGTTTAAAACCAGACAAGCATAAATGAAAGCCTTTCAATAACAACAAAAAAAACTTCATGAAACGAATTCCGAGCCCTCTCAAAATATTTTGTGTATTTCATACAATGCATTGTGCGCTCCGAATTACATAATTCACTCGTGTATTATGCCCGTATGCGTTCCTCGAATATTTCATTTAAAACTCCACAAAGATTATTATAGATAGTACAAAAGCTTACAAAATTCGGAATATTGTTCTATTGGCGATTTTTGGAATTATTGAAACCAGAAAAAAAAATCACACTACAAGTTAGCGGTATTCGCTCCCATAGCTCAATCGGTACAGCGGCCACTCGCGATAGGTAGTGGTTGCGGGTTCGAATCCCGTTGGCAGCAATAATTTTAATACATTATCCTATAGCTATACCTTTAAACGAGCAATTCTTGTATATATATATATATATATATATATATATATATATAGAGATCTCTTCCCGCTAAATGTTGATCATTCGCGACGTCACGCGAGTACTTTGTTGATCCGAAAACACATGTTGATCCGACGCCTTTTGTTGATCCAATATGCATCTCTGGTAACTAATGTGGCTCCAACCGGATCAACATCCACACTCATGGAACTTTTTACTAGCGTTCGCAGAAGTTGATCCGATATACAAATCCACCTTGCGATGGTTACGGAAAATGTTGATCCAATTCAAATGAGCCAATCAGAGCACGGCAAACGATCGGATTGGCTAAAAGCATCCGCGACGTTGCCGCTTCGTAGGTTTATACAAATATCTTTATTTGAAAGTATCCAGTTTAAGAAATTAGTTTGAGTATAGAGCTTGGTGAGTAACTTTGCGACTAATTCGCTAAGTTGGACTTTTTCGACTATGATTTTTATATAAACCTGTGAAGATACTACTGCCATTGTCGCAATTTGAATGTTGAAAGTAGGCGGCAGAGCGTTAGATGGAAATGCAGGTCACGCAGCCCTCTCGAAGGATACCCACTAGGTGACTAGGCGTTGCCGTGTGCCATCCATAAGTTGCCGGCCTGCGGATGACAGACGTTAGGAGCCGTCCGTCGTCAAAACCGGTGGGTTATGACCTGGCGGGAGCGTAGTGCATACAAAAGTGAATCCCGTACTCCCGCCAGCGGGTCCGTCGTGGACACAGACAGTTTTAGTGGGTGCAACTTAACCCATATGTTTCCCCTTGCCGGAGTGGTATGCTTTAGGCATTTTCTGTCTATAAATAAAAAAAAAACCGGCCAAATGCAAGTCGGACTCGCGCACCGAGGGTTCCATACTGCAAAAGAAGTAAAATTTTTTAAAGAATTACTTTTGTTCATGAATTTACGAGTATAATTTACATGTAGGTACTTTTTTTGGCGAACCGCAAACATAACTTTGTTTTTGGCGGTTTATTGTTTTTATTAAAAAAAGTATAATAGTTAGAGAGTTAATTTTATTTTTCCTGTAAAATATACGTTAATTTCTATTAATCATAATTATTTCAGATTTTTCGATTGAAATTTTGACGACCCGGTATTCCCCCCTTTTTAAATAAAAACAAAAATGATTTTCAATTTGATTTTCGAGTATGACAGGCAGACGGACGGACGGACGGACGGACGGAGAAAGTCACACCATAAGGGTTCCATTTTTACCATTTTGGTATGGAACCCTAAAAAGGTCCTATTGATATTTGAAACGCATAGTTAGTTAAAACTTATTTTCGTGCGAAGTTAAAAACTGGTAGCCAAGAAGTCCTTAGTCCTTGGTATCATAATATGAATACCCTATTTATTACCATACGTATCCATCACGGAAAAGGGAGTACCTACGTTTCCACTTTCCACTGAAGCGGTCTACTCCGCCCACTCCTCTTCAATCGTTAACATAATACCTACATAATATCGAGTTTCTAAATAGATAATCTAATATGGATTACTAGCAGATACCCGCGGCTTCGCTCGCGTAAATTTTAGATTTCCTATTCTGACAGGAAGCCATGAATTTTACCGGAATAAAAAGTAGCCTTTGTGTTAGTTTAGAACGAACTCTATCTCCATTCCAACTTTCAGCAAAAAAATTTCTTAGTTGCAGTTTGAAGGAATGTTTTTCCACATGAATAAACATTTTTCACTATTTCCGCGGAAACCATTGATTTTCCCGGAATAAAAAAATTAATAAAAACCCATCAAAATACACGATATTTCAAATTGTTTTTTAAAAAACGAGCCAAGCGCGAGTACGAGTCGCGCACCGAGGGTTCCATACTATAAAAGAAGAAAAACATTAAAAGAATCACTTTAGTTCATGAATTTACAAGTATAATATACATGTAGGTACTTTTGTTGCCAAACCGCAAACCTAACTTTGATTTTGGTGGTTTATTGTTATTATCAAAAAAAGTACAATAGTTAGAGAGTTGTTTTTTTTCTACTGTAAAATATACGTTTATTCCTATTGATCATAATTATTTCAGATTTTTCGATTGGTAAACTTCGGAGACAAGGGGGGGGGGACGGTATTTTTTTCGACAATTTGCCCAATAACTCAAAAAAAAACTATCAGGCATAAAACTAAATAAAAATTGTTTTTAGAATACACAAGTAACGCCCTTTCATATGATACTCCATTCAATATTGTTATTTCATTTTGAAATTTCGACGACCCAGTTTTCCCCCCTTTTTTAATAAAAATAAAATAGATTTTCAATTTGTTATGATTGCAATGGCGGCGCACCGCAATTACCTACAACTATTCCAAAGGGGTTTGAATTTTTTTGTATGGAAGCTGGCATAGCGACCCGCAGCCATTTTGATTTTTTTTCGAAATCGCGGCGCACGATGAATGTAGTATGTATGGATAGAGGACGCATAGACAAACAAATAATGTCAAGTAACATAGTACCCCAAAGTGTCACGTTACCGCGATATTTGAAGGTAAAGACAGACATATTATGAGGACAACGACAATCATTAAAAATAGACTTATTACGTGTCTACAGATTGTATCCAAATAATCGTTTCTAGGTTGATTATTATTATTACTGTTTATTAGAAGAGAGTAGGTACATTGCGATGCGTTTTAGTAGATATATAATTAATGATAGTAGTAGTTTTCTCGTGCTCCTAGTAGGTATTATGTAGTGTACCTAATAAACAGTTATAATAATAATCAACCTAGAAACGATTATTTGGATACAATCTGACGCCTTTAGACACGTAATAAGTCTATTTTTAATGATTGTCGTTGCCCTCATATGTCTATCTTTACCTTCAAATATCTCGGTAACGTGACACTTTGGGGTACTATGTTACATGACATTATTTGTTCGTCTATGCGTCCTCTACCCATACATACCACTTTAATCGTGCGCCGCGATTTCGAAAAAAAATCAAAATGGCGGCCAGGTCGCTATGCCAGATAGTTTCAATCCCCTTTCAGGTCGATAGCTTTAATAGTTACTGAAACAATAAAGTGTGACAGACGGACGGATGGACGGACGGACGGACGCACGGACGGTCGGACGGAGAAAGTCTCACCATAAAGGTTCCATTTTTACCATTTTGGTATGGAACCCTAAAAAGGGAACCGCCTTCAAAAAAACCCACTGAAAAGCACAAAATAATTTTCTAATAAATCTGGGTACACCTACTTAGTTTTCGATTAAATAAGTTCGATTCACAAAGGCAGTAGCTAACGCATCTTTCTTACCTTATTTCTCTAACGAAGTAGTCTAGTGGGTTCTTTGTCACACGTAGAACGCGACGTTGCCGCTCTGTGTAAGATGCCAATTCGTCAGTTTTGGCTCCGGATCCACTTATTATAAGTAAATGTCGCATATGAGTTTAATATATTCTGGATCTAAGAAAGCTTTTTCAGTATGATTTTTTCGGCCGTTTTTGGATCAACAAATATTGGTTAAATCGCTGACGAGTATGTCGAAAATCTGTTCGTGCAGATCCACTGACGTCACACGCGCATTATGGGCGGATCAAAGTATATCAGTTGGCCCGAGGTAGAGCTGAGTAAACACGTGAAATAGGTGGATCAACATTTGTTCTAGCTTCTCACTGGAGCAACATTTACCGTGAACGGATCTATATATATATATATAATATAAGTATATTTCTATATAATCCGAATCTCGGAAACGGCTCGAACGATTTTCATGAAATTTAGTATACAAGGGGTTTTGAGGGCGATAAATCGATCTAGCTAGGATTCATTTTTAGAAAATGTCACATTTACAACAAAAAAAAGTGACTACTGCTGCCATCTATTGATATACTACCGAACAAAGCTCGGTCACCCAGATATTAATTTATAATTATACCTAGTGTGTGAAGCACTATAACAAAAAAGTAAATTAGTAGGTACTTTAGGTTACAGCACCTGTTGTTATAGTACATTACTGCAGAGGCCAGCAAAAGAAGCATTGATGGACGAACGTGTAGATGTCGGTTGAGGCTGAGCCGAGGCACACATACATGAGGGTAGTAAACTAAAAACTTTAGTTAACTTAGTAAGTAAAAACACTGCGGAAAGTGGAAACTCGCATGTCAACTAATGACAAGTATTATACTTATATTTATCTGTGGCGTGGACCGCAGTCGATAGACAATACTGCGGTCGGCTTACAACTGACGCTTTTGGTGTCAAAACAAACATTTTTGACACCAGTAAACTGACGAAATTTTTAACGCAGACCGCCGGATCCTGTGTATACGTCCATGGGTAAAACACATTATTTTTAACCGTCTTTTACAAGTCGCTTAAAGGCTTCAAGTCACAGAAGTTTGATAAAAGTGTAATACAAGGATCGTTTCAGTAGTAATTGCCGCGTCCGACATCCAAGTTGCCAGGTAATGATCACAAGAAGTTCTATTAGCCGACCAGTGAAGTCGTTTTTGTATCACCTACTAGATAATTACAGCTACTTTACCTTTATTTTCAACGTCTTTTATTTAGCAGGACAGATTAATTTGTTTTGCTATAGTCCGCTACTTGAAAAGATTCTGTATGGTACAATATGCAGGAACACTACCCACATGAAACACAACTCACAATTTCGCATTTTACTGCCCCACGTGCAGCGAGATATTGAGTCTAATTAGATATTGCGTCTAATACGGAGAGGTTAATGGACTCACGTATGTGTGCCTCGACTTTGCCTCAGTCCACGTTTACACGATCGTCCATCAATGCCCCTTTTTCTGGCCGCGACCTAATGCACTATTTCCTTCTGTGAGGATGATACTATTATTATTATCATAGTAATAATATCCGGTTGTTTAACTACGGGCCAATAGATGGCAGCAGGAGTCATATTTTTATTTTTTTTTGGTAAATTCAACTTTTTCTAAAAATAAATCCTAGCTAGATCGATTTATCGCCCCCAAAACCCGCGGTATACTAAATTTCATGAAAATCGTTCGAGCCGTTTCCGAGATCCAGATTATATAGAAATATATTATATACATATATACATATATACATATATACATATATACAAGAATTGTTCGTTTAAAGGTATAGGATTTATATAATATATTCGGTGCTATTACTGAAAATAATATATTACATAGTGTTTTTTAAATAATTACAGATTCTTATTTAGTAATTAATTTCCAATGAAAATGCTTTAAACGCAGATTGAATTTCACATTTATATTTTTTAAGAAGCCCATAAACATAATGGTAACCCGAGCGCAATACTTAAATCCTTTATTAATTCATCCCAAACCATATATTACGGCGAAACCAATTTCATAACACCCATACTTCATAACCAAAAGTTGGGTCATTCATTTGTTTACAACCCTGAAATTAGTGTGACGGAAATTTTGACATGCGAGTTTGAGTTTTATTTCGAAGAAAATAAATACGAAATTCCTATGTGAACGGTTTTGTGGTATAGTTGGACAGAGGTTTATAACCCATTCCATGAAACACGGTGCATTGGTTAATAATATTAGACTTTTCAACTTTTCTTTTCAATCAGAGTTTCTCACCATTCTCAATATTTTTAAAAGAAATTACTTCTTATTATTAAAAAAATCATATATAATATTTTTACCCAATGGCCCAAAATACAATAGTGGTTACTTTTCACATCAGTCTTTCTAACTAGGTATACTAATATTATGAGAATATTTGATTCTGTCCTTTCAATTCTTACTTTTTAGGTAGTTTTTCTAGCAGAATTTTAAGTGGAATAAGTATTTTTCTAAGTATTTAATTGTAATAGGGACAACCCTCTACCACCCATGGCCCAATCAACCTCGCAGTTATGGGGGCCGAATCGCGGGAGTGCGCCCGTTCGGTACTTGCTCTTGGCGTGTTCCCGGGGCCGGGGGCGCCTTCTTGACTCCCTACAAGTTGTTTCCTCTAGCTCCTTGTCCCTATGTGCTCACTCTCCCATTTAATTGTAATAGTTCGAAAAGCCCATTTGGCTGAAATTGTGTGTACCCTAGTTAACACACAGGATTTCCTCCTGAAAAAAAAATGGTTAACGCGGGATTAGTAAAAAAACCGAAATTCACGCGGGCGGAGCCGCGGGTGTCCGCCAGTATTTAATAAATCACTCATACAAATCACGTTTAGTCACGAAACACGATCATTTGTGACGTAATAATGTTGTTCTTCCGTTTGTGATTAATTAATCGCACCGTATTGAGAGGAACGTGCCGTAAGTATAGCTACGGTGTATGATAACAACAGTTCATTATAATAACAGGTGCAACTGAAGCCCGTAGTCCGAATTGCCCGCGGCTGTGGCCGAGTCGACCACGTTTGGCCCTTCAGTACTCCGCCCACAGGAGAGGAATCCTCCCACCTATACCAACCTATACACAGATGGGCAAAAATTAATTCTGACAGAGATATTTCAATCCACGATGTCCCCACTCTGTCAAATTATACATACGATTCGAATAAAACAAACGATTTTGACAGAGTGGGCGCGTTTTTGTGGATAAAAATATCCCTACGCAAGCTTATAAAAAGCATGCTATTAGAGCTTGCTCAAAATAATTTGCATGGATAAGCGTGTTCATTAGAAGACACTTCGTACTCATACTAGTTAGAGGAAAATGCTCCAAACTAGTGTCATGATTTATTAACACGACTGCTGAAAAAAAGGCATAATTTTATATTCTGTGGTAATCCTATGAATATTTTTGATTGTCTGTGACAATGTTTGCTACCATTTTGAGAGAACAAATAAACCTTACATGTTATTGGTCAAATTAAAATTCCCGCTCATTTTTCTCAACCAATGAGAACGTCTCTAGTCAAAACCAATGAAAAATCTAGTAGGCTATGGCAGAAAGATTATGGAGTTGTTTTGAGGAGCACAAAAGCAAAAACTATACAATTGATATTGTACTGATATTAATAAAATTATGTAAAGTACTCATTGCATCGTAAAACAAGAAATAAGGCATATGTATGTCAAAGTATAAGCAATAAGGAGCTTAATGTAATACGCTAGTACTTGTAATAAGGAAAATAAAGTGTATACTATGAAGTCTGGATTTCATTCACAAAACTTCAGAAGTGGTACGTGATCCGAAGACCCACATATTGAGGTATGATATAATTTTAAATTCATTTCAATGATTTACCCTATTTAGTTGCATGTTTTAATAGGTCAGTGGATACAAATAAACTTAATTAAGTCCCTGTTTTATAACAATCTTCTGTACCTTGGCGTGTAAATAGGTAGATATGGATGTGCTTAGAAACATTATTCCAAGTTCATGTAGATTGTATGATATTCAGATATCATAGTGAAAAGATAAAATTCGAGGTTGAGCCAGTTAGTAATTTTGTTTTAACATAGTCATGGCGAAGTCTTATGTCGAAACTTAGAGCAACTAAGTAGGTATATTTTGATTCCTTCTGTAATGCCTTAATTATCTATTGAACCAGACGGGTTTTATCGGCGGCATCATGTCGGGTGTCGCTTTGGTTAAATAGAGTAGTTTTTGTTGCTTATATTATAATTGCAACTTTGTTTGAAATGAATAATTTGTAAAAAAATAAAACAAGACTAAACCTATCGCGAGTTATTGACGTGCAACGCCATCTAGTGAAAGCGCCATCAACAACCATTCAACAACTATGTAAAGCTTTGAATGGATAACGCCATATTGTCTGTGCATTAAAATAGAAGAGATTAATTTTGAAAACCTACCTGTTTTTTAGGTTAGTGGCTTAGCGCTCTGATCCAATTTCTTGGTAATTGTTTGAAATATAATTTTAGATTCTTTCATACTGAACACACGTAAGATCATAATTATTTGCAAATAAAAATAAAAAAGGAGCATATCAAATAATTAATTATGAATGACTGAATTGTGTCAAGATATAGCATTAGTTGATTAATATCGGCACAGCCGTGTACAGTGCGACAGGCCTATCATGGCGCGTGGCCAAAATCGGTACTAGCGCAGCTATCTTGTGATACTGTTTGATGGTTCGCTCTAGCGGTATATCGATATTGTATGTTGCATTGTTTTTGCCTACTATTAACTATTTTAAACTAGAATTGAAGTAAAAATTGAGGAGATTTTATTTCCTTTGTTCTATAACAGCGCCCTCCTGTCAATGTCATTCAAGTGCCAAGAGAGCCTTGTCGGACTGTAGTTTGTTCATTGCCTGTGTTATTAGGTATAGCTGAAGTTTTCAAGTAGTAGTTCATGTAATTTGGATAATTTATGTAACGCAGAAATAATAATATTTAATGATGAATATCTGAGTGCAGAAACTTTAATTAAGCACAACTTTTAACTCATATCATGGAAAGTAAAAAAAAAAATAGTTCACTCTAAGAAGCTATACCTAGATATAAATCAATAAAAAAGAGAAAAATTAGAAACTGACAGTTCTTACAAACACTGGCATATTATTTTCATTTCTTTGCCATTCTGAACAGTTCTTGAAAGAGATACCGTGGCAGTGATTTCATGTAATAAAATATAATTTTAATTCATTTGCAATTCCCCAGTATACTTGTAAGATTTTTACACTGATTATGATATGATGGCATGAGAATAAAATTAATGCGATTCTGCTTTAGGCAATTACAACAATTGATGAGAGTTTACTAGTACTGTCAAGCGGTTTTTAAATAATGTTGATTTAGTGTTGATAAAGTTAATTTCAACATAGATATTCTTTTATTAAAGTTTTCATTAAATTAATTGGCAGTTAAGAGTGCCGTGACCAAATTATAATACGGTTATGAGTGCCGTATTTATTTTTTCTATAATGTCCTTGGTTATGTGTGCCAAGACGGAACTATGTATGTTCTATGATGAATAATGGCCTTGGTTACGTGTGCCAAGAGTTACTTGGTTATGTGCGCCAAGAGTTACTTGGTTACGTGTGCCAAGAGTTACTTGGTTATGTGCGCCAAGAGTTACTTGGTTACGTGTGCCAAGAGTTACTTGGTTATGTGAGCCAAGATGGAACTATGTATGTTCTACAATTATTTGGGTTATGGGTACCAAAATGGTAATAATGAGTACTCAGTTCCAGTTTATCGATGTTTTAAAACAATAACAATAACTACAAATTTACTTATACATTTTCTATCATTGAAAGATTCTGAAAGGACAGTAAACTCATTAGGACTTGATGTTAATTAAAAGTGACAATAAAATAGAGGTAGAATGATGAATGGAATTTGAAACAATGTTTTATTAAATACAGATCTATTTTTGAATATAATTTGCTAAAACTAAAATAGATTTTTCACGAATAATCTCTTTTGTATAACAGCTGCTATATATACCTATACATAATTCATTGAGCATTGTTTATTTCTTTTGCCGAGAATATGACACGATCAACGGGCTGGACTGACGCGGGTCAAAGGCGAGCGCGTGAGGACGCATCCTCTGTCAACACATGGTACATGGAACGAGCTAGCCGTGAACGGACGCGGCTAAGCGCGTGTAAACGCGATCCCCGTCATAACTATGGAAGTTGGTCCGCAAGGCACGTAGATGTCAACGTCGAGATGAAGATTATCAACGTCGGTGGACCCCACAACTCCCACACTGCTTGCGGCTCACCAAACCGTTGCTTTAGTTAGAACAAGTACTTACAATCATCAATGCAGCAGCAAGCAAAAGCTTCACAACAGGTGCTTAACATTTTTTGAAAATTTGCAACGACGATCATCTTAATGTAATTCCAGAATCGATTTATCAAGCAAAGCACTAAGCGTAAATAACTGGTTAGTCAAAGAATGTGCGACCATTAGTGAGGGAAACTAAAAATAAACCTTACAATTTGTATTTCAAAACTTGTAAAAAGAAAAAAAGTGGTGCGCAGTTCTTTACCTTCCCTTAGTTACAGTTGGAACGAATAGCTTCCAAAATCATTCACAAATGAGCAAAATTACAGTCATATTATTTTGGTTGAGATGCTTGCATGCATTTCACGAAGTACCTAATGGAAGTTTGTAGAAATGCTATTATTGGCATTTTTAATCGCTGTGATCTTAGCGGCAATAAAGCGGTAGACTATGATATCATTCACGCTATATAAGATAAGTCTATTTTAAAGAAGGCGCAAGTATTGGATAATGGATTGTCAGAAACGTGAAGATCTAGGTATACTATATTTCTTAAATTCTAAGTGACGCTACACTATCAGAATTATTGAAAAAAAGTCGCTTATAGCTATTTCGTTAGTACCAATGATAATGATATAAGGTTAATAAGGGGACTATCTTGTCAAAAATTCCCAAAACCCATAAAAAGAGTCATAATTAATGTTTTAGAACAATTGGGCATGATTTAGTTCTCAGTCAACAGAGTCCGTTGACGATTTCTAGTGAGACTTGTGAAACTCAAACACACCAATGAATAGGTTTGCTTAATTTTTTTTGTGATATTTTTGTTATAGTTATCCGGATGATAAAACCTACGTGTTAAAATGGGTCATGATCATTTGGCATTAATTGATTTTGGTATTAAGTGTTTATGCGCAAATTACACAAATCAGGAAACGTCAAAATGTATTCATGAGCTTTTAACCTTTCACAAAGGCCTTCAGTAATCCTGTCGTATCATTTTGAGTAACAGTTTAATTTCATTATTATTATCAATGCCGTTGCCACAAGTATTGAAGTATTTAGGAACGAAGTCTTACATACTCCTTTTCTGTCCTTATAAACATTTTAATAACCTAGAACATATTCTTTATCAGTCCTAAAGTTAACGATATGGAACACTTAAGTTAAAAGAAACTTAAGTGACTGTAGGTATGTATATGATTTTCTAAATGTGTATAATGTCTGATTAAATGCCCATTCAGATTGCATAACGTATCCCCTATGAATTAAACGTAGTCGCGTATCCACGAGCGAACCGCCAAGCCAAATGTTTTAATCAGATCTAGGGAAGTCAAGGTTAACAATATTAGACGTAAAACATACATGATGTTCAGATGACATTAACATTAACAATAGTTAAAATCAGTAATAGTTAGGTATATATTTTGTAAATATTTAAATTTAATTTTATTGAATCATGTTTGTTTAGTGTCTAATTTTTAGTTCTCTAATAACTTGAACTGTAAAGTTTATTGTACATTGAATAAATTTAACGTTATTTATATATTTTATGGAGCAAAAAAAAAAAAAAAAAATAGAGGTTCAGTATTTCGATTTCAGTCAATTCAGTATCCAACATTAGATGATAATATCACGAATTATAAAATTAAAATTTTAGGTCCTTACAAAATTGTCAAAGATATGGAAATGATAGATAGGTACAGAATTAGCACAATAAACGGATTTCACATAGTCTGTAGTGCATAGTCTAGTACAGATTATAAATAAAACCACTATTATGATACAGAGTTTGTAGTGCGAGGTGATTTGCTGAATAATTGAATATTGGTATGACGTGATCAACGTTCGAAATTCGGCGCTTAAATCGTCTGAAGTGAAATAGCAATTTTTAATTAGCAATATTTCATGAGTAATATATATTTTTATTTGAAATTACGATGGAAACAACTAAATAAAATGTAAAAAAAAACTAGATGTATTTCCTATTGAGGTGGTAAGCTCGAGAGGCAGTTGATGTTGCGAGATTGTCATTATTTATCAGATTTATTTACCGACGTTTTTCAATACAATTGTAAGAAATTAGATTAATAACAAGATTGTAACACATTGATTATTGTATGTAACACACAATATGCTATGCAAGGTGAATTTGAAGTAATTTTTGTTCAGAACACCCGAAAATTTGTGGACATGCACATGCACATGTGGACATACTATAACGTAGACGGTACTTAATTTTTGACTGTAAGTCATTTTGCTATAGAAAATATGAACGATAAATTATGATTTTTACTTTAAAGAAAAAGATTTGAAAAATGTTATTCTACAATAACATAAACATTCTTAAAAAAAATGTTGTCATTTTAATCTGTAACCGTAATTAAAAAAAGATAATAATATTTGGAAAATTAATTCAGTCTCTGTCAGTTTTCGTCAATACTTGCTTCAATACAATACTTAATATAATATTATGATAATTGAAATCTGCATAATTAAATTAATTGAGTCTCCAGACCCTAAGAAGTGATATTTTAACAATTTTGAGTTAGTCATTTATAATTTTCTTATATTTTATACAATAAATAATGTATAATTTTATGTAGGTCTGTATGTTATAGTTAATAATTTCTTTAATTTAAATTTAAATTAAAAATTCACTGTACCCAATAATACTTTAATTAATCTAAGAAACCGAATGTCATGATTATTTTATGTTAGTGAGTTTGGGACATAGGTAAATTAATGTCAGAATTATTTATTTAGATATTTAAATAAACAAATGTAGGTACTGAATATTCTTAAGTAAGTGCATGTAGGCTAGGCCTATGTAAAATAAAGTATTTGAAAAATATTGTACATCATATATGTAATATAAATTATAAATTTGTTACTCATAAAGGCGAAATAGTGGTTACTTAACATGTACCTAAATATATATTCCATCTTTTGTAGTTTTTGTATAATGATGTATTTTAGTAAGATAACTAAGAGTCAAAATCATTTAGGCATTGTAAATAACCAATATACAGGAAATTGATAAGTAAGTTATATGAAGTGTGAAATGAGGTATTTGAAAAGTATTGTTTTAAATGTAAATTAAAGTTTTGTTAATCATAAAGGTGGCATAATAGTTAAGTTAGTGGTAGGAACATGTAAGAATAAATACTATCTTTTGTATAGTTTTTGTGCAATGTTTTTATAGGTACTAAAACGCCTAGTTGAGTGGTCGTAGAATTTTTACTTTGATGAGAGTTTAATTATTGTGCACCAGGAGGTTGCACAAGAGTGGATGGCCGAATGTCATGATTTATTAACACGACTGCTGAAAAAAAGGCATAATTTTATATTCTGTGGTAATCCTATGAATATTTTTGATTGTCTGTGACAATGTTTGCTACCATTTTGAGAGAACAAATAAACCTTACATGTTATTGGTCAAATTAAAATTCCCGCTCATTTTTCTCAACCAATGAGAACGTCTCTAGTCAAAACCAATGAAAAATCTAGTAGGCTATGGCAGAAAGATTATGGAGTTGTTTTGAGGAGCACAAAAGCAAAAACTATACAATTGATATTGTACTGATATTAATAAAATTATGTAAAGTACTCATTGCATCGTAAAACAAGAAATAAGGCATATGTATGTCAAAGTATAAGCAATAAGGAGCTTAATGTAATACGCTAGTACTTGTAATAAGGAAAATAAAGTGTATACTATGAAGTCTGGATTTCATTCACAAAACTAGCATGCTTAAGTGCTTCTACATAGCATGTGTATCTGTACACTTATAGTGTTACTAGCTGACCCAGCAAACGTTATTTTGCCGCATTAATTATTTCTGATCTAAGGGGTCAGATAGGGGTTGTTAATTTATACGTCTACTCTTATAGGTAACTACCGATTAAACCCGAAAAGTCACAAAATCGGTCAAGCCATTTCGGAAGAGTTTTGTTAAAAACATAGTAAAACAATAATTGTGTCTTAAAAATATGTTAGATTTCAAAATTCGGATAGGCCATGGACTATTTTCCTACTCCTGTTACCTAAGTACTTAATGTTCGACAGCCTCCGGGCGAGGTCCGAACTAAGATATTATATTTCTAGAGACAAAACCAAACGATGTTAAATGTTATTTTGAATTATGCAGTACATTATGTACCAGTGGTCAATTTGACCTTCTGTACGGAGGATCTGCGGTTCACACGACGTAATAACTGACCTCTAGGTTCACAAATTTTTCAAATTAAAGTCAAATCGAATCAAATCATTTATTTCATATAGGCCATTACTTGTTAGCACTTATAAAAAGTCAGTAAAAATAATTGAGTAGGTACATATACTTACTTATAGTGATAACTATTTAACGACTTAAAAACTAAGTTTACGAGGGTTCCAACGCGCCGTAAACTGAGAAGAAGCTCAGAATTATGTTAGTTAATGTCTAAAGACAACTATAGTATTACTGTATCACTACACTTCGGTGCAGAAATGCGTTCCATCCCTACTACCTATCCTCGACCACCTGGTTGGCCAGATCCTTTTTTTACGCACACGTACAAATTATGGAACCAATTACTAACAGCGCAGTGTTCCCTCAAAACTTCAACATGGGGCTATTCAAGGGTGGATAACAACGCGTTAACAATACCCTTAGTGCTGCAAATATACATGGGCGGCGGTATTTGCTTAACATTAGGTAACCCTATAAATTTAAATATGCATCAAAATTTCACTCGCGGTGGGACTCGAACCCACGTCCCCTAGCTATCGCGGCTAGGAGCTCTTCCTCTGAGCTACGCGAGACTGTCTCACCACGACGAAATTCGGATGCATATTGTTATTCGTTCTTAGGCAGAACTAGGTAACCCGCCTGTTCGTTTGCTTGAGTTCATTATAAAAAAACCTG
Source organism: Coenonympha glycerion (assembly GCA_963855885.1). NCBI lineage: Eukaryota > Metazoa > Arthropoda > Insecta > Lepidoptera > Nymphalidae > Coenonympha > Coenonympha glycerion. The sequence continues at coordinate 895,251 of OY979646.1, forward strand.
CGGCTGTCCACTGTTGGATATAGACCTTCCCAAGCGCGCGCCATCGCATCCTGTCCTCAGCCTTCCTCATCCAGCGACTTCCTACCATCCACGCCATATCGTCGGTCTGGAGGGAATATCACACAATACGCTTACTTGTACGCGGTCTCCACTCCAGGACTTTCCGGCTCCAACAGCCATCGCCCCTACGATGAGCGTAATCTGCCCACTGCCTCATAATATAAGTATGAATAAAGAACTAAAATTTTCCGCAATTAAGCTTATAATCTCAACGATCATCAGATTTATTCGAGGAATTGTACACTTCCGGTATCAGTACCACATTGCCCAAAAAACTGAATCCCTCTTAAACACAACCGCGACCCGAGTTAATTTCTGCACAAAGCACCCGCTTCCTCGACAGACTATCAATTTAAATTCGTACAACTTTTTCATTTGCCCGGACGTGATTTGAGTCTGTTACGTTTTTATTGGCCGCAATTATGCCATTTTAAATGCTCCTGCCTTATTTTTAATACACGTGAGTTGAGGCCATTGATTAATTTTCTTAAGATACCAAGTATCCAGTTTGATGATACATTGGACTCCGTTGATCGCCATTCGCCCGCGCAGGCAGATTATACTCGTAATCGGCAAGAAATCGCTAATACGCGTGAATTAGCTTATTCTATAAACTCTAAATTTTATAACTCCGAGGAAATGTTGCCTGTTTAGCTGATATTTACACTATAGTATACAAGAGAGTGAGCTCAGGGACTCCAAGAGCTTGTTCCTCGTTCACGTTTCTACCAAAGAACTTATGGTTGTCATCCAACAATTATTGTCTTCCACATTTATGATACGACCTCTATATTTCGCCAATCGCAAGCCGGGTAGGCTTTCATTTTGAGTTTGAATATTGCAGGTATATAAAATGATTTAATTCATATAGGCTTAACTTGCAAGTACTTACGAATATCTACCAATAAAAATATAGGTACTTTTTTAAAGTAAATAAACTCCCGTCCACAGTCAGGAGTTGAGAAATCTGATAATATCAAAGCAGGGGACACAGTTTAGTATTGCAGGTTACATCACTCACAGTCCGATGGGCCAGCAAGTTGAAAATGACCATAGAGAGATGAGACTCAAGACAGACCTTAAAGTGCTCTCCAAAGCATATAGGGATGACTCACTACCAATTAAGAAACTCCGGGCTAGTACCAAGAATTTCTTTATGGAGAAAACTCAACACTATTTATTGGCCTGACTTGGGAATTAAACTCATCATCTCGTAGTTCTTATAGAGGACGTTCACTTTGCATCGCAAATAAAAGAACGGCGGAAACAATGGAATACATTTCCAAAAGGAATACACGCAAATGGATTTCATAGCCAATATAATTGTACACTCACTACACGCCTTAGTCGAAATAAAACACAAGGCTGAACTTGACACTTGAAAATACTTAAACTTTATTGTCTTCGATAGCTCCTACGTATATGGGTTACAAATTGAAACTCGATAGCGCGGGTCAATAATGATCAGCGCCATCTAGTGGAAGGTTGCCAAACTAAACTTACTTAGAATATTAAACGAATTCAACAATAATTACTTTCTTAGTGCAGAGCCATTACTAGAACTAATAAAGCTAAACTCGCACAACTCTGTAACGACGCACAAACTAAATTGCGATACTCAAAAGCAATAACAGCGAAACAAACAAAATAATTCACATCAACATAAACAGAGCAATTCGGGGGAGAACTTAAAACAAATCTCACTCGCATGAACACTGTTAACCGTCAGATACGCGCGCTTGTTTCTATGACAAAATAGCTTGCGTCGGTTTCTTAGATCTATAGTTATTCCAGGTATAATATGGCCATTTTTCATAAGGTGTTCGGGAGCATTGAGCAATGTGCTTCAATTTCTATAGAGGCTAGCTCACAATAGTTATTCTACATACTAACATTTAGATAAGATGCAATGGCCACGTCAAGCCAAGCAATGATATTTGCAAAGAAACGTAATACCTACTGTATAGATATTTTGGGAAATTGTCGCAATTTTAAAACTCAATAGTCAATTGAGGACTTTGTTAACATTTTTGTGATTAATTATTTCATCGAGTTAAATGATCAAATAATGCAATACTTATACTAGTATCTGTTATAAGTATTGCATTTTGATACTTAGTTTTTTTTCTATATCACCCTATGGATGCGTTGACTATACATACCGTTTCAAAAAAAGTGTGGATTGATCCTTTTTACTTCTAATTTTAAGCTGGCATTAACCGCTTGTCACAACAAGCGGTTAATGCTAATCAATCGCAATTGGGGTTAAAAAAAATTACAATTGTAATTAAAACTCTTGCGTTATAATTTTCACTTACCATCAGGTTAGTCCGTAGTCGTGATATAAATTAAAAACTATTATCATTTAATAATGAAGTAAAGACGCGGGCGGGGTCTTTACGACCAGCAGAACATCTCAAAACGGGTTAACTCTACACTTCTCATACTCACCGAATCCGCTCTCAGACATGCAAAATGCAGCAATAAATTCGAATACACCTCAGATGTGGGGAAAATAAACCATATTTTTGAATTACCACAGCACTAGAATCAGCCTTGTATGGGCGTTTATTCGAACGTGGTGTAATTTTGCTATCATTTGGCGTAGTTAGCTGGGATTGTACGAGTTGATGTAACTTTCACTTTGGCAAGGAAGCTACGATCGCACTTTTTACTTTTTAGGGTTCCGCACCCAAAGTTTAAAGACCACAGTTTAAATATATTTTGCTATTATTAAGACTCCGTTGTCTGTCTCTCTGTCTGTCTGTCCGTCTGCCACCAGGCTGTATCTCATGTGACGTAATAGTTAGACACTATAAATTTTCACAATTAATGATGTAATTAGTAAGTGTTTCTGTTGCCTCTATAGCAATAAATACTAAAAAACTGAATAAAATAAATATTTAAGGGATCTCTCATAACATAAATGATTGATTCGGTTTTTTCGTTCGTTTATTAATGCAGCGGTTTAGTTTAATACATAATATTGAGCATTGGTCGTGATAGTACGGAACCCACAGTGCGCGTGATTGACTCGCACTTGACCAATTTTTCGTTATAAAACGGGAAAACGTAATTCTGAATACACTTGTTAGTAACGGTGCAATATTCAAGAGTCTACTAAAGATTTTACATAAATAATGTTTTTGTTTCGTTCACACGTATTTTCCTCGATCTTTGCCAACCAACTTTTGCAATATTACTTGGGTCTTTTTTCAAATGGATGGGCTTGGGCGTGTCAAAAATCATGTCTAATGGTATTATTTGGGTATTATTAGTCTGGTAGTGATGATAATTGAGAAGCAGGCTGAAGCGCGCTTGCCCGGTAAATAGCTTTATATACACTCCTCTTTTAAAGGTCTAAATAGATAGGTCTTAGTACTTAGGTACTTAACATGGAACACGGAAGCTGGAAGGTAATTACCATACTATAGTGGTTCAAAAATGTGAAAAAAAGCTGCGTACGAGTTTCTTTTTCTTCAGCCACCGCTCTATGCATCTTGCCGTTTCGTGGGAAAACAGACGAATATAATCCTTGGTTGTAGAGTAAAATGAACATTTATGTGCCTAAGCTAGACCAAAGACTAGAAAACTGGTGGAAAGCAAAGAAGATAGAAGAAACAAGTGCAAATTAGACAAAACATAGACAATAAAATATAAGTATTAGGAGCGAGCGTTGCTCTGCTGAAGCTCATAAAATTAGCGAGAAAGATTAAATACATCTTGCTGCTTGCTGCATCCGCTACTTGAAAAGGATCGGCGCATTGTGTAGTCAACATCTTCTGAATATGTCCCCGTGTCGGGGCGAAATGTTTTGTGAGGTGTTGTATGATAGTGGCGGCATTGCTTGCTTTGGAACTTGGCATTCGTGCTTGAGTAGTAGGGTGGGTGGTGCTTGGCTTGTTACTTCATGTTGGACCATTACGACGGAATATCTAATAGTACCTAACTGTACAAAAGGCTCACTCGGCACGATGATTTTAAAAAATAGCGACTCTAGCGCTGACACAAAAAGTGCAATTCAGTTCGCAATCGCGCCTCCGGAAAGAACACGCAACAAACGCAAAGTTGTGGTTTCTTTCTATCGCGTAACTTTATCGCAGCGCGTGAAATAGACCGTACCCGAACTAACGCGAGCAAAGTATCCGGCGCGTGGCGGCCGTCTGAAATTAGTATTTTAGATAGATTATCGATTACGTGATAAGTGGGCCTGGCCTGCCATGTGTGTATGTACTATGTAACATTAAACATATCGATTCTTTTCAGATAGCAGATTGAAGCAAACTAAATAATTTACTTTTTGTTGCTAATCACACATTAACTAAGTCTAGACGAAAACGTAAAGTAAAAATTTCCCGCCATTAATCCAGGTCTTAGCTCGGCACTAAGCATTTAGACAAATTCGAGGTAATAAAAGTGGGCCGCAATTAAACCTAGCCGTCCTTCCGATACCAGCTGTTGGGTCACGCGAGCCTAATTGCCTTTTTAAGCCTTTTTTAATCCAGCCTTTTTATTCGGTAAAAGCTTATATTTGTGGGAAAATAAAAGAGTGACAAATTGTTAAGGTGACATGTATTTAAATGAATTGAATTTTCTCTACAACGAACAAGATATATATGGACAAACGGCAGCCTATGCGTTTATCCAGGGCAAAATCTATCTACATTGCAAATTTCAGTTTAACCTACAGACATACACACTTTCACCTTATAATGGTGTCGCTAGTTACTAACTACCGGCAAAGACGCACATCGCCATCTATTTTCATTAAACTGCATCCATTTTTAATAAAAAAGAATCATCAAAATCGGTCGGCATGATATTGAGTTATTCATCCATTGCTCGCGGGTACTAAATGCAATACTTATATTATAATTTTCTCATGGATGACTTCAGATTTGAACCAAATTCAAATGTGACCAAACGGAAAGTACCATCTTTCAAATAAATAGTCATCAAAATTGGTTCACCCAGTTAAGAGGCCTCTGAACTACAATGCCTCCATCAATTCAAAATACCAAATCATTTGTAATTCGTGCATATTTCGATCAAGTTGTGGTGTTATTCGGATTCATATAGTAATAATTCTTTAAAACGAAATAATAATCAATTTTGATCAAAATTTTTATAACTTTGGTCGAGTTCCGTATTACCAAAAATTATGAATGAAAACTTGTAACTTTATGTTGTATATTAACCGGTGTTTTTCTTTAGCTGGACAGTAAAAACTGTGCTCATTAACTAATGCGATGTGAGATAGTGTTGTTTTTATTACAAAACAAATAAGCAGAAAACATGTCCTCCTTGACATAAAAATAAGCAAAACTAAATTCGTTTACAGTTTCGTTTAACAAAAGTATTTCGGAACCACATATAGCCAGGAGCATAGATTATTATTACTATATGAACCCGAATAACACAACAACATGATCGAAATTTGCACGAATTATAAATGATTTTGGTATTACGAATGTATGGGAAACAGCGTGGGACTCTTAAAATTTCTGAGGATTTTGAAAAAAATATATAATATACTCGAATTGAAAACCTGCCCCTTTTTTTAAGTAGGTTGAAAATAACCTGATATTCGTATTAAGATTTAAAAAAAAAACAAAAATCTACGGTTGCAGACGTATGCGGGCAAAGGCTGGTTATTTTTTATAAAGTAAAAGTTATTTCAAGGTCGCTAGGGTATTTGCATTTGTATCGGCCATGGGGGCAGGTGTGCAGTGGAATTGCACCAGATCGTTATCGCGAGGGTAGGCGGTTCAGTCACATTGCGCCTTGCGTAATCTCCGGTATGCGCCTCCTTTTTATTACCGCCCGGTTATTTTAATGGCTTGAAATTCAACTGCTAACTTTTAACAAGCAAGATAGTAATTGTGTTAATTTTATCTATCGTGTTATTGTAATGCCATCTGCCTTTCGAAAGTGGTCGACAATTTTTCATTAAAAACTTAACAAGGCTTATATCTTAAAGTTTGGCCATAACATTACCTGTAAATATTTTATTGATTTTCAATCTGACTTCTGACTTTTACTGAGACTTCGCCGTTCGTCCGTCCGACCGTCTGTCACCAGGCTTTATTTCTTGAGCCGTGATAGTTACACACTTGAAATTGGCAGCAAATACTAAAAAATAGAATAAAATAAAGATTAAAGGGTCCATACAACAAACGTGCTCATTTTTGGTTGATAGTCCAGAACTTTCAATACTACTCTACTTGTATATCCTACTACTACTGCTAGTAGTAGTAGAATATCATGTTATCTTGATTTTGACCAATCGCCAATGTTATCTAAAATAGTTACAAATAGATGGTATACCGAGTCAATCTAAATAACTGCAGGGTGGACTGTCAATACGAACCTCCATTGTTAATGAGAGGGGCATTTGTACGGTCTAATTAATGGCGGTAAATGTACAACCATTAGTTTTGTACCGTCTCATTGCAAGATGTCTTCAGACGGGGCAATCACTTCGGACGGTACAGCAGGGGTGAGAGAAAATGAAATATTTTGGGTCACGAAAATCTCAACATGAAGTACATCTACGAAAATTTACGAGAATCAGCTGTAAAAGTATGATTTGATGGAACAACAGCCTATGGTGGAGCGTGTCATATACCTAGGAAATTGCTACTTACTCTTGACTTAGCCCCTTCGTATCATTATGACGCTACGTATAACAATATGACAATTACTCGTACACCTCCTACGGTTCGCTGCAACATCGCTTCGTTTGCGGACATGTTTGAAAATGTCTTGCTCGTACTGTTCTCGTCGTACGCGAGGATTACGTTACGCTTAAGCTTACGAATCATGTGCCAAAGGGCTTAAAGTCACCCAAGTTGTAAGTGATAAGGAAGATGGAGGCTGGAACTTGGAGAGTATTCTAGACTTTTGCGATGCGTATCAGGAATGTCTGGAGGAAACTTGCCTGCGAATGTTATTAAAGGCATACAAAGCTCATCAAGCAACCCATACTTGGCCAGCATATAGCCAAACTTTGCTTGTTCTGAGAGGAGTGCCATGACCACAAGAGGGTCATAATAAGGAATAGAGAATCATTTATTATCAACTTTCATGTACAATATTCTTGATTATTAACACAAGACCCTGTGAATGGTTGGAGGATCGATTTTATTCGTGTCGTCTATTATATATTAGGTGGTTATTTAGCCAATTTATAAATGTTTTTTCTTTTTCTCATGCCTAATATTGGGGAGGTGGTTGTAAACTTTGATCGGCATTTCATAACGGCTCGTCTATGTGGTGTTTAGTTGAGACGATTCGATTTTTTACCCTCAAAAACCTATGGCCATCTCTCAAGTCCATTAAAAACGATTGCCTCTTTCGCTAACGCTATATCTTCCCCTCGTTTACTCGCTCCGGGCGGCTACTGGCCATACATCAAGCTCTGGAGTTCTGCCAGCCGCTATCTGATCAGCTCATCGTCGCTAGATCGAAGGTATTTTTCTCTTATCTATCAAACTAATAATGGTTCGCTTGACTGGACATTACTAGATGGCAAATATTTAATTTTAATGGAGCAATTTTTAAGTTATTTCATAGTTTCTATCGCGGGCCTTGAGCGTGGAGACCAAATCTCGAAATTACGTAACGAAAATAACCTGTTTAAGAAGTTGATAAAAAATGCTATGCAATAGCTTTACCGCGGCAGTCTCCGAGTGCCACACGTCTTTTTTAATAAAATTTCGATCAGTGAGTTCATCATCAATCAACAACGTTTTTTTGTCCTCTGACATGGGTCTTCCCTCAGAATATAAGGGGTAGATATAGCCCACCACGCTGGCAAAGTGAAGGTCGATTACCTTTGGGAATATTCAGGTAAACAGCTCATGTAACTTTCCCCATGAAACTTTCCTTCACCGCTTAGCAAGTGACATTAAGTTTCCACAAAGGCAACCCCCATACCCCTGATGAGAGAGGTCTGGAGTTCTGAACCATTGGTCTATCATGCTTTTTTGTAAGTGCCTAACATGAATGAATGTGTAGAAATCACAAGATTGCGGAGACAACTTACAAATCTTTGGTGGGCTTAGGTGGTGACTGTTTTATTTTAGGTATTCATTTAGGATTAAAATTCGGAGCTTTTTTAATAGAAAGAATAAAAAAATTAAAGAATTGTGATATCTCTTTATATTTGAAATTTTTTGAATAACTCTTTGATATAAGCCAGCGAGTGATGTAAGATATAGATGTGTATTGATAACACCAAAAAATGTTTGATAAAACTCTTTGATCTCATAGCCAAAAAATGTTCGCCCTTTTTTTGTTTCTGCATCGTTTTCTTATTTTAGCGAATTCAAAATAGAAGCGAAATATTTCCGTATTTAATATATCTTTATTTCCTTACATTAGGTATTTCTCGTCACAGTAAAGGGTCAACTAGACTCTCACAAAAAGAATCACGTGGAGCATTATGGAGTATGACAATTACCATGCTTCAGTATCAAGGGCACACATCAAACGAGGGAACTACTTCTCAAAAACCATGCCCCAACTTATATTTACCATCGGTTTCATATACTTTCAACTCTATTAATAGAGCAGTAAGGATTTACTTGTGTGAAATATGGACTAACTCAGTTTTTTGATATATTACTGCGTTTAAATACAAACTTTATTGTGCAGGGATAAGATTGAATATGTAATCATTCCTGGAAGTTTAATATTCTGACTATAATATTTATAGTAATATATTTCTGGTTCGTTATTTTGGTATTTGGATATCTTTGTAGTGTTTTCATTATTTATTTATTTAAGACTATAACTTTTTTTTATAAACACCAATATTTTTTGTAAGTTACTTCATATTTCATAAAATGTAACCTAAATCGCCAATTTTTCGTAGAAAAAATGATTACTGTAATTATTTTATTACTTTGGAACGATTGTGAAAACAATATCATGAGCTCCCCAATATTAAACCAAGGCCCTATAAAAGTATAGCAGAGTAAAAGCATAATAAATAAATCAGGACATTATACACATCACAATCTAGCCCCAAAGTAAGCAATAGCTTAAATATGTATACCTATTAATATACATATATAAATATAATATTTTGAAAAACACCCAGACAGTTGAAAACATGCATGTAGCACAAATGAGAAGTACCGTAACAAAAACGCCCCTATAAACCCTAAAAAGGGGTGGTCAGATTTACAAAGTTTTCCACGTGAGCGAATTAAAAAAAAATACATAAAAAACTCAAGTGACGTCACAGACAATGGGAATAAACGAATGCACAGATGCACGCATTGTGTGTGTTTTTTTGTTATTCACACAACATATTATTCTAATGGGCCTTATCTCGGCATGGGTCGAAATTGGGACAAGTTTGTGTCTTTAATGGGTCACGACTGGCACTAGAGTTAAATTGACAATAACTAGTATGCGTTCACATGTGAAACGTGGATGATATAATTAACATTTTAAAGTCGTTTTGTTAGAAATATTACGGTAACAATGTTCCTAACTTGGCGGCCCGCTTTTGTGCTGTACTCAGGATACAAGGAATTAGACTTAAGCCCACAAAAAACTACACTTACCGTCCAAGTGAAGTCTGATGTTTGACTCAAACTTTGTAGGGATTCATGTTGAATCTCATTCCCGTCCACCCCGGTAAACGATCGGAGCTTACCGGGGCAGGTAGGATTTTTCCCATCCGTCCCGGTACAGGGGCACCGGGCCAAATGGGACCAACCCATCACTTCTAATTATTCATCTTAATACCACCGCAAGTAAGCAAGTCAGTTTCAAATAATCTTAGAAGTGATATCCTGGCTTGTACACATTTTCTGTTAAGGGTTAAGATGATAATGAAATTATAAATATTGTAAGAACAGACTACCTGCATCACCAATTTTACCACTACGGCCAATTTCAAGAGAGACCAGTAAGATCGTAGTAGTAAGAGAGTAACAAGTAAAATCGTGTAATAGGTTAATGATTTGGTGACCGAAAGTGCAGCGGTGGTGCGCCATTCCTCCCACCCTCTGCGTCGGAGGTCGTGGGTTCGATTCCCACAACTGGAAAATGTTTGTGTGATGAGCATTAATGTTTTTCAGTAACAGGGTGTTTTTTTTACATAATATTATATAATAATTATGTAAATAAAATATTATTTATATAGCTATCTCTTACTTATGCCTAGATTGCGATGTGCGTAAAACCCTTATTTGAGCAGTTAAAAATATAAGTTAATCGTACCTACTGTGGTAGATTTTTAAAAACAGAATGGAATAAATGTTTACCTAAATATGGGGTACCAAAGACCATTGTAACCTTTTATTATCTCGCGGTCGTAATTCAAAAATTAGTGTTATATAACAAAACTTCAGTCACCCCACATCGGCCAGTAGCCCTATTCTGTAACTCGGTGTCTATCAAAGAATGATAGCCACTAGCAAATGTTTTTCATCCATTGAAGTTTTGTTAAGGAAATGTTATTTTTATTTCATAGCAAACTTTCAATGGATAAAAAACATATGCCAGTGGCTATCATTCTTTGATAGGCACCGAGATACAGAATACGGGCGCAGTTCGACGGGAGAGTTTGAAAAAGATCTCAAACAGCCAGACATATTACGCCTTACCGGCAAAGCTAGAATTTTACAACAAAATAATGGAATCAAAAGAAAATGTAGCTTTGACTCTTTACCTACCTGATGGTTTTTTTTTAATCATTAATGTCATTTTTTTTATTGTAATAGGTACCTATTTATGACAATGGTAGGACAATCATCATGGACATTTTAATAATAAACATGTGCATTATGCATGTTAAAATTTCTTATTTGTTTTATTTTTTTCGCGTGGCAAATAATTGTCCACGGCCTGTGCTAGCAGTGCAAAACCGAATGTTATCTTTGCAAAAATGACTTATTGTTTGTTCTCACAGTTTGCGATTAAGGAAAACACCAACATTTTCAGCACTAACTTTAATTGAATTAAGTACTTCGGAAACAGAGTATAGCAAACTTGAAAAATACCTGCACATTGGTAGTACCCTTGCAGATCCGAAGTTGCACCCTCAGAGTTTCCTTGCTGAAGGTCCAAGCTGGCAAAGTATTATAGGTCCGTAGCTGTAAGGCGGCAATCGGTTCCGAAATACGAACTTATTTCAGATGATCAAAGCTTCGGTTACACCAGCTGTAGGCATGTATTGTTGATATTAGTGCATAATAATCACAGTCCGCAGACACTTGATTCTGAGACAGGCTGCATATTTGTCGATATATGGCCGTAACAGTAGGTCTGGTTGACCCGGCATCTTGGGGCATTTAATTTATATTTTGCTCTCCGGCCATCCCCCGTCGCCCGGGGTCGTAAATACTTAGCATTTGCATAAGAAACGTCGGCATCACACACTGAGTACCGAGTTGCTGAATACATTACGAGGAGTTTTTATTACGAGCTATGAAGGAGGATCTGTCGTGCGTTTGGACTTAAAATGACTGTGGCTTTTTTAGGAAGAAGCTTTTACTGCCTAGGAGCAACCAAAAACCTTGAGTCACTAGCCACTGGCCACAACCACGGAATCCCTAATATAATAGTACCCAACCTCTTGCACCGACACAAAAAGTGCAATTCAGTTCGCAATAGCGCCTGGCCACGCCTCCGGAAAGAACACGCAACAAACGCAAAGTTGTGGCCGCATTCATCGCATTCGACGTTCTAGGGCTACCTCGTCATCGGGCGCACGCAGCGCGTGAAATAGACCGTACCATGTACTCCGTAACCGAACCCGAACTAACGCGAACAAAGTACGGACGTCCACTGCTGGACATAGGCCTCCAGCGTACCTATTCTGTATCTCGGTGCCTATCAAAGAATGATAGCCACTGGCATATGTTTGTTATCCATTGAAAGTTTGCTATGAAATAAAAATAACATTTCCTTAGCAAAACTTCAATGGATGAAAAACATTTGGTAGTGGCTATCATTCTTTTATAGGCACCGAGTTACAGAATAGGTACGCTGTAATGATTTCCAGCCCGCACGGTCCTGCGCCTTCCCGCGACTCTCTTAATGTCGTCAGTCCATCTGGTCGGAGGTCGGCCAACATTTCCTTTCCCGCGCGGGGTCGCCATTCCAGCACTTTGGGTCCCCAACGTCCGTCGGTCCTACGAGCTATGTGTCCCGCCCATTGCCACTTCAGCTTCGCGATACGTTGAGCTATGTCGGTGACTCTGGTTCGTCTACGGATCTCCTCATTTCTGTATTGATCACGTAGAGAAACTCCAAGCATAGCTCTCTCCATCGCCCGCTGAGTGACTGAGCTTTCTACGTTTTGCATACTCTATGTCAAAAAAGAGTAAGTACCTACAACTAGGTATATTGTTTTGCAACGGTTGTTCATCAGCTGTGTCGAATACATCGATAACAAAATAAGCTCGTTATTTCTACCGCGGTAGTACAGGCCTTAACTAGGTATTATGAGAAGTCTAAAATAACTTAGCTTAGGCGTCGTAAAACTAGGCAAAAACCAATAAAATCACAAGCGCGTAGTAAAAAACTATGCAAGTAAACAAACCGTAACAAAGCGGTCGCGCTGACTCAGCGTTGGGCCGATAGCGACGCGTGCGCACATGAGTAATGGCGGCGAAGTGACTCATGATTTGTTGTTATGCGACTTTATTGGATGATGGTTAAAGGTTATGGTTCCGAGAGATAGGTTTAGGTTTGCGGTCGCGTAAGGTACCTAGTACCTACCTCCCCAGCCAAGCTAGGCAGAATTGTTAGGACAAAAATTCTGCCTATTTTGCCAATTTTGACGACCTCCGTGGCGCAGGGGACGCACGCTCGGATTCGAGTGGGAGGTCGCGGGTTCGATTCTCGTCACGGGCCACTTTGGAATTTTATGATATAATTTCTGAATTGGCTCAGGTCTGGTCCGGTGGGAGGCTTTGGCCGTGGCTAGCTACCACCCTACCAGCCAAGCGCTCCGGTGCGATGCTGTGTAGAAACCGTTGGGGTGACATAACTTACCCCTTCCAAGTTAGTACGCTTACATCTTCGGCTGCATCATCACTTACCATCAGGTGAGATCGCAGTCAAGTACTAACTTGAATAGCGTAAAAAAAACCCTCTACCACCTCGCGGTTATGGGGGCCGAATCGCGGGAGTGCGCCCGTTCGGTACTTGCTCTTGGCGTGTTCCCGGGGCGCCTTCTTGACTCCCTTCAAATTGTTTCATCTCGCTCCTTGTCCCTCTGTGCTCACTCTCCCCATTCTGGGGCAGAACGATGCAAAGACGGACTCGTCTCGCGCCGTCGCTGTCCGCAGCAAATAATTAAGCTAGGCAGGATTCTTGGATAATCTAAATGATGTATAATAATTTGTATACATAAAAGGGAATCTTGCCAATGCCTGAAAACGAAAGTTTTTAACCAGTGCGTCCTACCGGCCCTATCATCCTCACCTATAGCTTTAGTAATATTATATATTCGTTGCCTTTAGTGGCCATTGAGGCAATGAAAAGTGAACACTGATCCACTAAATCAAATTCGCTCAGTGGCCATGTTAGGAGTTTCCCTGAGGTATACAATCAGAAATGAAGATATCCACAGACGAATCAGAGTCACTAACATGCCAAATCCTTACATCCTCACATAGCCCAAATCCTTACAAAATCCTTAAACATAGCCAAAAGCAAGCTGAAGTGGCAGTGGACGGATGGAGGGACCGACGGCAATAGTCACACCAAAGGGTAGAACCCTTTTCAGCCGACTTCAAAAAAGGAGGAGGTTCTCAATTCGACTCTATGTTTTTTTTATGTATGTTACTTCATAACTTTGTAAATTGATTCTGATGACTCTTTTTTTTAATTAAAAACTGACGCTTTCCGTATAGTCCCATTTCATTTTAGTCTAGGTAGTTCTGATAAAAGTATCCATGAGAAAACCATAATATATAAGTCTTAAATTATAATTGAAAAGGATTTATTAATAACAGCCGTGCTATTCTGCAAAACAGCGACGAGCGTACATCTCTGCATCTATGAATTTATCAGTTGTAATACAGTATGTACAATTTTGCATGCCATATTCGGGTTGGCAGCTGTCTGGCAGCTATTTCATTTTGTAGAATAGCACAGCAGTCGTTTGATGAGAGTTGAAGTCGGTTTTGTGGTAATTAATTAACGTATATTTTTAGCAATTTGGTTTAGAATCCTAATTCTGAACCTCTTCAATACTAAGTAACAATGTAACGAGGCAGAGAATCGAGAACGCCTGGCTGCATTAGCGTGAAACACGAAGAAAACTCGCGTTCGGCAAAGACGTAGAAAAGACAGTTTTCAACATGCCTCATGTTTATGTTCCGTCAGTGGAAGCTCACGGTTCCATAGACAAACCGAAACATAGAGAAACACGTACGAGATTTTTAATTAAGATAAAAGTAGGAACACAGATGAGATCGCGTGCGTGTAACTCCGCTTCTACGACGGATCTCCAGATAAAGGAGTTAGGTACAGTTGTTCGGTGCTTCTATGCTCCATTCAGTACTGTGCCAGCGGGTGAGAAAATGACGAGTTAAAAATTCGGCCGTGTTAGCCCTAAACACAGTATTTAATCGAAAATAACGCGCTTTTGAGAAAGCGCAAAAACACTTTTTGATAATAATTATCTTTTTTGTGTACTTCCAAGTGTGTATGATGGATTGTATAATTTTAAATGGGATTAAATAGAATAAAAAAAAACAAACAATAAGGTTTTATTTTCAAAATCGTATTTAATTTAACTTCCCGTTATGGCTTTTGATGAAGCTATCAGTTATTTTGTTACTAGCTTTTGCTTCTTTATTGTTTTCTATAATATCTGCAGGAAACGTGGATTTTTCTGGGGTAGAAAGCAATCTTTCACGTCAATAATAGTGAACACGTTTTGATAAAACTTTAAAGTAATCAGCCTACTTTCTAAAAAAAACAACATGCTTCCCGCGGGGCCTACGCAACCTATTATATCGGTGACCGTATCAACGTGAAAAATAATAGCAAATTTAAAAAATATATATTAAATATATTAGCTCGGCATCACCATCCTTGTATCTAAGTACTCAATGATGTTCTATGCTCGATGCCGGCGATAACAAGTTTAGTTTTCGGCTGGCAATGAGAAAAGTTGTGATTGTTAAAGTATTCACAAAAACGTCCCGTGAAAACTTTTTTGTTTATGTATTAGGTACCAGTACTTGCTTTATTGAGCCTTACTTTAGTCCATCCATTTCGAATTTCTTTTTAATTCTCGCTGCCGGCAGGAATATTTTTAGGGTTCCAATTTTCTTATCTGAGGTTTGTAGACCGTACGGAATCCAAAAAAGATTCCGACGAATTGAGAACCTCCTCCTTTTTTTGAAGTCGGTTAAAAAGTAAGTCATCTTGAAAAAATTCAAAACTAATATTAAATGACTAGCTGTTGCCCGCGGCTCCGCCCGCGTGCAGTTCGTTTTTTTTACAAAAATGTTTCCCGTGGAATTTCTTAATTTGATAAAGATAAATGAGTGATCCCTGGGTTCGATGGACCCGTAAAGGAGTCTTCTTCCAATCTCTCCTGTCAACGTGCTATCTTCTTTCACACAATTCACCTATATCTTCTTTGGTCTTCCTCTACTTATACACTCTATCGAAATCGCTTATGTTACTCAATTCGCATGGAGTTAGACAGAGTGGGGCGTGTCATAGTGGATTGAAATATCTATACTAACCAAACTCATCTTATTCTGAGAGGATACCAACGCCCAGATATTGTAAGGTTGAGAAGAAATTAAATTGTCTTATCGTTTCTGGTGCGCTGCTGGTTAGCAACCCGTTCCTGCTTCGCACGGGTTATCTTGTATAGTTATACCTAGTTGCACGATCGATTGTGCTACGTATATAAGTAGATATAGGTTTTTTTTAACTATCCCACGGGAGCTCTCTAATTTTTCAGAATGAAAAGTATCTTAAGTATTTATGATTTTATGATCGTACTTTAAAGGTATGCTCGATCAGAGCATACCTTTAAAGTACGATCATAAAATTTCATTTAAATCCGTTACTTGAAAGACGCCTGCTAACTGTTTTTGTAATGTTTTACTTTCCCGCGGGAACTCGATTGGATTATTAAGTTTTACTTTATATACCTACTAGTACCTATATATTTTTTGTTTAAGAGGCAACATAAGGTATCAGCATAACAAATTTTACTAAATTAAGTTCATTAGTTGTTGTTTACAAAGCTGTTAAATTAATTACAGTTTTTTAACTATCCCACGGGAACTCTTTATTTTACTTATTTTACCGGGATCAAAAGTGTCCTATATGTTGACCAGGGACATAAACTACCACCACACAAAATTTCATGGGAATCGGTCCAGCCGTTCCAAAGATTAGCCCGTACAAACAGACAGACAAACAGACAAACAGATAAACAGACAAACAGAGAAACAAAAAATTTGAAAAAAATTTAAATTAGTTCTATTTCACTTCTTACATCCCTTTGACTCCGTTTTTAGCATTTTTTTTATTTGTACAGAAATTCGACCTCTACAGATTTATTATATGTATTGATGATTTATTATATGTAATTATGATTGATGATTGATGATGAATAGGGTAGTTTAGATGAATTAAAATATTGGTTGAGTACCTATATTTCTGAAACTATGTTTTTTAATAACTAGCTGTTGCCCGGAGCTCCGCCCGCGTAAAATTTAGGTTTTACAAATCCCGTGGGAATCGTGATTTTCCCCGGGATTAATAGTGTTCCCGTTCCCGCTCCCTATTCTAACCGCCATACCTACTTTCAAAGGCTATAATAATCTCTAGTGATTTTTGGATTTTTCGAAATCACGCGAGAACCGTAGGTAGTATTTTTCGGCATAAAAAGTAGCCGATGTCCTTTTCCAAGCTCTATTCTATCTATGTTCCTAATTTCATTAAGATTGATTCAGTGGTTTAGGCGTCAAAGCATAATTGGCTTAGATCTTAGTTAATAACAAGTTTTATATTTCTTGTGAAAATAAGAAATCGGTGGAATATTATATTTAGATCTTGAGAAAAAACAGCTACTTACGATGTTATAAATTTTTATTGCCTACTTATTTTTAATGGTATTCGTATTTCAACAAATACGAAAAGAGATTAATGCGGTAGTCGGATGATAGAACGGCTTCTGATTCGTTGGATCTTGTCGGAGTCTCCCACGGTGCCAAACTTGTTGCCTTCAGTGACTAATGAGCAACACATTATAACAGATACATACATAGTGTTTCAAAATCCACTCATTTCAGTTAAAATATTGCCATTAAGGGAGATTGTTGCCTTATGTGACTAGCTGTTGCCAGTAACGTCATCTGCGTCTTTTTTTTTCTCGAGGAGGAAAAAATCCCTAACGGATTTCTGCCAATGGCAGGGTATGTCCGATTCGCACGGACTTAATCAACCTCCCCGTCTTCCGGGTCATCGGCACGGAACCGCAGAGCATTACTTCATTCCACTTTTCCTTTTCTTCCATTTCTCTCCTCATTCTGCCCCTCAGCATCTGACTGTATCGCTGCCATGCGTCTTCGCTTGACAGCATGCGAGTTATTAGGTTATGGGCTTCTACGTCAGTGTCTGCTTCCTGTTGTATATCTGCGTCTGTAACACCGATTTTTGTCGTTGAAACTTAGGTGTGCATTCGGGTTGATAGTGGTTTTGGTAGGTTCAAAACTTTTGGTTTCGCGTCGCCGTTATAATATTAGCGTACATAAATAAATTTAATTTTTGAAGCTATCGGACTATTCAAGTCCATCTTCTCTTCTGGTGCTGTTAGTTGTCCAGTCTCGCACTCACTCTCACAGTCTCATTTATTATTATTGTTCCAGTTTAGACGTTGTCTTCTAGCACTAAAGACCGAGGACTATCTTTGATATAACTGACTGACTAAATACAAAAAAAATCTGAGATGCCTATATAAAAAAAACTTTTAAATAGCGCAGGCAAACATAGAAATGCCAAATGTTAATGTGAATTGGTTCTACAATCAAATGGGCTACACCCAGAGAATATGGTGAAATTATAGAATACTAGTAATAAGTAGTAGGGAATTTCTGTAACTCTTTTCCATGATCAAAAAGTGATTAAAAATTGTTTAAGTATTTTCTGCGATAACCATGATCAAACTCAGCACGGCGGGGGATATGGTGATGGTAAATACAGAAGTTTTTAAATCAACCTGTATAATATGGACGATACGGGTTAAGATAAGCTGCTGTATCCAGTGGCAGTGACTCAGTGATTGTATCGCAAACTTTCGTTTCACACCAGTCTACTTTACGTTTTAACGCGAACATTATAATATTATGTATATCGAATCGTTGTATACAACTTCCTGCCAAATCTTATCTATAAAATGATGTTTACATATTATAATATAGTAAGTTTTATCAAATGAAAACATTTATTATAAGCTTTTATATTATGCCAATTTCTTCGTATTCTTTTATTTGATATCCATATCGATATGGGAATGTTGAAAAGATTGTGGTCCGCCATCTTGGGCCGCCCGCCATAGTGGATTTAGAATGTTTCAGGCCCTAGATCCGTCTAGACTGAGACGCACTTCTTCAGTTACCAGTTGGGAGTAATAAACCAGTAGCGGGTGTGACGGTTTTCGAAATTTATTTTTTACAATACGAAAACATAAAAAACATAAAACACATGGTTATAAATTGCAGGATAAATTCACAGGCAATTTTAGACAATTTACAACAGTACATACAACGTCCTTCCATTCGTTTGAATTTAAATATTGTTATATTTAAGCTTTAATATAGAGCAGAATGTTAATTTAGCTGGATATATTTACACAAACTAAACGTATATATTATTGTGCATATAAACGGGTTGTAGTTACAGCAAATTGAGCGAACACCCCATTTTGTGTGTACGATACGATATCAAGTTAGCGTCCTATCAAAACTTTTGATTAGGTTACGACTTTTGTTTAAAAGTTGTTGTATTAATTACATATGCACCTATCCCTTACGTTGTAGAATAACTAGTGGTTGCCTGAACAAAAACTTCGTAACCTACCCAGTAGGTACCCACTACCCAGGATAAAACAGCAACTTTGAAATCACCCTAAATCGTCAATTTGTCAGTCAAGAGTATAAAAGTATAGTCTTGTATAGTTCTACAAAAGTTTTCATTTTCATTGACATCATCATTATTAATTAAATATTGTTACTCTCTATAATAATACATCTTTCTGCACATACAACGCAAGAAAGACGAAGATATTTCAATACCCCATACACATTAGGACGAAAACATCTTCGTCTGCTTCGTCACTTACTCGTAAATGCACCGTTATTAATTTTGTAAGTAAATAAATAAAGCTACTATACCGAACTATGCTATACTTAGCTACTATACTATACTTTGCATTCCATAATAATTTATTATTTTATTATGTGTGTTTGAATAATAATGTTTTTTGTATGAGTGGGTCAATAAAGTTTTTCTTCTTCTTCTTCCCACGACAAACTAACATCGTAGAGTGTAAAGGTATCTTGAACCGGTTTTTATTAGCACACAGCGGAGGGCACGATACTCTGGTCCATAGACAAAGTTCGTGACTGAGGTTTCCAATTTTGTTCCTGTATACTGCTCTATACGTTAACACGACCCTATATACGTTAATGTTTAAGGTTAGTGCTATGATTACAGTCAATCTACATGTTTTAAGGATAGTCTTTCTATAGGACAGGACAAAGATTCAAAGATTCAAATCATTTATTTCAGGCCATTATTTAAACATAATATAGGACAGTCGAACTTGAGTTAGTGAGAACTGGTTACTGGTGGTGGTGAGAAAAATAATAATTAGTGAGAGTATTTGACAGGTCCCGTCATTTCGCCCTTCTAACTCTGAAACTAACTATAGAGTTAGTGAGAAATATTTATAAGAGAAAAAAGAGGTCTCGGTCTATTCAACTACCTATTAACCAGGTTTGACTATATATCAAATTATCGTGTCATAGTTTTTTGTTTATTTTAGTACTAGCTGATGCCCGCGACTTCGTCCACGTGGGATAAAAACTATTCTATCTTTAAAGTTGGACCAAATGACAGATAGGTATTCACGAAGTTTGAACTAAATCGGTTCAGTAGTTTAGGAGTCCATTGAGGACAAACATTGGGACACGAGCTTTATATATATTAAGAATAGGTCTCAGAATAAATAGGATTTAGACTATTTTTGATAGACCTACGTGAGAAATAATTTATAAGGTAAAACGATTGCAATCTTTTATGAAGTAGACAATGGATAAAGAAGGATTTTTAATTTTCCTGGGTAGCAGAGGCAGCTAAGCGAGTACGCAATATAAATCTAGAAATAAAACACCCTTTGACCCATTTACCATATTTTTGGTGGCGTTTAGAAGTGTTTTCCTCACAAAAACCTCCCAATAAAGGCTACAAGTAAGTAATATTCGGAGGCTTTGGAGCGGTATTATTTTAGAGGCTTTCCATTCAATTTCCGGGACGAAACTCTTTTGTTGTCGAGGCCGGGACTCGGGACCGGGTTCTCACTTGATTTAAATCGATCTTTGATACGGACATTCAGTATTCATACAAAACGCAGAGCGGATTTTAATGAGTACCTATCCCACTTGTATGTTCTGAATTTCATGGACTGAGTTTCGCACCAACATCACTATAAGTGCTACAAGTACTTGGCATTAAACATTGTTTATCGATTTTGATACAACGTCGCATCCTCAAGATCTTTTGTCACGTCACCTGGTGAGGGATCGGCTCTTTTCCAGTGTTGGAGGCAATAGGGAAATTTCCCTCCAGATAGATGTTCTTTTGTGGGGACCGAGCGTATGACATCAGGAGTTGTATTTATAGAACGCTCGTCGAAAACTTCGTTAGTGTGTGTTAAGGGACTGGTTACGCCACCTATGGATGACCGCTCTATCGAATGATTTGTCGTATTGAGCAAAGGTCGCACGTGCCATGAATTGATCAAGTCTGCTGTTGGTGGTCCTTCGCAGGAGTGCACTAGAATTGGCCTTACTCGTGATGAAAATAACATCTGCCTTAAGCAGTGTTTCCTAATCAGATGACCACGACTAGAACGAAACGAAGACGAAGAAGAAGATAATATTAATATCTTTAAACGTTTGTGAGTTTTTATGGTTGTAACTCCAGCTGTACATCGATTATACTGTAAGATTATACTGTAATTGTACAGAGTACAGGCTCAGAAAAATCATGTTAGTTAGTTTGGTAATAGTCATGCAATCTTTTCATTCCTTGGATTGTCCTCTCTGATGTTATAGTGAAGTTTAAATGTCGCTAACCTTTACGAAAACCCTCTCGCTATTTGACGTTTCTTTTGTACATTATCAAAGGGTTGGATGTTTGATAATTTAAGCTAAGGGATTGTATGAATTCCTTTTTTATGTTGTTATTTTTACAAATTGAAATGGAAATGTGTGAATAATTGTAGGTATATGTACCAACTCGTATATTTTATGAATACACTATTATTTTACTGTTTATATGAAAAATAGCTTATGACTTAATCTCAGACCTGCTGAATGTAGGAAAAAAATTACATTATTTAAAATCGGTCAAGCCATTTCTGAGAAGTTTGGTTACAACATTGACAAAGTACATTACGCTAAGAGGACGAGAAATAAGTGACATATGTTGAAGCCAAATATTACTCAAATATGGCGTCGTTACCGCCTAAAATAGTACGGTAACGCGGAGAGCACATAATTTTGTCGCTTACATTAGTGCCATTTTACAGTTTTGACAAAAAAAGGATGCTTCAAAGTGGAGCCTAAATATACATGCGTGACGTCAATCTGTTCCTTTATATTTTTAATCAATGTGTTACAAGCACTGTGAGTTTTATGTATTAGAAAGAAGACATACTTATGTGTTTAAAGTGATTTCCTGCGATCTAAAATAAGAATCAGTGATGGTTTATATGGTTCTGCCTCTCATCAGGACGTCGGGAGTTCGATTCCTGGGTACAAACCAGGACTTTTCGGAATTATGTACGTTTTAGAAAACTAAATATGACTTTCTTGACGATGAAAGAAAATTTCGAGGAAACCTGCATATCTGAGAGTTCACCATAAGTTTTCAAAGGTGTGTAAAGCCCGCCAACTCTTTCTTGGCCAGCGTGGGGGATTAACCAAATCCCGGTTATTCTGAGGGTTTCCCAGCAGTGGGACACGAAAAGGGGTTAAGACGGCAAAAGAAACTAGTCCCGAATTCCCACTTACCAGCTCAGAAACAAATGTTTGTAGAACTAAAATCTAGAGAGTCTGTAAATCAGTCGTTACTGCGTCTAGCTTTCGGTTCTGTGTCCTTTACATTTAATTATAAAAGGAAAAGTTTGTGACTGACTGACTACTCTATCAATGTTCAGTTTAAACATACGCTAAAAAGATTTTTGAAAATCCCACACACCCTGTGGAAAAATAGTAATTAATATGACAGTGAGGGAACAGTGAGTTATTCTGAGTGTGAGGACCGAATTGCAGTCACGCAAACTTATTTCCAATAACAAGATGTTTTTTTGTTGTATAAACGCAGTCACTGGTAAAAGCTAGCACTCGACAGTTCATGGCTCAACACCTATACAAATACACTCCTTGGAATATTATTCTATAGGAACTTACCTGGTCCAATCCACAAGTAGTTCGACCCCTTGCATCATTGGCGAGAAGACGTACTCCACATTTCCCTCAGGCAAAATACCAGACCAACTGGCCCAGAAACGTAGGCATACGTATACTGTATAAATGTAGGTTTGAGAATTAAGAAAATATTTACAAATTACAAATTTTATTGTAGCAGGCAAAGTTTTATATGTTCTTATTTATTACTCTGTATCTTCTATTATCCTGCCAATAAATAAAAAATCAATTTCAAGTATGAGTAATGATTTCTTTCATTCAAAATCTCCTAAATGTTAATAAGTGATCTCTGTAGGTACCTTCTTGCAGAAATGTTGTCCATAAACACATTATAAGAATCAATAGGTACGCAATTGAAATTTTTGAAAAAGATAACCAAAGCAGATTTCCAGCTTGAAATCTTCTCTCCAACTAGTAGCTTAGTATGTACAATGCTTTGCGTAGTTCGGTAGTGGGAAAGACGGGCTTGCTAAACCTGTTACCAATTTAAAGGCCAACTTTTGCGTTTTAGTTGCACCTTATCTCCGGGGATTAAAGGAGTTTTTTCTCAGATTGAACAGCATGGATGTTGGCAGTGGATCATCTCAAAAGGGCATAGGGACTTAGATGGCCGGTTCTGTAGATTTATTTCGAAGATACAAGCGCTGATTCGTGACTCCGTTCAGTTGTAGCGTGAAATGATTCGTAAGGGCTTGCTTCGCTTTGAGATAATGTTTTTAGCAGGACTGATTACTTCACAATGCGAAATCGTAGAGACTCTACGATTTCGCATTGTGAAGTCGACATCTCCTGAGGATGTCCCGGTGTCGGGACGAAACGTGCGTCGAAGAAAGTGATAGAAAATTGTGTGTGGTGTTTCATGTGGATGGTGTTCCTGCATATTGCACCATACAGAATCCTTTCAAGTAGCGGATAATAGCAAAACAAATTAATCAGTCCTGCTAATTATGGATTTCCGAAAAATAACGCCTGCTTCCATTCAATATAATGTTTTTAAATAAACTTTTCTTGGAGATGGTACTCCATCTCTTAAATTTAGACAAAAACTTTGTTCGTTCAGTAAAATCATAGTTTTTTCACATCTCAAAGCTTTTATCTACGAATATATACAGCTATGTCAGTAACGGTAAAAGTGGTTTATTCCCATCACAATAAATGTCCAAAAGAAGTTTTCTTTTAAAAAAACCTGAGCAACTTTGCGAGGGCCGACAGAAGTAATTACCTACACAGAGGAGTCGGTAACATGATGAGATATCGGTAACGGTGTCGCGGGTTCAAAGGTTTTTCCCATTTTGAAAGTGGGAAAAACTTTATAATAATGGTTACCGTGTGAAGTGGACAATCCCAAATAAACTATTAAAACCTTTAAATAGGTACAGAAATATTGGTCACATATATAGTAACAGTGTCATATGGTCACTGTAGAATTTAATGGTTTCTCCTATCACCAAAAAGTGACTAACGCGCCTTAGGTGGTTTTTACTTCAAAAATCATATGACTGAAAATTCATCTCATTTTGAGAGAAACTCTAGAAAAATGCTCACATTGGTAGAAAGCTGGGTTGAAACTGTGTACTTGAGACTTATAATAGGTATGCTATACGCTTATAATGACTTGAAAAATGAAAAATTTGGTAATATTTGTAGTTAAACTATCTGAGAGCAAATCAATATAAAATGTGGTAACTTGTTATAAAATCTCCTATATCCATGCAAAGGATTTGCTAATAATTTTTAACCGACTTCAAAAAAAGGAGGAGGTTCTCAATTCGTCGGAATCTTTTTTTTTTTTTTTTTTATCTATGTATGTTCACCGATTACTCGGAGACGCGTGGACCGATTTGAAAAATTCTTTTTTTGTTTAAGAGGGTTTTGTTTCCAGATGGTCCCATTTTAATCAGGTCAGGATTTGATGATGGGATCCTGGAGAAATCGAGGGAACTCTTCAAATTTTATATGGACACATGAAACTATTTGAGTATTATTAGAAAGAGTAATATTTTCCAAGTTGTTCTATGGTCATCAAGTCAGGATCTGATCATGGGATCTTGGTGAAATCGAGAGAACTCTTCAAATTTTGCTAGTATAGTACTTAAAGCGAGTTGGGTATTTTTTATAGTTACTGGTGCATTTGCTAGCAGATACTGATTTGATGACTAAAGTCATCAAGTCAGGGTCTGATGATGGGATCTTGGTGAAATCGAGGGAACTCTTCAAATTTTGCTAGTATACTGGAAGCGAGTTGGGTATTTTTTATAGTTACTGGTGCATTTGCTAGCAGATACGGATTTGATGACTAAAGTCATCAAGTCAGGGTCTGATGATGGGATCTTGGTGAAATCGAGGGAACTCTTCAAATTTTGCTAGTATACTTGAAGCGAGTTGGGTATTTTTTATAGTTACTGGTGCATTTGCTAGCAGATACTGATTTGATGACTAAAGTCATCAAGTCAGGGTCTGATGATGGGATCTTGGTGAATTTGAGGTATCTCTTCAGATTTTATGAACACACCTCAAGCAATTTGGATATTTTACAACGCCTTGTGCATTTTATTGTTTTCCACTAAAAAGTATAAAATAAAAATGGGAAATGCTTTCCAAAAAACCAACTTCAAATGCCACTACAAAGAGGGAAATAATTTTTATTTAAATTTTAGGTACCTACACCAATTCGAAGTCGGGCGATTGTCTATGACTTTGTCATTTCTTCGCACATCAATTAAGTAAGAAGGACTATTAGGGATTGTATGAAACATTGCCCGACTTCGAATTGGTGTAGGTACCTAAAATTTAAATAAAAATTATTTCCCTCTTTGTAGTGGCATTTGAAGTTGGTTTTTTGGAAAGCATTTCCCATTTTAGTTAATCTTGTGCTCTTCAACACGATAATATGTAAGTACGTAATGACTTGACAAGTGAAAATGAAGGTTATATCAGTAGCTAAACTACCTAAGAGCCGCGTCGGAGTCTCTCGGAAGAGTAATATCGCCGATATATTGTGAACCGGCCAATTTCCGGCGCGTCGGCGCTATGACAGATTATTTCCTACACCGCACGGCAGACGCTCCATTTGTGCCATGTTAATCTATCCGAGACATGGTACCTCCGCAACTGTTAGGTACAGACTAATTATTATAAGGATCCGTACCTCAAACGGTAAAAATCCTTGCCTGGCAAGTGCAGCTACAAAAGCTATCCATAATATAAAAAAGTCTATAAAGTGGGAAGTCTATAAAACTATGAAAAACTCAAAAAATATTTATAATTAATTTATTCCACACAGGGCTAACTTACAGGCACTTAAAAAATCAAACAAATATTTTATCGGTATTCAAAATTTGAAAGTTCGAATTAAAGTCGGTAAGGAGCTTAGCTAAGCTAAAGTAACAATATAGCACAAATTATTATATACTTCGCTTCTTAAACTACATGTATCACTCAGACTGAAGTATAACTTTATTATTCTTCTGTCTTTCCACCAATCTGTATGTATGAACTATGAAGAATAAAGACATATTGCTTGTAACTCACAATATTTAATACATACCAAGGTCTACTGCAGTCACGTGGAGTTAGAAAATTTAAAGCTTGACAAGACAAACGTCAATAGCATAGAACACATTACCTTATAGTCCAAAAGTCATAGCCATTTACTTATATCCTACATTTAACTTCTTCTGACTGATTTAATCCTGAAGTACCTACTTTCTTATCTTGGTACCTAGACCTACTTTCCACTGAGTTAAGAGTCCAGAAAATATTAAGTAAGAAGAAAAATAAAACGGAAATATCTGAAAATCGCTACGCATATCTTATTGGTTGTCTATTTAAAACGGAACCAATTTGGTGCGTGAATGGCTCGCACTTGACCGGGATTTACGATTACGCCGGATCGTATTGGTTTAACATCCCGGATGCACTTTTCTTCTATTATATCATATTCTATTTCTTCTATGGAAAAATTGCGATACTAATAACTTAAGTATTTGCTTATTTTCATTTATTCTCTTACAGTTTTTTTACCCGACTGCAGGAAGGGCTATTTATGTTTTTCCCGCGTATCTTGTGTATATTGTTTCTAAGTTTGGAAATTTCTTTAATTTTTCTGAATGGATTTTGAAAATTAGGGTATCATTAGATTCGTCTCAGTTACCCAAGTGTTTTTAAATAAGTTTTTTTTAAGATCAAAATGGCGGATTTTTTGCGCTAAATTTAGATTGTTATAATAAAAATCTTATTTATGTACCAAGATTTTTATATAATTACATAGACAGAAAATGGAGCGAAACAGAAACGAGAACAGAGGGTTGTGTTAAAATTAAGAGCTGTATTAACTGTTAGCGGGAGTACGGGATCCGCATTTATGATAATGAAAATTGTAAACAGACCAATTTAACTTTGATCGAAATCGGTAGGTGTACCTGAGATAACTCTTGATACAAATTTTAAACGGGCTTAGTAAAAGTTAGTTATAATATTGTGTAAAAACATTCAAGTTGTAGGAAACTAAACATGAAACAGACCGAGGTTAACATCACTTAGTACTCTGAAAACATGAGCGGAAAAGGCTTAAATATCTCTGACAAATAGATAAGTGTGATAGACATACTCGTGACATTGTATATCACACAAATTCTCCCCATCTTCGCATAAACTCTTCGAATTTGAAGAGGATGGCAAAGTGTAAAACTATTTATGTTTTGTGTAAGTGTAGAAACAAATTAATCTGACCTGCTATTTATGTGAAGTATAATAATTAATTATTTGAACAATAAACTATAAAAAATTTTGAATGCGGCAGAATGTTTGAAAAGATAAATTTCACTACTGTTGTGTACAATACTTAATGATCTATATTATAACCATAGTAAGCTACTTGCTGTTAATTTGCAAACTGGTACAACAAAAGTTCACAGTTTCTAGCGACCGGTCCATTTCCTATGCTAATAAAACTCTATGGGAAGTTGGCGTTTGCTGTAGTTATTAAAGTTAAAAAGGTTTTTCCAAACATTGCCCATAATAAATGAGCATTTGCGTATGATCACAGTCTGCGTATGTTGTAAAAATCTAAGTACAGATTTTTATACCTACAAGTGGGCAGAATTAGTAAACGATTACGATAACGATGAATACGTTTCTCTTAAACAACCTAGTGGCTGCTTGTGATGACTCACTCCATTTTGCCACAGACTTCAAATAGGCGTGAGATGTGGGTTCACGTGTAATATGTGTAAAAACACCGCGACATTTTTTAAACATCACCAAAAGTAGCCGAGGTGGTAAGTGAATGGCTAGGCTGTTTCTGAAAAAATATCAGAAATACGCAATACGCATTAACGAAGAATAATTTCAGTAATACGGGATTTGCATTTATTGTATTCAGAATATTCCCAAAAGCAAACCGTGTCTGTTAGCTCAGTTTGCAGAAATTTCTCAATGCGTCCGATAAAAGGACGGGTCCGTTCCGCCGCCAGCAAGCGTCGTGTACATGTGATTCCAATTAATGATTCGAATTCCGCCACGAAAATCTGAGCGGTACAACTACAGAGGACCGACTACAGATATACGTTTATTAATCTGCGTATGAAATTTGAGAAACATTTATGCTTACTAGCTGTCCTTTCCATAAAGTGGTCTGCACCACAGTTCATAATATTCACCAAGTTATTCATAAGTTTTTTTTTTTTAAGAAATAATGCTCAAAATCAAATAAGCGTTATAGTACCTACTTGTATTTAAAGTTTATTTTGTAATTCTTAGAGCTCAATTGAGTATTGAACAGACGACCTAAGAATTGAAACCTGCCTTTTTACTCTTTTCACCGTTGAACTTTGATTTAGGTAGGCGTAGCGATCGAATTAAAAAAGAAATGTTGCGGTTAAAATTGAAATACAGGAATAATGAAATATGTCCAATAAAAGGTGTCGCATCCACCAGCCCTCGGGTGCGACCGCGGGGCTGGTGTCGCTACGCGTCCCTACACGCGTTTCCAATTATTGATGGCGCTGTGGACGTGTAAGCTGATATGCATTATTATTGCGCGCCCCGAGGCGGGCGGACAAAGGACTCGTCTGTATTTTGACGAGAGTGCGTACGTTACATCTAGACTGAGGTCTAGCGGGAAATATCGTTAAGGCCATAGGTACTTGCTGACACGTACGATACACAGCAACACAGCAAAAACGCTATAGGTACCACATTGCACTCCTGAAGAGGGGTTAACAAAGAAATTGGCGTTCGTATAGTGTCGCAAGTACAATTTTATCGACTTTATTACGAACGTATTATCACCAAAATTGTGTCTTATCCCCAGTTAGTACACAGTAAACTGCTACAATTTTGCACAATAGAACCCTAACATCGTAAAACCAACAGGTTGTATATGTGTATATTTTGTAAGTCCATAACAACGCAACTGCAAAAAAAACATGACCGAAAATCGATATTAAAATCGATACTGGGATAGGAATTAGGAATAAATTGATGAACAACCGAATATTACGCGGGCAGAACTGCGGACATAAGCTAGTCGTAACCTTTACAAGTATTTCAAACGGATTCGTACTACATGAGTTATCATAACCAACATGTCGTACTCATAATGTCATACAGTATGTTTACACAATAATATTATTGGAAGTATGCAAGTACACCCAATTATTACTGATGGCTTGTAAGCCGATATTATGCATTATAATAGCGCGGCCGGAGGCGGGCGGACAAAGGACTTGTCTGTATTTTGACGAGAGGACGTACGTTACAAGCAGGCAAGGATCGAGTGGGAAATATTGAGGAGGGATTTCATAAACCAGAGACACGGGAGCAGGAAATAACTTGACTGCTGATTGACGGTTTATTGAGATGGGTTATGACATAGATCTGAGATCATCCACGTGAACCAAAAGTGAATTTTGGTTGAATTTTGGTTTCTTCTCAGTTCAGGGCGCGTTCAAACCTTCGTAAACATAGTTTTAAGTGGTTAAATAGTTGTCACTATTAATAAGTATATGTAGCTACTTGACCTTTCATAAGTGCTAACAAGTAGTGGCCTATATGAAATAAATGATATGAATCTTTGAATCTTTGAATGGAGAGAGTTTATTTCCTACAATGTCTGGATTGACACCAAAACATACATGGTTTTTAAATAAACTAATATAATATAATTTAAAAATCTATAGTTACAGCTAAGTTTATATAACAGCAGAATGTGAGCAAGGAATGGGACCACATTTTATCCTAAAGAATATCCACGATTCTCAGGATTTGTGAAAACCTGAACACTAGTCACTAGTATCTAGTTGGTATACTAATAAATACAAGACTATATTAACCCTAAACTACTCGTACCTAAAATTTTCCGTCCGCTCTTGGTCAGATTCGCTTTTGTGCGCCGTCGTCATAGCGTCGCCTTCGAAACCAGACATATCACGGATTGAATTATTGTGCGGGCTCGCTGCAGCATTATTGGATTTTATGAAATTGTATCTATTAAAACGTGGTTTGTTATGTTTTGCGCTTGTGTACATAATAATTTGGTTAACATAACTATTTGGTATTTTTACGTGAGTTCCGAAAATTAATTAAAAAAATTTGAATAATTCAATTTTACACTCCACGTAATTTATTAGTTTTAGCTCTTTCATACAATTCAGCCTATGCCCACCACAAAAGCCACGAGTGGGTTAGAAGACTTTACATACTTTTGAGAAAATAATGAAGAACACATGCAGATTTCCTCACGATGTTTTTCTATACGACGTTTTACTACCTATTTTGTTTCTACAAACGCTCTAAAAAGTCGATGATGCCATGGGGATCGAATCCAGGATTATCGATATCGAAATTCAAGTGAAGAAGAAGTGAAGTGAAGAAGAAGTAAAGTGAAGAAGAAGTGAAGTGAAGAGGAAGTGATGTGAAGAAGAAGTGAAGTGAAGAAGAAGTGAATTGAAGAAGAATTGCAGCAACCCGCATCGGAGCAGTTTGGAGGGTCTAACCTCTACAAGAACAACTATTAACGTTGTAATCTTTGCTTCATCTCAACATTATTTTAAACGCCAACTTGTAGGTATTGATAAAATAATGCAAGGTAAATGATATGACAAACATGTTTTATAAAATTGGCAGTAACAAATTGCTTTCTTAATTTGATTCGTAATTAAATTTAGCAAATTTATAAGTGGAAATCTCAATTTTTAGGGTTCCATACCAATTTGGTAAAAATGGAACCCTTATAGTGAGACTTTCTCCGTCCGTCCGTCCGTCTGTCACA
Organism: Coenonympha glycerion; assembly: GCA_963855885.1. Classification (NCBI taxonomy): domain Eukaryota; kingdom Metazoa; phylum Arthropoda; class Insecta; order Lepidoptera; family Nymphalidae; genus Coenonympha; species Coenonympha glycerion. The sequence goes on from OY979646.1 coordinate 926,304, forward strand.
CTCGATTATTTCAGTAACTATCAAAGCTATCGACTTGAAATTTGGAATAGTTTTAGGTAATAGTGACCCAACGCCATTGCATTCATAAAATATTGAAAATTGTTTTTATTTATATTTAAAAAGGGGAGAAAACCGGGACTTCGAATTTTCAAAATGAGATAATAATATTGAGTGGGGTATCATATGAAAGGGCGTTACTTGTGTATTCTTAAACCGATTTTTATTTATTTTTATGCCTGATAGTTTTGGATTTATTGAGCAAACTGTCGAAAAAAATACCGTTCCCCCCCCCTCCCCTTATCTCCGAAGTTTATCAATCGAAAAATCTGAAATAGTTATGATTAATAGACATTAATGTATATTTTATAGGAAAAATAAAATCAACTCCTTAACTAATATACTTTTTTTGATAATAACAATAAACCACCATAAACAAAGTTACGTTTGCGGTTCGCCAACAAAAGTACCTACATGTAAATTATACTCGTAAATTCATGAACAAAAGTGATTCTTTCAATGTTTTACTTCTTTTATGGTATGGAACCCTCGGTGCGCGAGTCCGACTCGCACTTGGCCGGTTTTTTATTAATGGGCATGTGTGTTATAACATCTACATTCTTCATATTCAATCATGTTTTATAATTGTTTATTTATGAATTAAAATGTTCTTATTTATCGCACAACGGGTTTATAGATTGGTTATAATCAGGATTCTTTAATTGATTTTGTTTGAATGATGATAACATGCCTATCAATTAATTATTTTTATGGTTCACTTATAGATATTGGCAAAAATAATAGATAGGATAAGAAACCCTTTTTGCGTTTAGAATGCAAAGTTGAGATATTTTTCCTTGCTTTCGTGCCAAAAACCTAATCTCATTGTCGCCTTTCAAATAAAGGGCTTGGCCCACCACTCTGGCAGATTGCTTGGTTTCATATACGTCTGAGTAAATTAAAGAAATATCTAATGGGGTTTGTCACTAGAATGTATGGCCAACACAAAATCAGCAAAGTTTCTCTCGGTGGACACATTGATTGGCGTAACAATAATCATTGCCACCTTTTAATAATATTAATTAAAAAGTTGCCAAATTTTCTTTTTTTTCATTGTAAATGGATGTGTAATTTGTTATTACCCCAATGATACGAGCAAGGGATTTCACAGCCGAAACCTGAATAACCAAGAATTGAATAAAAAGAATTGCTAGATTAGTAAAATGAAGATCTATTAAAATTTGAAATATTACACCACGACTCGTTAATTTTTTACTGTCCCATCTAACCCAAGAACGTATCTTTTAAATATCCTTGCAGTTGGATTTATTGAGAACGTCCGTCTAACTTATGGCGAATACTAGCAAGTGTCTACATGTCATAAATTATTATTAATTAATCATGAAGTTGTTTCCTCTTCCTCCTAAATGAATACAAAATACATATTATGTAAAAACAAAGTATAGTAAACACTAAACATGGGTAAACTTTATTGTGGAAGTTAAGTATGCTTTGCTAGTTATAGGTACAGACTTTGGAGGTTTTTCTTACTATAATATAAATAAAACTAGGCATTGATGGACGAACGCGTAAATATGGTCCAAGGCGGAGCCGGGGCACACGTCACGGTCCATTTCACGCGCTGCGTGCGCCCGATTACGAGGTAGCCCTACGTCGAAAGAGATAAAGTTACGCGGTAGAAAGAGAGCACAACTTTAGGTGCGTATCAGAGCCGGTGCCAGGCGCTATTGCGAACTGAATTGCACTTTTTTGTGTCCGCGCTAGGGTCGTTATTTGTTTAAATCATCTTGCGGAGTGAACCTTCTGTACCGTTAGGTATTCCGTGGTTGTGGTCTCTTTTTGTCGCGTTACTTTATCTCCCCTCTGTCTCTTTCCGGGTCACTAGAAGGGTCCTCCTAAAACCTCTGAGCGGTCGGCGCTATGTGATTGTAGCCTTAATACCTACAGTGCGGTTGAATCCCTCCGGTCTAAATAAAAAGGGAGATAACAATGTAAATTCTCACATCAGACCCTCACATGCACAGACCAACAGAACAAGTCCAGCTGAAGGATAAGTTCGTATTCAGAAACAGAAGCGCACAACTTGTACTAACTTGTTCCAGCACACGTTCCATCTTGTTCACACTACATCTTGTTGCGCCATGTTCCATGTTTCAAAGTTTAAACTTGTTTTTTAGGTTGGAAGACCTGAAATAGAAATTTTGTTGATATACTCGTATGTGTACTTATTATGATTTTGGCTACGAATGTGGTGGAATGGAAAGCTTTTTATCGATTGTGCTGGCTTGCAAACTTGTGTAGTAAATACAAGCCAAGTGTGAGTAGGTTTACAAAAAACCCTTATGCGACTTTCTTTGTTCGACAGTTTGTCTGTAAATCCTAATTAGGTATATCAGTAACTAATAAAATAAAACTTGAATTGAAACGTAATTGGACCAAACAAAACTTAAAAAATTGATGGGTTGAAAGAAGAACGTCCAAAGGTGGTATAAACTATTAAGTTCTCTCAATGAACCAAAACCTAAATACTTTACAGGAAAATAAAATAGTATTTTTTAAGAACCATTGTTACTTTCTTTCCAATGCACATTTCCTGTCATATAAATTTTATTTATAAGTGCAACTTATGTTTATTTGCCTATAACTTAGGAGTCCGGATGTTAATTTAAAAAAATGATAGGAGTTAATGTGGAGACCATAATCTATAACAACTAAAGTTTGCATTGATTTCGCTTGATAAGGGATTACATACATCCATAGTAATTATTATCCTTTAAAATTAAGATAAATATATTGTGTGGGGCAACATGCATATAAAAGGGTTTTACATTCCATCGTGTAAAACAGATCATATAAAATTTCCAAAAATAATAATTATATTTACCTCCACTATAAGCTGCTTAAAAAATAAAAAATAAAACATAAATAAATACTAAAGGTTAAGGTGTGTCTCCAGTCCTACTAGCTGTAATATAATGGAAGTAAAATGGCGTATCAGTTAAAATCTACTCAGAGGGAACACGTGTTCATTAAACCGCAGCCGTAAATCATTTCCATAGTTAAGGCGACTATATCCCAGCACTTTAGGTATTTGTCGCACACTCAGACTCGCTCTACGATACCTAGCGACCATTGTCGTGAGCCGAGAAGTTAGAATGAACTCCGTGAACCTATTCATAAATATTTGCGTCACAGTACTGTGCAGTAGTGTGCTGTTACAGTTGGACTATTTGTCATTATAATTCGCTTCACGAAATATATGCTGGAAGTTGCGTTTTTTACGTATATTTTGACTTTTTTATGGTAAACGATAATATCAACCGAGGTATTTATTTATAATAATTATGTATTACTAAAGTAGCAGGATCTGTAGAAATTTTTCTTGTACATATTAGGGAAATGAAGAGTTTTATATTTTTTTTAATCTTCTTTGCTACCGTCCGCATCTTTCTTTTCACAGTAGTAGTTTTGACACATTCTGTGATCACCATAAGAGTGCGGCATTGAGTTTAACAATATCGTTGTGCAGAACTGATATGGCAACGTTTTTAGGGTTCCCAGATATTTTGTGATATCTATACTAATATTATAAAAAGGTAGCGTAACGATGTTTGTGAGTTTGTGACGTTGTAAGGGGTAATCTCTGGATCTACTGAACCGATTTTCAAAATTCATTCACCAATACATTATCGTGGAGTGTCATAGGCTATAATAATTTCAAAAATAAACTTTGCATTGTTACTAAAACTTGAATAATGCAATCCAAGTCGCAAAAAAATTGCTTTCATCGCGTACGCTGCGATTGAGGATAGAACAAAACAAAATCAAAATCATCAAATCAGTATCAAAATCTGCAAAAAAGTCCGCAATAGCATATGCCTATCTCCTATGGGTAACTCGCAATAACTGCTTTTACTTTAAAATTGTGGATTAAAAATAAATAATTTTTGTGAAGCTTATTTAGCCCATATGGTATTAATTTATATCTTTGTAAATATGTTTTTTAGAACGGAAATTTAATGTAGAATAGTTCTGCCCCTTACTCTATACAGTTTAAATAAATATCTTCAAAGATATTAGCAAAACAAAAACGCGCGGTATGCAGGAGCGCGCCGCAGCCGCTTCGGTTGTTGCGTGGCGATAGGATAGGCATTTATCATTCATTTATCTGAATGCCTCGCGTCCAGCGCTGTGGGCTTTGGGTATAAGGCCCGTTTTCCACCACAGCGAAGCGGAGCGGAGCTGTATTTCAGTAACAAATCAGATTTCGTCATTTTGATATTTTTGAAACTGAGGGATGTCTAAATGATGAAATCTGGTTAGTTATCCAAACACAGCTCCGCTTCGCTCCGCTTTCGTGGAAACCGGGCCTTACGTGGGACAAAAATATTTCTAACGCGGAACGGAGTCCGCGGGCACTGCTAGTTTTATATATTTCACGATAGCTTTTCTCAGTACCTGGATGACCGAGCTTCGCTCGGTTTTTTTTTGTAAATTGTAATTTGGAGTAGAAACTATATTTAAATATGAATTACATAGGTACTAATGTAATGATGAAATATGAAAAAATATTTTTCGATCTTATCGACATAATAATAAAAAAAAATATGAACTCGTAAGTATGGTTAAGGGGAAATCAACGACTCTGCCCGCGAAATTCAAAATTTTCATTGTTTTTTTGCAATTTGTTCGCTAATTACGCATTTGTGAGAATGGCAGTAACGTCTTTGCATGATTATATCAAAATCTTTGCATAAAAATGTTCTAGGAAATTAGTCCGAGTATCGAGTTTTATGTGAGTAACTCGCAAATCTCGGACTAATTTCTTGAACTCGACACTTTCGAGCAGAGATTTTTATATAAATACGTAAAGAAGATATTGGGATTATCGCAATTTGACTGCCATAAGCCTATTATGTCTTATTAGGTTAAAAATCGCGAAAAACCACAAAAAAATTGAATTTCGCGAGCACACCCGTGGTGTGCTCCTTAAATAAAAATCACGAGTGTAATTAGTTTAATATTTATATATTATACTAATACTTTATTTTTAGGGTTCCATACCAATTTGGTAAAAATGGAACCCTTATGGTGAGACTTTCTCCGTCCGTCCGTCCGTCCGTCCGTCCGTCCGTCTGTCACACTCGATTATTTCAGTAACTATCAAAGCTATCGACTTGAAATTTGGAATAGTTATAGGTAATAGTGACGCGACGTCATAACAATCGTAAAAATTTGAAAATTATTTTTATTTTTATATAAAAAGGGGGGAAAACCGGACCTTCGATTTTTCAAAATGAGATAACAATATTGAGTGGGGTATCATATGAAAGGGCGTTACTTGTGTAGTCTTAAACCGATTTTTATTTATTTTTATATCCGATAGTTTTTGATTTATTGAGCAAACTGTTGAAAAAAATACCGTTCCCCCCCCCCTTATCTCCGAAATTTACCAATCGAAAAATCTGAAATAATTATGATCAAAAGAAGTTAATGTATATTTTACAGGAAAAATAAAATCAACTCACTGACTAATATACTTACTTTTTTTGATAATAACAATAATCCGCCAAAAACAAAGTTACGTTTGCGGTTTGCCAACAAAAGTTTTACATGTAAATTTTACTCGTAAATTCATGAATAAAAGTGATTCTTTCAATGTTTTACTTCTTTTATGGTATGGAACCCTCGGTGCGCGAGTCCGACTCGCACTTGGCCGGTTTTTTACATTACATCAACCAATTACGTAAGTTATTTTATTTCGAGTGTTTAAAATTATCGCTGCCAACGGGAATTGAACCCGTACCCCCTAGCTATCACAGCTGAGTGCCCTGCCAATTGTGCCATGGATTATCTTGCTCTGTGGATGGCACGATAATTTTGATATTGGGAAACTACGATTAAAAACCAATTACAAAGGCCCATTATTTCGAATGGAGCTAGCTTTGAACGAGAGAATACCACCTTGCCCCTTTTAATGTTGTGCCCGCAAAACTCATTGCCATAAACTTACGATGTATAATTATTAGCCCACTATCATAGCTGGGCACCGTTAATCAAATACTTAACTTCGTTAATCGTTAATCCGTTACAAAATAAGTAAGCTTCGTTAAACGTTAAAGCGTTACTTTGCGGAAGAATTAACGCAAGTTAACGTTAATCGTTAATCCGTTAATATACCTACCTATGTAAAATTGCCTTTTTATATCGTTGCGTTACTGAATTAATAAAACCTGTTGAAGTTAGTTAAAAGTTAAACCGTTAATCAAAATGTTAACTTCGTAAATTAACGATTAACGGATTAACGAGTTAATGCCCAGCTATGCCCACTATTAGCAAAAACTAAATAAAATTTGAATTTTCGCGCCCAATTCGTTGACTCCATAAAAAAATTAGTATTAAGTACTTCTCGTCAATAGATGTCAGCAGAAAGAGTCATATTTATTGTGTCGTTAAAACAGTTGGATGCCTGTGCCATTATAATAGTATTGCTATTGGCCAATAGATGTCACGTTGTTTCCTAGTTTTCAATATATCGAGAAACAATATGAGGTAAATGAGTATTGTTGAGCAGAGTTTTGATTACAAATATGAGATGCATAAATGTTGTGTATAAACTATATAAACTTAGGATGTATAAGCCCACTAAACCAGAAAACTAAATAAAATTTGAATTTTCGCGCCCAGTTCGTTGACTCCATAAAAAAAATAATATAACTTCTCGCCAATAGATGTCGGGAGAAGTCATATTTTACCTTTAGCATTATAATATTATTCTCGTTAAAACAAATGCCAGCCGCGGTCATTAAAATTCGTTTCACTATTCGCTAATAGATGTCATGTAGTTTCCCAGATTTCAAGCCATCGGGAAAAAATATGAAGTAAATGATTATACTTGGTTGATCAAGCTTTGCTTGGTAATATCACAGCCACTCACCAATAGATGGCAGCAGAAAATTACTGTAATAGTTTAACTTTTTGCCAATAGATGTCAGGAATAGAGTAACATTTTTTTTATTGGTAAATACGACATTTAAAAAAAATGAATCCTAGCTAGATCGATTTATCGCCCCCAAAACCCCTTGTATACTAAATTTCATGAAAATCGGTGCAGCCGTTTCCGAGATCCAGATTATATAGAAATATACATATATACAAGAATTGCTCGTTTAAAGGTATAGGATATCATAATTCTTATGTTGGTAAGTGTTTTTCGATGTCTCAGGGCATTTGTTTCTGCTGCCAGTCTGCGTAGTTTTTTACAAAAGTTGCGTAATATGTGATTGCGACACTCAATTTTTTCAACGCTTACATTTTGATTTTCAGTACCTGGATGACCGAGCTTCGCTCGGTTTTTTTTTGTAAATTGTAATTTGGAGTAGAAACTATATTTAAATATGAATTACATAGGTACTAATGTAATGATGAAATATGAAAAAATATTTTTCGATCTTATCGACATAATAATAAAAAAAAATATGAACTCGTAAGTATGGTTAAGGGGAAATCAACGACTCTGCCCGCGAAATTCAAAATTTTCATTGTTTTTTTGCAATTTGTTCGCTAATTACGCATTTGTGAGAATGGCAGTAACGTCTTTGCATGATTATATCAAAATCTTTGCATAAAAATGTTCTAGGAAATTAGTCCGAGTATCGAGTTTTATATGAGTAACTCGCAAATCTCGGACTAATTTCTTTAACTCGACACTTTCGAGCAGAGATTTTTATATAAATACGTAAAGAAGATATTGGGATTATCGCAATTTGACTGCCATAAGCCTATTATGTCTTATTAGGTTAAAAATCGCGAAAAACCACAAAAAAATTGAATTTCGCGAGCACACCCGTGGTGTGCTCCTTAAATAAAAATCACGAGTGTAATTAGTTTAATATTTATATATTATACTAATACTTTATTTTTAGGGTTCCATACCAATTTGGTAAAAATGGAACCCTTATGGTGAGACTTTCTGCGTCCGTCCGTCCGTCCGTCCGTCCGTCCGTCCGTCCGTCCGTCCGTCCGTCTGTCACACTCGATTATTTCAGTAACTATCAAAGCTATCGACTTGAAATTTGGAATAGTTATAGGTAATAGTGACGCGACGTCATAACAATCGTAAAAATTTGAAAATTATTTTTATTTTTATATAAAAAGGGGGGAAAACCGGACTTTCGATTTTTCAAAATGAGATAACAATATTGAGTGGGGTATCATATGAAAGGGCGTTACTTGTGTAGTCTTAAACCGATTTTTATTTATTTCTATATCCGATAGTTTTTGATTTATTGAGCAAACTGTTGAAAAAAATACCGTTCCCCCCCCCCCCCTTATCTCCGAAATTTACCAATCGAAAAATCTGAAATAATTATGATCAAAAGAAGTTAATGTATATTTTACAGGAAAAATAAAATCAACTCACTGACTAATATACTTTTTTTGATAGTAACAATAATCCGCCAAAAACAAAGTTACGTTTGCGGTTTTCCAACAAAAGTTTTACATGTAAATTTTACTCGTAAATTCATGAATAAAAGTGATTCTTTCAATGTTTTACTTCTTTTATGGTATGGAACCCTCGGTGCGCGAGTCCGACTCGCACTTGGCCGGTTTTTTACATTACATCAACCAATTACGTAAGTTATTTTATTTCGAGTGTTTAAAATTATCGCTGCCAACGGGAATTGAACCCGTACCCCCTAGCTATCACAGCTGAGTGCCCTGCCAATTGTGCCATGGATTATCTTGCTCTGTGGATGGCACGATAATTTTGATATTGGGAAACTACGATTAAAAACCAATTACAAAGGCCCATTATTTCGAATGGAGCTAGCTTTGAACGAGAGAATACCACCTTGCCCCTTTTAATGTTGTGCCCGCAAAACTCATTGCCATAAACTTACGATGTATAATTATTAGCCCACTATCATAGCTGGGCACCGTTAATCAAATACTTAACTTCGTTAATCGTTAATCCGTTACAAAATAAGTAAGCTTCGTTAAACGTTAAAGCGTTACTTTGCGGAAGAATTAACGCAAGTTAACGTTAATCGTTAATCCGTTAATATACCTACCTATGTAAAATTGCCTTTTTATATCGTTGCGTTACTGAATTAATAAAACCTGTTGAAGTTAGTTAAAAGTTAAACCGTTAATCAAAATGTTAACTTCGTAAATTAACGATTAACGGATTAACGAGTTAATGCCCAGCTATGCCCACTATTAGCAAAAACTAAATAAAATTTGAATTTTCGCGCCCAATTCGTTGACTCCATAAAAAAATTAGTATTAAGTACTTCTCGTCAATAGATGTCAGCAGAAAGAGTCATATTTATTGTGTCGTTAAAACAGTTGGATGCCTGTGCCATTATAATAGTATTGCTATTGGCCAATAGATGTCACGTTGTTTCCTAGTTTTCAATATATCGAGAAACAATATGAGGTAAATGAGTATTGTTGAGCAGAGTTTTGATTACAAATATGAGATGCATAAATGTTGTGTATAAACTATATAAACTTAGGATGTATAAGCCCACTAAACCAGAAAACTAAATAAAATTTGAATTTTCGCGCCCAGTTCGTTGACTCCATAAAAAAAATAATATAACTTCTCGCCAATAGATGTCGGGAGAAGTCATATTTTACCTTTAGCATTATAATATTATTCTCGTTAAAACAAATGCCAGCCGCGGTCATTAAAATTCGTTTCACTATTCGCTAATAGATGTCATGTAGTTTCCCAGATTTCAAGCCATCGGGAAAAAAAATGAAGTAAATGATTATACTTGGTTGATCAAGCTTTGCTTGGTAATATCACAGCCACTCACCAATAGATGGCAGCAGAAAATTACTGTAATAGTTTAACTTTTTGCCAATAGATGTCAGGAATAGAGTAACATTTTTTTTATTGGTAAATACGACATTTAAAAAAAATGAATCCTAGCTAGATCGATTTATCGCCCCCAAAACCCCTTGTATACTAAATTTCATGAAAATCGGTGCAGCCGTTTCCGAGATCCAGATTATATAGAAATATACATATATACAAGAATTGCTCGTTTAAAGGTATAGGATATGGTTTGGCATTGAGTATCCTTACATATGTCGAGTCGACATTTATCTCCAATCATTGTGTGATCTCCAATGTTGTAAATGAGACCGTTCATCGAAATAGAAGCCTTCTAAAAAAAATAATTTCAGTTTCAACAATTAAAAAACACGAATGCCCTGTTATAAAACGAAGTAATAACTCGTTTTTTACTTTTTAGTTCGTTTTATAACAGGGCACTCGTGTTTTTAGGGTTCCATACAAATTTGGTAAAAATGGAACCCTTATGGTGAGATTTTCTCCGTCCGCCCGTCCGTCCGTCGGCCGTCCGTCCGTCTGTCACACTCGATTATTTCAGCAACTATCAAAGCTATCGACTTGAAATTTGAAATAGTTTTAGGTAATAGTGACCCAACGCCAATGCAATTATAAAACATTGCAAATTGATTTTATTTTTATTTAAAAAGGGGGGAAAACCAGGGCTTTGAATTTTCAAAATGAGATAACAATATTGAGTGGGGTATGAAAGGACGTTACTTGTATATTCTAAAACCGATTTTTATTTACTTTTATGCCCGATAGTTTTTGATTTATTGAGCAAACTGTCGAAAAACATACCAGCCCCCCCCCTTATCTCCAATGTTTATCAATCGAAAAATCTAAAATAAGTATGATCAATAGAAATTAACGTATATTTTACAGGAAAAATAAACTCAACTCCCTAACTTTTATAATTTTTTTGATAATAGCAATAAACCGCCGAAAACAAAGTTAGGTTTGCGGTTCGCCAACAAAAGTACCTAGGTACATGTAAATTATACTCGTAAATTCTTGAACAAAAGTGATTCTTTTAATGTTTTACTTCTTTTATAGTATGGAAGCGGTGCGCGACTCCGACTCGCACTTGGCCGGTTTTTTTTTTATGTTTTTCATTCATTTTTTAATTACTTATTTTTATTTTATGTTTTTTACTGATGGTCAGCAGTTATGTGAAGGTATTTTCTGTTACTACTCTCCAATACCTTCATTTTGATACCCATATTATGATAGTTGAAGAAAAAATTTTTTTTCCACTTTTGAAAATGGCGCCTCACATCCGCCATATTGATTTTTCCAAAAAAATATAGTCTTTGTTACTCGGGAGGATCCAAGGATTCTAACGATACCCCATATATCCAAATCTGTTCAGCCGTTCAGAAGTTATGGAGGAATAAAGAAACATCACATACATACATACATACATACATACATACAAACATACATACATACATACATACATACATACATACATACATACATACATACATACATACATACATACATACATACATACATACATACATACATACATACATACATACATACATACATACATACATACATACATACATACATACATACATACACACATACATACGTACATACATACATGAACCCTAAAAACATTACACTCCTTTTTTTGAGCAGTCGTGTAAAAAGTAAAAAACGAGTTATTTTAGTTGAACAGATAAACAGTAACAGTATTTAAACTGTGGTTACGCGTGATGGTATTTGCACGTGGTGGAATTTACACTACCTACCATAATTTTCTTAGTTCGTATCAGAGTTTCTTCGGAGCTTTTGAGGACTAGGTATTTTGATAAACTCAAGAAACACTTACTATATAATTTTTTTAAATTCTCCTTCGCTTCCTGTCAGATAGTTTTTTTTTCCAGCGCATTTAAAAAATAAATAATTTTAGCGCGAAAGGAGCGTGAGTCGTGAAAACTTGCGCAGGTCCGTCTCGTATGGAGGCTCGTGAGCCACTGAGTACATCGTTTATTCGGTGCGTTAGACCATTTTATGACTTCTGTTAGGCGAAATTTTGCAGCAATTTTTTTATTTAATATCTGTCTGCGCAATGGATAGGCAATACAATGAGCTTACTTTACGTATAATTTTTATGAAATTTAGTCCAAAGCTTTGGAAATACCATTAAAAAAATGAACAAAAACGACCTGTTTTCAAAAATTTTTATGATCGAGGCAAGTTTAACTTATCGTGTTTTCATGAGGCCATTATAGAGATAAAGCATGTATCTTTAATATGTATTTTTAACAGTGAAAAAAAAACAATTTTTTCATGACTTTGAATTGCTTTGAAAAGTGGCGTAGTCGCTAAAAACCGGGATAATGGGCCGTTAAAGCTACAGTTAAACCGACTAATGTGTGGTCTGCACACTACACACTACACTCTACCAAAGATTTAAATCGCTAGATGGGCCCTAAACCTCCAAAAACGTCCACGTTTTTGTCTTGTGTGACACGTTGTCACTCTCTTTGACGCAAGTGAAACTATAGCATATTGAGAGCACTCACTCGACATGATTGTGGACGTTTTTGATGTGCGCAATGTAGGCTTAGGGCCCATCTAGCGATTTAAATCTTTGCACTCTAGACTACACACTACGACACACACGTTAGAATATTATTACGTCACTAATGTGACCATCTTATTTATTTAAACGAGTAATTCTTTTTATTTCGCGGATCTAATTTGTATGAAATTTTGTATTTGGTTTATTTTTTAAATTTATTAAGGTATATACTTTTTATAACCCTTAAAAATGCGATTTCTTTTTAAAGTCATGTTTTGTTGTCAAATGTCAAGTAATCAAATGTTGCCTCAAAATTTTTTCAGGTGGCGTTGATGAGTTTCGAATCCTCCGAAGTGGTAAACGAGCCAAGCTTGGTCTCCCAGTTTCATAATATTACCAGTTTTTTTTAAATACAGGGCATCCTACGGCTATGTTAAATGGAGGAGATGGAAATTTGCAGCATGCCAGTGACTGTCCAAAGATGGCGCTGGCTGAAAATGTATGGAAGCATAAAGCATTCGATTCGTTCATGAGATGTGAGTTCACTCGAATTTCGTACAAAAATCTACACTAACCCCCACTGATATTCAGCTGTCATGGGTACGTTACGTAAACATTTATTGATTTGTAGATCGGACATTATGTCATTCATATTCATTTTTACACGATTGCCAAAAAAAGGAGTGTAATATTTTTAGAATACAAGGTGTTCCTCAGAACAGCCCCCCGACTGCCATATTATGAATTTATCTAAAATAACTTGTTTCTTACTTTTTAGTTAGTTTTATAACAGGGCAGTCGTGTTTTTTTAATTTTTTAATTATACTTATTTTAATTTAGTCCCGTTAAGGTAACTTGGCTATAGCTGCAGAATAGACCAAAGCTACTTGATGAATAGATACGAGTTGCGAGCAACATAAGCGGGATGTCCTGAAGCTTTATAACAATGTGGTGTCCCTACTAACATCCGACTATACACAACGTTAAAAGAAAGCATTAAAATTAAATTACAAACCTTTCAAATGTCTTTGATGCACATTTTTATTGACTTATTTTATTGCATAGTAAAAAACTTGTAAAAAATCCAACGTAAACGCACGCAAATGGTTATTTTTAAATTTTATCGCTTGTAAATAAGTAGATATACATATCGAAATCGCGTAATAAATCTGTTACAACATTTTGTAGAAAAATAAAGTCCATGTAAAATGTACAGTCACGGAATGTAAAGGTTCGTCACCTTAGTGTCGGGTTTCACTTGCAACAATAGCATGCCAACATAACAACATAATATGAAACATAGTTTCAAAAAGAAATGTCTGTTCGCGATATCCGAATCAATTTGAAAATTGGCGAAGCGAATCATCCCGCGACTGTACAATGTACATACTCGTACATCATTCTTATTATGAAAAAACCTTATGATAATGCAGACGCCAATTTAATCGTTTTTTTACATCTGTAATTGAAACCATGAATGTTTTCGGGATAAAAAGTATATTCTATGTTTTAATCCAGGGTATACTTGTCTTCGTCAAATTTAAACCAAATCGGTTAATTAGTTGCGGTGTGAAGGAGTAACAAACACATACACACATAATTCACTCAAACTGGCTTTAAAAACAGTGGGCATAAATAAAATGCAATATGGCGATATCACACGGATAAATTATTTATTGCGAATTCAAATTACAAGTAACAGTGCTATATTAATTATATATAGACGACATAGACGACCTCCGTGGTTGAGTGGTTAGCGTGCCGGTTTTCAAGGCGCCGCCATCTCTGAGGTTCCGGGTTCGATCCCCGGTCGGGGCAATGTAGAAAATAAATTTTCTACATTGTCTCGGGTCTGGGTGTTGTGGTACCTTCGTTGTTTCTGATTTCCATAACACAAGTGCATTAGCTACTTACTATGGGATCGGAGCAATGTATGTGATGTTGTCCTCTATATATTTATATTATATTTAAAAATTTATTTAAATTATTTATAAGTACACTTTACTAAACTTGCACGATTGTGACCGAAGCCACCCGAGCCACTAGCTCGGGTTGCTTCGGTCTGCTGCCGCCACACTTGCCACAATCGTGACAGGTTTGGCGGCAGTGACCGTGATTGGCTGGCTATGGCACAATGTAGGCTTGCTGTGATTGTCGGGCGGCAGGTGGCGATGCGCACTGTTATTGGCCCAAGCTGTGTGACGTAACACTTTATAATTTTAGAGCCCTGTTACTCAATACGACGGACGGCGGGCGCCGGTCTAGCGTTGAGCAACGCGTGAGAGCCGTGAAAGCGTGATATAAATTATCAATTTGTCATCGAAAGCTCAGCTTAGCTTCTGTTACAGATAAAGCCGGCTATTAAACACTGCGTCTGTGACGTAGCTTCTTAATTTGTTGGCATAGATTATTCTTTGAGCCTTTAAAGGTAGATGCAACATAGAAACATTGTATCTTAGAATTAGGGAGAGGTTTTTATGTTGAATGATAATAACAAAACATAATATTATACATTGTAGTTTGTACAGGTCTAAAACAATTAGTAAATGGACTGCTGTTACCCTTTTATTTTTATAATCCAAATGTAAAATAGTATATGATACTTAGTACATGGTTTTGCATCCATTGCGGTCATCTTCTGGCAGCTTTATCGCTTGCCTGTGCATCATTGAAGTGTAATGTCATCTCCTATCAGAATTAGTTTCTAGCATTTCTGTGTATCAGCAATTAAACCAACACTAAGCCACATGGCACCATAATACACAATTTTTAAACATTAAATTAATTTTTAAAATAGAACTTTTTGAGCCTTCCGTCTAAGTTATTAAGGATTTAATCTATGCGTTTAAATATTATCATAGTAATATTGTAACTTGCCTGACTAAGTATTTATTGTGACACCTCTATAATCATAATAATCATTGCCCACCAAGGTATCAGTTTTAAACAAACTATAAGACTGGAGTTTCGGCGTTAAAATGCCTATTAACCTATTTTATTTGAAAGTGACTCGGTTTACGTCCCATCGATATTCAACAAGGGAATTAATCCCCTAATGATATTTGCATAAAGGTTATATTAGATTGATTTGAAGCAACGAGTTAAGCATGTAATAACCGACGTAACGGAAAGCGGTGAGTGGTTTTTATTGTATTCACTTTGTACTAAAATACGGGAGTCACACAAATTGGTGATAAGTACCTACTTGTAGGCATAAAAGTGTCATAATTATTTTGTTTTATTTAAGTGCTTAAGAGTCCTGTGAACTACCATGTCTCACATACAAACGCAATACCAAAATCATTTGTAATTCGTGTATATTTCGATCATTGATTGATTTCGATCATTTTGTGGTGTTATTCGGGTGCGTATAGTAATAATCTATGCTCCTGGCCATATCTGGTTCCGAAATACTGTTCCGATTTGTTTCCGAAATACAGAAAAAGAGGAAATGTTTTCTGCTTATTTGTTTTGTAATAAAAACAACACTATCTCACGTCGCATTAGTTCAGGAGCACAGTTTTTATTGTCCAGCTAAAGAAAAACACCAGTTAATAAAGAAAGTTACAAGTTTTCATTCATAATTTTTGGTATTACGGAACTCGACCAAAGTTATAAAAGTTTTGATCAAAATTGATTATTATTTTATTTTAAAGAAATATTTCCGATTCAAATATGGCCAGGAGTAAAGATTATTACTCTATGAATCCGAATAACACCACAACATGATCGAAATATTCACGAATTACAAATGATTTGGTATTTTGCATTAACGGAGACATCGTAGTTCACAGGCCTCTTAACATGAGATTTTTATAATGACAGACAGCTTTTTGCCTGAGTAGGAAGAATCAATCAATCAATGTTCATGCCTCACTTGATTCTGATGCTACCAAACAGTTTTACGGTAGCGAGCATTTGGGATTAAAATATAATCTAATTAATTAATTATTGGTTTGGTCTGCATTTGTAGAAGGCTTCGGCCGCGGCTTGTTATCATTCTACTCTACGATTTCGCATTGTGGAGTCAACATCTCCTGAGGATGTCCCGGTGTCGGGACGAAACGTGCGTCGAAGAAAGTGATAGAAAATTGTGTGTGCGGTGTTTCATGTGGATGGTGTTCCTGCTTATTGCACCATACAGAATCCTTTCAAGTAGCGGATAATAGCAAAACAAATTAATCAGTCCTGCTAAAAGTACAGTAGTTTTGACGACCTCCCTGGCGCAGGGGACGCGTGCTCGGATTCGAGTGGGAGGTCGCGGGTTCGATTCCCGCCACGGGCCACTTTTGAATTTTATAATTTCTAAATTGGCTCAGGTTTGGTCTGGTGAGAGGTTTCGGCCGTGGCTAGTTACCACCCTATACCAGCAAAGACGTGCCGCCAAGCGATTTAGCGTTCCGGTGCGATGCTGTGTAGAAACCGTTGGGGTGACTTTACTTAACCCCTTCCAAGTTAGTACGTTAACATCTTTGGCTACATCATCACTTACCATCAGGTGAGATCGCAGTCAAGTACTAACTTGTATAGTGTAAAAAAAAAGTACAGACAAAACTGCGGTAATGCTGACAGTAACAGTGCGGGGTATCGGTTACAGTACCAGTGTCAGGTGTCGGTTACAGTAACAATGTGAGGTTGTGCAATGATTTTCCGTGCTCAAAAAATTCCCAACGTCTAAAGAAGTTTTCACTACAAAAATTGTGATGGAACGATGATTTCAAATATCATATTTCCCCATGAGTCAATAGTTCGCGGGTTTTCCCCAAACGATATCTATCTGTCCTTGACAACACGGGAAGTATCGCCAGGGGAATAGCACTAGCGATGGAACACCCCTAATAGGAGTAGTCTATTTTCATAACCCCTTCCGTTTTCAGCCGTTAATTGGCTAGATACAATACGGGCTGATAATAGCTAAGGGTGAGACCGTTAAGGAAAAATGAGTTCCGTATCTTTTCAAAAAAAAATGTAAATTTTTTTTTTGAGTATAAAAAATAATTTATTGAATCAAAATAAGTTATATTAAAAAGTAAACAATGGAAACAATGAGTAAAGTTTAATAAACTGAAACCGGACATTTTTTCTGATTTTTTTTTTTTGTTTTCTTACGTCCTAGATTCGCAGTTTGGTTCAACCTACTATTTTGCTTTGTAGAGAAACTAAGCTACAAAAGGATCTTGGATAATTAAAGAATCATCAAATATAATGAATACTGATGAAGAATAATGATGGAAATCTGCAATAACGTGCAATAAGGTACTTGACTGCAATCTCACAATATGATGGTGTGAAACTGACGATTCAGCCAAAAATGGAATTTTATTAACTTGGAAGAGGTAAGTTAGTAGCCCCTAATAGCTACTACACAGCATCATACTGAAATATTTGAAGCACTGTCTTTGCCGAATTTAGTTTTAGAATTAGAGCTATCAGAACAAAAGCATTATTTTTTAAAATCTACTACGGAACCCTAACTAGGCTTATTATTATGCAAACGAAAAATGTTTTTGAGTTACGCAGGTGGTCAGTATAATAATGAATAAATCTAATTTATGAGTAAATTTTAAACAAATTTCATAAAAGTATACACTCGATAATAAAACTTACGAGCTTAGATTTACAGGCTATAATCGTATGAAATATAAAGCATGTTGATAACAGATTTGAACGGTGGTCGGGGGTAATGAATTTTTCAATGTAATTAATTTGTAATGGTTTTTTAACGCCCTTGTTACATAAGGGCGGTATTTCGGTTCAGTTCTCAGGTGACACATTATTTTAAACCAATGAAAAACTAGACAATATATTCCATCTGGTGAGGCCTGTCTACGCCAGATGTTGTAATATCAGTGCAGTGTACGACATTGCAATGCAAAGTGGGGCATTGCAATGCGCTCGTCATCCTTAGACATTAGTTCTTACGTTTTGTTATGCCTAGTAATATCACTATATATCTGGACTCCACAATCTAAAAGTACCATCACAATCTAGTTACTCCTTAGTCCTTCACCTTTCTACCACAGAACCGTAAGACGCCGAGAGACGTGGCATCCTTATGTAGTTGATGTCCAGCGAATACGAACAAAACGTTTTTCTTTCACGTTTCTGATACGTACCGCTAAGGTGTGGGACACCCTTCCAGCTTCTGTGTTCCCAGCCAAGTACAACCTGGGTACCTTCAAGAGAAGCGTTAATAGGCATTTTCTAGGCAAGCGAGCTCCATCCTAGACCTCATCATTTCTGTCCATCAGACATGATTGTCAAGTCAAGCGCAAGCCTATATATAGATAATAAAAACAAAGTGATATTCTATCAAAGCATACAAAAATATAAATATTATTAATTAAGTTTTAAGTAAAAAGAGCACATCAGCAAACCCACTTCTAATAAACGAGTATAACTATTTCAAATTGCAATCCAAAAGTTAAAGTTATTAGTTAAATTTAATTACAGGACCCTTCGGCCCTTTTGGTACATGAAAGGCTCAAATTCCATTTCGTCCCGGATAGGTTTTCCAATTATGGTCACCGAAATGTTTGCACTTAAAACTGATAAAACAAATTATCGCTCCGAAATTTCGTAGTCGATTTGTATAATTTACTGTGAGTTGTTCGCTCTCCATCGTAATTTGCAAATGTAAAAACTCGGTAACTTCCTCACATGATATAAAATAGAATAATCATGTAAAAAATAGCTTTTATACGTTTTATCTGTATTCTTATCAGCATCAGATCTTGGTTACCATCTAGCATCAAAGTTCTCGTCAAGACATATAAACGAGTCCAAACTCAATGGGGAAGTGTTGTTTAACTTCCAGTTCCATCATCAGATCAGCTCTATATCATAATAATTTCGCATTTTGATACAGTTTTCAGCCAAAATTTCAGCTCAATCGGTAACCGGGAAGTGGGGTAGATTTAGCTTGAAAATTAGACACAGAAAAAAACAAACTTCGGGACTGGTCAAATAAATAAAAGCTTGAAAAAAGTAATTCTTCTGTACAAGAGAATCACTTACTCGTACCAAAATTTTATTTGCACTCACGATATCTTAGCACCAATAATCTCTTGAGTCCAATAGAAGAACAGATATTATAAGGCTTTGTTGAACTATGGCATGAAATACGTCCAAAATTTGGCAGTTTAGCTTGTTGACAATTGCAGGCTGTAATGTGTGGCCAAAGGGGATCCAATGCACATAATGTCAGGAGCACAAAGCACATGCAATACACAAAACACATGGCTCCACAAAGTCAATACTTACGTGTCGAGATTTTGAATATTCCGGCCGATTGTGGCTTAGAAGGCTTCACACACCTTGAACTCAGATGCGTATAATATTATGATACCTACTCTATACGACCTGAAATGACGACCTCCATGGCGCAGGGGACGCACGCTCGGATTCGAGTGGGAGGTCGCGGGTTCGATTCCCGCCACGGGCCACTTTGGAATTTTATAATTTCTAAATTGGCTCAGGTCTGGTCTGGTGGGAGGCTTTCGCCGTGGCTTGTTACCACCCTACCAGCAAAGACGTACCGCCAAGCGATTTAGCGTTCCGGTATGATGCTGTGTAGAAACCGTTGGGGTGACTTAACTTACCCCTTCCAAGTTAGTACGCTAACATCTTCGACTGTATCATCACTTACCATCAGGTGAGATCGCAGTCAAGTACTAACTTGTATAGAATAAAAAAAAAAAACCCTCAGTACTCCTTTACCGTTAAGGGACGCGACTGCGGAAAACGTGAAAAAGGGAGTTACGGATTTAACTATATTGAACCACTCGCTTTATTATATGACATCAAAAAAAAAACTCAGATGGATAGTAAACGAGTCTACACAAACACCGCAAAACATTTATAAAATAATTCTTGATTTTTGAGAAAAAAATGCGTCACTTAGGCAAAAACATCTAAAACAACCTTTTCTATTTTAACTCTGCAAGCCATTTCGTTATTATAATTGAAAATATTTTTGGTTAAAACATAGGACGAAAGTATAGATAATGCATTTACCGTCAAAGTTATTTCTAATTCAAACCACAGAGCAAATAATATGACCTCCAAATCAATCATCTTTTTATGCGAAAAACGCCATACATTTTACTATGAAAAAATGGTCTCCAGAAATCGCTTTATATTAGAGAGTCCGCGGCATGAAAAATTCAGTGCTGTCTCAGTTTTCAAGACGAATCCACGTCTGTTTGAAGAAGCGCTTCGTTTTCGCGCCGCTCGCGATTGAAATTGTGTGTCTCACTCTATCCAAAACTGGGTCGGTCGTCAGTGCCAGCGTGGCTGCTGCCAAAATTATATTATTTGTATTTTTTTCGAGCAAGTAGACGAACTAAACTAAGCTGACCCGACAAACGTTGCTTTGTCATATATACATTATTTCTCACTTAGGGGTATAAAAATAGTTTGAATTCTATTCTCGGACCTACCGAATACTCACACAAACAATTTCATAAAAATCGGGAAAAGCCGTGCAGGAGCCATTTTGTTACTAACACTGTAACACCTGAGTGACCTTGCAAACTTTATATTGCCTTTTAATCTGTTTCTCACTTATATGATAGGTGAAGATCGAAGTCAACTATAGGTATTTAACGCGCTAGCGGCACCGTCGCGCCTCCGCACCGGTAAGCGCGAAGCAGAATTAAAATGGTAAAAGTATTTTTTTGGAGTTTCACTGATATTATTTTTATTTGTTTTTGTCGTATGAGTAGGTATTTCTATTCAAATATAGGTTGTTGACTGGATGATCGACTTCACCTGACGGGAAGGTATTCTGCCACAAACTTTTCTTGCCCGGTGGCCAAAAATGGAACTAACGTCAAAATTTCGATTAACTCATAAATTATTCCTTTAGTTATAAGAACTTACGCGCGAAATATCAACACCATAAACGTCAACTACCACAATTCTTAAAAAATTGAAAAACCTTTGCAACAAGCGTGCAAGGAATTAATAATATGCTTACTTACAAAATGGCCGCCATTTTCAACTTTTTTGTTACTGGGCCGATCGCTTTAAAAATCGATATCTAAGTTTCGCAGTAAGCATAGAGAAGGAATATGTGGTCAAAATTTAAAAAAGTGGCCGCCATTTTGAACTTTTTTGCTGGGCCGATTGCTTTCAAAATCGACATCTGACCTTGTCAGCGAGCCTAGGGAAGGAATTTGTGGTCAAAATTTAAAGAAAGTGGCCGCCATTTTGAACTTTTTTGTTACTGGGCCGATTGCTTTCAAAATCGACATCTGACCTTGTCAGCAAGCCTAGGGAAGGAATTTGTGGTCAAAATTAAAAAAAAAGTGGCCGCCATTTTGAACTTTTTTGTTACTGGGCCGATTGCTTTCAAAATCGACACCTGACCTTGTCAGCGAGCCTAGGGAAGGAATTTGTGGTCAAAATTAAAAAAAAGTGGCCGCCATTTTGAACTTTTTTGTTACTGGGCCGATTGCTTTCAAAATCGACATCTGACCTTGTCAGCGAGCCTAGGGAAGGAATTTGTGGTCAAAATTTAAAAAAAGTGGCCGCCATTTTGAACTTTTTTGTTAATGGGCCGATTGCTTTCAAAATCGACATCTGACCTTGTCAGCGAGCCTAGGGAAGGAATTTGTGGTCAAAATAAAAAAAAGTGGCCACCATTTTGTACTTTTTTGTTACTGGGCCGATTGCTTTCAAAATCGACATCTGACCTTGTCAGCGAGCCTAGGGAAGGAATTTGTGGTCAAAATTTAAAAAAAGTGGCCGTCATTTTGAACTTTTTTGTTACTGGGCCGATTTTTTTCAAAATCGACATCTGACCTTGTCAGCAAGCCTAGGGAAGGAATTTGTGGTCAAAATTTAAAAAAAGTGGCCGCCATTTTGAACTTTTTATTTCTGGGCCGAATGCTTTCGAAATCGACATATGACCTTGTCAGCAAGCCTAGGGAAGGAATTTGTGGTCAAAATTTAAAAAAAGTGCTCGCCATTTTGAACTTTTTTGTTACTAGGCCGAATGATTTTAAAATCGGTATTTGAATATCGCAGTAAGCATAGAGAAGGAATATGTGGTCAAATTTCAAAAAGTGGCCCCATTTTCAACTTTTTTGTTACTGGGGCGATTGCTTTCAAAATCGACAGTCGATTTTGAAAGTGTTTGTGTCGAGAACTGTGGTTATTGAAGTTATTTTATTGACGAGTACAAATAAAAATAGTATTAGTAAAAGTGTTTGGTTTCACGAAATGGTGTCTTCGTATTACTAAAATATGTTCACAGTTCATGTTTCCTGATTTGCAGTGTTAAGTCCAAGTGTATTTATAGTGGTTTTCAGCTAAGTTTGTTGATATTTTCCTTCAAACTAACGCTCGTATTAAGTGCCGCGAAATTGAGACACACTCCTGGTATCAGTGTTTTGAGATAAGACTCCAGTAGAATAATGTTGTACTAATTTGTATATGAAATGTGAAAATAAATATTAAAGTCTGCAAGTCTAAAGTGATCGATTTTGGGTACGGATGTTAAATTCAGTTGGGAGCCATTCCATTCCATAATTTTGGCACTTGCAGTGGGTGTGAAAAAAATGAAGAAATGTTGTTTTGCCATACATTATTTCTTACATACACATAAAAAATTTCATAAAAAAATCGGGAAAAGCCGTTTAGGGCCAGTTTTGTTACAAACACTGTGACACAAAAATTTTATATTTTATTAAAAAAAACTAGCTGACCTTGCAAAGTTTGTTTTACCTTTTAATTTGTTTAAAGACTTACCAAATTTACACAAAAAATTGGCCAAGAAGTTTCAGAGGAGTTTCATTACACGAGATAGGTATACATTAGAAAGATCCTTTTTCGTGAAACGAAATTCTTTTTTGGACAGTAGATACGTCAATGGGGGGCTAGGCGAAAAATATGCATTTTTTCCGTCACAAATATTTAAATCCCTGAACTTTGCCCTGAAGACATTTTCGGGTATCAACTGCGGTATAATGGCGCCTCGAAGGAAAGCGCGTTAGGTATCTGCGCAAGTACATTTCCTCAAAATGTACTTGCGCAGATGGTGATCATTTTGGGCTAACTTAATTTTTGTATTAGTTAATCAACAATAATAATAATATAACATTCTACGAAAGGAACTTTCGAGCCGCGAGCTTTCCAACCGAGCGCTCTAAGACACACATACTGATTTTGTATTTGTAGCTAATAATAGTAATATTATAAATATTTACATTTTATTTATGTTTGTTTGACTTTTGCCATGAATACAAAATGGCAAAAAATTAACTTGGGGAACTAGGGCTCGTTTTCACAAGAACTGTAACTTAGGTGATCCTTAAAATGTTGTAACCGTAACCCTTGGAATAAAAATACACGTGAAATACTTTAAAGTTACCTTTACATTTGAAATTAATACAATACATAATATTGACGTTTTACAAGAACCTGTACGTTAGGCCTATGTAAAATAAAGATATTTTGACTTTGACTTAATTAAATTTCGATTGATTATTATGTTATCTACTTATAGCTAGACAGCTATAAACTTGGCCCTCCCATGGTCTGCGGGACGCGGGGCGGGAGCTACTCAACCACTAATCTCTATTCTATGGATTAAACATTCTATACAATTCAGGCTGGGTCACTGTGGATCCATAGAATAGGAATCAGTGCACTCAAATAATCAGCTGTCAGCTGTGACTGACGTGAATAACGCTACACACGACAATATTAATCTTGCGACGTGTATTATGATACATACTCAAGAAAATAACATAGGAGAATTCTCAAGATGCGAGTCATTACATCGTATCGTGTATAGCCAATCGCACACCCGCCCCGCGTCCCGCAGACCATGGGAGGGCCAAGTTTATAGCGGTCAAGCTATATTTATTCTATCTTCTGATGTAACTTATGGCATTTTTATACGTATTTATAAGATCCTGTATAGTGAGGCCTATGTGAAATATTTTTTTTAACTTGAAATGAGTTAACTTCGGATTGATTGTAATGTTTTGTACTTATCTATATTGTCTTCTGATGTAATATATGGCTTTTCAATAGTTCCTAAATAGAAAATGTAAATTTTTGAAATCACTGACTTGTTTTAAACTATATCAACCTTTAATTGTAATTGTTCAGTACTGTAGCATTGAGCGCGGCAGCACACGGTCGGTCCGCGACATGACGCATTCATACTGTGCCAACCAATACCTTATCATAATCATTGTTAATATTTAATTCATTATATACATTAACTGCCTATCATTTGCATACAGTGTAGCATACAACAGTAATTACAATAACTATCACACATATCACGTATGAAACCCTTACATAATATGGATCAAAACATTGTCAAAATTATTCATTAAAAAAAAAATAAGTTAACAAACGCGTACAATTTGATCCCGCCTTTTGCATCCGGGCGAGCACGGATTTGCCTACGGACTTCGTATTGCGATTAGCTTGTTTCGACGTACACTGCGCGTTTTCTGTGACAGTTATAAACTTACTTCAAATACTTAACCCGTGATGGACATTTAATTTATCTGAAGTATCGACATTATATTTTTACATGGTCAGGGTACTTATCATACACCGCGCGCGTTGGTTGAGTGGAAAATATCAATGTTGTTGCAAAGACTTCTATGTAGGTATCCCTACTAGACAAGCAATGTTGAACAAAAACTGTGCTCCAAACCTGATAACGCCATCTAGTCTGGAAAGCGGGAACTTGCTTGCAAAAGTATGACGTCACGTCCATGAGTGGTCGTATGGTCAAAGATTAATTGCAAAAGATATGGCCGTCGCTTGCAATAATTTATACCTACACATCATTAAACATTGATATTTTAAATTATGATAAATAACATTTTAAGGATAAATTACCAGAATTAAAATAGTTTTTAATATTTGACATAATGAAACTTGAATAATAAATTAAAAACTGTTTCATTTCTGAGCTGACGTCTTTACGATTTTTAGACAATAACTTCTCCAAGTTTGCTTAATTTTTTATGTGAATGTTATAGTTATTATGAACTTTGCAAAAAACCTTAAAACATTTGATATTGTATGAATGTGTATGAAGGAAGTGTTAAATTATAAAGGAAGTATTAAATTAAACGCAGATAATCTTGCATTGATTGTTTAAATTTATTTTTATTTATACAAATATCTTAACATGTCTGGTAAGAAATATACACAACTATATGGTTTTGACAGTGCGTTATAATGTATAATTAAAAGAAAACACACATAAGTTATAATATATTTATATTCGTAACATAAATAACGTATTTATATTCGTAACGTAATATATATAACTAAATATGCTGTGAAAATTTTTTAAGTCTGCCTGTTAACGTTATCAACATCGAACAAAAACAAGCTGAAAAATCATGTTTGTTGAATGGGAGCCCCCCATAAATTGTTATTTTATTCTATTTTTTAGTATTTTTTGTTATTACGGAAACAAAAATACATCATCTGTGAAAATTTCATGTCTATAGCTATCACGGTTCGCGAGATACAGCGTGGTGACAGACGGACGGACGGATGGACGGACGGACAGTGCAGTCTTAGTAATAGGGTCCCGTTTTTTTGCCTTTGAGTACGGAACCCTAAAAACAAACTCACAAAATCACTTAATTCCCGCTTATACGCCGATATGTCACAGGCCACAGCGTGTGTATGAACCTTAAAACAACTTGTCATTGAAATCAACCAATTCTTTAATCTATGTTACCTAGACCTTATTGTTGGTCTAGGTATTTTTATTTACATACACTGATAGACATCAGATTAGGAAAAGATAGACATACGCCGCAAAAACTTAGTCCTTACTAATTTACGAGTGACATACAAAGTGACATACACACATACAAGTCAAACACAACCTGAATAATAGTTAATAGCATATAATAACTTTCCTTTTGGGTTTCGCCGCAATCGGATAAAAAGGCAGTGCAATAAAGTCTCAAATAAGGCTACGTACAAATACTTATGAAAAATTATATTATAATAAAAAATATATAAGTAATATAAACTTACTGATGAAAAGTTACGCCGTCAGATTTATAAGTTTTCTGGAAGAATTTTTGCAATACCTTAGTATGCAATTCGGAATTTTCTTAAGTCCATCAAATATATATCTAAAACACAAAAAATATAATTAAGTACTTAATTATATACCAATCGAAATTATTTTCCTACTGGTATATACCCTTTGTCACTTACGAGTAACATATCTGTTCAAATAATTCTCATAATCTTTGTCAACGTGTCGGTAGTACCGTTCGCTCTCGCGTATTTCTACTAACGAGTAAGCGTGATGGATAATCATGATGTGAGTTGTGTATTTATTTACGATAATATTTGTTTTTAGGCAAAAACGAAATAAATTATACTGACTTAACTTCAAAATACGTAGAAAAACTACTTACATAAATAATATTCACTGTTTTATTGGTCACTCCCAGTAAAAACCACGTTCACGGCTCACATAACAGTGCATTGATCTCCTCGCTAGCTCGCAGTGGACTAAACGAATTGCGGGACATGCACCGCAATTCAGTGAGCAATTATTTAGTACCACACAGCGCGTCTATACATGGAAGTCTTTGTGTTGTTGTGTTATCGGAAGTTCGCGCGCTCGCAGTCGCCAGTCTTAAGTTATTATAAGAGGTTTTTAATCATCATTAAATTACATAACTCCAAAAACTCAGGTGAATGCCTGGGACTCGAACCTTGGATACGTTAGTTGTTATCGATATTACCTGTGATACGAGTACAAGAGAGAAACACCTTAATCAGGGGAGGAAAACAAAACAAATTACGTGCGGCTAAGTGAGTTTAAAAGAAAACAAAAGTCGGCTAATCAAAGAGAATGGCGGGCTCGAAGATAAATTTATTATTATCAGCTTAGTTTTCTACTAGAGAATTCCATTCCTTGCTGTTAGTACACAGTACACAGTAGAGGAATTGAGCACTTATTTCTTAAATTTTTTCAAACGCAAAAACTACACTACCGACGTATGTAATTTAGTGTAATTCAATGGTTAAAAAATGTTATAGATCATTCATTTGGCGTGACTATTATTCATTTGGGAGTGGAAGATACAAAATATCAGTTGACTTATCACAAAGCACAATTAGCTATCGTTTTTTGATTTAAACAACGACAGCTCCATGAGTGCGACAACTTTTTTTTGTAGTGTGAGTATGTCAATGGGAAATTTTTATGGATGCTAGTATGCGTGAAAAATTGTGTAGCTAGTAGCGACGGCTCGGGTTTGCCAACTTAGGCAGAGTATTTTATGCCGCACTTTTGAAGTCGAAGGCGGCTTCGTGGACGTCTATATGCGAATTGTATTGGATTAACGATTCTGTCACCGAACGATACGCGCTCTAATTCGTTTTAATCGTGCCACAAACTTTTCTTACCCAGTGAGGGTGTAGCTGGCGGTCCTACGTTAATATCGTTTTCTATCCATAGTTCCTAACATCTCTTTAGTTCCAATTTTGGCCACTGGACAAGAAAAGTTTGTGACATACGATTGCCTAGCGCACACAATCTTCTTTATTCATTCATTAAAGTACATTCATCTTTTCACATCCGTTGGCGGAGTATTCAATGACTCCTTGGTACAGGATTTCTCCCTAGAATTTCTCTCTGCAATTACACCGGGCAGGGAATTTCATCGCCAAATATTTTCCTTTTCCCCGTTACTATGCGGTCCAAAGTGAAATAGATATCAGACCTTCGTTGTCTGCTTTTCAAATCTCTTACTTGAATATCTTTACATTTTCCTTTTTTCTTCGCCTACGCAATGGGACAGTTTGGAATTTTCGTACTCTTGATATCTAAATGTTTTATCCGTTACTCAGGGAAAAAAGCAGATGGTTTGGGTACCTCATATTATATTCCCTAAAGCTTTGTAAAATATATCTTGGTGTCCGCACCAATTTAACCGCAGGAATGCATGCTCTTTCACGTCGCTTTATTTAGACCTTTAAAAATTATATTTATAGTTAGTATTAGTAATAGAACTAGTAGAGTTGAAGTTAGTTGCTTTGAACTCATCCATAATGCTCGAAGTTCGAACTCGGTACTTCGAAAATGAGGCTTGGCTATCCCTACCAATCCAATGGTATAGATCACTGATCTCCATAGAGTATATAGAATATACTCTGGATAGCTGACTGTCAACGTAAAAATGAAGACACTTGATTTTCGCCATTTTGGCGCTGATTGTTGCGTAACCTGGCGTGAGCGTCTATGGAACTAAAATCAAATGACATTCAAAACGACGGTCCACTTCCAACAAATGTCAATTTAGTACCGTGGGGGAGGCGCTTCAAATCGGCACAAAAAATGAACTCTCAAACGTATATGGAATCACGAATCCAGAGATACATATCTGTGGTATAGATATTTCAATTCAAGAAGACGCGGGGCACTCTGTCAAAATTGTTTATGTTTTATTCGATTCGTATTGAGTTTCACAGAGTGGGGCGCATCGTCGTGGATTGAAATATCTATACCTACCTGTATAATATAAGAAAAAAAAATCAGTCAAGGCGCAGGGTGAAGCCACTAACTAGACTATCAGGTTGAAAGACCTTAAGATTGTGACGTAAAAATCCACAGTAAAAGAGGGGTAAAACAGAAGTTAGAGCGCCGACTAAGCTTATTGATTATTTCTTCTCAGTGCAGGG
Organism: Coenonympha glycerion; assembly: GCA_963855885.1. Classification (NCBI taxonomy): domain Eukaryota; kingdom Metazoa; phylum Arthropoda; class Insecta; order Lepidoptera; family Nymphalidae; genus Coenonympha; species Coenonympha glycerion. Next base: position 955,430 of record OY979646.1, read on the forward strand.
TAATAAAATAAAAAAAAAAAAAAAAATGTCATTTATTCATAAGAATGCAGGTACATTAGGTGGTCAGCAATAACAATTATTATCCTTATACATTCTGCCTTATGGCGTATGAATATAAAAAAAGTAAATGTTAATATTTGTTTGATTGAATTTGAAATTATCATTTTTCATAATATTACAATAGATAAAGGTCAGGATGTCAATGTTTGTAAATTAATAATTTATCAAGTCAAAATTAGTAATTCAGAATGTCATAACAATTTTTCATAATATTATTGTCTATTATAATTAAGGATGTCAATAATTATTGAAAATACATAACATAGTTTAAAGTCCAAAATGTGTTTCATTTAAAAATTCATTTACAATATATCCGTAGTCACACATTATTATTTAACATTATCTGCTAAATACTCTGATACAGTATAGTAGCATTTGCTTAACAACATGTCAAACACCCGTTTTTTAAATACTTTAATGCAATTACAGTCCTTATACGAATCAGGCAGCTTATTGTAGATTTTAATAGCCATGCAATGGCAACTCTTTGCACACATGTCCAGCCGTCGGGGAACCACTAGTAATTTATTTTGTCGTCGTACTCTCTTTTGCTCCAAATCATTGTAACCTTTGAAAAAGCTAGGATTTTGTTTAACAAATATAATTATTTCATATAGATATAAACATGGTAGTGGAAGAATACCATGTTTCTTGAAAACCGGCTTACATGTGTCTAATGTTGCAAGTCCATACACTGCTCTTAAACAGGCCTTCTGGCAGACAAAAACACTATTGCTGTGCACAGAATTTCCCCACAGAATAATACCATAACGAATTAATGATGATACATATCCCTGATATGCTGTTAAAGCCGTCTTAACACTACATGTCTGACGCAGTCGTCTTAGTACATAAACAAACCTATCCAATTTTCCGCACAACCCTTCAACGTGGTATTTCCAATTGCAGTGACAATCAACTTGTATACCTAAGAAAGATGTTACTTTGACTTCTTCGATTTTTGTGCCTTTATAATTAACATTTAGATTTAAAGAATTATTGTTATATGGCATGAATTGGATGATTTTAGTTTTTTGCATGTTTATTGATAAATTATTTGTTTCTAACCAGCTAATTACTTTTGATAATGTATGGTGTACTAAAGTTTCTACAGTATTTTTTTCTTTAGTTTTAACAATTATTGTAGTATCATCAGCATACATCAAGCAACTCTGTTCTATGTTGTTTGGTAGGTCGTTTATGTAAAGAAGAAATAACAAAGGACCCAATACGCTGCCTTGTGGTACGCCGTATGGGTTTTGTAATTTATATTGAGAGCGATGTGCATTACGGTAGGAATGACTTGTATGTAGAATTTCAACGCACTGCATCTATCTATCTATTTGCTAGATAACTTTCGATCCATTCTAGACACTTCCCTCTGATACCATACTTCATCAGTTTGCTTAAAAGAGTTTTATGACATACCAGGTCAAATGCCCTGGTCATGTCAAGAAAGATGCCTATAACGTAGTGTTTGTCATTTAGACCTTCTGTTATTATTTTGTTTAGAGTATAACAAGCTAGGGTAGTACTACAATTTTTTCTGAAACCGAATTGTTCATTTTTTAATAAATTATAAGATATTATAAAGTCATATATTTTTTTGTGCATAATTTTTTCCAAGATTTTTGAGATTATGGGTATTAGAGTTATGGGGCGATAGTTCATTATATCTTCTTTGTCGTTTTTCTTATGTAAGGGCTTTACAATACTGCGCTTTAGTTTTTCGGGAAATATACCCTCTATGAACGATTGATTTATTACATGAGTAAGTGGTGATGCTAAATAGACAGCACATGATTTAATAATTTTTGTATTAAGGTTATCGTAGCCAGTCGAATTAGTCTTTTTTAGTTCTAGTATCGTTTTATAAACATCATTTGCGATGACTGGCCTAAGGTATATTGTCTTATCATGGTTATTTATAAAGCTATCATAATTGTGTACTGACCCTGAGTAATCTGATTTATTACCTATATTTATAAAATATCTGTTGAATTCTTCAGCTATATCGGCCGGCTTAGAGTATAAAGTACCATTTGAATTAATATTTTTTATTTCTTTATCTACTATTTTATTTTCCGTTATATCACTTATTATATCCCAAGCTGCTTTGCCCTTATTTTTTGATTTGGCAATAATTTTTTTATTCGCAATAGATTGCGATTTTTCAACACAAATCCTAAGCAGTTTTGAGTACTTACTATAATTTGCTTTATTTATATGCTTATTTGCCGCTGATTGTAGGTATTTAATGTAAAGTCTGCGTTTATTTATGCATGATTTTTTTATTCCTTTTGAGATCCACTTATTTTTTATCTGTTTATTTATAATTTTTACTGTGATTTCAGGGAAACATAGTTCATAGAACAGTGTTAAGAGCTCATGTAATGTATTGAAAGCATTATTTGTACTTTCTTGTTCGTACACCTCTTGAAATGATAATGCAGATATGCATTGAGTGAATTTCCTAACATTGTCTTTAGAAAAGTCTCGTTTTTTTTCGAACCATACTTTTTTTTTGAAATGGTAAGACTTTCTGATTCTCAACATTAAAGGATATGGTCTGTGCAGTTTCATGGTCAGATAAAGCAAGATACTGAATATCTGATTTTACATTAGTTACATTACTAACTATAAGATCAATACATGACATTTTTCTTGTAGGTTTTAATATATGTTGTGATAGGTTATATTTAGCAAGTATTGAATTTAATTTATTGGACTGCTTATTTTTGATTAATATATTAATATTCCAGTCCCCACATATTATTAATTTTCTCTTTGGATTTGGGTTTAGTTTACCAAGTAGCTGGTCTAGTTTTTCAAAAAAGAGATCAATATCTGATGACGGCGTTCTATACATACAAATCACAACAATGTTTAAAGAAATTATTTTTACACCACAGTATTCAAAATGATATTCAATCGGTTCTACAGTTTTATACATATCTAAAAGTGGTAAATATTCAAAGTATTTATTTAGTAAAATGCATGTACCACCTCGCTTTTGCTTAGTTCTTGTGAATTGAGTGGCTACTATGTAATTTTTTAGCTTGAGGTTAGATTCAGATCCTCGTTTAATAAATGTTTCGGTGAGACATATTATGTCAATAGTTTTACACATAGAATTACTTGATACAAGATTTGTTAAGGCTATTTCCAAATTATCTACTTTTGATAAAACACCGGCTATGTTTTGATGTAAGAGTGTGTAACTATTAAACTCGAAAAAAAGTTTTATTTGGCTCAAGTGTTAAGCTATGTTTTTCTTGTTGTCCTTGAATAGATAAGATTGGGGAAGAAGGCACTTGTGCTAGTGAAATAGTTTTATAATTTTGTGGTTCTGTTGACCCAGCGATATACCTGTTACAATAATGAATATAGTCAATTTCAACATTTAGTTTATGACTTAGTGCTTTTATATAATTCTTGTTTTGGTTCAGTGATACAAAAGTACAGTTTTTGTAACATTTACAGAGCAAATCTATCATGTTATTCAACAAATAGGTATTTAAATGCGGATTTCTGAAAACGTTTACTATAAAAACCTTATTATTTTTCAAAACATGCAGAGTGTTACATAGATCTGAATAGAACTTAAAAGGGTTTTTTTCATTTGATCCTATACCTAAGATTACCACATCTTTCTTATTTAGTCTCTTACTTAAAGTTTCACAATCAGTAAGTGTCTGGGTACAGGTAGTATTGGGTTTAATTAGTCCTTGAATAGAGTATATGTCATTCCATGTATTAAGTCGCGTAGAATACATCACAGGAGCTAAACTGCGTAGCTGTTGATCGCCGATAATATAAATTGTAGGTTTTTTTAGACTACACTCCGGATTCAGTTGCAATTGTTCCGAGGCGCGCGCCGGGCTGCTGCTCGAGTTTTGCTCAAACGAATTCCTAGTTTGGTTATGTTTTTGTTGAGCATTCGACGGAGATAACATCAGTGTCATATTTCTGCAAACAGTGTTGTGTCGGTGTAAAGGTGATGTTCTCGAAGTGTTTGTACAAATGGCCGTGATTTTTTTTAACTTTGCAGCTTTCGAGGTAGACGGCGACGAATGTGAAGAGGAGATTTTTTTCAAGACAGTAAGTTGTTGATCCTTTTCGTCAATTGTCTGTTTTAGAGTCGAAATTTCTGTGTGTAAGTTTATAATTTCCTGATGGGCGCTAGTGAGACTTTCTTTTAGGTTTGCTATCTGGTTTTTTAAATCCAACACTTCTTCGGAGTCAAATGCTTGTCTTTCACTGTGCGTGGATGCATTTAAGCTGCAGCTGAGCATTGACTCGTCGTCCGTAAGGCATTGTAGGTCTTGTGCAGACATTGTTTTAGAGATAGGTCGTCTAATAGTTATATTATCCATTTTGTATTTAAGTAAGCGATAAGCCAAATGTTACAAATAACTTCTTATTTTCTTAGCCGAAGCAATCCAGGCTGTAGGAATTTGAAAAACATACTTTTGACCGGGAGAATTTTGAAATTTTAAATTCGTTAAGATGCACTTTTTGAAATTTGAAGTTTTAAACTGTAGCACTTTATATTCTTTTAGGATAACAAAATATACTTTGTATTTCTATCTATTCTTAACACATTTAATCCTTTTACACTGATTTATGCACTTTTACTTGAAAAAAATAATTAATAAAATACGAGACATAGGTTTACTGTGCACCAGTGGCGCCACCATCTTGGCATTGGGTGCATAGAAAATCCCGTTATCTTAAAACGATCACCACTAAAGGCGGTTCCCAATATTCAATCTATCCATGGTTTGTCTTACTAGAGATAGAAATTTGACATAAGGTCCATACAAGTTATGTCAAATTTCTATCTCTAGTAAGGCAAACCATGGATAGATCGAATATTGGGAACCGACATAAATAGGCCAAATATTTTACTGACTATATTTTAAGTAGCTGTAAGTTGGTTTTTGAAAACCGCACGGGCGTTCTCTATAGTTAATTTATACAACCCAAAATCTTGGGATGTATCATTAAAGATTCTACCAGTTCAGTGGCCAAACGACAACTGTGTATAATTAAAGGCCCAGCAGCCTATTCCTTGCACGGGCGAGCCGAAGTCCCCAACCTTCATTATTGGAGGTCGCAATATCTCCGCCCAGGACGCGTCCCCTTAATTAGTACATCTGCGAGGATATTACGCCGAAAAGGTGTATGGAGCCTGACGGGAAATGCTACTGGATAATGTTAGAAGCAATGACGCAATGCGCTACGCTAAGAGGATGGGAAAGATGTGACGTATAACCCGGTCACAATATCTGTGGCTCGATGACGTCACGTCGTGTCAGCGCTCTGATATGGTGCGCAAAACAATCAAGCTGCGGCGAGCGAGGGGAGGTGAAAGGAGAACGGGAAGGGGGTACGCATTCCAGCGAGGTCCACAGATATTGTAACTCAATTTTACTTCAATTTTAGTTTAAAATAGTTAATAGTAAGCAAAAACAACATTACATATAATAGTGATATACTGACAGAGCGAATTATCAAACAGTAGCACAAGATAGCGGCGTTAGTTCAGACTTTGGCCACGCGCCAAAACAGCCTTGTCGCACTGTAGATTTGATTTGGACACTGCACTCCCATGCTCTCGTCTTCTACACATTTCCTAACGTCGTTTAAGATTTGTATAGATTTACTAGGAAATGTATACATTTTCTAGGAAATGTGTTAAAATTATCTTTTTACACATTTCCTAAATGAGCCAGGAACTGTATACATTTCCTGGTGATCACACATTTTCGGTAACATATACACACGTAGAGACCCTCAAAAAGAGATTTGAATTATAAACGATATAAAAGATGACTTCTTTGAAAAGTTTTCAATCCTACCTATACTATTTATTTTTAGCTTCTTGTGAATATAATGTTCTCACCACCCGACATTGAAAAAAAGGTGAAGAATGTGGGCTGTTTGAAGTTTGTTTCTATATCGGATTCTTTCTAAAAAATAAAAAAAATATTCAATGAATCTTTATTTAGTCACTAGTTTCAGTGGTCAAACTATACCCGATATTGTTTCCTGCGAGGCTGTATAATGAAATATCTGTTAATTTTCTCAGATTTTTTGCTGATAGGCTATAATAAATAATTGGTCTCCTACGAATTCCTGCCATTATAATATATTGTGTTATCTTAGTATTTATATTATAAGAATGAAATAATAAAGAAAATATTGCAATCAACTCAATTCAAACTTATTTATCTGTTTTTCCTAATATTTTCTCGCCAAAATCTTTGCAGGGTTCTCATCAACTCTAATATTAGGTATCACAAAAGTTTGTGTCTGTGTGTGTTTACCTCTGAACCTGTTTGGTTGCTTAAAAGAATAAAGCTTAAACTTAGCATATTATAAGGTTACATAATACTGCGGTGAAATCCATACGCGAACGACTGGTTAACGCGTTCTCCGAGGCACGAGGGTGAAACGTCGCCAATTTCCACGACCTAATTTTTAGGACTTACTAAGAATTTTCTGACAGAAAAACTCAATACTATATTTTTCTGTCCCGGTCCGGGAATAGAACCCAAGACCTCGTGATCTTCAGTAGTAGCATAACATAGTCCAACTAAAGCTCCATACTGTACCTACTTTGGAAAGTACAACCGAAACCTCTCTTTTTGACGACCTCCGTGGCGCAGGGGACGCACGCTCGGATTCGTGTGGGAGGTCGCGGGTTCGATTCCCGCCACGGGCCACTTTGGAATTTTATAATTTCTAAATTGGCTCAGGTTTGGTCTGGTGGGAGGCTTTGGCCGTGGCTAGTTACCACCCTACCAGCAAAGACGTACCGCCAAGCGATTTAGCGTTCCGGTACGATGCTGTGTAGAAACCGTTGGGGTGACTTAACTTACCCCTTGGAAGTTAGTACGCCAACATCTTCGACTGCATCATCACTTACCATCAGGTGAGATCGCAGTCAAGTACTAACTTGTATAGCGTAAAAAAAAAAATAGCTTAAAAAAAAAAGTACTACTGAAACCTCTCAGATGAAGACAAACATACTACTTACGTGTGGATACTAAGTAATAACGTGACATAAACTGAAAAATATTTATGCACACACAAAGTCTGAAATTGTCCGTCCGTACACAGTGCATAATCCCAGTAGTCCGGGTCTCAAACTTTCCCGTTCCGGAGCTAAACTCCGGCCAGAGGCTCTCCTGCCATTTGCATTAAAGTTGAAAATCGTCCGGGGCGGATTTTTATAATTCGCACCAACAATAGTGTTGTGTCTAGGAAAACAGGAGGAATTTATATCGATAGTATTTTTTTTGCGGAATTATTTATACAGGTAAATCTGTGGCGACTACTTGGAAATACTGCACTGTTTAACGGAAGCTCAACGTTCAAAATTCGAACAAATTGCCATGTCTTCGTCAGCTCTAGTGAGCCCAGAATCTGGAATATTCTGATGCGATCTCCGACATTGGTGACCCGGGCAAACCTATTGCAATACGATAGATGTAATGGAAATTAAATGAAATTATGAAAATTTTCGCTAAATTGATTACGTAAGTTCCGCGCATTCTTATAGATTTGACCTAAGGTTAGGTACTCATCTGATACGTAAAGTAACGCTTATTCTACCCTTCTTTATTTTTTAGAAAGATGTTATTTAGGACTGTAACATATATAAGTATAAAAAAAAAAACTAAAAAGCTTGTATCGATGATATCAATATCCCATTCCTAAACCCAAGGAATGAGGTGAGCTCTTTAAATATTGACGCAAGACTTAGGGAGACGACACAGAAATGTATCCAAACAGTGAGGTGTCGGTGTTTATTTGTGCAGCAATACAGATCGCAATAATGTGCGGAGCCTCCTGCCGCGGCGGAGGACTCGAGTGGGTGACGTGTTTAAACACATCTCGGAACATCATCCTTAACTGTGTCCTTAACAAATTCGATAGCGCGAGTCACGTCTCAGATTTAACGTGAAATCAACGGGTCTGCCCGCGAAATTCAAAATTTTCGTGGTTTTTTGCAATTTGTACGCTAATTAGACATGATAGGCTTATGGCAATCAATTTGCGAGAATGGCAGTATCATCTTTACATGATTAGATCAAAATATTTGCATAAAAATGTGTATCCTAGGATATTAGTCCGAGTATCGAGTTTTATATGAGTAACTCGCATATCTCGGACTAATTTCTTTAACGACACTTTCGAGCAGAGATTTTTATATAAACACGTGAAGAAGATATTGGGATTATCGCAATTTGACGGCCATAAGCCTATTATGTCTTATTAGCTTAAAAATCGCGAAAAACCACGAAAAATTTGAATTTCGCGGGCACACCCGTGGTGTGCTCCTTAATGTATATTTTACAACATCGTGGAGGAAACCTGCATGCCTGAGTATTCACTTCAAGTTTTGAAAGGTACATGAAGTCCACCAACCCAAAATTAGACAGTGTGATGAGGATGACCTATGAGAAAACCTATGGTGGGATTTATATTTTCGCCATCCGCGTCGGTTTTGCTTAGCTGAAAGCAGGGAAGAGAAAGATCACAATAATTTGCGGGGCCGCTAGGCGCGAGGACTCGAGTGGGTACCGTATAAAAACACATCTCAGAACATCATTCTTAACTGTGTCCTTAACAATTTACATAGCGTGAGTTACATCTCAGATTTATTTTATTTAAGTTTTATATGACCTGTGACCTTGCGTATTATGACTGGTAAGATTTTTGGTTCTAAAAAATAAATTATTGTTTATCTATAAAAGCTGTGTCTCATTCTCATATCATGCTGATGCGAAGACCATGTGTGCCTGTCGGTTTTGGAAAAATGGTAGTAGGTAAATATTCTAAATTCTCAATAAAATTTTCTTTTACAACTGGGATCTTGATTTACACAGCTGAGAGTCTAAAGCACAGTTGTCATAGACTCAAACAAGAAGAAAGCGAATCTCGTCAAGTTCGGAAATACGCTTTGATCAGGGGTTGAAAAGGGTTGAAGGTGATTCATCAAACATTCTGCAGTCTTCTGCGCCTTCCCTTTTATTTAGTACAATTAACAAGGAAACAATTTAAAGACTTTTAAAGTCGGGAATCGCTTCAGCCATTTCCATTTGTCAATTTACTTGTTTGAGCCAACATTTTCGATTAAACACTCATTCATTTCGGAGCGTCCGTAATTATACGTTGAGTAACATATTCCAGAGTTGACTTTGCGCTTCTTTTTATCTGCGTTTTACTCTTATTTCTGTACAGCGTTGCAGCGTCATCTTCAAACTGTTACTTTCAATTTGGTCGTACATGAGAAAAATTCAAAGTAACATTTTTAATCTTTTAGGAGGATACTGTATGCAAAAGGCATATTTGAGTGATAATATAAATAAGTCAGTACTTTACTGACAAAAAATCAGATTGAACATAAGAATCGACACTTCAATGCCGCTCTTTATAAAGCTTTTAAAGAGGCTCGCCTTTTCCAACCTCAGTGATTAAATACCTACTTAATGGCTTCAGTTTAAAAGGTCATAAACGAACATCAATAAAGTGGGCTTATACTTTGTTAAGAGAATGCATTTTATTCACAAGTACATCAGAGAAGGTTCAAAGGAATCAACCGTGCTGCTTTTTGATGATTATATACATCAAAAACAAAGTCGAAAATTGTTTTAATCGCACCGAATGTTTCTTGATGGGCGAAATAATAATTAGCGCGCGCCCGTCTCAAAGGAATCGGTAATTCGGGATTTGGTAATTTGAAAAGGGGGTTTGAGCTGCCTCGCTGCCGCGAAAGACGGATGAATGTATTTGACTTATTTATTATTATAGTTTTCTTTAATTCATCAGACTTAATATATGCTTTCGTTGCAGTAAACTACCGATAGTTAATTGAACGAAAAATGTATGGGATCGACATATCCGATCGCGATCACGAGATTTATGAGAGACAACTGCCATTCACATAATTTTTCAAGGTATAAAATTTTAAGGAAGGACTTTTGAACTTGATACTGGCGTATCCAATTTTGGTAAAACTTTAAGTATGTGTTGATGCGAACACGGGACAGAACAATTTCTCTTACAATAGACTTTCAATTAACAAAGACTTCGACGGAGCTAAATTTTACAACACACCTTGGCAACAAAAATATTCAAGGCCAAAAGTCAAAATTTTATACTTTATTATTAACCCTAAAAAGCTACTTTATTATATTAATAGGATAAACTTTTTAATAGCTTGATCCACACTGATATTTTACAAGAAGTTTACGAGACAGACGTGTAGCTATACTACGAATGTTCAAAGTATGCCCGAGGCATAACAGGATATTTATGTAGATTAGTTTACGAATAATGTCTCGAGCTGCAGAGATAAACCGATTTATCCGTCAAAGCCTTCGCTGCTGAGATGCAAATCTTTGGACGTGCATCGATATTCAGAACCCGAGATATTATACGGAACACTGATTTAAGATTTTATTTGCAAGACCCTGCTTAGAGGCTTTTTCAATCAAAGCATTGAATACTAGTAATGTACTCAAAGTCACCCTTATTTACCGACTTCAAAAGAAGGAGGAGGTACTCAATTTGACTGTATGTTTCTTTAAGTTGTAACATGTAATAACTTTTGACTGGGTGAATCGATTCTGATTGGTTACTCAAACACAGCTCCGCTCCGCTTCGCTTTGGTGGCAACCGGGCCACCATAAGGTTGAACTTTTTCTAATATAGTACGGAACCCTCAGTGCGCGAGCCCGAATCGTACCTGACCAATTTTGTTTTTTTTTTACAATAGGGTTTACTGCTTTTTGTACCGAGTCAACTCGCTTCGAAAATGTTCTTCGGGTCGGAACCGAAGCTGGGAACTCCAGTCCAAATCCTAGTAGGCGCCGACTGAGCTACAAACGCCGTGAAAACGTTACCCCACCAACTAGTGGTGAACAAAAAAATCTTATAAATGAACACAATACGCGGTAAGTGGCAACTCGGTCGTGTAATGTAATTATTCGGCTATTATTCGAGTACAGATCGGATCTCGCTTCCGTTCGGGCGGCTCAGTTGAAATGTCATTGAACGACAGCCCGTTATTAGGCGGCGCGATTCGGTTCTTATTTCAAACTAGCTTAAAAAGCCCCAGCTTTGCCCGCGTGAATTTCTGTTCTTCACCACACCTCTGGGAAACCTTGATTTTAGCAGGTTAACTTGGCGTTAAGCGTTGACAGAGTAGAAAAACCACGTGACCGAATGAATACAAATAAATGAACAAATGAATGATGAATGTTGTAATGTGACGCGGAGTACGCTCCAGTTATCTACAAGTCTGCGAGAACGCCAGGTTCAAATTGTCGTACTCGATTTTCAAAAACAGCGTTTTTTCCTTGGTTTTCCTCTATTCGGTCACGTGGTTTTTCTACAGTCCCGTGATTTTTCCATACATTTTTATCTACTGTCGTGAACGCTAAACGACTGTTACTATGTCTAGACCCGCTGAAGGGACTGTACTGAGGGACCATTAGGGGGGTATTTTACTCAAATCAAAATGTTGATTTATTTAAGTTTTGAAACAATATTCAATAGTAGATAAATACAATTTTGAAAAAACAAATCAAATGAGTAAATAATGAAAAAGCTCTACACAAATTTTCGTTTTGGGAGAAAGGGATAGAAGAAAAAATCAAATGCTTGTACCTAACTTTTGATTTTTTGGATAAAAATTTTATTTTCAATGGATGTCATTATTTCTAACCTAGTTTACAATAAAGAATAGTTAAAATTAAATGGAGTAATACCATATTTTCTCTACAGTATTAAAATAACCACGAAATTCAAAAACGAGCGAAAAAAAATCACGTTGTTCTATGAGAGCCCCCATTACATATTTTTTTAAAGATATTTGTTGAAATACATTTTCTGTGAAGATTTCTACTGCCTAACTATCACGGTGCATGAGATACAGCTTGATGACGGACAGGAAAACCACACTGACAGACGGACAGCGACATTTTAGTAATAGGGTCCCGTTTTCCTTTGGGTACGGAACCCGGAACGTAAGACGTCGATAAGTTACATAATCAACCTTTTGATCATTGTTATATTTCTTTGATTTCTAGATATTTAACAGCCCACTTCTATCTAACTGCCTTACTCGTAACTAACAAAATAACGCTGGACCAACCCACAAGCACTCTCCTTTTATATATATTTTATGATGATTAGTTTGTATGATGTTTTAGTTTTTTCCAAAGGTTAACTTACAAGTAGTGTTTGGGCGAAATTGGGCCGTTTTTCTGGTCACGATTTACGTATTATGTCCGATAATAATTTTTGACGAGCGGTTTTTAGGGTACGGGTAATTTAGGGGAAATTAGCCGTTTGTAAGAGTAGGCGTGGTTACACAAATCAAGACTTTAGGTTTTGAGAGTTGAAAAATACGTAAAAAAAGAAAGCTGTTTTGATTCTTCTTCAAAAATCCATGCTTAGCGAATGGTTCTCTCAGTATAAATCTATGTTTTGACGACCTCCGTGGTTGAGTGATTATAGCGTGCCGGTTTTCATGGCGGCCCATCTCTGAGGTTCCGGGTTCGATCCCCGGTCCCCGGTAGAAAAAATAAGTTTTCTACATTGTCTCGGGTCTGGGTGTTGTGGTACCTTCGCTGTTTCTGATTTCCTTAACACAAATGCATAAGCTACTTACTAAGGGATCGGAGCAATGTATGTGATGTTGTCCACTATTTTTATATTTTATAATATAATATTTATATATGCCAAATTTCAGATCTTTATAGTGTATGCTACGTATAAATAGATGTATGTCAATCAGTCACTTTTTTTTCCTTCGCCTACAAAATTAGAAAATTACATATTCCCCTTTTTTCATACACTACAAGTTATTAACCGCTAGGTAAAGTAACCCCTAACGATTTTCACACAGCATCGGTCCGGAACGATAAATTGCTTGGCAGTGCGTGTTTTTCCAGTACTATGACTACTATGACTAGACTCCAAGCCGACCAGAGTCCATTTAGAAAGTATATCATTCCAAAATAGCCTGTAGCGGGAATCGAACTCGCGACCTTCCACTGGAATACGAGCGCAAGCCAAAGATATAAACTAATTTTTATTACAGCGTAGGTTTTTATCACATAACAGATGGTACCATTTCACAATAATGTACCTGTAGGGATTCAAGTTTCCGCAACCTTGCTATAGAAAAACAAAGAAAGCACCGTAAAAACTTGTAATTTTGCTTGAAAACAAAGAAAGTAAGAAAAAGCGTTTATTTGAAACAACAATACAGATATCTTACTGAGAAAATATATGAGACAAGTAATGACTTGTGAGATCCCAAAATGGACTCCACTCAGAGTTTGCTACAACCGCGAAGCAAATCCATTGCATTCCTCTGATCTTCCGTGGCTCCAAAAGTTTTTGGACGACTAATAATTTTATTATACTTAGTTTCTACAAAGAAGATGCTAAGGGCGATGGGTACCATCCGGGCGCGAAAATTCAAATTTTATTTTGTTTTTCGCTCATAGTGGGCTAATTATACATCGAAGGCTAATGGCAATGTGTTTTGCGGGCACAACGTTTATGCATCTACATGTTTTTTACAAAAACTCTGCTCAACAATACTCATTTACTTCATATTAGTTCCCGATAGCTCGAAATCTGGGAAACAGCAAAAAATTATCTTTCGGGAACAAATATGAGATGAGTGGGAACTTTCGAGCAAAGTTTATATTAAAAACGTGTGAATGCATAAAAAGTAGGCCCGCAAAATGCATTGCCATACATCTACAATGTGTAGTTAGTCTAATATTTGCGAAAAACCAAATAAAATTTGAATTTCGCGGGCTGGTAGGGCCGCAACACCTTAATTAAAATGGTTTTTTTTTTACGCTATACAAGTTAGTACTTGACTGCGATCTCACCTGATGGTAAGTGATGATGCAGTCGAAGATGTTAGCGTACTAACTTGGAAGGGGTAAGTTAAGTCACCCCAACGGTATCTACACAGCATCGTACCGGAACGCTAAATCGCTTGGCGGTACGTCTTTGCTGGTAGGGTGGTAACTAGCCACGGCCAAAGCCTCCCACCAGACCAGACCTGAGCCGATTTAGAAATTATAAAATTCCAAAGTGGCCCGTGGCGGGAATCGAACCCGCGACCTCCCACTCGAATCCGAGCGTGCGTCCCCTGCGCCACGGAGGTCGTCAAAAAGGTCGAGTTAAGTGTACCTACCTATAGTTGTTTAAGCTTATACCAGCTGACAGTTTGTTCTTTATATCGATTTCAAGGAATTTGAACCAAAACAAACGAAACGCGCTGCGCTCGCGTGGCACGAACAATTAATTCCGAAATGCCGACCAGCGACGGCTATCTAAATTGTAAATAAGCCTTCCTAACGATGTATTAAAATGTGCAGCACCGTAAAAATCCTACGAGTCTTATACTTCGCCCGTTGTGGTACGCTCAATTTAACATTTTCACACCTGTCAAGATCCGCCTTCCATATTTTCGTGGACAGGAGACGAGCAAGTGACAAGTTTGCTGTCGGTTCCTATGAACCAATCCCTTTGATATGATTTTTTTTTTATTATGGATAGGCTTGCGCTTGACTACAATCATATCTGATAGACAGAAATGATGAGGTCTAGGATGGAGCGCGCTTGCCTAGAAAATGCCTATTCACTCTTCTCTTGAAGGCACCCAGGTTGTACTTGGCCGGGAACACAGAAGCTGGAATCAGCTTTCTGGGCATTTTAGAATATTGAGTAACTCTTAGAATACAATTACAAACATGGTAGAGGATTTATGCTGCGTAAAAACCAGACGCGTCAAAGAGAGCAGGATTAATTTCGATTATAAAACTAAAACTTATCAATGTCAAATATATTACAAGAATCGGACAGTATGGTGTTGGGAAATCTCCATCAATGACCAGACGAACGCTTTGAACAGTTGTGGGAGAAAAGCTGGCTTCTACAACGCAAAATTGTGTTGCTTTGACATCTCTCAAGGCCTTTTGTCCAAGCACGGTTTAGGTGTTAGCTACGTCACGGAATAGCTAACAGTACCTGACGGTACAGAAGGCTCACTCGGTAAGATAGAATAGCTATTAGTACCTGACGGTACAGAAGGCTCACTCGGTAAGATATAGCGACTCTAGCGCTGACACAAAAAGTGCGATTCAGTTCGCAATCGCGCCTGGCCACGCCTCCGAAAAGAACTTCTGTTTCTATCGCGTAACTTTATCGCATTCGACGTACTATGGCTGCCTTGTCATCGAGCGCATGGAGCGCGTGAAATAGACCATTATCCAATACCTTTAAACGAGCAATTCTTGTATATATGTATATATATTTCTATATAATCTGAATCTCGGAAACGGCTCGACCGATTTTCATGAACTTTAGTATACAGGGAGTTTTGGGGGCGATACATCGATCTAGCTAGGATTCATTTTAAGGAAATGTCTAATTTACCAAAAAAAAATATAACACCTGCTGCCATCTATTGGTGAGTAGTTAGTAATACAACCGAGCAAAGCTCGGTCACCCAGATATTATTATATTCGGTGCCCAAACGAACGCGAGCAAAGTATACTTCTGGTAAATACAGTGTAATATTCTGGCTGAAGTACATTAACTAGGGCGCCTATGGAGTAAGCGTCACGCTACTGTATCTCCGATCAAACAAGTCGCCCTAATATTAAATCATTTTCCACAGATCAAGTACCTAATTTAAATAATTAACACATAATTAATCCGTTTATTAAGTGTGTGGTTTTAGGGTTCCGTGCCAAAACTGAGGAAACTCTTGTGTAGCTGACGGAAAAAAAAGTGTCATCACGAAAACGGGATGAGACCTACAGAGTTGAAACTTTCTTATACTATTCTTATAGAAAATAAGAATGTTACATTCGAAACTAAACGAAATGCAAACTTTGTAATATGTTAGTTACAGACTCGAACTCTAAACCGAATAGGAAAATATTCCTAAATTTTGAAAGATTATTATAATTCATTATATATGTTAAATGATAAACGCACGATGGTACCTGTTCAAATTTAGTGTATTTTTTCAGAATACAGTTCACGAACTGTGCTAAAACAAACAGATTATTTTTAATTGTAACTAAAGAACAAGTACCTATAGGAATATCAAAAACAAGAATGAAGTTGAGCGAGATCAATTCTGTGAATTCGAATCTCGCATTCGCAGAATTTAACTCGCTGCATTATTTACAATACGGAACCCACGATATGCGAGATCGACTCGCACTTGGCCGTTGGTTACCGTTTAAACAGCTTTGTAAAACATCGTTACCTCAGCGTTTACCGTTAATGTGAATCTTCGTGAGAAGGTACGTGTTTTTTAGTAGTTACAGATTTTAATAAAACCTGTGTCATTAACATGCAAATACTTATCGTCCTCAGCTTTATGACTTCCACTGCCTTTTTTTGCAATTTGATTCTGATTACCTGGTTAATATTATACCTGGTAGATTGATAACAAATTCGTCCAATAAATGGGCAGAATTTGTTATCGATTATGACAGCCATTGAGGCCCAAGAGGCCGCCTTCGACTTCAAAAGAACGGCAAAATATACTTTGCCTAAATTGGCAAATCCGAGCCGTCGCACGCTCAGTAGCATCTACGCACCATTATACTTTTAAATTGACACACTCACACTACAAGAAAAAGTTGCCGCACTCACGGAGCTGTCGTTGTTGGAAGGGCTCTATCTCCCTTATCTACTCGTAGTCGAAGTGCGAGCGACTAATCTATGATGACAACGATGAATACCTTTTTTGACGCAATTGCCTCCCAGGAGTCTAGCGGAAGGCTTCGGCTGAGACCAATATACCAGCGAAGGCCAATATACAAGGCGATTTTGCGTTTCAGCGCGATGCTGTGTAGAATCCATTAGGTCAACTTATCACTTCCAAGTTAATACAATAATACCTTAAGCTATATCGATACTTACCATCATATCAGTTCGCAATCAAGTACATACCTGCTTACTTGAAGAGTGTATAAAAAACCCTCGGATTTGTGAAAAAATGGAATGTGAAAGGTTTTGGTAGAATTGCGGGTTTTGCAGTGTGCAACATGGCATGAAGACAGAAGGAAAGAATTGACAATTTCAAAACGGGTAAGCGTCTCAACTCTCAGGGTAACGCCGAACGCGAGTGGGCTTAAGATCGAAGTTCATCAAGCATTTTCCCCATTTCGTTAAACGTGTTTGATTATAATATTTTAAAGAATAAAAATCTATTAAGGATCCCTTTCCCCTAATCCTATACCGGTGGAAAGGGATAAAATTATTTCTAAAGATTATAACTGCGATCAATTTCCAACCGTAACGCAATGATGGGGATATTAGATTTTTAGACGCGCTAAATTTATAAACTCTAAAAAAGAATCGATACCATTTCCGTAAATCAACGATAAAACAAATACTTAGTCCTTACCTCACACCGAACTTCACAAGTAAGTATCTACCGTTAAACAATAAAAGTGCTCATCATAAATCCCGTCCCCCTGAGGTTCCGGGATAATTTATGTTGGAACTTTTAGGGGATTCAATCCCCGCCTAAAATACCTATTGTGATAACAGATTAGTGGAGTAAATTGTTTTTTCTCTCTCCAATTCTTTAAGTCCCATTGTTTTTTTTACGGTCAAGCTTAATTATTCGTAAAATATTAAGATTTACTGCCTCTTTGGTCCTGTTATGTTTAAATTTTTTATCGACATAGTGAGATAGTCGGTTGGGACTCGGGTCGGACCAAAAATTTATTGTAGGTTTTGACGACCTCCCTGACGCAGTGACGCGCGCCCGGATTCGAGTGGGAAAGCGCGGGTTCGATTCCCGCCACGGGCTTCTAGAATTTAATAATTTCTAAATTGGCTCAATTTTTATCTGGGAGGCTTTGGCCCTGACTACCTTAAGCGTGGATAAACTAAGCATAATGAATATATGAAATGAGGAATGCGGATCTTTTGTCCTTGAAACGAATATTTATGACTCCTCTGCATGACAGGTTTTTGGCCATAGATCAACACGCTGGCCAATTGCGGATTGGGCGTTTTCACACACTTTGTTCCGAACTCCCCGACTACCTACTTGGAAGAAGAGGTCTCAACTTCAGGGCTATAGCTTTTCACTTTATGAATTTGATTCGTTACGATTTAACCGAACTCAGACTAATGTCCCAATGTGAATAATACATATATAATAAATAATAAACAAAAGGCATCCAACCGACTAAAACATATTGTATACAGTAATTGCTGTTAAGAATTATTTACTAAAATAAAGTTGTTACCTATAAAATGTTCAAAGCTTTACCTTGGATAGTTGCTAGGCGAAATTCTATTAAATATTTTCATACCAAAAATAATTTACCCTTATAAAACGTCAAACTATCAACCCCCAAGAAAAATGGACGGTCCAAAACAAAGTTACCTTTTCGATAAGCAATGTTCAATCTGTTATACACCTTGCGTTGTTAATAATAAAGTAGAAAATGTTACAAATTTTTTAAAAGTTTGCAATTATGTAACTTACAAAATCACATTTTTATACCAGTAAACTCACAAAGTAAACTCTCGTCTAAAACCTACGAAAAAGACCATTCGAATTGCAGAAAAAATGTTGTAAATAATTTTTGACGAGTGGCGCAGTGGTGAGAGCTTGGATTCGAGTAAGAGGTCGTGGGTTCGCTTCCTCACTATAATTTAGAATTTTACTTTTTCTAAATTGACTCAGGGCTGGTCTGGTGGGAGGCTTCGGCCGTGGCTACCTGGATACCTTCCTACCAGATGCAAAAATGCATCGGAAAAAGATTTACCGTTATAACACGATGATAATATGTAGCCACTTACCATCAGGTGAAATTAAAATATATAAATATATTTTTGCCAGCAGGTTTTGATCGGGATGGAATGGGTTATCCATATTGAGTTGTGTTGAGGAAGTACCTAACTTTAGGTCTGATCTTTAGATCACTGATTTATCATCTAAAGGTCACCTAGGTTCATAAAATTAAAGCAAGGCTATTCAGTAAAAATCAAATAAAAAAATTCTCGATTTCGAAGCTTCACTCAGGTGATTTATGGTAGAATTTATCATTGGAAATATCGTACTTATTTCATAACTTTCTTTTCCTGAAAAGCTTTTTAAATAAATTAAATATATTTTATTCGTCAGATTACCGCGAAATAAAATTAAATAAGCTATATTTCAACTCTCATTATTTGATTCTTTCATTGTTTTGTGGTGATCTCATTAATGTGGTGCTGCGGACAATCTGCACGATTCGTCATTGTGATCAATACCTGGACGGATTATTTTAGGGGTTTTTAGGGTTCCATACCAAAATGGTAAAAATGGAACCCTTATGGTGAGACTTTCTCCGTCCGTCCGTCCGTCCGTTCGTCTATCACACTCGATTATTTCAGTAACTATTCAAGCTATCGACATGAAATTTAGAATAGTTATAGATAATAGTGACGCGACGTCATAGCAATCGTAAAAATTTGAAAATTGTTTTAATAATTTTTATTTAAAAAGGGAGGAAAACCGGGTCGTCAAAATTTCAAAATGAGATAACAATATTGAGTAGGATATTATATGAAAGGGTGTTACTTGTGTATTCTAAAACAAATTTTTATTTATTTTTATGCCTGATAGTTTTCGATTTATTGGGCAAACTGTCGAAAAAAATACTGTCCCCACCCCCTTATCTCCGAAGTTTACCAATCGAAAAATCAGAAATAATTATGATCAATAGAAATAAACGTATACTGTACAGGAAAAATAAAATCAACTCTCTTACTATTACACTTTTTTTGATAATAACAATAAACCGACAAAAACAAAGTAATGTTTGCGGTTTTCCAACAAAAGTACCTACATGTAAATTATACTCTTAAATTCCTGAACCAAAGTGATTCTTTTAATGTATGTAACTTCTTTTATGGTATGGAACCCTCGGTGCGCGAGTTCGACTCGCACTTGGCCGGTTTTTTTTCTTCAAAAGAAAAAGCACGCGCGAATTACTTATGTTGAATGAATTTTAGAGAGGTATACCGTTTCCCTATGGTGAAAATAATAAGAAATAAAAGTACCTATAATGTGATGTGATTTTATTTATTATATTGAAAATTGACTGAAGAAAGCCATATCTATATATATAAAAGAAGAAACTGACTGACTGACTCACTGACATATCAACGCACAGCCCAAACCGCTGGGTCTAGAGACTCCAAATTTGGCACACATGTTCCTTGTGAGGTCTAGGGGAGCACTAAGAAAGGATTTTTCAAAATTCACCCTCTAAGGGGGTGAAACGGGGGTCCGAAGTTTGGATTTTATCAAGTTAAAATACGTCTTTACGCCGCAACTACTATAGTGATTTGGCTCAAATTTGGAATGGAGGTATATTATATCTTGCATTATTACATAGGCTACTTTTCATCCCGAAAAAATTCATGGTTCCCGTGGGATAAGTTAAAAACCGAAATTCACGCGGAAAAAAAATCTCACGCCGCAAGTACACAACCGATTTGGATGAAATTTGGAATGGAGATAGATTATATCCTGGATTAATAAATAGAGTACTTTTTATCCCAAAAAAATCCATGAGTTTTGGAGGAGAAGGGAAAAACAGATATTCACGCGGGAAAAATACTACTTCCCGCCGTAATTACTGAATTGATATGGCTGAAATTATGAATAAAGACAGATTATATATTGGATTAATACGAAGGCTACTTGTCATCGAGAAAAAATTCATGGTTCCCGTGGGATTAGTAAAAAACCGAAATTAACGCGGAAAAAAAATCTTCATGCCGCAAGTGCACAACCGATTTGGCTGGACCGATTGGAACGGAGACAGATTATATCCTGAGTTAATATATCGGCTACTTTTTATCCCGGAAAAATTCATGGTTATTGCGGGAAAAGTGAAAAACACGGGAGAAATACTACTTCGCGCCGTAATTACGGAACTGATATGGCTGAAATTCGGAATAAAGATAGATCATATCCTGGATTAATACGAAGGCTACTTTTCACCCCGGAAAAATCCATGGTTTCCGCGGGAAAACTGAAAAATTGATGTTCACGCTGTAATTACTGAATTGATATGACTAAAATTCGGAAAGGAGATACATTTTACCCCGGATTATTACATAGGCTACTTTTCATGCCGGAAAATTCCATGGTTTCTATGATAATAGTGAAAAACAGAAATCCACGCGGGAAAAATATTCCTTCATGTCGTAATTACTGAACTGGTTTTTCTGAAATTTGGAATCGAGATAGATTATATCAAGGATTAATACGAAGGCTATTTTTTCTCCCGGAGAAATCCATGGTTTCCGCGGGAGAACTGAAAAATTGCTTTTCACGCACGAAAAACAATACTTTACGATGTAATTACTGAACTGATATGACTGTTTGGAAAGGAGATAGACTTTATCCCGGATTATTTACATAGGTTATTTTTCATGCCGGAAAATTCGATGGTTTCTATAATAATAGTGGAAAACTGATATCCACGTTGAAAAAATATTTCTTCATGCCATAATTTCTGAACTAATTTTGCTGAAATTTGGAATAGAGATAGATTCTATCCTGGATTAATACATTGACTACTATTTATCCCGGGAAAATCCATGGTTTCTATGATAATCATGAAAAATAGATATCCACGCGGGAAAAATATTCCTTCACGCCGTAATTACTGAATAGATTCGCTTGAAATTTGGAATGGAGATAGATTATATCCTAGATTAACTGCGGGAATAGGGGAAAAAAATTAATACGGGATATACACGTACTCCTTCACGGCGCAACTGCTGAAATTTTTTGGCTGAAAATCAGAATGGAGACAGATTTCGTCCTAAATTAGCTTTATTATTAATTAGTATATTTATATTAATTAGTATCACGGGAACCATCTATTTTCCGGAATAAAAAGTAGCCTTTATTACTTTTTATTCCGGAAAATAGATGGTTCCCGTGTGTAGGGAAAACTAAATTTTCGCGGCCAAAGCCGCGGGTTTCTGCTAGTATTAAATAAAGATGAGAAGAATTCGTAAGTGTCGTGCAAATGAAGTTCATTCACTCGCTAGATGGCGCTGTCTCGTGTTTCGTGTTAACTGCAATTAAAAAAGTCAACTCCATCTTAGTAAATTTTCATCTGCATGTTGAGATTTCGGGACCGAAACTATTCATTTTCTAGCCCCCTCTGCCAGTACCGTCCGAAAAAAACTTCGTTTTATAGCACAGCTGAGCTTAAATGATAAAAATGCACGAATTACTTGAAATCTGGTCCAAAACTAATAACAGGAAAATTATGAACAAAAAAGACAACTATAGTCAGATCCAATTCCCGGTGATATCACATTATGTCATTTTCTCGCAACTCACCGCGGCATCGCGTGATTTTAGCCCAAACAATCATATTATTTGCATATGACATACTTCAGATAAGTTCCTAGTAATGCTATCAGGTCGGATTCCTCGCGCGGTTGGGGCACGAATCTGATGATAGGCATGCAGGAGTCGATCATGTCTCTTATCAGATGATGTGTTGTTAAAGGCATTTTTGCTCAAGGCTCGTCTGCACTTGTCTTGTTCGATGTACATGTAATAGCAGTTTTCCGGTTATTATTTAGACTATCAACCAGTTAACGTCTTTTATTTAAAGCAAAGAATGCTGAAACGATATTCAGTTGATGATAAGCGATACGTCTGCCAATGTCACACGCTGTGTGTTCCACAACTTTGCATTACAATATCATACGACACACTTATGACTGACCTCTATAATACAAGTTCGCTGGACTAAATATTCTATACTTACAATTGACCGTTCCTTTTTTGTGCCGATTTGAAACAACCCCTCGAAGTTCCACGGTACGGTTATCATTGAACATAGTTTATATATTCATTACTTTAAATAAGTTTACTTTGCAACCATACATTGAGTAGATTTTTCTGAAAATCACTTTAGCCAAACGACTGTTCAACGCTTTCGCTAGCTTGATTTCGGTGCAAATTTGTGCCCAGTCACTCAAAACGTAGCGGGAGAGGGATAGTATCATGGAATTATCTCACTAAAAAAAGTATATCCCTTTTCCATACAAGTTAGGTGGAATAGCAAACAACTTTGCCACGTGCGCCGGCAACTTCAGTCGAGCGTCCTGCGTCACCTTAAGGCATTTTTTCGGAGTTACGTCTCCAAAAAGTGCATGCATAGAATTTGACCCTAGCCATGCCATGCATGTCTAAAGTTAGCATCGCGGTGAACTGGATCTAAGCGGCAAAAAGGCGGTTGATCCCCATCGATATGAACCTGAGAATGAGGCAACCTTCATCATTAAATAAAAAATAGCGCCATTCGTAAAAAAATCCGCTAAAACGAAGCAACATGGCGGAAATAGTCCTTGTGGAAACTCGCGTGCGGACTAATAACAAGTATAGTATAGGACCACGGACCTATGACAATACTGTGGTCGGTTTACGACTTAATTGGTGTCACAACAAACATTATTGACACCAGTAACGACAGTGGCGATATTTTTTCGCGCGGTTCGCCGTGTCCTGTGTATACGTCTATTCTGATCCCCTTTGAAGATCGTTGCTCAGGGGCCGTACCACCAACTCTTATAGCAGTATTATTGTAATATTGTTTTAAAATTTTCATACTGAGAGTTGGTGGTACGGCCCCAGTTGTGGACGTCCATCGATGACAATATGCAAAAAAAAACTACAATACAAAATGCATGCCAAATGTATTAATATCATGTCTAGACAGTTTGCAGGTGGATTAAGAGTTATGTAAAACGTCAGGGCGTCTAGACTCGGGTCGGTTCTACAGTCTACACACAACTCCATATAGCGTCCTTCAAGTTTTACAAGGAAATGCCTTTTTTTACTCCAGCACAAAAGGCACAAATGGGTTCTTTGAACAAAATACTTCGACGACCTCTCTGGCTCAGTTGGTACCTGCATTTAAGCAGGGGGTCTCGGCTTCGAATCCCGGCACGGGGCAGTTTAAAGTTTATATTTTTTCAACTGGATACTATTTCTACCCTACTGGCAAAACCTCCCTAGCGCAGGGGACGCGCGCTCGGATTCGAGTGGGAGGCTTCGGCCGAGGCTAGTTCCATCCTACCAGCAAAGTCGTACCGCCAAGCGATTTAGCGTTCCGGTGCGATGCTGTGTAGAAACCGTTTGTGTAACTTTACTTAACCCTTCCAAGTTAGTACGTTAACATCTTCGGCTGCATCTTCACTTACCATCAGGCGAGATCGCAGTCATGTACTTACTTAAATAGTTTAAAAAAGAACGTACAAAAACGCGTTTTACTGTGTGCGATGCCGTGTAGCAACTAATTTAATTTTTTAATTGGAGTTAATTGATTTTTTCGAATACTGCAGTCCGATAAAAATTCATTATTGAATTGAAAATTCAAAGCAAAGCGACCATGGATGTGTGGAATCCCCTACTAAGCTGATTTTAAATAAACAAATTGTACTTCTCAATAATACCTGTATGATAAGAAATGTGCTTTGGTTTTCTTGGATTTTTAATTATACTGATAGGTTCTTACTCGTTGTTCTTACTTTCCTTTAGTCGGGAAGTTTAAAAAAATATTTAATCCTTTTTCAATTTCACGTCTGCAAAGGTCTTGGTTGTTTAAAATTATTTTTAACTTTCAACTTGTTCATTACCTAGTTTAGGAAATATTTCTGATTCAATCTATTTTCAGTCAAATCCATACGATCCAACGGATAAAAAGCTACTCCAGTAAACTGCAAGTGAATACTAACATTTGTCTAACAAACTAATTTCATTAGTAAGCCAATAATAACGAACTTTAAACCAATAAGGCAAACGAACTCAGATTCATTTGATCTTCACACGCTCCTACTTTGCCCAGATCTAATTGTCTATGCTTCTCTAATTACGACCTTATACGTAGTTATTAGAGTTGGAATTTGCATGGTTGTGATAATAAATGTGTATATAGTTTTAGAGCGCCCATTATCAGAGTACTAAGTAAGTCAGCTGGTGCGTGAATTGATGATAATGTAAATTTGTTGATGTTGTATGTACCGACCACATTAAGTACAGAGCCATCAGGAGTAGAAAATACAGCCTCATCTCCGCTAAAATAGTTAGGAGTATGAATGGAGTCCAACTCATCGTGAGAAATGATCTAACTTGACTGCTTTTTATGAAAAATATACATATTACATATTCTTCACTTTCAAAAACCTTAAGAGTCCACTAACCCACGATGTCTCCCATACAAACTTAATACCAAAATCATTTGTGTTTCGTGAAAATTTCGATCATGTTGTGGTGTTATTCGGGTTCATATAGTAATAATCTATGCTCCTGGCCATATCTGGTTCCTAAATACTTTTGTTGAACGAAATTGTAAACGAATTTAGTTTTGCTTATTTTTATGACAAAGAGGACATGTTTTATGCTTATTTGTTTTGTAATAAAAACAACACTATCTCACGTCGCATTAGTTCAGGAGCACAGTTTTTATTGTTCAGATAAAGAAAAACACCAGTTAATAAAGAAAGTTACAGCTTTTCATTCATAATTTTTGATACTACGGAACTCGACCAAAGTTCTAAAAATTTTGATCAAAATTGATTATTATTTAGTTTTAAAGAAGTATTTCCAAACCAAATATGGCCAGGAGCATAGATTATTATCTAAATGAATCCGAATTTCCGAATGGTATTTTGAATGTATGGAGAAAACGTAGGTCAGTGCATTTTTAAGTGTTTAATAATAGTTATGATCAAAGATTTAATTCGCTCGATGAGCCCTAAGCCAGTTGCCCACATCGAAAATGTCACAGCCAAAACTGTCACAAATATGCTGAGTGAGCGCTCTCAGCATGCTGTAGCCAGTGTGATGTGTGACAGAGAACGCGAGTGGGAATTCGTTTAAGAGTAAATAAGACGTCACTGTATCAAAATTCAAATTCAAATTCAAAATATCTTTATTTCACATAGGCCTATAATATACAGGCTCTTGTAATAGGTCAATATGATATTTATCACATTTGTATGGCGATAACTCCAAGTCAGCTGAAAACTAAGTTTACGAGGGTTCCAACGCGCCCTGCACTGAGAAGAAGCCCACAACAAACTCAGCCGGGTTTTGTTTTCTGTTATCACCACTTCACAAAGGCTCTTAAAACTAATTGAGCTAGTATAATTACAGCAGTTCATTCATCCCCAAGGATTTGATTCATGTAAGTAATCCTGAATAGGTACTATAGTAAGCTTTATTAATAAGCTTTCGTTTTACAGCGACTTTGAACTTATTGAGGGATAAGTTTAATATTTCATTAGGGAGTTTGTTGTAAAAGCGTATCCCATTGCCTTTAAATGATTTATTTTTGATAATTTTAATAATTGTTAAATTTACACCCCATGCTGTCAAAACATAGTTTTTGATAAGAGCAACGAAGAGCAAGTAATTTTTTGAACGAAGAAATTTACATAAATTATAGTAAAAACATTGTAACAAATGTATACAAAGCTTCATTCATAGAGTGATACATATTATAAGAGTGGGTTAGAATACAATATTTAACACGCCATTTTATCTATTAGTTGGCACTTATCTGACCCAATTGGTTAAACTTGGACAGTGGACACTCGTTCCCACCGACCGTCGAACGATTATTTGCCATAGATAACATTTAACGGGGCTCTGCCAATATGTGCTTTTGATACGTCGACGATGATATTTAACTGTCACTTTATACAGACAGGATATTCTACCGACATAGAGACCAATTCAACGAATACTTTTAATTGGTCAAATGATAATTAATGCTGAAATTTTACTTGATGAAACGTCCTGCTCCATTACGAGGCCATTACCTGACCACTAACATGATTTTATCCAGAAAAATTAAATAATAAACCTACCAATTGGACAAGAGGACTTCGAATTCAAATCGGTCTTTTAGCAGCATTGCACATATACACGCACTCAGACTGTCAACATCCATACTCCATAGTAGATCTAAGTTTCAAAGAAAAAATTAGGCACCTAAATTACTAGTATTAGGTCAAATAGATGGCATATTTAGTTTTTGACAAAGAGCAGATTGATTGTACATCGCATTGGCAACGATATTTGGGTGAATTGTGGTAGTACAGCTAAGTACATGATTTAATTAAAAGTTTTACTCAAAAATCCTTATTCAAATAGTATAGTTCCCAAATGATAATTTTGTGCAGATACCCAGATTGGGGCAATAAGGAACTAATATTATGAGGAATTAACATAACTGAGAATTTTTGAGTAAACACGTAGAGAGAATTATTTTAAAACACGTAGATGTATAACGTTCATTTACATGTGTAATTAATTTGTTATTTACGAAAAACTAAATGAAAATTAAATTAGGATCGTGTGTTTTACCCATCCACCTTAAAATTCTTTTCACTTGGTCGAGAAAAATAAAAATCATTTTATTTCCATTTCTTGGCAATTGGCTTCAATTTCGCCATTGGAATGAAGCCTCTCTGTTCACGATATCTCTATGTACTTCACCTACGTGAAAATACAAGATATATAATATATTAGGACAAATAGGACTGACAACAATCGTTGTATTCTATTATTGTAATATCGTTTCAAACGATAATAGAGGATTCTAATGTCTAGTAATTATAGTTATTGAATACTAATAGTGTCCTATCAATAGTGGGTCAGAGCACGTGGCTCAAGTTTTTGATAAGTTCTTGTTTAGTTAACTAAACGTTCCTAGATTGGGCGTCCGTAAATGAGGTTTTTATTACACGACTGCCCAAAAAAAGGTGTGTAATGTTTTTAGGGTTCATGTATGTATGTATATATGTATGTATGTATGTGATGTTTCTTTATTCCTCCATAACTTCTGAACGGCTGAACAGATTTGGACATATGGGGTATCGTTAGAATCCTTGGATCCTTCCGAGTAACATAGGAAATAATTTTTTCGGAAAAAATCAATATGACGGATGTGAGGCGCCATTTTCAAAAGTGGAAAACAAAATTTTTTCTTCCACTATCACAATATGGTTATCAAAATGAAGGTATTGGAGAGTAGTAATAGAAAATACATTCTCTTAACTGCTGACCATCACTAAAAAATACTATTCTGAGGAACAACTTCTATTCTAAGAGGTCCCCCGACTGCCATATGAATTTATCCTTTCAACTAAAATAACTTGTTTTACTTTTTAGTTCGTTTTATAACAGAGCAGTCGTGTTTTTTAATTTTTTAATTACTTATTTTTATTCTGACTACACGTCTACTAGTAATTTTTTATCTACACTAATATTATAAAGAGGTAGCGTAAACGATGTTTCTGATGTTTGTGACGTTGTAAGGGGTAATCTCTGAATTTACTGAACTGATTTTCAAAATTCTTCACCATTCATCTAATTCACCAATAGAAAGCTACGTTATTGATGGAGTGTCATAGGCTATAATAAATTCCAAAATTAATTACGCATCTTTACTTAAACTTGAATAATAAAATCCAAGTTGTAAAAAAATTGCTTTCATCGCGTACGCTGCGGAAACTATTCAGGATAGAACAAAACAATGTTCTACTATATTAAAGAACGTATCAAAATCTGTCAAAAAGGCCGCGATAGCATATGGGGCCGGAACAAATAAATTTCTAACGCAGAACGGAGTCCGCGGGCACTGCTAGTAATAAACAATAATGAGACGAGAAAAAGTTCACCTGATGCAAAGTGATAAGTCTTCCCATTGCATTGTAACTTTGCATTGCAATTTGCAATTTTGCACTACACTCTACACTACACTTAATTACTTTCTCAAAAGTGTATAAAGCCTTCCAACCTGCACTAGCTACAATTCTTCTTATATTATAGATTCTAAATTAGCTTAGGTTTGCCTGGTCTGCCATATTCATCGTTATGGTATTTAGCGTAATCGCTTACAAATTCTGCGTGCTGATTGGTTCCCTGATTTATGTCAGCCAATCGAGGGGAAGGATTTGCTAGCGATTACGATGAAGATGAATACGTTTTTCTTATGCAATCAGACCCCTGGTTAAGTAAGATGATGCTGTGTAGCATATTTTTGTGTGTATCTTTTGTCAAGTTCGTGTGTTTTTATACCAATGAATTTAGATAATATGAACTATGAAGTGAGATCGCAAAGTATAACTTGTATTGTATATACGGAATATCTTCAACAAAGCTACTGTGCAGAATATTTTATAAATAAAGTAGTAAATTATTATTTCATTGTACAACTTAATGTATTGTTTATTACAAGCTACAAATAACTTTGTTACCCGAAACTTACACAGTGGGCTACGCATTTTAATATGCGCAGAGAAATTCAGTCCTTGCGTACTCATGAAATAGTAGTAGTTTTTGAGTGTAATAATTTATTTGATTGTTGATAATAATGCTCTATAGGGCTGCCAAACGAGGGCTTTGCAGAATAGCTAGCTGATGGCCGCGGTTTTGGTTACGTGACCCGTATTTTAATGCTTTAAACAAAGTAAATTTTAAATTGATTAACAGTAATTTGAGCTGTGTTTTAAGAAATCAGTCAGTGAATCAAACTTTTGGTAAGATACATAATATTTGATAAAATAATTGTTAAAATACAGTGATGGGGATGGGGATGGGGGATGTTACAACTTTTCGCCAGGACAAATGACATAATAAACTTGGATAAAATGAGATAAACATTTTATCTTTTTCCCATGGAGAAACTGTCCCCCAGCCCATGCTAGCTGTGTCAACCACGGTCCAAGCCTCCTACCAGACTAGACGACACAATTTAATTTTCAAATCCCAAAAATCTAATCATAAATGCATTTTTTTCATATAAAAATACGTGGCAGAGCCAACAGAAATGAAAACTTGAACAATTTCGAATTTCGTGAGGTGTCGTTTACGGTTACGGTGTCGCTAGTTCAATGTTTTTTCCCACCTCAAAAACTGCCAAACAGCTGAGGCATATAAATTTAAATATGCATCAAAATTTCACTCGCGGTGGGACTCGAACCCACGTCCCCCAGCTATCGCGGCTGGGAGCTCATCCAACTGAGCTACGCGAGACTGTCTCACCACGACGAAATTCGGATGCATATTGTTTTTAGTTCCTAATTGACAACCCTGTTCGATAACTTATGAATTCGAGTCCCTCAAGTGTTCAGATATAGTCGGTATGTTGATTCAATAGAGTGATTTGTGGTTGTTATATTCCGATACGTATTATAATCAAACGTTTTGTTAGGCAAGTACCTACGTACGAGTAGGTACTCCACTGAAATTGTATGCTATATAGAAGGTACTGTTCCGCTATTGAGGGAACGACGACCTCTATGGTGTTTAGTTTAATTTACAAAGACCTCAGACCTTTTTTCATTTCAGTGATATACAGTGCGACAAGGCTATTTTGGCGCGTGGCCAAAGTCTGAACTTACGCCGCTATCTTGTGCTACTGTTTGATAGTTCGCTCTGTCAGTTTATCACTATTGTATGTTATGTTTTTTTTGCTTACTATTAACTATTTTAAACTAAAATTGAAGTAAAATTGAGGAGATTTTATTTTATGGCTGCCTTTGTTGTGCAACAGCGCCCTCCTTCAAGTGCCAAGAGAGCCTTGTCGGACTGTAGATATTATATCATACTAGCTCCTGACCACGGCTCCGTCTGCGTGAAAGTCCGTTTCATACAATGTCCCGAAAAACATGCGAGTTTCCCGATCCTGTTTCCACTCCCTATTCCGACTTTTGCTATCTATTTAGTTTCAAGAAAGTTTGCTAAAGAATATCTAACTATACCTGTGATACTTCAGATTACTGTAGAGAATTCGAGTTTTTTAAGCATCCCACGAGAACACTGGATTTTTCTGGCACAAAGTAAAGTACTAAGTAGCCTATGTCGTTCCTTAGGCTCCAGTCTACCTCTGTACCAAATTTCATCGAAATTAAGTCAGTGGCTTAGGCGTGAAGCATGTTTTCTAAAAAACATGTAACTTTCACAATATTTCTTTCAAAATCATGTCTCAAATTCTGTCTCCTACGAAAGTTTTTTTCGGTTTTTCATCTAAGATTTTTTGGTAAAGATAGCCTTTAACTTTTTTTATATGTTGATCTGCATTCAGAAAATAAAAATATGGTATATTTTTTTATCAGCACGTGAGGACTGAGGGGCGATTCATCCAATTTGTTTTTATAAAACCTGTGCTACACGGTTGCCAACAAGCCCGTATGCAGGGGTGACCTGGTTGGAGGGCCGGTTGGTACTGCCGTCGCGCGTTGCGGCTACACGGCTGCAAACTTCAGTGTGTGTTTACAACTGCGGTAGGAGCACGACGAGTAGATATGGCTCCCGCGTTATCAAAAATTCAAAAATTGGTGTTTCGCTGGCACTCTTGTGTGCTGTAGATAAAGAAAAAAGCCTAAGAGGATTTGGATGAAGCGATGGCTAAAAGAACGACTACTTCTGAGTCACTCAAATTTAATAGGATTATTGGATTTTGATGATTTATATAATTTTTTGACGAGTTGGTGGAAATGGTTCGACCATTCATAGAAAAAAAGGATACAAAATATATGAGACCAGCTATATCTGCCAAAGAATGAATTCTAGTTAGGTACTTTAAGATATCTGGCTACTGGAAGGGAATATAGAGATCTCAGATACAGTTCAATAATATCACATCAATTATTATCAGAAAAGACGTGCTCGCTCATTGCTAGACAGAGCGCGACTGTCTTTGAAGTTGGTTGGAACGCGCGGCTACACGGTTAGCAACCGCGCTCTCCGACCACTGTCGGCAGAGCAAGACTCCTGACCAAGGTTGTTGAATGTCAAATCGGCCAACATTGCAGAAACGCTGGCTACACGGCAGAAATCTGCAATGTCACCGCTGCATACGGGCTTGTTGGCAACCGTGTAGCACAGGCTTAAGGCTATAGAAATAATAACTTACCTACCTAACATAAGTTTTGAACCCTACCCACTGAACCAAATGACTCACAGATCAACAAAAAAGCAAAAAAAATAAAACCTATACAAAAGCTCGCCTAGCTCGATATACCTATAGCACGGTTCTACAAAAAGTTCAACATAAAAACACCGTATCACCTCTAATCTTACAAGCTTCCACTTTCCAACAAACGTGCCCGAAAGGACCGGTTAGCTGTGCGAGCGAGACCGAAACATAACAACCGTACGTGTGAGAGAGATGCAAAACCAACAGGGACCGCAACACAAACACGCTTGCAAGAGATAAACTATCTAATATTCCTTCTTGGATCTGCATTTATTTTTTACAACCAAATTTTAACCCTAAATCTTTGAGACAAGATTGAGTTTTCAGTGGTTCTAATGAGGATATAGGATCTTCTAGACAGGTCGCATAGGCTTCCTAACACGAGCTGGTCAATTCAATTCTATCAGGGTTTTCGTGTCTTGAAGTAGGTAGGGTATTTTGGATGATTTTTTCTATTGTTGCTATTGAATTTTCTGCAGTAGGAAATGCTGTTAGGTCGGGGCAATTAAAGTATAAGCTAAGCCGTAAAGGCAAGGACTGAAGTCATGTTGAAAATATCACGAGATACCATTGATAGCTTAGGCAATTCCCTCCTTTCTTGATTTGCAGTTAGGCGAACTGCAAATCTAATAATCTAATATAAGTGATAAGAGAATACTTTTTTTATACGAAATAATAATAAAACGAGCAATTTTTTTTACCTATCCGATGTCAAGTGATATTTCTGACCATGTCAGAATACAGTGTGATCCACAACTTTATGGAATTTCGTACTAATGCACTGCACTGCACTTATCATCCTGAAAAATCAGTTTTAAGGTCTCATTTTCTTCCCTGCTAAAGTGCCCTTAAAATAGAAATATAGCCGGTGGCTAAAATCTGTGGCTGTGGTACCTATCTAACCGGATGGATTTCGCAAGAGTCCTGCCATCAGAAAAAAGTCACGAATAGTGCGAATTTGTTGGATGCCAACTTTGTGAGACTGCAGTTCTTGCTGTCTTTCTGTTCTGTGGTAGAAACAATGACCTTCTGTGTATAGAAGGTCATGATATGCAAAAGTCCTAAGTACTTAAGCTTTTATTGCGTCAATTTGGTCTTCATTCTTGCTTTCTACAAAGGCGTTGTAATAATAAAATGTAATGAAGGTATTTTCATCTGCGCTATTTTAACTGTTTACTTGTAGTACTTACTGCCTCAGTACAGCACTATTCATCCAGTAATAGTCCTATAAACTTGCTAAGTCGCCGTAGAACTTGATTACAGTTACTGTAATGGTTTTGAGCAAATTAAAACGGCATATAATGTGCCGCTCTAAGTTTTTGTATCTGGAAATACTCTTGCTTAGGACCATCGCGCCACGACGTGCGTTAGAACGGGAAAACAGGCAATTTGTAGTTTAGATCACATTAAAATTACTTGTGACGGCGAATGTTTGTTTAACCCGATACATTAGGTACCCTAGATGAATACATTCGGCTACTTACTTACTATTTATTCCAGAAAAATTCACGGTTCTTGCACGTTAAGTAAAAAGCGAATGTCATCATGGAACCGCGGGCAAAAGCTAAAATTATGTATTTAAACTTTAAAAAGAGCCACATTCACAAACAGTTAAATAAACTGACCCAGTACTTGTTGCAAGTGATTAGAAAGAAAGAAAGCACATGATAATTAACTATGACAAAACTATGAACAAAGACATGGTAATCAACTATGGTCTTATCATTAGGTAGGATAAGCTCGCAGTATCTCTTTGTGATCAAATTAAAAATAAGGAGACCCGTAGACAAACCAGAGTCACCGACATAGCTCAACGTATCGCGAAGCTGAAGTGGCAACGGGATACATAGCTCGTAGAACCGACGGACGTTACAGACCCAAGGTCTAGAATGGCGACAGATGGACTGACGACATTAAGAGAGTTGCGAGAAGCCGTTGTATCCAAGCGGCGCAGAACCGTGCTGGTTGCATCATTGCAGGAAGAATTAGTCCAGCAGTAGAAATCCGTTGAAATGAACCAACGAACTGGTACAAAAACGAACCTTGCACCTTTCAAACCAGTCAGATATACAGTCAAATCTAACATGAATCAAATAAAAAGCTTACTAGACGGTTTGCATGACTCATAAGTAATAAGTATTTCTTTGAAATTAAAGCAATTTGATACGAAATTGATTATTGACACCAGCCATGAGCTATCGACATGATAAAATTACGTATTGAATCATTCGAGCATTCGGGTCAAGGGTGATATTTAACATGACATTTGAAGCCTTTGGCTGAATTAACAGTTTCATGACACTATACATTTGACCTGGGTTCGTCTTATTTTATAATTCACTAGTAAATCAATAATAATAATTAATCGGCAACACTTTAACGCCTTTTGCTGCCTTCTAGACAACTGCGTTTGCCAAGTGTGAGTTTAATCGCTTGGATTCGATCGCTCTCACAACTTTGATAATATTTTGGAGAATTCTTAAGAATTTCCCTTTAGAGGTTTTCTCAAGATGTTTGTTTTTTAATTAGACCAAGTGATAATTCTGAGTTTCCCTTGCCACTAACAGAAAAACTTGT
This sequence comes from Coenonympha glycerion, assembly GCA_963855885.1. Taxonomy (NCBI): domain Eukaryota; kingdom Metazoa; phylum Arthropoda; class Insecta; order Lepidoptera; family Nymphalidae; genus Coenonympha; species Coenonympha glycerion. Next base: position 990,175 of record OY979646.1, read on the forward strand.
TTTGTTGTTAAAACTTTTGCCATATATTTAGCAGTCTTTTTCATACACTTGAAAATGCTGCCTACATAATATTATTATCCTGATTATCCTTTAAAAGCACGAAAGATTGGCGCAATTGGTAATTGCTGTCTGCGTCGCAGGTCGTGGGTTTGATTCCCACAACTGAAAAATGGTTGTGTGGTGAGCATCAATATTTTCTCACAAGCTAACGCTTACTTTGGAGCAAGAGTAGGTATGTGTGTAATGTTCTAATATCCAAAAAAAACCTTTTTAAAGATTATAAAGGCAAACATTTATAATTATGATGATAGTTACTTCTTTATGCAATATCTGTTGGGAAAGGAGTAATCTTTTGTTATTGGTTAGTAATTTTAAGCTTGAAAAAAAATTAAGAAACCAAGGGACAAAACTAGTTGCCTAATCTAATGTTATTAATAATGTCGTGACATAAAATGATGATCGCATGAAGTAGGTCAGGCGTCAAATTGCTAAGTAAGCTGAACGTTCGAATATCGATGTGACTCAATACCATGATAATATTATTGAGTACCTACCTATGGACTTCCTCTTATGATGAATCAATTCATTTCCTGTATCTTGATGAGATAATAATTTGAATATCATCTTCGATCAATAAAGAGATCTTATTTTTAATATAGAAACTTTAAATTTTTTAAATAGATTCTAAAAATATTTTTGTTCATAGAATTATGCACTTTTCCTAACCCAGGAAAATTAACGAGTCCCTCGGAGCGCGAGCGACGACCTATTATAATTCTATGGAATCCCTGGTGTAATAGATAATAATGAAATAAAAAGACAAATTAATAAATATTATTATACTGGGTTACATAAAAAAATATACAAATACCTTACTCCTTGTCCGTTACATGAAAATCTTTATTTTTAGGGTTCCATACCAAAATGGTAAAAATGGAACCCTTATAGTGAGACTTTCTCCGTCCGTCCGTCCGTCCGTCCGTCCGTCCGTCTGTCACACTCGTTTATTTCAGTAACTATTCAAGCTATCGACTTGAAATTTAGAATAGTTATAGGTAATAGTGACGCGACGTCATAACGATCGTAAAAATTTGAAAATTGTTTTTATTTTTATTTAAAGAGGGGGGAAAACCGGGTCGATAAAATTTCAAAATGAGATAACAATATTGAGTGGGGTATCATATGAAAGGGCGTTACTTGTGTATTCTAAAACTAATTTTTATTTATTTTTATGCCTGATGCCGAAACTGATAAAAAATACCGTTCCCCCCCCCCCCCTTATCTCCGAAGTTTACCAATCGAAAAACCTGAAATAATTATGATCAATAGAAGTTAACGTATATTTTACAGGAAAAATAAAATCAACTCGCTGACTAATATACTTTTTTTGATAATAACAATAATCCGACAAAAACAAAGTTACGTTTGCGGTTTGCCAACAAAAGTACCTACATGTAAATTATACTCGTAAATTCATGAACAAAAGTGATTCTTTCAATGTTTTACTTCTTTTATGGTATGGAACCCTCGGTGCGCGAGTCTGACTCGCACTTGGCCGGTTTTTTATTTTAACATAGGCCTAATTTACAGACTCTTATGAAAATTCAAAACTCTACTGCCAAATTCGGAAAGTATAGGTATATTGTTTGCATCGAGTAAAACTACCAAAAAAACTCGGCACTTACTACTGTCAAAATGTCATCTATACCTAGTTATGAATTTAAATATTTACATAGTAAGAAAGTGCATTACATGACTTTTACTATACTTCGTAAGTGGACAGAAGCATATCCCAAACATTCCAAGAATCCTTGCCGTGATAGGTATACTTCCAAGTTCCAATATGTAACTAATGTACTTAAGTACAGGTACACCTATAAAACAGTGGATTCAGTATGCGTTCAATATTGGAAAACGTTTCAAATATTTTTTTATTTCCAAAAGCCGACCGTCGATTGAGCGTATCCATGGAATTTTTATTTCACGTTTCATTTTGTTTTCATTACATGTATAAAGAGAAATTCTTCATCGGAAAAACTCTGAATAACGACGTGTATTTCGCTAACCACATTATCTGCTCGTATCTTTAACATCATCATCATTATTACTATATCAAATTTCTAAAGCAGTAATCTGTAATTGTAAAGTATTAATACTGTGTTAATGTCGTCGCACACGGGCCACGCGTCACAGCCACAAACTCCGCCACTAGAAGCTAGAAGCGGCCACAAAGATAGCTGAAGTGCATGACAGCTACGATTACTTGTGGTCGTCGTCATAATAAAAGCTTCTTTACAGTCCATATTATAGGCTGTTACGAAGGTTTTATTGCGAGAACCGTGTGGCTTGTGAGTGGCTTTTATGTTGACGATTTGTGGCTGGTGCGGGCCACAAGAAGTGAGCAGCGATGATTTGCAGCGAGTGGCAACGACCAGCGTCACTGTGTGTGTGTGTCCATATAAAATGTATGAAACGTGCTACTAGGAAATAAATATGCTAGTGGCGGCGTTATGTGGTTGTGGCTAGTGGCCCGTGTGCGGAGACACTAACGGTTTGAGGAGCACTTTTATATTATGAGCCATAAAGACCTCAGTGCAGTGCAACCTATGACATTGCAATGCAGAGTCAGTTACAATTTGAAAATCATCACGCATAATGATGAAATTGATTTGTATGCCAATTGATTTGTTGGAAAATTTAATAAAACATAATATCGTATGGGAATAACCACATATCAAAGAAGTTAGTTTGTGTGAAAATAGAAAGCATTGTTGTAGAAAATATCCCTTCGATCTGTTACTATTACCATTCCTATACTCATACATTTTTCTAGTTCTTGACGCGTTAGCGATGATGGAACAGAATCAATTTCAAACAACACAGAGCTGATAGCGAGTTTCCAATGATTTAATTAAAGAATACATAAAATAACATAATATTAAATTCTTTATACTTTACATCAAAGAGTTGAAACGGAATTCTTTATCAAAAAAGCTCTGCATTTATTAATGTATCGGAAAATATTTCGATAACCAATGCTCTGAAATATTAATCACATTGAATATTTCATCGTACTTGCTAGCTTGGTCGTTTACTTTGATTTAATTAACCTACATGGTGTGTGTACATTTTTAACAATGTTAACGTGTAATTAATTTTATACAAATTTCTCATTACTCTCACGTGGCATACCTATATTTTAAAATACGGTTCGATAATTCTTTGGTTCGATGTATGCGTTAACTTAAGGGGTTTCGGCCCAAAAGGTCCACGCAATTCAAATTTTATTCAGTTTTTTGCAAATAGTAGGCTAGTCATACATCATAGGGTGATAGCAATGAATTTTGCGAGCATAACGTTTATGCAACTACTTCTAAGGAGCATAGATTATTACTATATGAACCCGAATAACACCACAACATGTTCGAAATTTGCACGAATTACAAATGATTTTGGTATTACGAATGTATGGAAGACATGATCTAATGAGATCTGATAACTTTTTGACAGTGCACTTGCAGTCATATAATTACAAAATGTTACATAGATTTATATAATTTACTAGCTGACCTGGCAAACGTTGTTTTGCCCTTAGGGGTAATAAAAAATAGGTAAATTGAGATTTAAACTACCCTATCTCTCAAGTTGGATCGAACTGCACATGGTGTGCGAATTTTATTATAATCGGTTAAGTGGTTTAGGAGTCCATTGAGGACAAACATTGTGACACGAGATTTATATATATTAAGATTTATTACTATAAGGAAATATTTCTTTTATTTCATTTATCAAAATGAGTTTCATACCACGTTCCGATTTATTTTCATTACTTCCGCGAGTGAAAACGGAGTTTATTTTTGTAAATGCTGCAGCTAACTTTCACAGTTCAGCCACTTATAACTTTTACTACTTTGCTGTCCACCTAAGACTTCGTTGATTGTCAGCTGATACGAAATTTTTTTTTTCTAATACCTACCTGTTATTATTAAACTCGATCTGTTTATTCTAGTTTTATATTTATTGATGATGCTGCCTGTTCTGATTTAGAAATTCTGACTTTGAAACACACACACACACATCGTAATAGGTGACAGTGCCGTTGCTCTAGGAACGATATTACGTAATAAGGCTGTCATGCAGCCATGTTAAATATCGATTCTATTTATGCAACCGCCAACTCTTAAATCACATATCTGTCGATAGCTTAAACACGTGACTTGTCGAAAATGATTGTCATTTCCACACTTTCATTCAATCTCGTGATTATAAAACAAGTCTCATTTAATTGACTTCATATTTGACTAGCTATTGTCTACGACTGTGTCCGCGTGGAATTAGGTTTTTCACTAATTCCGTCGGAAATATTGATTATTTGTAGATAAACAGTAGCCTATGCTTTATTCCAAGGTATGATATATCTCTATAGTATCTAAGCAACAAACATCCACACATCAGTAGGAAGGATAAGGAAGTAAAGATTTTTCATCGCATCCGAGAATATTTAATTGACATTTACCAGATAGCATAACGAGAATCTCATTGCAAAGGCTGCTTTTGAATATTACCTAGCCACACCCAGAAATAGTCCAGTTTCGGACATTGACTGTAACATAGAAAAAAAAACAGCTCTTTGAATTCACCGCTGAATATTTCAATAACCGCAATCTATATTAATTTGATCGAATATTTTAGTTTACACGAGTGAAATATTGATGAACTTGTTTTGTAAATTGAAAATTTGCGGTTACATTTCGCGAGGCTTCCTGTTTGTTATGACGTTTTTGCATAACTTCGTAATGATAATAAGGGTAGGCGTGAAAGACATTTTTTTTGTTGACATTGACACCTAACTCAATAGGTGGGGCTTAGTTGCGACAACTATGGATGGTATACATGGTTAAATAAATAATAGAAGTTAATTAATTAACAAAAAATCGACTTCAACTCTCATCATACTACTGTTGAATAGGATGTATTTCCAATTAAAAATTTAAGACTTAGGTATATGGTTTTCTCATGGATATCATTATCAGAACTAGACTAAATTGAAATGGGACCACACGAGAAGCGTCAGCTTTGAAAAAAAAAAATTTTCAAATTCGATGGACCCAGTCAAAAGTTATGAGGTAACAAACGTAAAAAAACGTACAGTCGAATTGAAAAACTCTTCCTTTTTTGAAGTCAATGGAAAATACATAAACACTCTCGGCCGTTAATTCGACTCATTAAAACCTACAACTTATCTATTCTACAACTTCACAATTCAGTAATTTAGTTTAATTTGAACCAATAATTGAGAAAATATAACCCGGGATCTCCGGTTTCAATACCCACCCTTAAATCCAGGGAGTTTGTCTTAACCACTGATTAATAACCTCAAGATATAGGCATCCGAACAATTTCCGTAAACCTTTTTCATACAAGCAAACAGTAGCGCCAACTGTCAAAATACTATAGGTGGCCGCTGAACGAACTACCGCGTGGCCTTATACTAATGACACCGATAAACTGGCGACATTTTTTCGCGCTGTTCGCCCTGTCTTGAGTGTACATGTCTGTGGTCCTAACTTTAACAAAGTCTTCACCGTCGACATGCCAAAACCTTGACCGAATACCAGGAATACGGACAAAATAATGAGATAAAAGCGAAACACCTAATTACTGCGTAGCGAGGATAAAATATTCTTTGTTTACGGCCAAGCACGTACGCTATCTGGCTACACGTGATCCCTGAGAAAACAATCTCGCAGATTACCGGGAAGTGGGCACCGGAAGCTGCCCCAATTTCGTATCACTCCCCGCCTTAGCCGAGTTCCTGTTTACGCAAAAATTCCGGCGCCTGCCAAGCAAATTGGTATGGGTTTTAGATTAGTTACATCATGTCGTTAGAGATGATTTGGCTTGATTTTAGAAGGACTTGATTTATAGGAATTCCAAAGATGAGGTTACGAATTTTATTACAGTGAAACCTGAGTAAGTGAGAACTGGGTAAGCGACATTGATAATAATAATCAAGATAGGCCCATCCGAACATTTTACGTAAACCTTCTTCATACGAGAAAATTTAGAGCCATGTGTCGAAACTCCTTCGAAATACTGCGTAGGCTTACAGCTTACTACTGACGCCGGAGGGGGTTTTGCTCTCATAAACTGGCGACATTTTTTCGCACGGTCCGCCCCGTCTAGAGTATAAGTCAATGGTAAGCGAGAAAGCTCTGGGTAAGCTGAGAGTATTTGCCTGGTCCCGTCACTGTAGAAAGAAAATTTTTCTTTTGCCAAGAAAAAGAAATCTCGGTCCCTTAAGCTCTCACTTAACCAGGTTTGACTGTAAATACTTTCGCAAGGGAATCATGGAATCATTTATTTATTTCCATAATTAAAAATTTCCATAATTAAAATTTATTTCGTATGTATATATGGAAAACGAATTCTGGTCCCTGATTTGTTCCCTGTAAAAATGCAATATTTAGCGGGCTTTAACTAGGTAAGGTAATAAAATATATAAGTATTACAAAGGGTGATTGATTTTGAATGTAGGTATAGTAAAAGTCAGCCATTATAGAGTGATAGAGTGAACATGGCGACGACGTAATTTATTCCATAGGGAACCCTAATAATAGTTGTCAATTGACCCATATCATTTGCGAAATGCGATGCATATCTGTACACCTGACGTTTTTGTACACGATTCCCAACCATAAAGTTATAGGAATAAAGACCATTTTGCAACGAGTATTTTATTCCATTTTTCTAGTGCTTAAGCAGTTTATAAAAAAAGTGCGTCGATCATGCGGGTAGTTAGCAGATGGCTTTAGAAATTAAAAAATAAAATGTTCCTCATCGGAGTTACTCATCCGTTCTTCTCGGTGCAAACCTACTTTACGAACGGTAGAGCGTTGATATTTCAAAAAGTCTGTAAGTTATGTTAAAAATAAAGATTTTAATAAATATTGTTTTATTGTAGAATTTCACACTTCGGGTGTGATTCCAATTTTTTATTACGTACAATACATAAAAATATTCGGCAGGGGAAAGATTTTCATTTTCATATTAGAAATCTCAATTTTCGAAAAAAAAAAAACGTTGTTGAATCAAAGTTCCGTAAAGCTTTAAACTTTTTTTACAACAACTTTTTTTTTTGACTTTATAAATTTAATGCATGAAGCATATTAAGTATAATCAGGATGTTTTAGAAGTCGAACAGCACTAACAGATATACAACGATTCGTTTGGAATGAAGCAGGAGTGCAGAAAACAAAAGTACCTACCAACTGTCGAATTTTGATCCACGGATTACGGGTTTTTACACGACTGCCCAAATAAAGGAGTGTAAAGTTTTTAGGGTTCATGTAGGTATATAAGTATGTAGGTCTGTATGTACGTATGTATTCGGCCATAACTTCTGAACGGCTGAATAGATTTGGAAGTAAGTAAGGGGTATCGTTAGAATCCTTACATCATTACGAGTAGCATAGTTTATATTATTTTGGAAAAAGTCGTTTACCACAGGGCTGTAGTGTTTTTTAATTTTTAAATTATTCCTTTTGTTCACATACACTAACGGGATAAAATTAATTAATTTATTTAATACCTTTTGGAATCATTATTATCAACTGTATAATATTTCAACAGTTCAACGTATTTAATTACCCGTAATGTGAAATTATTTACTTCACCTACCTATATAAAATTAATAGTGAGTATTCATAATATTTCAATATTTCATCGTATTCAAATAATAATCCAGAGAGAATGTAAACAAAACCAATAATAATTATTCAAATCATTTGTTTCACATAAAACATTAAAATTATTTGAATAATATCGAGTCACATAATATTTTATTCTGCGAAAGCAAAACTTTGGAATATAAAATTGATAAAATATTTCATATTTCACAATAATTACAATTATTGTGTGCGCATATCAGTTTCATAGAAAACTTCGCAGTACAAATTATTTGTTATGCAGAACCATGTTTACTGTAAAAAGTATTTTATTTATTTCAACATAACCATAAACAATGAGATACGAGTACCGACCTATTATACCTGACTGAGTTTGTAATAGGTTCTTCTTAGTGAAAGGCGCGTTAGACCTTTCGTAGCCTGACAAATTGCGTCAATGAATTCATATCACTATAAACTTATCCTAAAAGTAATGTTTTTAAGCTATTGCATAGCTTCTATCGCGGGCCTTGAGCGTGGAGACCGAATCCAGAAATTTCGTAACGAAAATAACCTAATACTCCCCACTCCGACCGGTCCGCTCTATCGCGGGCCTTGAGCGTGGAGACCGAATCCAGAAATTTCGTAACGAAAATAACCTACACCCCCCACTCCGACCGGCCCGCTCTATCGCGGGCCTTGAGAGTTGAGCGTGGAGACCGAATCCAGAAATTCCATAACGAAAATACACCCATCTCCCGTCCACGTCTATTTTTTTTTATAAAAGTGAAAGATTATTAGTTTGTGGATTCGCGACCTACCAGTGGGATTCTAAATAAAAAATAAATTTTCTATCTATAAATAATGAATTTGGGAGAGCCTTGCTGGGAAAGGGAATTCAATCCAGGGAAAATTCGCAATTTCTGGTGATTCTGTGAAATTCACGCGAGCGGAGCCGAGGGCCACAACCAAGCGTAAATTATTTAATCATCTTTGACTGAGAGAAGTACTTAATCTTGTGGTTAAAACCAGAGAGTGCTCTTGTATTCCAGAGTACTGGATTCAAATCCCAGGCTTTCATATTTTGTTACTCGTCGTTGCTATACCTACTTACTTTCTTTAATAAATAATTTGCGAAAAACAGCGAAGAAAAAAGGTATTTGAGGCCTGAAAATCCGCACTTATCAGGGTAGTGAGCTATGGCCAAGAAGTAAAAACATGATGTCAGTTGTTTTGGTAGAGCATATTTTATGCTGTGAATATTTTTTTATAATACTCAACTCTGCACACCCAGAGCCTATATGAGGAGTTAGTCGACAGTGCTCCATCGTTGGTTCCTGCTGCTACAATGAACCCCAGCACCTCAAACCATATCCAGACTAGTTTAGGGTACCCGGTCAGTTGTAAAAAACTTAAAAAATATATCAAACTTAACAGATTTATACGTAGAACTCAAAAATTATTAAAAATTCATTATAATCATGTACATAGAAATTTAAAAGTAAAAAAAACAGGTTAGAACTACTAAATGAGATTAAAAAATATAATATACAACTTAAAAATAACAAAAAGAGGTACGAATCTGACACACACATACTTGAAGAACAAATTGCAAGGCTACATTCTTCCTTAAGAACACTGACTGAAAAGTATGCCTCTTACCAAAACAAAATGGTATCTGTGTGTACACAGACTACGGGTGAAGATAAATTACAGACGGGACATTACCCAGTCAAGAATATCTTGCCTAAAACACAGTGCATTTCTGATGATGCGGGCAGTCATCTGAGGTTTGTGTCACCTATATCATCTCCCTCACATCAGGGGAAGGTGTGTGACAGGTACATTACCCCTGAATTGAATACAAATGGTTCCTCAACTAAGCATCATATACAACAAACTTATAAAACTTATATGTATAGCGATGAAGTTGGAATTAACATGGGCGTTTTACTAAATTCTTATTTAAACCATCACATTATAATGAACAGCTGTAAGCCTAGCTCAGACTTGAACAAGATTGTTACTGATATCCTGAGCAACAGGTCACTATATGATCACAATACTAATATAATGATATTATTAGGAAATAGAGGGAATGTAAATAGACAAGATTTAATTAAATCCTTTGAATGTTTAGATTCTTTAAACTTAAAAAATATATATGTGTGTATACACTTGCATACTGTAAGAAGTTGCCACATCAAGAAAATTTGATAAGGTATAATTATAATATGACACTGTACAATTTATGTACGTACAATAAAAAATTCAATATAATTGATGATTAAACGAACTTACCTGTAAGTGAAGTTCTATCACAATTATGTGAATACATTTTATTCGAAAATAATAATAAACACAATCAGGTATACTTTCATTGTACTGGCAATTTCGCACTTTTATTTATTTTGTTTTTTAAAACTGACCACCCTGATGGACACGCTGTCCCAGCCTACGTCCGCGCCATGCTTCATTCTTTAGAGAATATTTAACAAAATTTTCGTATTATACTCATGGGTTTTGGGTATGGGAGGGACCTTATATTATTATTTTCGAATAAAATGTATTCACATAATTGTGATAGAACTTCACTTACAGGTAAGTTCGTTTAATCATCAATTATATTTCATACATTTTATTCTTCAATAATAATAAACACAATCAGGTAGATGTTTAGAGATGAAAATTTTTGTTAAATTATGGACATTAACAGATAGTAAATTGTTTCCTATTATAATAGGAAATAGGTCCTCTTTATACCACAGAAGTATTTAATTAACACATTCTTTTCGTTCAATTCCTGGATCAATAAACCAGTCACATTAAAAATAGGTTTAATTTATATTTAGATAGATTATAATGATTAATGATTAGAGAGCAAAAGAGCTATTGCGACAGAAGCATCATCGCTCAATAAGAGGTTATAAAACTTAGGTAACGTCCGTAATGGTTGTTACCAGCAGACTGCTTTTCTGATGAGGTCAAGCAACAAACTACGTGCTCGCCGAGGAAGTGTTGCGTACTTGGTGCTGAGTACACTGAAACGCAGACCTCTCTCGTGAGAGATTATATTCCTCGGCAGACACGTTCTCACGGTGGTCTGCCTGCAGGCGACCTTATGAGGTCGCTTCAACATTATCAGGAGGTTGTCTATTATATATCTTGGTCTAAGATTTTGTAAACGACATATCGATTTGTTTTTCAAAGCTGTGGCAAATTTTTATACTTTCTCTTCAGTTTTGATTATGGTATAATTAAAACTGGTTCGCCCTGAGTAGTAGCTGGCGTTGTATAAACTCAATAATTCCCTTGAATTATATAAAAACAATAATACTAACTTTAACTAATGCTAATGTTTTCATTCTGTGCTGTGTCTACTGCCTAAAGCTAAAAAAGTTACAAGATCAGCAAAGCAAAGTTACGGAATGAATAAACTCTTATTAAGGCCCATTGAGCAATGTGTTAGCATACTATATTGTGTGCTACTATGTGGTGTTTGATGTTAATTTATCTATTCATTTTCGCAATATAATATATATAAATATATATATATATATTTTTTTTTTTTTTTTTTTTTTCGTATTTGACCCAAAATCATCAGCAGAAATTAAACTCAATGCCGAATGATAACAAGTAATCGTACCATATGCTACGTCGTTAACAAGTTGTTCTGTTGGAAATTACGAGGTTGACTTATAATGTACGGATTGTACGGATCTCAGTCGTTATTAAAGCAGTATTGCCACAAAACTTTGTAAATAACACAAAATTTTTGAAACATATAGATTATTAAAAATTCCAACAAAATGTCCTTTTTTTTTTTTTAATGCCTTCAGAGAACTTCCTCCAGTAATTCCTATGAATTGTGGTTCTCTAGGGAAAGATCATATTTATTTATTTATCATTAATAAATGTACTATAAGAAGTAAGTCTTTTGACACCTTATGTAAAAGATGGAAATCCAAAGTTGTAGAGGTCCTTAGACGATGTATGTCTAAAGCATTGTCTATAATAGTATTTTTAAGCATTCTACCTCTAGAAGAATGTATAGAAGAGCAAAGGTAAACTTGGTGTTCCAAAATGTTCAGAATGCGTCTGTTTCTAAGACGTCTGGGTTCATATTGATTACATTTCGCATTATTGCAAGAAGCGATAAATTCAATAACTGGATTGAACTCTTTGAATAACTTTGAAGTATATAATTTTACAGCGATAGCTTAATCCATTAACTGGATGTAACTCTTGGTCAGCTTTTGATTATCTTTAATTTCCATATAAGAAACAATTAACCCAATCGTTTAAATGAGGATATTTGATATCCTCTATGCAACTGATGTAAATCATGTGTATCAAAATAGATGTATCGAAAAATATGGCCATCAACTCTGTAAAGAGGTATTTCGATTCATCTTAACGTTAATTATTACAAAAACAAAAATCCCTCTAATGAAAAGAATTAGTCTTCATCTAGACCGGGAAATCGTGTGAATCGTTCAACCTTTTAGGTTTAAGGGAGTTAGATGACTTAAAAAATGTTTTGTAACCACTGGCCATCTGATAGGATAACCGATGATGGACGAACAGCTGCGTCTAAAGTCTAATTTTTCTTACGGGCTACATTTTTTGTTTCTACAGACGTTCTGTGTAACCCCATCCATACCTAATAGCTGGAGAAGTGGACTTTAGGACTTTTAATCGGAATTAAGCTTAACTCTTATATGATACAACGAGTTAAGCGTATAAATTTTTTTACAGAATTTGAATTGTTACATAATTCACGTCATAGTTTGCGGTTGGGTAACGATACTGCCATATCGTCAGAAATTAAAATAAAACCAGGAAACTGAGCATGTTTTGAGGGTAGTAAATAACTTTAACACTCTAACACCTAACAAATCTTCATGAAAAAACCGCGGTAAGTATCTGAGATGAGTCACAACTTCTTTATGTATTTTACCAAGGATGAATCGGTACTTTAAAATAAGATTCTTCAGTTCATAGGCATAAAACCCTTTTTAAGTATTCGCTTGTAAGCTGTTCTATGAACTATCAATTTCAAAGGATTTTGAACTACAAATTCATTCAACGCCTTTAAAATTAGAATGTATCTTTTACCACGTAAGATTTTGAGGTTAGACACATCTTAACTATAATCGAACATGCAGTGACTCACTCCCACATTATCTCACCCAAAAAAGAAATGTCGATTGTCAAAGACATTTGTCGCTTTTTCTTTATTGTGAACGTGTAAGGCGGTACACTGTGTTAGTGTACGATTTTTAAAATGGTATTATGTAATAATAATTTTTTGGAGCTAGTTCCTTAATTTGTTCAATTCATTAAAATATTTTATTGAATGTACGTACATTTGTACACCTAGTGAAAGTCAAAAAATAGTCTTCACTTATTATAACTCCCGAAATTCTAGATCATGTTATAGATCGTGACGGATTCCTTGTCAGTGATATGTAACCAATAAACTTCAAAATGTTGAAGACAACTGGCATATAGGTACCTTAATGTCTAGCGTGGTCGATGAACCTGGTCCTTGTTGTGGCTGATGCTGGAGACTCGCTGCCACGTCGCATCTTCCTCGCGGCTGATCGCCAATACTCAAGTGTGTCACGCCCCCCCCTGCTGGCCGAGCCGTAACGAGAGGGGGCCAGCTAGTTTCTCGAGAAACGAGATTGCGCTGTCCCAGCGGTGGGTGTCGATAGCAAAGTCGCCCGCCGCGCCCTGCTGGTTTCTTTATTTACAACACCTGACGATCAGTAACCATTGAAACTAGTATAATGCCCGAAACTATTTCTCCGAAAAAACATCTGGTCCCGTTCGTGAACTTTAATTACTTGTCATTTGTCGAAACAAAATGTCATTTGTCAATACTTAAGCTTCTTCTCAGTTCAGGACGCGTTGTGGTTTAAGATTTTTATTAGTTTCAGAAAGAATTTAACAATTCACTTCAATAAAACTTTCAGACTAATGGTACATTATACATAATATTGTTAACTTATTGAGTTTTGAGCTAATAGTTAAATTATCATCCCATTACACAATCTGAACATTAATTTTCGAAAGTAAGTAAAATTATTTTCCACCACAAAATCTAAACATTATTGTTGTAGGTACATAGTTAGAAAAGTTCGACGCGTTGGTACCCTCGTGGAATTAGTTTTTAAGTCGTGAAATAGTTATCACTGATAAAAGGCTATAACGTTTAACTGGCTATTCATAAGCCGGGCAAGTATATCAAATAAACTATTTGATTCTTTGCAATGAAGGTCGGCTAGAATTTTACAACTGTCGGGACTAACCATTAATATAGTTCTTGTGACTGAGCGCCGATAGCAATTCGGGATCAAAGTCCGGGAGGTCATGCGGAGCCACTTGTAGTGAAGCCGAGAACAGCGCCACACCGACATCGTCCCCCGTTGGTATCCGCAAAGTCCTTTGAAGCATGGCGCGGACGTAGGCTGGGACAGCGTGTCCATCAGGGTGGTCAGTTTTAAAAAACAAAATAAATAAAAGTGCGAAATTGCCAGTACAATGAAAGTATACCTGATTGTGTTTATTATTATTGAAGAATAAAATGTATGAAATATAATTGACATAAATAAATGTATTGATATTAAATATAATGTTTACCAAGATAGGTATTATCTATCAAATTATTCTAGGCGACAGATAGTTATTTCACTATCATATTTATTTTACATTTCTAGAAAAAATTTGGTTGAACAAACTGCTTCTATTGAGCAGAGTAGTAATTTTGACGAGATGACCTTGGAAGTAATTCCAAGTACTTTTAATTTAAACTAGTTAAGGAGACAAAAGAGTTTTTCTCTTGCTTAGACCAAGAGTCAACAGAAGTTTTCTCTTGTTTGAAGAAAATTACAATATGTGACAAAAAAAATCATGTAAAAACACATGCTGTGTATTTAATGATAAACAAAATAATAAGTATATCAATTTGGTGCACCAAAATATTCAATGTATTAAAAATAAGGAATTAGAAATAGAATTATTCTTAAATAGCTGTAATATTAATATTCTTTGCATTACTGAGCATTGGCTTAAATCGCATGAATATATGTTTAATTTTGGTAATCACCAAGTTGGTAGTTCGTTCAACAGGACTAATTCCATTCATGGTGGCTCGTTAATTTTGATAAATAAGAATTTAAAATTTAAAAATCGTAATGACATAGTGAGCCTTTCTGTAGAACGGACAATCGAGCTAGCCTGTGTTGAATTAAAGCAGTTCATTATCGTCTGTGTATATAGACCTCCCTTATCTAACTTTGAACTTTTTGAAAAACGGATTGATGAAGTTTTATTCAAAATATCAAAAGGTAATAAAAATCTAATTGTTTGCGGCGATTTCAATATTAATATTTTGGAAAGCTGCCCTGCAACCGTCAGGTTATTAAATTTATTTAAAACTTACAATTTAATTAATGTCTTTATGGAGCCAACTCGGATAACTTCCCACAGTGCCACATGTTTAGATAATATTTTTACAAATGTAAAACCAGTTAGCAGTGAAATAATAAACAAATTAGACTCTGATCATTGTGGCCAATTTATTAAATTAGAAGCAATTAAGAGAAATGTAGAAAAGCGAAAAATTACTTTTGTGCCAGTATCATCTGACCGTATAGAAAAAACAAGAGCAAGGCTAGTGCAGGGACTACCGTTCCTACCGGACACTATGAATGCAAACGAGATGTATAATGCATTTTTTGATAAATTTAGTTCCATTTTTAGTTCAGTATTTACAAGCAAAACGGTCTTGACTACTGACGCATTAGTTTTCAGTGAGTGCGCAACAAGCGAACTGCATTTAGATAGGCAAAAGCTATACGAACTATATGCCGAACGTACATACAATACTAGTGATGAGTTCAGAGAGCGCGTTAAATTGATGTCAAAAAAGTTTAAAAATGATTGTATATCATCAAAGTCAAAGTATATACAAAATAAAATTAAAAATAGCACCAATGTCACAAAAACGACCTGGAATATAATAAACCAGGAAACTGGAAGAGCTAAACAGCGTACTAGTACCATTAAACTTGACATTGGCAATAAATCTATCACGTCAGACCTTGAGGTTGCTACTGCTTTTGAAGGGTTCTTTACGGACATTCCAGTTTCCACAACAAAATCACTGAACTCTTCACCAGCTATCGCCCTCTCACTTTTAGAAGATAATGTGCCTGAATGTAATAGCATCTTTACCTTCAGCCATGTTACTAGCTCTGATGTTATTAAAGCATTTAAATTAATAAATATAAAAAAAACCAATGACTTATTTCTGTCAATGTTGTGAAATCTTCTCTTGATATTGTTGCACCAGATTTGGCAGTAATATTTAATAATTGTGTAGATTGTGGTGTTTTTCCTGACTTAATGAAACATAGTAAAATAATTCCACTGTTTAAATCAGGTAGTACCAATGACCCCACTAACTTTAGACCAATATCTGTACTGCCTACTTTCAGTAAAATTTTTGAAAAACTTATACTGATTCAATTGCTTACTTACTTTCAAAAAAATGAATTATTACATAATAAACAATTCGGATTTACGCGGGGTCGCTCGACTACCGATGCTGGTGTCGAGCTAATACAACATATATTTGAAGCCTGGGAGGAATCACGTGATGCGCTGGGCATTTTCTGTGACTTATCCAAGGCGTTTGATTGTGTTGAGCATGAAACATTGGTCAGGAAGTTACGCCACTACGGAATTAAAGGTGCAGCTCTTGATTTGATGAGCTCCTATCTGAGCAGTCGCATTCAAAAAGTAGATGTCAATGGGAAACGATCTTCTGGGTCGACTGTGAAGATGGGAGTTCCTCAAGGGTCTATTTTGGGTCCATTCCTGTTCCTTATTTACATCAATGACCTTCCTTACCTTACTAAGGACAAGCATGAGATAGTACTGTTTGCTGATGAAACATCACTTTTGTTTAAAATTAATCGACAGAAAAAAAAATTTGACGATGTAAACAGTTGTCTCAAAGAAGTAGTACATTGGTTTGAAGCTAATAATTTGCTTCTCAATAGCAAAAAAACAAAATGTATTAAATTCACCTTACCTAATGTTAGGCAAATTCAAACGAATGTAAAACTAGGTGTAGAGGAATTGGATCTTGTAGACACAACTGTATTTCTAGGAATAACGTTAGATGCTAAACTGCAGTGGGACCCTCATATAAATAATTTATCGAACAGGCTTAGTTCTGCTGCGTACGCGGTAAAAAAAATTAGGCAGCTGACAGACGTCCAGACTGCTCGACTGGTATATTTTAGTTATTTTCACAGCATTATGTCCTATGGTCTTTTGCTATGGGGTAATGCTGCTAACATTGATACTATTTTCGTGCTGCAGAAGAAGGCTGTTCGTGCCATTTATAAAATGGGCCCAAGAGAGTCTTTAAGAGAAAAATTCAAAGAATTTAATATAATGACGGTACATGCACAGTATATATTCGATAACTTGATATATGTGCATAAAAATATTAATAACTTTGTTAAGAAAAGCGATCTCCATGCTATCAACCTTAGAAGTAAAAATAAACTTATAGTTCATAAAACAAGACTA
This sequence comes from Coenonympha glycerion, assembly GCA_963855885.1. Taxonomy (NCBI): domain Eukaryota; kingdom Metazoa; phylum Arthropoda; class Insecta; order Lepidoptera; family Nymphalidae; genus Coenonympha; species Coenonympha glycerion. The sequence continues at coordinate 1,007,454 of OY979646.1, forward strand.
GAGAAAATAAATAAATCATTTAAAGGCAATGGGATACGCTTTTATAACAAACTCCCTAATGAAATATTAAACTTATCCCTCAATAAGTTCAAAGTCGCTGTAAAACGAAAGCTCATTAATAAAGCTTACTATAGTATTAAGGATTACTTACATGAATCAAATCCTTGGGGATGAATGAACTGCTGTAATTATACTAGCTCAATTAGTTTTAAAAGCTTTTGTGAAGTGGTGATAACAGAAAACAAAACCCGGCTGAGTTTGTTGTGGGCTTCTTCTCAGTGCAGGGCGCGTTGGAACCCTCGTAAACTTAGTTTTAAGTCGACTTGGAGTTATCGCCATACAAATGTGACAAATATCATAAGGACCATTTACAAGCGCCTATATATTAGGCCTATGTGAAAATAAAGATATTTCATTTCATTTCATTTCATTTCATTAATATTATTAAGTAAGGATTATGTTACTGTCAATGCTTAAAACCAGTAGATCCTAGGAACCACTGGCGTAAATAAAGACAACTGGTGTAAATATATCGTTAATCCGAAATCTTAGTTATGATGTGGAACACTCATCATAATTATATGTATAAATTCTTTAACTAACACAGTATTGCTTGGGAATCCGTGAAATATGTCCGAATCATCCAAGTCTCCAAATCAAGTGAATAAGGACTAAGAATCCTAACTAATGTAGAATGTAACTACGCACCTACTAGGTATATATTATAATACTAAATCTCATCTTATGGTAATCAAAACAACAGAATAAAGCGTGCATTTTGTACATGCAATTTATAAATCGGGAGCCGTAAACACAAGTGCCGAGGCACATGCAGTCGCGGGCGCGGGCCGCGCGAGAGTGAGGCGCGGGGGGCGGGCGCGTGCGCGCGGAAGGGGCGAACAGCTGAGCGGGTATATTGACAGCAGTCCGCGACTCCGCACGTTGCCGACCAGTTAGTAGGCCCTCTGACATCGCGGAGTGCAGACGCGCGGAGTGTAGCCGCCACGATATGCCACACTTTGACTGAGCGGTAGCGACCCGCAGAAATTATGAGTTATGGACCGCCAGCCGGGAAAGATAGCGGCAGATTTATAATTCTAGAGCGAAAATTAAGAATAGTGTCCAGATACTGGGAGGTCCTCGGCGATACGTCCGCCGTGAGGCTCCCGCGTCCCAAGGAACTACTGTAAACTTTTCATCTGACTTTTATTACTTTGGTGTTCAGTGTATTATAGGTGAACTGTGTTATTTTTTTGTGTTGAGTTCTTTCGGGGTTTTATTTTGCACGATGGTACCTCAGCAAATTTCGGATGTGCGTTCACTGACGCCCACCTCCAGCGTTCCAGTGTTTGGATCGCAACTGGTGGACAAAAACTCTTCGACGCCCTACACGGATGCGACACAGGTAAGCTCGCTAGGATTACCTGCTTAGGATTTGGCTAGGGGTGAATTTTGAAAGTGTAAAAAAAATACTAAGTGAAAATAATAAAAATAATATAATACCGTGACAAAAAATTAATTGTCTACTAAAATTAAAAAAAAATAATTAGATAATAAATCATAATTAATTAAATAAAATAATAATTTCAAAATTAGATTAATTAAAAAAAATTCCATCAAAATGATTTGAACGCAAAAATAAAAAAAGGCTGATAATAATTCTGAGAATGATTAAAATATTAATGCCAAAGAAATAAGAGTAAAAATAATAAAATCATTCACATAGAGCAGGAATATAAAAAATCAAAAATAATCTACTTAAATAAAAAATAAGAATAAAAGTAGGTACTTATAATTATTTATATTCGAAACGATACAACTACCCAAAGAGCAACAAAAAGAAGAAAAACAATATAAAAATAAAATAGGTCAGTCAAAATATTAAAACACAATTGTGAGATTGATAATAATCAAAATGATACTGAAAATAACGATCTTTACTGGCTTTAATTTTTTTAAATCGTTTTAAACTTCGCCGACACGTCTAAAAGGCAAGAAAACTGTACCCTCAAAAATAAAGTAGCTACGCTAAGAACTTCCGAACGTTAGCAAACTTCCGTAAACGCTACCTCCCGATTAAATTACCGTTGAAAATTCAATTCCCAACTTTCGAATAAGGAAATTGAACCATTTTAATTTTCTAAAACATCACTGGTTCAATTACAAAGCTGAAATAAAATAATAAACGAAATGAGTATCAAATACTAAGTACAGTATAGTAATGTTATTGGCGTTATCTGAAAAGTTTACGGCAAGCAGAAAATTTTAAACATACTCTTCAAAATAATTTTGACCAATGGTAAATTGTATATTTATGTTACCCCATAAAATTACTCCTCATTAAAATATTTTTAATTCATAAGAATCGGGAACATCTTACAGAATAGAGAAGTTGCATTAGATGTAACAATTTCCTAAAACATTATTATTGCCAGTAGTAACTACGTTTCAGAAAAAAAATCTCCTTGCGAAATGCGTAGTAAGTAAATAGTGTTATTGAAAAAATTTACGACACATTTTTAAACATGTTTTTGGAGATAATGTAGACATTATGTAGGTGTCGTAAATTTCAGAAAAGACAAAGTATTTTAAAAATATTGAACAGTAGTTATTGCATACTCTTCCTGTTATAAAGTTATTTTAGATGAATCATTTAGATTAAATTTTCATTTTTCATAAATTTTTGCTCTAATAATAAAAACATAAATTCTACGTGGTTTACTTAAAAAATTTTGTGGAAGAAAAGATACGATATTAAAATATAGAGTTATTATTCTATTTATCCATAAATCCAGTGACAGACTAGATCTAGTTCATTAAATTAACGAGGTAAATATTATTAATAGATATTATAAAGTGTGTCAAACGACGCAATTAAAATACGATTACAATAATGCTTGTTTAAACATCATTAATAAAGGTAATGATAGTCAAAATTACCTACCAAGTGTTTGTTTAGTTATTGTTAATAAACTATGGATTTCGTGATTGAATTCTGTCGTTAATTTTATTAGTTCTGATAATAACGATATACCTGTATGTCTTAGGTAAAAAGTAGAGAATTAGAACAAAAAGGTAGGTAAATTGGTACCTGGTTAAGTAATATTATCAGAACATTATTTATCCAAGTATCAAAATGATGCCATAGAAATCAAAGTTATAATCCACACAACATAACCAAGAGACATAAAATGTAATGTGTTTAAAAAGTAAAGACCATAAAAGTAGCTACGGGTACCTACAGTCCATTAAATAAAAGTGTCGGTCGTTACTAAAACGTGAAATTTCACCATAAGTTCGCGAGTAAAATAATTTTTCGCAGCTTACGTGGTTATTACCCGTACATAAATTAAATTTGCTAAGCGACTTTGCTAACGAAGAAAAATTATTATAAAACATGCGATCTTTAAGGGGAAATGCGGGAATCCCGTGTTGATAAAAATGATTCATATTAAACAATATTCCAGCCAATCATTACTAAAATTACTAATCACAATATGAATTTTAGTATTTAAAACATATTAGTTTTGGGAACATAATTTCAAATACTTACTGACAAAAAAATGATTTACAAAATCAGCACTATAATTTGACTAAGTAGGCGGATTGTTAGAGATTGATCTCTATAAAAACATATAAATACTTATGGAAACGTTGAACTTAAAAAGACCATTAATAAAATTTTAACTAAAAAATGACTTCAGTGAAATGCACTCAACTTATTAATTTAGAACTATGTTTACAAAAGAATATTAACTTTTAATCAATGTTAAACGTTAAATTAAATACATATAACTTTTAATAGGTCTTCAAGACCTAGGCAGAGTGTTTGTTAGCTGCGTGAGTAAACGTATTAAAGATATAAAATCTGAACTTTAAAAAACACTCCGTATTGAGTCGTGCGTGTCGAGCTAATCAATGTTATGTTTATTTAAATTTCAGTGCTGGTAGCTAAGGTACCTACAAAATAGAACTAGGAAACGTTATTTAATATAATTTAATGTTTTTGTTCATTTATTTCACTTCATTTGTTAATTTAAACTATTCATTTCATTTTGATATTTCATTGCCATAAAAACAAATAAATATAAATTTTTGCAGGGACCTAAAAATAATTTAAAGACACTCGTACCAATTCTATTGTACAAAATCTCGAAAATAAGCTAATTTGACTCGTTTGAATATAGTGCTATCATTTTTTATGAGGAGGTTTTTGAAACCCTTACTTTTAGACGCGTCAAATTAGTTTAGCTTAGAGATAATGCACAACAGAACAAAAAAAATTAAAACAATGTATTTGAAAATGGAGACAAATTCAAAAAATATTATTTTGAGTTAGCTATAGGTGTTAAAAATTACAAAAAAGTAACATTTCCGTAATTAACAAGTTTCGAAACATGATAATATTCTCGAAATTACTCGTTAGACACGTTTTAACATGACACAGAATCTAATTTGATTGACGTTTTATATGAAATTTGAAATTTTAGAAATATTGCGCAACCCGTACATGATCCTAGTCACGTAGAACTACACTGTAGAACTTACTGGAAACACTAATCTTAAACCTACCTCTCTAAGAGTAAAACGATTTACGACGTAAATCCAATTTTATTATTCACCGATATAAAAAAAAGGTGTAACGAATTCAGTGCTCGTAAAATAGAAGGATCAATCTTAAAGACTTAAAGCATAAAAGCGGAAGGTGGGTTTTTTGTGAGAGTTTGCTTACCTGAGCACCGTGAATGCTACCAAATGGCTATGACGGACCATAATAGTTTTCTTTTCACGAAAAGATCAAATCAATCCTTTATTTAGCAAAATTTGGGTTAGTATACGTAAACCCACTGTATTACAGTTTAAGTTTTAGTTGAATTTAAGCACAAATACAAATTTTAGTGTTATTTATTACTAAAAACATTAAGGGAGACCTTAAAACTTAACCGAAGCCAGCTACAGAAATGTTATTAATTTCGCAAATATCCAGCTGTTCCGACAAATGATGTGCTGTCAAATCCCTAAGTAACTCATGTGTAACTTGTAAGACTTGGTACTACAAACTATTCGGGATGAGGCTGTGTAAAAAGCCGATCAAATTGATAGGAAGTTTTCAGTTAAGTTAATAATAAAGTAATAAGAATTCTACATTTATGACTTCAATATAGTCCATAGATTATAATTGAAGAGGATAAAGACTAAGTGAAATAGAATAAACAATAGCAAGACGATATAATAATCAAAAATAGATAAGTAGATAGTAACAGCATTATGACTCTATATTGAACGGGTAAAGTTTCAACGTCAGAAAAAAGAGGTTAAATGAATAAATGAAGTGGACTGACTGCAGTAGAATGACGCAAGCCTTTAGTCTACGTAAAGCACTATGAGAAGCGTCAGTCTCGTATGCATTACTAACTATATTTTTTGCCTAGCTACGGAAAACGTCATAACTATTTTCTATTTCACAAGCCACACTTCCCTTTGGATTACTTTTAACTAAACTGATTAATATAAAACGATGTCAATGATCAAATCATTTAATTTTATTATTCCAATAAAAAAAAAGAAATGAACAAGTGGATTTTGTTTTGAATATTCATACTAACTTATCACGTTATACGTTATCAATCACGCGATATGATGAAGCTATAGCAGTCAAAACAAGCGATAATACATTACAAAAATGCGTATCCAATTTTATTGCCTATGTTAATGCAGGATCGATCGAAATATCCGTAAAATGCGCCGGCGAACCCCGAGAGTGCATTAACATTTTCAATGTCAACTCGTAATATTTTTAGTCATCCGCCGAGCAAGTGTGTGTGGCCTTTCACGTACAAGAGTTCATGCGCGTACAGATTGTGTCCATGTGTGTGTGATGCGTTCGATACTAGGAAATGTTAATCCAACAAAAACAATAATATTATTAATTATTATCATCATAAATGCAAAATAAGTGTCTGTAAATGTACTTAATGATGAATCGATCAATATAGTTTTCATTACGAGGTGTCAAATTCAAAGTGTAGCAGCGAATTTGATACAAAAAGCAGATCCACCATTTATCCTATCGAAAATAATAATAAGCCGTTTAAACGAAATAATGACCAAGCAATGTGTTTCACCCATTTACAGTACTGAGATGGAAATCAATGTCAACTCGTAATATTTTTAGTCATCCGCTGAGCGTGTGTGCGTGGCCTTTCACGTACAGGGGTTCACGGGTGTTGGTGTGAGTGCGATGCGTCGCTACTGCCTACTAGGAAATGTTAATCTCAGGTCATTCGCGCCGGCAATTTTACAGAGAACATTATGGGGAAATGAATTTTCGTACCATTTTTCTACGCTTTTTTACATGTACCTCGAATAATATAAAATAATACAGATATACTACATCATACTAAAACTAACCTAATTTTTATAATTTAAATATGAAATAGAATGAGCTAAATTGGTTTTAATTCTTTTGCATGATAATTATTAATTATTAAATAAATATATAAATAATTCGATTAAATCATTTCGGTCAACGTTGGTAGAGTCGAGATCCACAGCAAAAAGCACTCTGAAAATTATTAATAAGTAAATATTAACAAACGCCGGTCGATCATGAAATTCACCAATTTCTTACATTCACTGTAACATTAACATTATATTTAGGAAGAGCGAATTTTGGGAGTTAATTTTGGGGGTTATCTTGTGTTCTACTGAACCGATTTTGATTATTATTATTTAAATAAAGTGCTACATAATTGGTGCTGGAGATAGCCGACTCACTGTATCGAACCCGGGACCTTCCGCTCGAATCCGAGCGCGTACCCACTACCCAACTGTGCCAGAGAGGTCGTAAAAAATAATGATGATTCTTAATTTTCTGTTCACTTTTTTTTTCTGTTTATCGACAATTTTGTTTATTATCAATAGTCTGATAGTACGATAGCACTGTTTGTTATTATCGGCCATTTGTCATTGTATAAAACAATCCGTTGAGGCCTTTGACCCGCGGTGATGTATGGTCAGAACAAATTCAATGGCGTATTAAATATTTTGAAGGAGGCACCAGATCGTGATTGTAACATAAGGAAACGTTTAATCATGATTGGTTAACATTGTAATTTGTGTTGTGCATGAGAGTTTGTACAATGGGGTGGATAAATAATAATTAATGCTGTTTCAGTAGTCATTAATTTACATAATAATATTAATAACAGCTTTTTGTTAAGTTTACTTACAAATTTTTTAGCTATTGCATAGCTTCTATCGCGGGCTTTGACGGTGCAGACCGAATCCAGAAATTCCGTAACAAAAATAACCTGGCACTCCTAAAGTAGAGCTGTTGGTACTAGGCTACCATGAAAGCAGGGAGCGCAACTCCACAACTTTTTAGTTTTTAGTTTGCCATCTATCGAAAAATAGCAGAACTTTTTAATGACTTTGAAATATCACGCACGTGTTTATTTTAAATTTACAATCAAACTTTGGCAAGTCAACGTCTGATGATGCTCCAGTGCCTGAGCGAAACGTGGTTTTTGGAAGAATTGAGCGACATGAGCAACTTTGTGTTTTATCGGACAATTTAAGAGCGTCAACGAACTAAACACACTTTTCGCGATTATTAAATTGGTATTTCGTAATAATATATTGCGCGATGATTCGAAACTATTTATACCACGTCCGTAGAGTAGATTTTTTTCCACATCGAGAGAAAAACGGAGCGTCACGAGTGTTAATAATTTAGTTCGCACCGGCCATTCGTTTACATTAGCTTTGAAATATTACGATGTGAATTGGTCTTTTTTTCTGTCGCTTTAATACGGACTACGGGCTGAATTCGCTAAAAAAATCCCGGTTTGTATAGCAGAATAGTCCAATTTAAAAACTATTTCTGATATTGCATCGTTAAAAAAATGTTAGAGAAATATACTTCGGTATTTTGCAGTTCGAGAAAAGAAAAGATAAATAATCGACCGATGAAATTACGAAAAACAAACAGATATGTTTTCAATTTGTTTTTGCTACAGATTGCATTTATAGTCGATATCTTTAGCATAATGTTGTTTTCGCCTTTATTTAAGTACTTACTACAAAACAAATGCTAGGCGGAGGCCACAGAGACTGAGCTAAAACGCTTGAATACGTTCAAAAGAATTGGGTACCTAGATAGGTACTTAGAGAAAACTTTTGACATTGATGAAAGATTATAATTTTAAGGAAATGAAGGGATTTTAATGAAAAAGTATTATTCTTAGTATTATTTACTAAAGAGGCTGACTCACTTATATAATATAGTTGCGTGAAAAAAAAAAATGGAGATTCTCCACAACTTTAAAAGTGGTTAAAAAGTTTCGGATGGGTATAAATTATAATCCGATCGGCGAACGGACTTGTGTCTTGTCGGTTTTTGTCGTATTTTTTGTCGGTCATGTAGCGCAGGCGAGTACCTATGGCGACCCGACAACAGATCTATTTCCAAGGTTACAGCGCAGCGCCTCGGCTTAATTTATTACTGGAATTGTATTTGCTACGTTCTCTTAACCGATTGTTAGCTGCTTAAACAACGTCTGAAAAACTCTTCTCGCTTGCTTTCAATTTGCCTCGAACACTTCCTTGAAATAAAAGGCTCTACGTTGCTAAGTCAACTTTTTCTTCTTGCATGTCTCTTGTAAAGTATGACTTATACGACGCAAGTAAATGAACCCAGTCTGGCGCTTACTTAGCAAGTACCTACCATGTAAAAAACTAGTTACTACTAGAATTCAGTCTAAAATATTTGAACTCGACATCTCGGTCATATTCAAATATTTTGTTGAAACTGAATAAGTAAAATTGATTTCTTTTCATGTTTCAGTTGAATATTATCGCTCACTAATAACTGATCACTAGATCTATTTTTTTTAAGTTATAATCAATCTTGTTCACCGTTCAGCATCAAAAATATCCCGGAAATATACTTACATGGTACCTAGATCTCGTTTAATACGTCTCTGGTTCCAGTTATTGCCTTCATGTGAATCAAGCTTAATTCTCAAGTTTGTATACAACTTGGAATCACGAAAGCCTAGGTTTCGGTATTTAAGGAATTCTCATTACCCTTGCTTCAGGTTATTTTATTTCTACTCAATTTTCACGATAACATCTTTGCGGTCATTTTAATAGATTGAACCGATTTTCTTGTACTTTCATTTAACAACAAAAATAATTAAAATAATATTTAAAACGAAATACTGATACTGATGCTTTTAGTGTTATTGTGAGAATAATCTTGTAGTACTAGTAGGTATCCTACAGATTCATGACAGGGTGGCGCTCGCTAGGGAAACCCTATGTCAAAGTCAAAGTCAAAACATCTTTATTTCACATAGGCCTAAAATATACAGGAACTTGTGACAAGTCGGTGTCTTTTTGTTAAAAGACAATAAACCTAGGCCTAATTTACACGGACATAATATGAAAGGTCAATCAGATATTTGTGATAATATGTGAGTAGGAATTTGGTGATAACTATTAAAACTATGTTATCGAAGGTTCTAATGCACTCTGCATTGAGAAGAAGCTCACTAAAAACACGGCTGATGATGATGATTGATTTTCATCTGCTTGATGGTTCAATCCAATAACACAAGAAGTAAGTACCCTCTAGCAACGTGGAGAAACAATAAATTAAACGCCTGCCCGCTTTCAGAATCAATTTCGTGTGAATCCTCCTCGAGTTTATCGCTTAAGTAAGCAAATTTATGTACCCTAATGCGCCGTAGTCTGGTGGTAGCTGGGAAGCAAGGTTTGATTGTAAAATACGTGGCCATGCCGGCGAGTGCAATTTGCTTCGCACTTGTGGGTGGTGGTTTAATGGTGCCATTACATGACGAGAGAACGGCGCTCGTTGCTCAAGAGTCGCCTTCTAGTACAGCAATACAGGCATTACCTGGAAGTTTGGTTAGTGTATCGAAATTTTAATGCGTGTAAATGTTGACATTAATTTCTGGTTAGTTTATGTCACTGGCGTATTGGCTGAAAATCCGTTGAAGGAATGAAAATGTGTATTTTTTTTACAGTCAACATTCTTGTGCTTTCTTAACTATACCTTTCTACTATACATAGAACGGCACGATCCTACTACAAGATACTGAACAAACATTTTTTTTTATTTTCTTTCACGTTTGTAATACGAACCCTTCAGGTATGAAACGCCCTTTCAGCTTCCATGTTCCCAGCCAAGTACAAACTGGGTGACTTCAAGAGAACATTAGAATTTCTCGACAAACTTCCGATCTAATTATAAGTCTGTATATTGTCAGTGATGACAATATATAGATTGGAAGTGTTGTTTTCCACCAGACATGATTATCGTCAAGCGATAGCCTATCAACTAACAAATGAAAAAAACATGTGGTGGTCCGGGAGTGCCGACTAAAGTGGCAATTATGTGAGGTGTTGGTTACATTAATAATCTACGGTAACGGTGTCAGTTCAATGGTTTTTACTTTTTGCCCATCTAGAAAACTGCCCTACAAATTTTCTACAAAAACGGGTTCTGTTGTGATGTGCATATGAACTTAGAACAGTTTAGCTTTTTCGCTGATTAATTTATACCTCGTATGGCTGTAAAAAGAGGTCGAGACGAACGATAAATAAACTCCATAAAAGAGTAGGTACCTATACGAAATAACTAGCCGTAGTAAATGGAACCTAATATCGAATTCGGAATGTCGCACTAAAGTACCAAACATTGAAATTTCGAGCGTGCGACATTCGAAAACATAAAGTCCGACGAAAAGCCATAAATCGAGCACGTTGACGCCCGGCTGGATATCTCCGACCAACTTCTCGGCGAAACACCAAAACTCGGCCATATATCTTTCAATTCCGCATAAGCTTCGGTCTGCTGTTTGATTGTAAACAGCGGACTTTCGCAAATTAAGTTCAAATACATCCCGACTATTTGTTTTTGCCAAACGACGTATTTTACAGCCAAAAGTCAGAATTAGGGAATGATTTTAGGGCATCGTTAAATATTTAGAAATCTTAGTATAAAAATAATTGCGCCGGATTCGTTTCTGCACTTGAGTACCTACCTAACTAATTGTTTCAAAAGTCGTATCTAAGTATCGTAAAATAGACAACCATAAATTGTTAGAGTGTAAAAAAATTGAAACTTCGTTTTTAGACCCGTATTATTATTATGATTTCTTTATCGAAAAAGGTTCCCCAAACTTCACTTTGAGATAGTGAATAAATAAAAACACGTATTTTTTACGATTTTCAATTCGCAAATTACGTACAATAATTAATTTTAGAATAGCAATAAACTTCTGTTTTACAATTACACGACATTTAAAGCAAGGTAGTCGGTAACTATACAAACATTTAAAAATTATAATTAACGATAAAAACGTAGATCTAATGGCAACATAAAAGTTAAACATATAATTACCATACAGACGTGAGAGATTATGAAAATTTCGCTCGAAGCTTACTCAAGTTTAGTGGACATAAAAAATGGCGGACGCAGCGGGGCACATAAGAGAATTAATTACGCCGTAAACTGAGCGCAGCTGATAAGGAAGGGGTCGTAAACCCGAGTGGAAGCGGAGAGAAATCTAGTTTTACAGAAATTTTTTGAAAGTACCCACCGAAGTGCCGGCTGAAGCGGGGAAGAGTCCTGCAATAATTCGAGCCGTCGTAAACTTTATGATTTTCGATGAACCGTCGCGTGGAATTAAATGAAAAAGAGCCAATTACCCCTGATTGTCCGTCCCTGTTAATTGCGAAATGTAAAACGGGGATTTTCTTAAGCGTAAATAAACATTTTTGGCTTACGAGTATTTCGTTTACAGAGATAACTTTTACGATGCGAAATTGCTAGCAATTTTAGAGATATCGTATTTTGACGAATATATACTCAAAAAACTGATGATATTATCAATAATTAAAAAAAATAGGGTTTATTTTAAGGTGTTTGAAATACAAAATGAATAAACATAAATACAACAGTGTAAACTGTTTAACTATTTAATATCCAGAGATTTGTTTAGACATCTTTTTTAAAACTTGATGCATACTCGTAGGTCCAAATTTTGAAAAGGATTGCTTATTTGAATAGGGTAAGTAGTTATTGTGCAATCATCTTAAGAAAAACATAATATCATTAGCAAGTACATGTGAAAAGAAACAAGTTTTAAATAACTTAACTTTAACTTTAGAAACCTATCACTTACTCAATGACCTAATAAGGCCAAGTAATTATAATCTGAGTGAATTACAAAATGTGTAACCTCTTAGTCGAAGAAACTTTTAGTAAGCAGTGGCATTTCACGACTTGGACAAAACACGATTGTTTTAAGATCGCGCCTCCGGATAAAGATTTCTTTAGCACATTATAAAAATATAAAAATAAAACTTTACAATACGTGTTTTATTTCAACCTTCAAGTTTTATAGTGAGTACGACATTTCATTTTGAAAAGTTCAAAGCGAGTTTAATGACACTACAAAACATCGGGGCGCGACTTTTTAATATCTTCGCAAATCGCAATGTGCTCGCAATGATACCGTCGGCGATGCGAGAATAATTTAGAATTAGAATAAGCTTTTTACTGTAACTAAAGCAAAATTTAACTTAAAACTTCTCATACTCAATTTTTAAAAATGGTAATATATAAATCATCGTTCTGAAATATAAAAAAATGCTCGATGATTGCTTTAAAAATTAAAACAGAATCGTATTGGTTCTCAGTAGTCAGTTACAATAACGCGAATAATAAAAAGCAAAAAATAATATTAATATAAGTTTTTTTGCTGTTATCATAAATATGATAGCGCTGACTTGAATATAAGTACAATTTCCCACACACTCAGGGATTTCTCGGAGTTGATACTCGAAGAGTTCACTGTCAGCAAAGACGGATCAAAATACGCTTACTATGCTCAAAATTTGATTATGAAGTTTAATATTCCCACCTAATTAATTATTACTATATATATAGCTGCTTGTGCTGATTCATTCATTCACTCATTGATCACCTCTCCTGAACAATTTTGTATGAAATTTTTTTTTTTCATGGATGGGGTCGTATAGAAGAAAAAAATTCATTCGGAGGAAAAATACGGAGAGAGCTGATGATTGAGGATATCGAAGACAGATGAAGAGCACAGCCAAGGGTATTGGAGATAGGTGGGGGGTGCTCGACCAAATGTCATTTGAAATGTCATCCAATTGGCAGATAGGTGAAAAAAAATTCAAAATGGCGGATTCAAAATGGCCGCCATTCGAATTTCGTCGATATCTCGGAAAGTATAAAAGATGGAAGAACGGTTTCTTGACAAGAAGTGATCAGGATCCGAAGGTCTATTTGATGGATAGAAAAAAAAATTCAAAATGGCGGAATTTATTTTTCCATAGAAAATGTATGGGGAATGTTGAAGTGACTAACAGTTGGTAATTATGCAAGGTTGTGATGCGGTTTTTCGGAGAGTTACTAGAGAAAAATATGGAGAGAGCTGATGATTGAGGATTTCGGAGACGGGTGAAGAGCATAGCCAGGGTATCGAAGATAGGTGGGGGGTGCTCGACCAAATGTAACTCGAAACGTAATCCAATTGGCAGTTAGCTGTAAAAAAAATCAAAATGGCGGATTCAAGATGGCCGCCACACAAATTTCGTGTTGTTTTACCTCGGAAAGTATAAAAGATAAGAGAGTGATTTCTTTGCAAGACGTAATTAGAATCTCAAGGTCTACGGGATGAATGAAAAAAAAATCAATGTGGTTGAATTTATTTTTCCATGGAAAATGTGAATGCTACAATAAACAAGGCCTATGAAAAACTATGAAAAGTATGAGAAGAGATGATGTTCTACGATTTAGATGATGATTGAGGAGCACGGTCATGGATTTAAAGATAGGTAAGGGCTGTTTGAATAAAAAATACACTGAACCTCATCATGAGGTTCAGTGTATTTTTTATTCAAACAGCCCTGAACTATCTTTAAATCCATGACCGTGCTCCGAGGTAATTCTTTTAGCCCATTGCCAATCGAATTCCAATTGGCGATGGAGATGACGGCGATTCTTTTATAGGTGAGAAGACAGCCCGCGGGCCACATGTGGCCCGCGCTCCCACGCGCCCTACTAGTTAATATATATATAGCTACTCGTGCTGATTCATCACTGACTGACTGACTGATTGATCACCTCTCCTGAACAATTTTGTATGAAAAAAATTTTTTTCACTGATGGGGTCGTATAGAAGAGAAAAATTCATTCGGAGGAAAAATACGGAGAGAGCTGATGATTGAGGATTTTGGAGACGGATGAAGAGCACAGCCAAGGGTATCGGAGATAGGTGGGGGGTGCTCGACCAAATGTCATTTGAAACGTCATCCAATTGGCAGTGAGCTGAAAAATTTTTCAAAATGGCGGATTCAAAATGGCCGCCATTCGAATTTCGCCAATATCTCGGAAAGTATAAAAGATAGAAGAATGGTTTCTTGACAAGAGCTGATCAGGACTTGAAGGTCTATTCGATGGATAGAAAAAAAAAATTAAAAATGGCGGAATTTATTTTTTCCATAGAAAATGTATGGGAAAAGATGACTGAGGGTTGCGATGGCTTTATAGGCGGGAAGACAACCCGCGGGCCACATGTGGCCCGCGCACACACGCGCCCTACTAGTCTCTTATATATGTGTACCGGATCGATTGCAATAAAATTTGCAAAATTTAAAGTTCATAAATACATTATTGTAAAAGTCCACAAGTGCAAATAAAACCGCTTGCACTGTGCATCCCTTATTCCCTAATTTACGCGTAATTTACGCGTCAGTTTTAGGATATGTTCCATGTAAGACGTAGAAGCGATGAATTTTACTAAATTGGGAGAAATTGGAGTTCAAAAGATTGTTGGAGATTTGCAGGAAAATACTACCATACAAAAGTTGTTATGTGAAAGGTATTATGTCTAGTTTTGATGCGTTCGCTATCGCCTACGTATAATCGGCAATGACCTTTAGAACTCTCGGGTTCAAACCGGCTCTTGATCTAAGCCGAGACTTGTTCTTGCGTTGCCATACCGACCGAACTGAGCCTCGTGATTCTGAACGAACCTTATTATTCAATTTAACTGGACACGATTTAGATTAGTTAACCAAAATATTGGTACTTGGATAAATAAAGTTGCTGATCGGAGTTTCTTTTTAGACCTGTATTGTTGATAAATCATTAATTTATTAGTTTCGTTGGCTATGTCTTTAAGAGTGCTATCTTGATATTTACATTACTTCTTTTATAGTTCTTCGACGAGTATTAGTGGGAAATTAAATAAAGAAAAAGTCCAAAAATACTGTACAATTATTGAAAATTAAACATATTTTCAACGTCATTCCCGAATTTTTTATTTCTAGGTTAGGTACATGAACTATTTGAACTATTTTATTTTCTCTGTTTATAAATTGTAGGTAGTTACTGATAGATAAATAAAACATCAAAATAAAACAATATAAGCGATAGTGCTTTAAGCCGTATTGTACGTATATTTTTCACGACTACCCGAACCTCTTTGCAACTAAGTAAATTCGCCGGAAGAAAATTTTCTAAGCTCTCTTGTTCAAGAAACTTTTTCAGATTCACTCAGTCCGGTAATCTAGTTACGGCCGTTTAACTTGTGGACAGCTTCTTTTATACAATTAACTTCATATTGAATTGAAAAAAAATTCTATTCACAGACCAAATAAAAAGGTAGACCAAATCTTGCTCGAGTTCGACCAGCATTACCATTTTATAAGAAAATACTCTTTATGGATATTCATGGAAAAACATCTAAGATGTTTAGATCAGTATCAGAATTTTTAACAATCAATAGGCCCTGTTTTGCGACATTCTGATAAGAATTGGATAGCTTATTCGCAAACTTTTGTCTTGCTCACTTGGAACGTATTCTATATGGATGCTTTACTTATTACTCGTAATTTAGGGGAAGTTCCTGGTAAGTCCCATTTGTTGTATGGAGCATAATAATACATCGAACAAATTATATCTCATGTCTTGTTTAATTTTTTGACACAGAAGTGGCTGACTGACAATGACGTCATGTTTCCATATTATGACAAGTGAGTATTACTCGAAGTAGGTTCGCATTTTTCCAGGTTCATGCGCTTACTCAAGTGTGTCTGGCGAAAGGTTTAGTCTAAAAGTTTTTTTTCATTTTCCACAAGTAATTGGATTAAAGGATCAACGGATTATCGTGAGTCGTGACGTCTCTGGAGCTGTCCGTTGTTTTGAAATCTTATTACTGGAATGTTTCTTTATTCGCGATGCTACTGCTTCTGTATTCTGTTTAATATAGGAATCGCTTTCTGATGTGCCAAGTGTTTTTAGCGTGGATGATGGATTAAGCTGTAATGGATGCTTGTGTTTCTCCTTTTTATTGTTTCTCTATTTTCTTATACACTGTTGTAGGTATTTTTCAAATTACAGAGTAGCAAATCTTTGATGCACTCAATCTTACAGAAAAATTAAATTGGTCAATCAGTATTTTCAGTTTTTCATTACAATTTCCTAAGCGAAATTCGAAAGTATATTATTTTTAACTTCATTAATCAACATTAATAATTCCAGTACGCTAACTGTGATTCAAAAGAAAATGCTTTGAATTAAAGTAAAGCAGTAAAAAGGAATAAAGTCAATACAAAATTCTTTGCACCCAACTGCAATGGCGTGTTGGGACTTGGGAACTAAGCATTCCTGCTTAACTTGAATGTAAAACGCATTCTAAGGGCAAAAAAACTGGCTAAGTGCCAGTCAATCTCACGTAACCTGGGTTCTGTATCACCATACAATAAATTTAGTTGCAATGAGAATTTTACCTTAGGATTAATGCTGAAATTTTCTCAGTACAAAACAGCTTCCTGAACCTGGCCATATAGTCTGACCTCATCATTTGGCCCTATTGGAAGAAAAAATATTTTATTTTCTATTTAATCAATTTTAGTTTAAAGCCTGTGTTTTATTTAGTTTTGCATTATCGGTTCTTGTATTTGGTGTGTCCTGCATATTTTTTTATTTCCATCTATTTTACTATTTCTTTAAGCAACCGATTAAAACGTCACAATTCATTTTATAGAGTTATTTAATTAGTAGCCTCTAAACTGACTTGACATTTTTTTTTTTCGTTTAAAATTTGTTCATTCAAATAATATCGCCTACCTAATATGGTTTAAATTCAGAAGATAGTGTCATCTTTTGGCATAAATAGGCAGATTACTCTCCTGGCTACCCTCTTGGCACCATTTGGCTTGTTTGCGGAACCCTAAAAGCCGAAGAGAATCCACAGCAGTCTGGGCCCGTATCCCGTACATATTTCACTAACTTTGAAATTACTTCTCGCCATCCTCAGAGTCATTTATTTATTGCTTCGGAAGATAATTTCCAGTTCGTTTTGCTCAGAAATCTAGTAGGTATTCTGTTCCGATCGTTTGCTTTAGAATTATTTCTATCATCTGTTTTCCCCTTTTTAACTCTAATCTCGAGCTTTAAATCATTTACAATTTAAATGCCGTTTTGTTTTAGATGTTTCTGCTATTCCGAACATTTATTCATGTTGTTTTTAAAAGCTTTTTATTGATTACTTTTCGCTACATATATTAATCGTTAGTGTTATTAGAGTCAAATCATTAAATCTATGATTCACGTCGTCTAGATTTAAGATTTTTGTTTTACTTATTCAGTTTCTACCCTATTAAATCTGATTCATGCTCTATGATTGTCTGCAAATGAGGGAACTATTATAATTATTATTAGCTGAGGTGCGTAACTAAACATTTCTATTTGGGTAACCACTTTCACGCCACAACCATCTAAATCATCTAGATTGTCTAAAAATTTAGGATGATTTGTCTGAAATTTAGATTAACATACCTAATAGAGGCTAAAGAATTGGTGAAAGTTTGGGCAAAGTCTAGTATTTGGTATTTAAATGAAATTCATTTCCAGAGAAAAGAATGCACATTTATTTTTTTGAAAACTTCAACTGCATTGTTTTGTTCAGAAGTTTACCAGTAATTAGAGGTTACTCGTTAGAAATTTCAAACGATAAGTGAATCCGACAGCCCAACGTACTCACGGCGCACGCAGGCGAAGTTATGGTCTAATTATGTATCAGCAATCTAATCATCCATCTCGTTTCCGACTTGAATCAATAGTTTGACTAGCTAACTAACCAAGCCATCTACACGTAAACTAGAACGAACTACTTATGCTCATAAAATTTCATATTTACTGATTGTTGCTATTAAGTTTTGCAGTAACTTCGAAAACCCTTTCACATATTACAAATGTGAAAGTTTGGATTTAAAATAATAACATATAATTGTTATTCCTTCCCACCATATAGCCAGACCCGTTTCTGCTAAACTGTATAATATAGGCTGTATAGCCTAAATTGTTTCCCCGAATTGACTTACGGGTTACTGGAAAATTAATGGCTCTCGTAGTATTTGTATTAAATATTTACATATACAATATTATACATATAGTACTTCGGAATATATTCAATTTAATATCAACAAAGCTATTCTGAATACTGATGCTGTTAATGAAAACGTTAGTAATTTCGTTAGTAAGTATTCAACGGTGAAAAAATTTCGTGATAATAAAATCTAACAATCATTATGGATTGTTAGATTTTATTATCACGAAATTTTTATTGAAAAATCAATCACGATACAAAACGTAGCATTTAAGAGATTAGAATTTCCTAATACCTAAAACTGAAATCCAAGATATGAAAAAGTTCATAGAACGAGGGAGCTTATCTACTTATTGTATTAAAACGCTTCGTTAAAGGGATGTTCTCTTGAACCCTGGGAGAGGTTAAGGGGGGTTCAAGGCGGGTGATTAATTCCCCTGGCATCCACGGGATTTGCCTCCTCCTGGCAGTCACGCTACTAGCGATGTAAATCATCTGAATGTTGTACTCCATGCCGATTTTGGGGTTTCGTGAGGAATTTTTTGTTTTGTTTAATTAAATTTGCTACTAACAAACGCTAGCGGGTTATTTTGCGCTCTCTGTTCATGAAATTTCCTCTCGGAGTAATATTAAATGTCGACTTGCACTATGAAATTCTTGCCTTCCTCAAAACTCCCAACGTAGTTCTTTAGAAAACTTTATTTAATTACGCAAATGTTTCAACTTGATACAATATTATGTTGGTAGGTGCTATTGTCAAAGGACTTCGAGTTTCTGTATAATATTTTGAGGAACTCCAAACTTTTGTTGTTTTCTTTGATTCCGTGTTATAAATACCCTTTTGGCATGTTAATTGCAAAAAGTTCCGTGTAGGGTTATAAAGTAAGTTCGAAGTCTCTAATGTTAAAGTTAATATCATTGTAATAAATGAAACATAGGTGCCTATTCCTATGAAAGCATTGTCTAGGAAGTGACTGTTGCATAATTTACGTAGAATTTAGATTTCTTTATTTATATTCATGAATATTCATCTATGTGAACTCGCCATCCTCACATAAACTCTTTGAGTTTAAGAGGATAGCAAGATGTATGCATATTGATTGTTGTGTTTGGTTTTGTACAATAAATTAAAAAAAAAATAAGAATTAAGTAAAATAAATAAGATAACATCTAAATTAATTGTAAAATAATCTTCCAGACTGGTTTTCGGTGCTGTGATCAATGTCAATAGATATCAGCCAATTTCATGGTTTTTGAGAACTGTATGTTTACATGCTAAATATTCAGTCAAATAGGATAAGTATAGCACTAACATAGCACTATTTTATCCTCTGCCATAATATTTCGACCGAATAGCCGATTTCGTATAATTTTTAGGATCGACGGCTTAACGTGCTCAACGAGTTACAAATAACGACTCCGTTGCGTCACAGTTCCGTGTAAATGCTTCCCAAATTGTATATAATTAATTAATTCTTAGCTACCGCCGGCTGTATCGTAAACTCGGAGGGTTTAATCTAAATTTGAATCGTAAACTTGTAATTATTTCGGCCGAAGCCTAATCTTTGTTGATACAAATTTACTACTTTAATTTGACTATAACTTTTTGATGAGCCTAATTATTTATGACTGATAAATGGATAATTTGGATGATCTATAAGAATGGTGATTGTTAGAGCATATTATGACTTGTGGGATGGGATCTAGTATTTGTTATAAGGAAGATTCAGTTTCATTTTTACTCATCACTTAAATACCAAACTGTCTTTAGCAAGTGTCACTAAACACAATGATTGCTTTAAAAATTTACGTTAAAGATACCATTATGCCTGGGATTTGATCACCCAAATATACGTTGGGGCTATATTATTAATGGGGCAGATTTAACGATTAAAGAATTAGGCCATTATATAGGCGTAAAAAAATCAGTAAAATAAAACGGAATTAAATCCACGCAACGATAACGTTATCCTTGGGTTCAACTAAAAGTTCAGCGCGGTTCAAAGGTTAATATCTGTTATCGGTATAAAATTGACATTAATTGAATGTGGAGTGGCCCAATTTGACATCGTCATAGTATCCTTAGCCATCTGATTTTATAGTTTTGGTCGGTTGAGACCAAATTTAAGAAATGCTTTTAATTTTATAGCTGTTACTAAATCTTTTTCTTCTACTTTTCTGATACGAACCGCTAAGGCCCTTCCAACTTCCGTGTTCTCTTCTTTTCTTCTTCAGTTGGCTGGTAATCAGCTCCTTAAACCTTTGTCCATTGCTTAACAGAACAGTTCTCGGTCCGTCTTCATTCCTTTACACATCCGTATATTGCGTAGCCACGACTTCATACTCGTTCCGACCCCTCTTCCAGCTATTTGGCCTATCATAATATCTGTTCCCACTTTCTCAGTCAAGTTAATCTGGCAGTCTTGAAAAGGGGATAACCAAGTTTATCGTTGAATAGGCATTTCTGGATAAGCGGCCAACCTAAAAGTCATCATTATTTTCCATCAGGCATGATTGAAATCAAAGGCAAGTCTACATTTCATATTCGACTAAGGCTCGGTTGCTTGACTTGACTTTAACCAAAACGTTATAGTTAAATATGGCGGTCTGACTCTTATGTCTTTCGTAATAAGAGTCAGGCCGCCATATTTAACTATAACGTTTCGGTTAAAGTCAAGTCCAGCAACCAAGCCTAAGTGTTAAGACCAATAGGTATAGTTTAAAACAGGCAGGCACTTCAAACCGCCTAGGGCTACGCTATACCGGTCTGAGCACAGGCGGCCAGTACAACATTTTTATTTTAAGTTCATGGTCTCACAATAATTAATTGTATTTATTACACATGTCGACGCTTCCTCTACCTGTTCGCAATATAGCGATGTTTTTTTGCTCAGTAACAAGTTAGTACTTGATTGCTATCTCACCTGATCGTAAGACAGAAGAAGATGAAAGAAAAGATGATATTCTGCGTCTCTAAAACTTGGAAGAGTCCTACTTGCTTAGTTTGTACACTTCATCAACATCGGAAGATACCTTTAGTACGACCGAAATCGATACGATATCGGTCATTGTGTACGTTCCGACATCGGACACCACCGACATAGTTAAAATATCGGTGAGCGTTCATCCGTTGGTTGGCTGTCATTCGTCATGTGGGCAGATGATTATGTAAATGCAAGAGGTGCCACATCGGACTGGCATTTCAGTTGTGAGTTAGGTCAGTGGACAAACAGCCAAACTAGCTACTGTCGAGAATCGAACTCGGGAACTCACACGCCAAAATCTGCGCCAATGCAGATAACGCCTTTAAAAATATTGTTACATATACTATGTACTGAAAATTCTATATTGAGACATTTTTGACAAGAGCAAGTACCGAGTTTCTTGCCAATTCTTCTCGGTGCAAACCTGGTTTCCTAACCTGGCAGTAGAGTCTTGACATTTCATGAGAGCTTATATCTAATCCTGTGTGAAATAAAGAATTTAATTTAATTTATATCAATGGGAGAGTCACATTCTTGAGTTCACGGTGTCATAGTTGTATTTATTGCACATGTAGAAACTTCCTTGTACCGGTGTGCAACTAGCTCTTAATGTTTATGATACTCGGTTCTCAATTCGGCATTCATTGCTCTGGCACTGCGCCCGACTACGTAGTAATATATGGGTTATCATTTTCGCTGTTCGTGTTTGTTTTAATTAGTTTAATTACGTAGTTCTTTGACGACTAAAAGCTTGCGGCCCTCGTATCTACAATGCAGGTTAGTGGGCTGTCTTCCAGAATCTTTGCTGGCTTTTTTTGAAAGGAAACCTTCTTGAGGAGGTCCCAACCCCGTTACCCTAACCAACACCACACGTGATTGTGAAGTTATCACTTCTGCCGGCACTCAATGCCACGTTTTTTATACGAAAGAGAGATGAGACCGAGTCGTTCACCTGATGTCAAGTGAAACACCTTTACAAGTCAGATGCATGTCTCATTTTCACCAATAATCACTTTTAAAAATATAATCTACTTAGTAGGTTAACTAATTTAAAAAGATGTTTCATGATTTGCAGGAACTCAGAAGATCTCGGATCTGTATGAAGGTTACTCACGTCATTAATTGAGTTTCCTAGGAATAAACCAGGGAAAATTCCTTGGAAGTATAGTGGAAATTTTAGTTGAAAACATTTTAATCTAGAAATGGTTTTGAATTCCACAATGACCAATGTTTTTCAAGCATTCCTTTGAATATGAGTTCAACATAAACTCACCCTACAGCTTCATACTATGGAATAGACTTAAAATACAATACAAACGCATGTTTTATTACCAGTCGACTTTTTGCAAATGTTTTAGCTATTTATATTAATAATGTAAGTACCTAATGTGTACTAATAGTTTTTGAATTAGTACAAAAACGCTTTATATTTTTTTTTCAACTGTAGGCAATGTAGTAATGCAATGTAATTAAATAATAGCATGGTCAATAAGATCTGAAAGCTTAGGTATTGGTACAAAATGCAAAGAATTGGCTTCAAACCGTAACATGAATAAATTCGTGATACATTCGCAATATTGTACCTAATATTATTGATAAATGTACATGAGACATCAAATTAGTCTGTAAATCATTCTATATTCAGAGTTATTTGCTTCGGCATTTCTAACTTACGACGTTAAAATATCGTAAATAACTATACTTAGTTACAAACACATAAAACATTTTACACGTGTCGGTTAGTTTTTCACGTATACGAGGAAATGAAACGTTTGGATGGAAATGTGATTCATCATACGGACTCATCCAAATTGCGCTTTGTATGATCGTAGAATACACAATTAGGCTCCTACGTGCTACAAAATTACCCTTTACGTAAATATAACTTTATTACCTACGTATAGTTTATCGTCATCGTAGCGAAAATGTAAATTTCGTATCGATCGATTAGTTATTTTTGTTTTAATTTAAGTAAAGTAGTTAATTCTTTTCTTTCAAGTACCTAATTTCAAAAGAAAAGGTGGTTTTAGGGATGTCTGAACTATGAAAATATATTTCCGGGGAAAACCAAATTATTGGTGACAAATCCTTCTGCTGTCTGGAGTAGAAACCCGTAACGTCACTTACTATTATAAAACTTGTAAGTAATAAAGTTATGCTTATTAACATAAATATAATATGATATTCGGATTAACATAAATTATTAACATAAATATAATTGTTCCATTCGGAGTCGAGACCCTTGGTCCGTGGGGTCCTAGCGCTACTTGCCTTTTTAAGGAAATAACAAAAAGGTTAGTCGACATCACAGGAGACCGAAGAGCTGGCAGCTACCTCGGACAAAGAATTAGCCTAGCTATTCAAAGAGGGAACGCTGCCAGTATCTTCGGAACCTTGCCCACAGGGACTTCCTTTAATAATATTTTTTAGTTTTTAAATTGTATATATTTAATTTTATACGTTGTTTTTAATTTAGATATAGTTTAATTTTATACCTAGTTTTAATTTTTAATTTAAGTTAATTTACATTATACTATTGTCACATTAATTAAATATAATATATCCTCTTCTAATACATAAGCATAACTACATTAATGTCTTAAATATGATATTCTAGTTTTTTTTGCTATAGTTCAGGGGGCACGGCAGTGCCCCCGCCAAAGTCAAAGCGCGAAGCAAAACTGCCGTACCATCTTTACAGGAACCATTTCGCCGCATTTTCGGGCTCCTATTTGAGAACCTCTGGATAAGACCAGAACGCTGAAATTTCGCTATCCAGTAAGCTATAATCACATACTTAAAACCCAAAATTTCAAGTCTGTAGGTCATATAGTTCCGAAGTTATGCGAAAGCAAAGTTTCGCATTTTCGACACTGACTGACTGACTGACTCATGATCATCAAAATAGAACTAGTACTTCCCATAAACTCAGAGAGCTGAAATTTGGTACAGAGTTAGGGTTTAATGGCCACATAAAGGGAAAACTATAAAAACTAGGATAATCGAAGATCTGGAGTACCTGGTGATCACTGCATTAATAACTTTGTAATTCCATATAAATTATATGAGATTACAAAGTTATTTATGCAGTTAATGTATCTAGAAAAACGGACAGAAATATTTTGTAATATTTTGAAGTTTCTACAAAAAGAAGTGAAATCCCACCAAAAACATTCTGTAAAAAACTAGCCAAAGTCAAAATGTAGCTGCTTGTTTATCTCTAAAAAGTACTGAAATCTAGACAAAGTCGTGCCAAGTCTAAGGTTCCTTACTGCGATTTCTTTATTATTATAGTTAATGTTGTGTGACTTGGCCGTTGAAGACCAAGAACCGCTACTCATTGACGATGATTCTGGCGACAGATTGGTGCAATGGTGTCATGGAGCACCTGGTTTGAACCCTTGTGTACCCTTCAACGGCCAAGTCACGCAACATTAACTATAATAATAAAGAAATCGCAGTAAGGAACCTTAGACTTGGCACGACTTTGTCTAGATTTCAGTACTTTTTAGAGATAAACAAGCAGCTACATTTTGACTTTGGCTAGTTTTTTACAGAATGTTTTTGGTGGGATACTTATTTCCATCTCGAAAATGACGACCTAGTTAAAAGCTAGATTAAAATTGTAGATAATGGATACGGTATCGAAAAGGTTAATGATACAGATCCATGCTAGACGTGATAATAATTCAGAATTACCCGCTCCTACTTTTACGGCTCTTGTAAAACTAATGAGGCCATCTAAAATATTAATCGCCGCACCAATTAATCTCTTCGAATATAACGACACATTAAAAACAATCCGAATAAAATATTCAAAATAAACGACACTTTTAAAAGTGTTATAAATCATTGTGCTAAATTTAAAATAATATCACAGAAAAGTGCATCATAATATGATTTCATCTGCATCAAAGTTGTTAGACCTGTCGAACCGGTCTTTTTGTTGTTTAGGTCTTTGATATTGATTTAATAGGTGCGATTATACTTTAAATTGATTAAGGTGACATTATGTTTTTATACGAACTCATAAATGTATAATATTTTAAAATATTCTGTTTCTTTTGCTTATATAAAATTTTATTTGTAAACGCTTCAGTCACTTTGAACAGTGATTTTTTTAGCGTTCCGGTGAGATGATGAGTAGCAACCGTTAGGGGTCAAAATGCGGTCCATCTTCGTCGTAAAAAAGTCATACGAAATAATTATATTTCCGGTGTTAGCCGCAGTTAACTCCTTCATCATCGTCATAAGATATTAAACTAAATCTTCTCTCCAAAGTTGCATAGTACCTAATTTCAGATTGAAAATTTATGCAAAGAGAAAATCTAGAGTTCTTTTATTTATTCAAAAACTAACACTCATTTTTATTATAGATTGTAGAAGACGAGTTATCACTTGTACATGTCTAGAATATTGGAATAATAAATAAAATATAAACACACTCAACGACTGTAGATAATTCATATTATTGCAAGCAATTTATATGGAGATCAATAGATATAAATCAAATGAACCGAGCATAAAACTCCAGTGTGTTCGATTTGGCAAATAAAACGCTGGAAAGTTCGCAAAGCGACTAGCGTCAAGACTTGAGGCAAATCGACGGAGTTTTATTGATACTATCTCGCAAGACAACTCGCCGCTTCTGTTGGCTTATTGTCTGTAATATAAATATACTCATTACTTAGTACTCTTCCACTTTTTACAGTACTAGGAATTTTAATTTTAATTTTAATTTGAATCTAGTTTTGGGAATCATTATTGAACTAAGACCTGCCGTGCTATTCTGCAAAACAGCGACGAGCGTACATCTATGCATCTATGAATTTGTCAGTTGTAATAGAGTATAATAAGTTGTATAGTACAATTTTGCATGCCATATTAGGGTTGGCAGCTGTCTGGCAGCTATTTCATTTTGTAGAATAGGCTAGCTGTAAGAGTATGCGTCCTTACATTAATACTTATTTGATAAAGGGCGGAGGATCCGTATAACACGATCTTTGACTCACCAGCTGACTCGTATCTTAGAAAATTGGATGTAAATCATATACTACGCGTAACTTTTTTGTTTTTAAAGTCCTATATTTATCCATACAAAGTATTTAGTAGTCGAATAAACATAACGGTGGTTTATACACTCAAAAAAAACTGAATGAGAGAGGAATAAAAATATTCCGGCTTCCGTCTTAAAAATAATATCTACTTGCCTATATCATATTAGATAGTGCCGTGTGATAGATCGAAGTGCCGTGATTTTGCCAGGTCTTCTCGGTACTTTGCTTTTCTAATTTCACGGTAAAGTTTGACTTTTCATAAGAACATGTACTTAATTTGGGTCTATGTGAAAATTTAAGATTTAAACAAACTACTGCACGAAAGTTAATCTAAAAGTATTGTGTAGATTGAAAATTAGACAACTAACAATCAAGTGAAAAAGTTTATTGGTTAAATGAAAAAGATCGACGCAAACGAAGAGAAAAGCTAGAAAGTTGGAAACAAAAGATGCAACCAACTAAAATATCAATCCGAGCACAGTTCAGAAGCGGTTCAGAAGTTACATTCAGTTACAGTTGGTAATACACGGCCAATATTTGTCCCAATGTTTGCTCTCCAAGTCCCCGAGGAACGGTCGGGACGTTTCCCCGTGTAAACAGTATCCCTCTGTCTTTGGAAACGCTCCGTTCCGCCGACCAACTGCTTTGATAATACCTATTTGTGTGTGTTATAGTCGCTTAGAAATGATAAAATGTTTTGCAGTTTCGTATTTATTAGGTACTCCTTTATCCTCTGGTACCTCTCTCCCTTTACCAGGGTAGATGGGAATAAATATATCATTGATCTTTGCAATTTGAGGCGATTGTTGGACACCGGGACAGATGAAATTAATAAGTGACATCTTCTGAAACGGTCTACTGAAATTTTTTTACAAATTGTATTGAGAAATACCTTTAGTATCATGTTAGGTTCCAGCCGTTATTGTGTTATTGTGGCCTTTTTAGAAATATTTTTGCTTATTATATTTCTTTTTCTAAGCACGCACTAAAAATATTTCTGAAAATCCATCCTTCTGAAGCTATAACATCTATTTAGCTCGTTTTTTTAGGTATTAAAAATCATCACATACAGAGATCAAATTACTTACGTAAATAGATTATTTGTATGTAGCATCCATAGGAATTTTCTAAGCGAGTAGATCGCACGCGTGTTCCCAACCAGGCTATCTCAGAACTATAGTTGCGTTTATACTTATCATAGTTAATGAGCTAATTATAGCTCGTTGCAAAAGATCTCTTTTATCTGCGCGTTGAAGCGCTAATTGTGGTTTATTGCGGCTCGCCTCTGTGCGTGCATTATACTGTGGCATAACAGATGTACTCATTACTAAACGCGTGTAAACATGATCTAGGTTTTAAGTGAATCCATCTTTTGCTAGTAAGTTGTCTCTGATAGAGTTAAAACAGTATTAGCACTAATATCAAACGTCAGTCAATTAGTATTCATTATTTATAAAATAAAAGTTTGAAAAATAATTCTTGGTGACTTTCTTAGCATCTTTTTCCTTATAATAGTATAATATTCATATTCTTTTACAAGCTGACCCAGCAAACGTTCTTTTGCCATATAAATTATTTCTCACTTAGGGCTTTCAAACTGCACTTAGGTTAGGTGGAGGGGTTCACTTAGGGGGTCTACGTCCTATCCTCATGGTGTATATTCGAATATACACAAATATTAATAAAAATCTGTCAAATTGTTTCGGAGATGTTTGGTTACATACACCGTAACACGAGAATTTTTATATTATAAGATATTATTTGATACCTTTAGATGTGGAAGGAGGTAATCAATTTTCAGAAATGTCTTCGGTAGTGTTAGTTATATTTATTCGTATTTTGGAAGCGATTATTTAGTCACTTAAATGCTTAAAAATCTTGATTCAAATCTCAGTTTCACACATTGCACACAGCAAAGAGTACTCGTACCTAAATGACATCAACGTTTTTTCTTTTGACCGACTCCATATTCCGTAAGTCGCATTACAAAAAGAATAGAGTATACGTGATACGTTAGACTCTTAACCTAATGCGTTTATAATTACTAATGAACAAATACTAAAATGTACGTGTTTTGTCGCTTGTGACAAAGTAGCATGAATGTTGCGCTAACTTTGAATGGTGTATTTAAGTGGAGAGTTCTATTTTCTAGATCCTAGGTTCTCTAGAAATTTTCATTCACAGCTCCTCTTACCGACGTTTCTTAACAGCTATGCCCACACCTAGTTATCATGCTTCTGAATGTCTGAATGTCCGCTGCTGGATAAAGGCTTCTTTTACTGATTTCCAGCCCACACGGTCCTGTATCCAGCAACAACGACCCCCCCCCCCCCCAATGCCACTTCAGCTTTGCGATACGTTGAGCTATGTCGGTGACGCTGGTTCGTCTACGGATCTCCTCGTTTCTGGTTTGATCACGTAGATATAATCCGATTAGCTTCTTCCATCTCCCGCTGACTGATTGAGCTCTTGACGCCCATAGTCTATGAAGATCATTGACCCTGCTTACCCCAGTTAAAAAAGATAGACTACAAAAGTATATAGAGTTCACGGTTTTTAACGGGTGAAAACCCGTTCCTTTGCGACTTGCGTGGATCGATATCAGAGACGTCAAAACCATATTATACAAAGTTGATTCCGAACTTTGCCGTCTGTAGACAGTCAGTTTACAGCCACTCAGGTTATTCCTCCCGACTGTGCTCGTGTTACTAAGACGTACAACGACATGAGCTTACAGACTACAGAGTAACTGACTCAGACGGATCCCAGATGCAGCCTTTAAGTCTCATATATGTTTCTTACACACCTTTCAAGCTCGAATTTCTGTACCTACCATATTAAAAATGTTTTTTAGACCGATTTCGACCTCGCTTGTTCCACAGAGATCAGATACAGGACTAACTGCTTAACGTGCTTTCTAAGGCACAGGAATGAGTTGAATAGTTTAGATAATAATATGCCGGATCGATAACAAACTGACATGTGCTTGAAATGGAGGTAGGACTAGATCCTGAATTAATACAGTGACTACTTACTTTTTCCCGGAAAAAATCCACTCTTCATTATATTTTTTAAAATCGGTATCTTTGCGAAAAAAATAAAATATGAAAATATGCATAAAACAGTTTGCGAAGCAGTTCACACTAATTTCAACACTTTGTCCGTTAAACAATGATTTAGGTATATAATCTCATATCACTCATTAGATCATTAACTACGAGTATATCCATGTAAGCTACTTTGATCTCAACAAACGCTATTGTATCTATACTATACGTCATAATATAATATGAGTATAATGATAGTTTAATTAATCTATGTTACACAAGAGATAGACTATTCATATAATATCTACCTACATAACATAAACATGATATAAACGACTACCTTTACTCAGAAGCGTATGGTTACAGCTGATATAATTAATATGTAATGACATCATACGATCACAACAGGCAACTCTGCCACAGAGCAAAGGATAAAATAGACGCTAATAGATTACCAAAATAAAATCGGCTTCTCAAGCAGTTGCCTATAGCTTGCATATATTCAAAATAAATTATTTTATACCTTCTTTAAAAAAATATCTCTGTTAAAAAAAATATTCCTCTCGAGTACTTTTAACCGAGCGTTGTTTGCTAATCAGTCAGGGTTAAAGATTAAGATTTATACATTTTGCCCTCACACATAATCTCTGAACTACGAGAACATGGGTAGACCGTAGATTTAACAGTACTGTTATCATATACAACTAGACTAGATAGTTCAATTTTAAATTTTTTAAATTCACTTTTAGAACTCTACCTTTCCATCCATTACTAACCCTCTGTTCACCACTTTACGTGATAATGTTGAATAAAAAATTCATAGCTATTGAGTGACGTTACTCGAAATATTGAATGTAAAATATAATAATGTGACCCTGCAACACCAATATCATCCCACGATTTTTTCTCATTTTTTGATTTTTCATATGGAAGCCAAAATGTTGCGAAAAGTACCGTCTATCATTTCACTCTAATCTTTGCAGTGCATGGGAAAAAAGAGCTCGCCGCAGATACAACAGTAATTTTCCGTATATTGCTCGGATAATTCTAGACCGACGCACTGTACTCGTCGTAACGGGGCTGTAGTCTGTATGTGTGTAATAGACTATAGACTAGTGCATCTCCATGGGAACGCGGCGAATAGCGACACGGTATAGCAACACTTCAGTTGGATTATAGCTGGAACCGTGCTTTTGGAACAATGTTTGAGTCAGGTCTCGTCTAACATCTCCACAGTCTCCGCTTTCTTCTATGATCCGGTGATATTGCATTCGACCATAAAAACATTTTTGACACAGGAAAAACATTCTTGAATATTTCATAGATAGTTTCTTTTTCTTTTACGAATATTATGATTTCATAGCAGGATCAGTACTACAGCCAGTACTTACGTCTTTTTTGAAATAGGTTTTTACACCACAAGCCCCTAACTATTGATATACCTTTCTCATGCGTCAAAAAGAAAATAAATTAATGGACAAAATATAGTCAAATATTTTAAAATTACGTTACAATTAATATTTGGACATAGTCATGACCGCATAATCTGACAATTACCTACGTACATTCGCCAAGCTCTTTCGTCTCTTTGAAAACCAAGTGTCAAATGATAAAATTTTTGAAGTTGGCACTTTTTTGTTATGTGAATGAACTATTGAACTCCACTGTTACCGTAACCGACAAGTTCTTCTGGAGTGTCACGTGATTTTTTTTCCGCACTGTTTAGTTGATAAACAGTGTTTCCATCGACTGCTTATTAAATGCTGAGCCAGTGTCGCCCGTTTAACACCCACCGGGGATTCAATTACAAATAGAGATTCACATTATATGACACGCTCTATGTCTCGCACTAGTTGCACCGTACAATAAAGGTTTAGGTTCGGTTCACATTCAGGTCACTTGAGAGTTTGCATTAACCCTTGATTTTTGCCGGCCTGGCAAAGATCTAGAGTTCACTTATCACGTAATCGAAGAAATTACAGGTAGGCGTCTCGACATACTAATTTCATACGGCCGCCGCGCGCCGGCTAATTTGCAGGGCAACCTTAGTACGTCGAATGAGATAAAGTTACGCAATAGAAAAAGACCAACAACTTTGCGTTTGTTTCGTGTTATTTACGGAGGCGGGGTCAGGCGCTAATTGCGAATTGAATGGCTCTTTTTGTGACAGCTATAATTGTGAGATGATTTAAAGAATTGGAGTCTCTTTTTCTTTAAATCATCTTGCGGAGTGAGCCTTCTGTACCGTTAGATACTATTATGTATTCCGTGTCTTTGCTAGAACGATCATCAAAACTAAGAACTAAAATAATCCAAAATATGGGTTATAGTTTAAATATATCTTAGGTACTTTAACATTGTAACATATTTACGTGGAAAAAACTGAAAGGTTTTGATTTCCTAGACTAACGTCAATCTTCATAAGAATCTGGCAATACTGTAACTAAGTGGTAACCTTATCCTGAAATCCCACATTTAGCGCAGCGTGGAAAATTTTAACTTATTCCTTTAATCTAAACCTCTACTTCAAACAAATAACTAATATTATAAAGGTAAAATTTTGTTTGTGTGCATATGTTTGTAATTGTAACTACTTCACGTTGCAACTACTGAACCGATATGGCTAAAATTTGGAATGAAAAATAAGAAAAACCTAGAAAAACTACAATAAAATAACAACAATAATATATTCATAAGCCTATTAAACGATAATAATATTAAATACGCCTAATTATAATAACGTAATTAATTATTCATTAAAATAAACAAATTGTTATTGCCAAAGCCAATTTATTCATGTTGTTTAGATTAAACCCACTAATACACTTGTATTCGATGCAATCAGCTTAACTGTCATTAGTCGAAATTAGATTACGCTATTATACAAGTAGATTTCAGCGCGTGTTTGGCATTCGTTCTTTGCCGTAAGCGTGTCTTGATTCACGTGATAGCAGGTCACAGACTCTCAAACTGTGGCGCTGTGGACCCCTTGGATCGTGTAACCGTTAAGTAAAGGAAGGAATCGCTAACACGGGTAAAACGGCTCAGTTTAGAACACCGACGTAGTGTTGCCTGTTTAGCGGTTTTTTACAGGATATATTTCGGAGAGTGTGCTCAGGAACTCCACAACCTTGTACTTCCTTCACCTTTCTACCACAGAACCACAAGATGTCGAGAGAAGTGGCATCCTTATGTGGTTGATGTACAGCGTACTCGAACGAAACGTTTTTCTTCCACGTTTCTGATACGAACCCCTAAGGTGTAGAATACCCTTCCAGCTTCCGTGTTCCCAGCCAAGTACAATCTGGGTGCTTTCCAGACAAGAGTGAATAGGCATTTTCTAGGCAAGCGTGCTCCATCCTAGACCTCATCATTTCTGCCCATCAGACATGATTGTGGTCAAGCGTAAGCCTATCAATCGTAAAAAAAAACCCTTGGTTATTGTCATTGATATCGCACTTCTAAGTAAAGTTAGAATTTTGAAGGGGTTTATTTTGCATAAGTAGTACTTATATCGTTTGTCTTTTTTTTTCAGGTAATAATTATTCCCGAAAGATAAACATAATTTGCTTGCGTGCTGTGTGCCACCAATTCGTTTGCTACACAAACGCATCAATCTTAATGGTAAGTATACAGTCGCAGTTGCCGTTTATGATTAAATTTAAATTGAGTATTTATTATAAAAACTTGTAACCAGAAATCGAACCCTTAACTTCCATTATAGTTGACTTGTAGTGTCTAGTACAACTGGAGTGAGGGTCAGGCATAGAAAACTTTGAACATCTCTGTCCAACACGTATAATGACATAATGATCATTAGCACGGCAATGTGATCTGTCAGCAAACTGTCACGAGCTGACGTGACAGAATTACACGTTAACATTACGAAGACAAGCTGTTGTCCCCGTCTTTTCTCGTGCTTCGAAGCAACCGTTCGTTTTTCCCGATATAAAAACTGTTGAGAATCTTAGCGTGATTGAAGTAGCAACTTTTCATGAAAATATAATAAAAGGAAAATGAGACTAAAGAAATATCAACATTCTACTCAACTGGACTGGACTGGATGGGACTAAAATCTGGATACGAATAGATATCATGACGTCACTATCCGTATAGGAAAATTTTGAAATCGGTAGTATATCTCGCTGCCCACGATGCACTGAAATGGGGAAAAGACGGGCCTCGTTGTGCCTGTCGCACTTACGGGCTTTACTAACTGCAACTAGAACTAAATCCAGAGATTATCACGTTCAGACCAATAAAAATTAAAATGAACTCTTCAGATTTTTTATATTCGTTTATAGATTATACGCAGTACAATATGTGCGTAGTAAGTGGCGCAAAGAGAATGCGCGCCTCGTATCCACGTACACGTGTCTGAGCGATCTATTTCCGTAATGTACGCTTTAAGAACTTTCTGAGGATATCCCAACGTGCGTGGAGATTTCGAGATGAAATCGCGTATTTCGGGACTTTAATACCTGTGGTAGATTTTCTCTTTGAACGCATCTCATGCGATGCGTCAAAATAAGGTTACAACTAAAGATATTTTCGTACTTACTTTATTATAGGTGTTCTTATACTTCCTTTCTGTGTTAGTTGCTACACAGTGTTGTACCGGAACACGATACCGTGATACTTCCGGAGTTTTGACCCGACCATACTTGAGAAAATTATAAAATCGCATAAAAAATTATTTCGGAAATCGCAGTTTACAAACTGTGCCAGAGGGTCTTAATACCATTGTTGATATTTCTTACTTGAAGTGGGTACGATATAAAAATATTAGAAGCTCTAAAAATCAGACTATTAATCCGCGTAATCTCTTGCAACATATTTTTAAAATAGTTCAAGAAAACACATAAAATCTTTAACGAGGCCAAAACGCTTTTGGGGATTTCCGAGCTCGTCTTTTAAACCGAGTTTAGGGGCAATTAGATTTGGAGTGAAGACAGAAGTTTGATGGATGGCTGGTATTAGTGCAGATAATCTTAATGTCTGTGTTTACAGTTGACTGAGTTGGCTACAGATCAGGAGTGTACACGACGGACTGACAGACTGACGGACGCCAAAACATCCATTGACGTCCGAAATATCTGCGCTTGAAAGTGTTGAGGCAAGCGGAAGATGGATCGTCCTTGTAGCGAGAGCCATTTGAAAAATGCATTTTGATATAATTTCGATGTTACGTCGGTATTTTGATTGACTGTCTTGTAGGTCAAGTGCGAGCATGTTCGACTGCTGGTGCGTGATGATCTGGGTTTGATTCCCAGGTCAGATCAAGAAATAAGATCAGGATTTTGCAAGGAGGAAATTCTTAGTAAGACTACCAAGCTGGAGTTTGAAATTTTTCTTCACTCCCGTGGCTCGAAGAGCACGTTAAAACATCGATCCCCTTGCTCTCCTCCCTCCAGCTGAAGATAAAGCGTGTAAGTCGTCGACATTGACATTGACGACTGACTCGTTTGGGAATTATTTTGAATATCCAATGTCTAAAACTATGTAGGCGTTTTAAGTTTGGACTAAGTGTTTATAACAAAAGCGTTGGGCAAGCTTTTGTAAAAAAAAAACAAACAAGCTAAGCAAATTTTCTGGGATGCTCTTGCATATAATATCATCCTTTTTCATTTAAAAAATGCAAAGTGAGATAGCGATATCGATGAACCCTAAAAACACCACGCTTTCTTATCAGTGATTACATCAGAAATAAATGTAGCAGTCACGTTATCTTTAAAGCAGTAACCCCTTTCCCGATCTCATGGAAAAATGCCACGGTTCGAAAGTCGCCCGATCACCGTTACATTTGGCTCATTAAACACCAGTCACAGTCGTGGAACCTTAAAATGGCCTTCTAAAATCCTCCGTCTAGCCACCCCAGTATTCTTGGTATCTCCTCAAAGAATTGGACGATACGTTAAACCTCCTACAGATATGGCAACTTGACATGTAGCTTGGAAGTTGGTTTGAAAATACCTTGAATATTTCTTTCAGAAGGACTTTTGTAAGAAGGCAAAGTTAAGCGATTTAAGTAATTTATTTGTATTTTCTAATTAAATAAGTAATCTATGGGTATTTCCCTTTTCCTAAGCTCGCCAGTAAATGTAAGCACTGTGTGGGCATCGAATCTACCGACCTTTCAGCTCCAGTTCGTTTAATATCTGATTAGCTATTGAGGCTTCCAAATTTCATGCCTAATCCACCAAATCGATCAGGGCAAAATTTGTCACGGTTAGGGTTCTTGCCGTGGTAAAATATTTCACTTGAATGATGGGTAATTGATAAAATTTTTCACGATGCGATGGCAAAGTCACGGTCCCTAAACCGTGAAAAATTAATTAATCAGAGACCGATCGGGTCAACTAGCCAGCTTACCTACAAGATTAAAAAACTCCAAATATTGTTATTCACTTAGAGAGTCGCCATATTTAAAGAGCGTTAATTAATCACTTTGGCTATATAATTATTCAGTTACCTTTTACTGTGCTTTTCATATCAGGTATATGATCTGAGGGTTTATCCTACAATACATATAACTATTTTATTAACTAAGACAGTAATAAATTAAGTAAGTTAATTTAAGAGTTCTCTTGAAATGAAATGAATTTATAGAGATATGTTATCTCTAATATATAAAATTATCGTGCCAATTTTTGTAATCAAACTCCTCTGAAACGGCTGGATCGATTGTTGTGAAATTTTCGGTGTATGTTTGGTAAGTCGCAGAATAGGTTGTAAGTTATTTTTATATCCCTAATGGCAAAACAACGTTGGCCGTGTCAGTTAGTATTATCTTAAATTACGAGCTAGTATTATCAAAGTTACGAGGGAGCCCTTAAGTTTAGCTGTATCAATAACTAGATTTGATTTGACTGTGAATGACCGACTTCAGCCATACCACAGACGTAGACAGAGTAGACGGCAATGTCCGATCACTTAAGGTAAGTTGGCATTAAAAGTTGGATCGTCTGTGAACGTTGAAAAAACTGTACGATACGTTAGAGGCGAATAGTAACATTCGTCGATAAGACTCTCCGGAGCGTGCCAAAACTTGAATTTATTACGTTCGGTTCGGAAATCAAAAGTTAATGTTACGTACGGATGTGCCTTTTGTACAGCAACAGGGTGAAATGTAATGTACAAATACCTATTTAATTTATTTTCCTAAACAGATAAAATTTATTCAGATATCCAGGTGAAATCTCTACGCAAAGGAAACTTGCGTTATTGAATCATCATCGCCTATGTCACAAACTTAGCAAATACAGGTTAAAAATTTCACAGAAGTTCCCCTCATAATGTAGACAAGGGATAAGAAAGGGGTTTTCGAAATTCCAACAGATTTACCCGAATGAAACAGGGGTTTCTAAATATTAACAAACTTTATTTATTTTTTTTGAAAATTTTCAATTGAAGATGTAAACATATAAAAAAAATGGGAAATGCTTTCCAAAAAACCAACTTCAAATGCCACTACAAAGAGTGAATTAATTTTTATTTAAATTTTAGATACCTACACCAATTCGAAGTCGGGCAATGTTTTATACAATCCCTAATAGTCCTTCTTACTTACTTAATGTGCAAAGAAATGACGAAGTCATAGACAATCGCCCGACTTCGAATTGGTGTAGGTACCTAAAATTTAAATAAAAATTAATTCACTCTTTGTAGTGGCATTTGAAGTTGGTTTTTTGGAAAGCATTTCCCATTTTTATTTTTTACTTTTTAGTGGAAAACAATAAAATGCACAAGGCGTTGTAAAAATATCCAAATCGCTTGAGGTGTGTTCATAAAATCTGAAGAGATCCCTCAATTTCACCAAGATCCCATCATCAGACCCTGACTTGATGATTTTAGTCATCAAATCAGTATCTGCTAGAAAATGCACCAGTAACTATAAAAAATACCCAACTCGCTTCAAGTATACTAGCAAAATTTGAAGAGTTCCCTTGATTTCACCAAGATCCCATCATCAGACCCTGACTTGATGACTTTAGTCATCAAATCAGTATCTGCTAGCATATGCACCAGTAACTATAAAAAATACCCAACTCGCTTCAAGTATACTAGCAAAATTTGAAGAGTTCCCTCGATTTCACCAAGATCCCATGATCAGATCCTGATCTGATGACCATAGGACAACTTGGAAAATATTACTCTTTCAAATAATACCCAAATAGTTCCATGTGTCCATATAAAATTTGAAGAGTTCCCTCGATTTCTCCAGGATCCCATCATCAGATCCTGACCTGATTAAAATGGGACCATCTGGAAACAAAACCCTTTTAAACAAAAAAAGAATTGTTCAAATTGGTCCACGCGTCTTCGAGTAATCGGTGAACATACATAGATAAAAAAAAAAGAAAAAAAAAAAAAAAAAGATTCCGACGAATTGAGAACCTCCTCCTTTTTTTGAAGTCGGTTAAAAAGTCCGAGAAATCAGAGAATGAACTGCGTTTCCACGCATAACAGCCATGTTAATTCGTTGCGCAAAAATTGAATCTGTCCTGCTTTTGTGTCTGCAGTGTAATGATAAACAGAGGCTCCTGGGTTCAAACCCTAGGATAAATTTTGTACTATTTCGGAGTAATATGCTCACGATGTAAACAATTCTTTGACACGTAAACAATACCAAACAATACTGTCTCTTCTCTAATAGAACAAGAGCATCATGCGGTACGCCACAACTATAAATTGCAGTACAAAATCCATCATAACAATCGCTAGTCACCAATCAGGGTTGTCAAGTACTTACTCTTAAAAATACCTATAGGTACAATAGCATGTCTGAAATTTTTAGGCTAAACAATATTTGAATAGCATTTTAAGGTATTTAAATATTAGAAATGGAAGTTATGAAACTTTTAATTTTACTTAAAAAAGGTGTGTGAGCTCTGTATTGTGGCAAAATGATTTTACGAAGCAATTACTACTTACTAGTGACTCTTTTGTTTTTGTCTGCCAACAATGCGTTTGCGTTCTTTTAAAATTATTCTTAATTCGTAGTATTTTTTAATCTCTCGCTTTTAAATTAGTAAGTGATGGAGGAATAGAGTGTGGTGTTTCAAGTAGCGGATTATAGCAAAACGAATTAATTTATCCTGCTAATTATGGATTATTTTGGACGCAAATTAATGCCTGCTTCCATTAAATATTTGAATAATTAAAAAACTCGGAAAGGCACGCTGATGGTGAGCGAGATGATGAATATTACTTGCGAAAGAATTCGCCAACCCTATCGCGCCGTTACATCATTACACGCGCTCTCCTGCGCCGAGTTATTATTAAACAAACCACGTGTGCGATATACGTACGCATGCGCACAGTGCCGCGGATAGACGCGCGAACGGGCGGCGGATACACGGGGCAGCAGCAGTCTATTTGTAAATGTAGATTGGAATAAAGATTGGCGCTAACAGACCACCCAGAAGCACCCACCCAAAAGTAACAGCCGATTATACAATATCAGCATTAGATAAGTTTAACCAATGATCCTAGTCAGTAAACCTAAACTAGAGAATAAATAAAATTTGCCTGGATTTCATCGGCCAAAATGTTTAGTTTTGTTTTTAATCTGTCTGTGGAATGGAATCGTTGCTCGCAAACGGATCTTCTGATTTTAATGCGTTTTTTCATCTGAAAAAAAAAAATTCTACTTGAAAATTTGAAGAACAAGTATAATAGGCTATTTGACTAAATTTTGAAAATGATTTTAAAGAATTTATTACTACCTATTAAGCACATTACATTGATATTTCGCGGAAATTTAATGTAATTCCCTTTAAAAACCACTTTTAAAATTTCAATTTTCAAAACCGCGCCAAAAACGTCAATTTTGTAATGGCGCTTGTCATCTGACTCGTGACGTCACACATTGTCAAACGCATATAAACAGACTACAGTACCGTACAGTTTAGTTGAATTTCGCTTTTCTTTAAATTTAATAAAAATTAATATATTTTAACAGAAAGAATGGTGTACAAATACCTCCATAATTGCCCTCAAAAAGTGTTTGTGTCTGTACCAGATAAAAGGCGAAAAAAATGGTTACAGTTAGCTCGAAGAGATCCAAAGGGCGCCTTTTTATCGCATTCAAATGTTTTTATGTGTGAAGATCACTTTGATGTAAGTACCTACCTAATAATTACCTTTTAATTTAATATTCAAGCTAAATATAATATCGGTTCTTATTAAAAAATAAGTTATATAACCTAATATCTAAAACTAACCCCAATTAAGGTAATATGGGTCTAGCATTTAGAGTCTCTTTGTGTATTTTAACTACCTAATATAATATATTCATAGCTGTTATCTCTTAAGTTTATTATCTCAAGTTTACTATGTTTATTGGAAGATAATAGGTATGTCTTCACTTGCTAATATCGGTGCTGTTGAATTGCAGATGAAAAAAGACACTATTAACTACATGAAGTACAAAATGGGCTTCAGCCAGAAGATACTTTTGACAGAAGAGACTGTGCCAACTAAATTTTATTGTCAAGAGGATCGCAGAATTCGGCTATTTGATACTGTATCTTCTTAAATTCTTAATTATTTATTTCCTTAGTATGTTTAGTTAAAAGTTAACTAGAAAATTACTGTTTAAATAGCTAAAAGATAAAATAAAACGCCCGCCAAACAAAACACTCAGAAAAATCAGTACAAAAAGCTGTTGTTTTCCCGCAAATTTTCGAGTGTGACGTCACCAGAGTTGCAACCAATCACAGGGCGTTCCTGTCACAGGTAAAATATCAAAAATTATAACATTATTAAACTCTTATTTTGCTGAAAAATATACATATATTTGATTAAAATAAAGTGAAATATGCTTATTTACGTTGTTATTAGTGAGATTTACCACAATTTCAGGTATATTTTCATTGTTGTCAAATAGCCTATTGAAACATTAAGTAAAAGAATATCCAGATCTTAACATATCTTAGTATAACTTTGTTATAAAATTGCCTAGAATAATGAAGATTTTGAAAGAGTTTTCAATACAGCCAGGTATTGAAGATGCGTAAACTGTAAAGATATCCAAATTAACTGTTTGACTGAAGTGCTTTTAAACAAACCATCAAAGACTAACAAAGTCATAAACAGCTGAGTTAGTAACTGGTTCTTCTAAGTAAACCATAATAATTACGGATACTAATTAAAATTAATACACCGATAATAAATAAATACTAATACACGTCGTAATAACTAATCAGATTTCATGTACACATTTTCTGCAACACAAACAATGTTCGATGCAGCCCACAACTAACTAGACAACATCGTTAATGAATTTAATTATTCATGTAAATCTAAACCGCTAATCGATGGGCAACTTGAACTAACCCGTGTATAGTGTACTATATCTACAGTCTAGCGCATGTCAGATAGTGTACTTACCTACTGTAATACTATCGCCATATTGTGGTCATGTGCATAATAAACGATGTTTGCGCCAGATTACAAAGTAATAGTATGACAAAACTATTTTATTGGTCATGAACTCTTGATTTTGTTATATGATGCCGTTTCACACGAAGATGTTCTTTATCAGACGGAAGAATTACATTTAATTGATCCGTAAGTAATTGTTCTGTAAATGTTGACTCGAAAAATTCAATCTTTAAAGAAGAACAAGAAACTAATACGTATGATTTAATATCTCATGAAGTAGATAGCAAAGCGTACTTTCCTACGTACGCTATTGAAAGATTTTTGTGTAATATTGTGTTCAATAGTTTATTATTCGCTTCAATTCAACAAACCAGATCCCGTTTAAAGGTCTCCAGCGAAATATCTGTGTGGTCGTATACTTACTGTCTTTAGTAGTAACTATAGACTATAGTTAGCTTATCGACGTCAATACGTTGTTTGTTTTATCTGCAGTAATAGCCCTTTACTGTCCCTCGGGAGAGCAAAGGCCTGTCCGTGCTTGCTATATTGCGATGGGCGATAAATTTTATTGGAAATGTCATTACTCCCGTATCCTTGTCAGCTGACAATATCGCTCCCAGTCGTATGGAGGGGCGATTAATTTACACAACAGGAACTATAAAACTGGTCTCTAATGGATACTAATTCTTGTGAGATCTTAACTATACAATGTAAGAGTTGTTTAATTTTTGATCTATTAACGTAGACTAAGTTCTTGAGTTAACATTTTAATGATTGAAACTAATTAATCGAAAGGGACTTAAATTATTCGTTTTAAGAGTTTTTTAATGCTAATTTAGCTATCATTTTTTACAACTTAGTGATAAAAACGAGTTTACTCTTAGAAAGTGTCTTTAGTCTAAAATTGACTGATTTAAATTCAAAATTAATGTTAAATGAAACTTAAAGTAAGTTCATAAATCTAGATATTCAGTACAACATCTAATAAATAAAATGTAGTATACAATATTCATTTTGAGCTTAATAATATTACTCTAACGCTACAGCATTCGTTCCGATATTTAACTTTAACTTATGATTAGACATGGTTAAGATATAATCGGTGTGGATAACTTATAAAACACTTTGAGACAACCAGAAGTGGACTTTTGGCCTTGAGTCGACTGAAAGGAAGCCTAATCAATTTTCTCATCATCAGCAGAACATATTACCGGATCAGTATAATAAAGATTCTATCGTATATTGCAACGAGGAGTGCTATGCATTGACCCACAATTTTGAGACAATTATGGGGAGGCACTAGAAAAAAGTTTCTCACAACGTTTCCTTTAGATTTTCAAATATCTGGGTGACCGAGCTTCGCTCGGTGGCCAATAGATGGCAGCAGTCGTCATATTTTTATTTTTTTTTTTTTTTTTGGTAAATTCGACATTTTCTAAAAATAAATCCTAGCTAGATCGATTTATCGCCCCCCAAAACCCCCTGTACACTAAATTTCATGAAAATCGTTCTAGCCGTTTCCGAGATCCAGATTATATAGAAATATATATACAAGAATTGCTCGTTTAAAGGTATAAGATAACCTACTGGTAAACTTTATTTTTTGTGCATTTACAAATAGCTAGCGTGAATAGATACTGTGGCCTGTGGGGAGACTCATACAAAGTACTTTGTCATCAATTTTTCGATAAGATTGTATTAAGTGTACTGAATTTCTTACATAAATAGAAGACCTTGCTAATGTTAAAAACTCAACTAGAAGAACTTTCAAATTCGATAAGCATCATCAAGTGGTAGGATGCAATA
This sequence comes from Coenonympha glycerion, assembly GCA_963855885.1. Lineage (NCBI taxonomy): Eukaryota > Metazoa > Arthropoda > Insecta > Lepidoptera > Nymphalidae > Coenonympha > Coenonympha glycerion. The sequence goes on from OY979646.1 coordinate 1,050,194, forward strand.
AGATGTTGTCGCCCATGACTGGCGTGCTTTGTTTACGGTCGCGTAGATGGCAGCAATTGGGCCAGCAGCGCCACTTACGCGCGCGGCGGCGCCACTTACGCGCTCAGTGTCGCCACTTTCGCGCGCAGTGGCGCCACTTCCGTTATTTTACTTGTACAAAGGGTGATACGAATGTATTAAAAAAGGGCGAAACGGGGAGAACGAGTTAGTCTTGTTTAAGTCTGTTTCGAGTCTTGTTTTAGTCTGTTTCGAGTCTGTTTCGAGTCTTGTTTTAGTCTGTTTCGAGTCTGTTTCGAGTCTTGTTTTAGTCTTGATCGAGTCTGGTTTTAGTAATGGCAGTCTTATTTTAGTAACGCGAGCAGTAACGGTTAAGTAAAAGTGCAAAGTGAGAAGTCAACGTAGTATCTCGTAATAAAACTTGCATTTATTATTACAAACGTTTATTAAGTAGGTATCAGTATCTTAACGTGTCGCGATTTGTATGACGCAAGCTATTTATCTCGTAGAAATGTACACGTGTTAGTTTTTCGGTCCCGTCAAACACTTGGCTTGCTGAAACGTAGTATGTTATCAATATCGCATAATATGCGTCGTAGGTACTCACTACTCACTACTTACATTACACGAATGCAAAACGCGTGTGCACGACAATGTTGCTTGTTTGTTTAAGTGGTCTCTAAGGCCATCGTCGAGGAAGCAACTACGTTTAGTTCTTTCTTTCTTTTTCCAGGACTTTTTCCTTTTTCTTCTCTTGTGGGTGGGGGCTCCAATATGGCTTCTCCTGGATCATTTCATTATCATATACGAGTATCATTCATAGCATAGCATAACTCTAGCCATAACGAGACATCTTGCGATACGCTTAAAGATAGAAATGGAATGAAATACGAAAATGTTTGACGCAAACTAGTCACGTGACTCCGCGCATTCTTACACATAAATTTTGAAATTCGTTCGAAAGCGATGTAAAAATACACACTGCTAGAGCTGCGGATTTGTAAAAAAGAGGTACAACTCATAGACAAGAGGATGGCAGCCACAGACCAAGGAATACAGTGCGACAAGGCTATCTTGGCGCGTGGCCAAAATCGGAACTAGCACCGCTATCTTGTGATACTGTTTCATGGTTCGCTCTGTCGGTATATCGCTAATGTATATCTGTTGTTTTTGCTTAATCTTAACTAAAATAAAACTAAAATGGAAGTAAAATTGAAGACATTATATGTTCTGGCTGCCTTTGTTCTATAAAAACGCCCTCCTGACATTGTCATTCAAGTGCCAAGAGAGCCTTGTCGGACTGTAACAGCGAACGCAGGAGAGAGGGATGCCACTATAGAAGTCTCTGCCTCAGTTTCAAAAAATCGTGACTCTGAAATAGGTGTTTGCTTTTGCACCTTAATACCTTCTTGTATATACCACTCGGTATTCAAAGGATGAAAGTTTATTTCATTAAGTACACGCATTAATATAAAACCCACATTCGTTTCCAAGGCACAGCCACACTCCCAAATTCTCACAACATTTACAGCTTGAACAATAATAAAACTTATTCCCAATTCCGCGGGCGCATTTCCATTTAGTGCGACTTATCCGAACGTGGGTAAGTAAAATATCTCGTCCCGGGAGCCGCGCGAAGATTAAGAAGTTCCTGCAAATAATCCGGGACAGATTTAGACCCTGAGCCGTGGTGTTTTTGTTTCCAAATTGGAACATTTTTCCCCGGTCAATTAGAAAACTTTTGTAAATTATAATAATAATATAGAAGATTACAGGTATTCAGGTCGTATTATATATACCTGTTGGTATGTCTTGATCGACTTTAAAATAGTTAACAATTTGAGTATTTTGTACATAATATTGTATATTGTCAAAATTACCCAATATTACTTTGTGAACGCTTAAACTACCTCTGTTTACTTTAGTACCTATACTTGTTCGTGGAATGTGTTGAAAAGAACTAGACACACATTTAACCATTGACCAAGTTACACAAATATGTTAATGAAACATTAAATACTTGTATTATGTAAATAATTTCCAATTGATAAATAATAATTTCCGACGCAGTGACCTACTGGCCCAAATAAACGTATTTTTCATAAATTACCATTGAATGACCCGAAGGAACAAACGGTTGGGGATAATAATTTCCAGAACGCGTTAGTACGTGACTCACGCAGTTCATTTTCATTATAAATTATGATTTTTTATATCCACATAGGTGGACGGACAACTTCAAGATCACTTCAGGATCTAGGTACTGGATTAGAATCAAAGATGCAGCAGCACTTGTCTCCTCAGTGAGGCCTTAGCGAAACCGTTATCCGGGAAAAGACGCGTGGAAGATATCTTCTCTGGTATAATGTTCTTTAACTTGAAGCCTTTGATGGCTATAAGGCCTGCCGTCTTGGCTTCGGGTTAGCATCAGTGATGGTTTTTAAAGTGTTCCGCCTTATATTTCTATACGATAGATAGCGTTTGTACCGAGCTTATTACACCATCTTCTGTCAAACTCAATGGGTTTAAGAACCACCCAATGGACCAGCGAGATATTAATAATTAAGTAAAAGTTCCCACCAGTACTGCCCACTCTGGACGAGTGCAGTTTGTCAAGCTTCACACACCTTTGTAAACATGCAGCCTCCTTTAAATGCTGGTTTCCTCAAGATCGTGTAACATATCTCATACACTATATAACATTCCACCTAATCTTCTTACAAATAATCGGATCAGCTACATTGACAACTTTCAGCAACTATTCCCCCATCCGCGGACTTATCAATAGTTACCAACAACATCCTTGAGCCATTGTCAACACGCACTGACTCGACATTAGCTCCACGAGAGATTATTTCGAGTGCCGCTTGACGCTTCATATCGATCGGTTAACTAACCGTTTTGTTTATATCACATAATTCATAATTCATGAGCGGTTAGCGAGTATACTTTAGTATAAAAGAGTTTTGGAAGTCATGGTTATTCATTATTCTAATTACACTAGCCATTCTCCCATTGAAAAACTTTTCAATAATTACTAAAAACATCCTTGAGCTTGATTGCACGTAATGACTTAAGTTATAGCCAAAGAAAAGATAAGGCTTTTTCTTTGTGCCTAACTGTAGAGGAAATTGATAACCGTTAAACAATCTGCACACATAGTTCTATCCATAGCTACAAAAATTACCTTATCATTTTAGATTTGATGTTGAAAGATCTACATAAATTAAATTAATTATACAGAATTGTTAAATCAAATGGTAACTAACTAACAGGCAAAATGATCTATCAGAACACAAACCATTGGTCGGATTGGGCTTTTTAACATACAAATAGCATGATGTAGGCATCCGCTAAGAAAGAACTTTTAAAAAATCAAACCCAAAGTGGTAAAAATAAGTGGCCAAGTGTGTGAAGCCACAGGGATTCCCCAGTCTCTACGATCTGTTAATAGCAAGTCCTAACAATAACATATATAATAGTAAAATAATAATACAGTAGGCCATAGGCAGGAAGTTGAAAGCAATGACGCCACTCACAAAATAAATAAGCACTCTAAACAATATTTGTCCCCCGCACCAAATTCAGTAAAGTTCCACGATAAAACATTAGTGAGTATAATTTATATTATCCCAAGTCCGTAACAAGTTTCATTTGCCGTGGCAAACCAACTTCGTAAAGCTAAAGCCAAGTTGTGAAATACAATAATAGCATTTCCTTACTGGGTTATCATAATAAAGTTAGTACATTTATCACGAGATATATCATTTGCCGCTTTTGCTCAAACTCTTGCGCCAACCGGTTTCACCACTAAGTAGTATTTGCACGAAGATAAGCAGAGCTCGCGAGGCTCTAAGGCTGAACGCAAATGTTTGTTCAAACAATATTTTCTTTCGTGCCCCCACTCGATGTCGACATCAAATTAAACAAGTTTTAAAACCGAGACCGCTTTCAGAGTCGTCCTGATAAAAGTTAACGGAGAATAATAAAAGAGAAAATAATAATCAGCTGCTTTGAGATGCGGATAATATAATAAAATACTTCGCCCGCTCCGAGAAAATAATATTATTGCGTTGAGAAACATCAGGAAAGTGACGATTAAAACGTTGCATCGAGATCTTCTGTTAGTATTGCGATGATTAAAATCGGCTTAAGAAATTAAAAGAATGAGAGCAGAATTCTGAATGTGAGAGTTAAAGCATAATACAGAAATAATAATGACAAAAACTAAACAAAAACTTCAACTACTCAAAGGAGTAGTTTGGCGTAAGTCAGATGTAAAACTAATCTTAAAAACATTCTCATCAGGTTATTGAGTCAACATAATTAACAGTGAACATCACAAAAACTATAAGATAAACAAATGATATCCGTAATGGAAAAATGAAATGACTACTAAAAATAGTTTTTGACAAAAGTGGATGCAAAGTAGGAGCACTAAATTGCTGGCGAAACTCCCAAAAGCAAAAATGTAGGTACTCAAAATGAAGGTAACAAAAGAAATTTCGGCTGAAAATTACCGGATCACTTCAAAGCATGACTGCGGTAGAAGGAAACAAAATTACAGGTTGCAAATTGAAACAGCTGACTACTCAAAAAGCATATTTTTTCACGAAACATCTGTCGAATACTGTTTGGTTTGCGACCATCTGAATAAATACTTTCCACATGTAAGCAAATGCATGCGAATAATTTGTGTATTTAGTCATTACTTTTTACAGGAAAATAGAGTACTTTACTATAAAGATTTACAAACATTACCAGTGGCCCACCATTGTAAGTAGCTTAGATATCGATGCTTGTGTACCTAGTCATATACTAGGTACACAAGCATCGATATATAAAGACGATGAGCTGTAAATGAAGAAAGAAATATAATGGACGATACCTTATTCTTTACTGGGCAATATTATGTACTCGAATCTATCAAAACAAAAAAAAAGATGAAAACAATTTCATAATAATCAAGACATGATTATAAGAGCCCAAGATATCAAAGTAAAAAATTAAGGATTCAACAATCGTAAAAACACTCAGTTACGAATTTCGTCAGAATATGTTCAGATATTATTATAATTTTAGTGATGGGTAAAAGTTGATAGCGGTATTACTCTATCTAGATTCTAGACTGAATAAAATCTAACATCCCCTGTCAGTAAATGGTAACACGTTTGTGATACGCGCACAAAAGGACCTAACATGGAAAGACAAAAGCTCCATTATTTATTCAGCTACGGTGCAACCTGCACTGGACTCTATTCTCTAAAACAAAAGTGAAAAAGGTTACTCTACAGTGAAGACGCATCGCAGACCATGAGGGCCGTATACTGCGGTAGCGTATAATAAAAAATGATGCAACGAAAAATGGTTTTTAAACGAAAACATAGTAAAGGAGATAAGGTTGTTTTATTGTGGCACAACATGGGGGCGGACGGTGTAACGTAAAAAAGGACCGAATACAGGCTGCTCCGGTATCTGGTTACTTCAAAACTCAGTACTACGAACGTAAAAAATAAGATTATTCATTTCTTTTAGTGGTTGTATTAGAAGTTGTGTTGAGTATGGTAAAAGTGTTGGACTGAAAGTCGATGATCACATTGCCCATAGTTAAAAATCCCCAAAATCTACATCAAATAAAAATGAGACTGAACAGAAGAGTACTAATGCGACCATTATCAAGTGTGAAAGACAAAAAAGTAAAATTTAGCAAGGACAAAAATGAAACACAGCTAAATTAGCTCAAAATGAAGGACGCATGAAGTAACTTATTATGGTTACTTCTAACGTTTTGAAGAGTACCTTAATATCTATCCGAGAGAGAGTGTACCTTAATATCTAATCAAAGCTTTCGAAAATAATACGACTTTAAAGACTGATAATAATGATGACGGACATGAAACTAAACCACAAGAGGAAAAGTAATAACAACAATTCTTTAAAATTGTTTTTGGGATAGAGTCGTTAAATATTCATCGGAAAAGTGTTTCACGGTAAAATGTCAGGCTTTCATAAAAACTCGCAATGTACCAACTTGTAATACAGACAGAACGACAAGAAATCTAAAATGCTGAACATACATTTCAATCGTTGTATTGAATTGTCGCGGAGCCGTTTCATACCAATTTTCTCTTTCGAATTTCATATTCGCTGCTCCATTTTTATTTGCACAATCTCGAATGTGCATTGGACGTTTGGAGTAAATGTTTTTGTTCTCATAAATTATTATATTCGTGTGTATTATACTCGTTATACTATCGATTATTTTAACAATTGCTCTAGCTGAGTCAGTGATGTTTTTACTTTCAGTTTTATTCACGTGACTAAAACGATTCTGTTATGTGTATATTTTTTGTATTATAATGTTTTTGCCAACGTCTCCGCGTGAAATTCAGGTTTTCACAAAGCCATCGGGAAACATGGATTTCTCTGGAATATAAAGTATGCTATGTTGTAATTCTAGGGTCTATATGTCTATTCCAGATTTAGGGAAAATCTTAGCAGTAAACATTTAAGGCGTGAAATTAAAGAATAGTAAAACCATGAGTACATAAAATTTGATCTACCTATGACCCTTTCAAATTTATTATGATAATTTAGTAATAAAACCAGTCTTTAAGCAATCGGAGATTATTTATCAATACAATAGGATAATACGTAACAGCGGAAATTGTAAATGTATTAATAAGCATTTAAAAAATGCAAATATGCAAGGTCTGGCCTAGAATAATTAGCAGTCCGTGGTTAAATACCGGGAAAACGACTAGATCCAAGACAAACTATCACTTATAGCTCATTGCGGTAAAAACTAGGCATTTACGTTTTTTGTGTCGTTTTTTCATAGTTAAGTGAGGTGTAAGTATAAATTATACATACAGAACAAAACGATTATCTTATGCAGTTCCCGTGGCATACTCGTATTAGGCTTCGTACGTATACATTTAATTGATAATATATCACAACGTTCTATGTAAAACACAGGGTATTATGAGTATCAAGAAACGATAGTCAAAACCTTGGAATAAGGCTGGCACTATACCATAGAGGGATAGAAATCATATCCCAAAAATGTGCTGAAATCATATTTTAAAAAGAAAATCTTAAATCTTAAATAATCTTAAATAGTTAATAGAAGTCAGGGATATAAAGCCTTTCCTTTCAAGCTACTCCAATGCAGACTGGCGTCGGACTCATCGACTAATGTGATTTCATAAAAAGGTATATTTCAATCTGTTACAAATAACTTTATTTACAATTTTTTTCTGCAATAAAATATTTGGGAGCCACCCTGTATAAAATGTGTCTGATATACAACGTTCTACCTGTCTTCATCAATAATATTTTTTATAAAGTATCTCTGAGTCTAACGTTGTCTAACGGCTGTCAGATTTGATTGATGCTCTTAAACACTCCCGGGTTTAATTCCCTGGAGTCCTTGTCAAGTTTATAAAGAGTTATCAAAAAGGAGGATAATTTTTTTGAAAGCATTAAGGTTTTTTATGAAGCCCCCTCTATCTTTGGACATGAGGGATAAAGATTAGGCGGCCTAAATCTACAACTTGTGATGATCATAAACTCAGGTATACAGCCCATAATTTTTAACAGATTTCATTATCATTATATTGGTTCATTTACATTTGTTCACACAGACAAATAATAATAATAGTCAATCCAAAGTTTTTTTCTGTTAAAGCACCGTAGCTTTAAAAAATTGAATGATACCTGGAAACTGAAAACAATTAATGAAAAATAAGCACAGTGAATACATACAAAATCAAAAACATAAATTAATTATAAAGAAAACTGCGAGAGGCAATAAGAAAACAAAAATTACTCTTACAAATACGAGATTTAAAAGGGAATAATTTACGAACGTTTTTAATCTCAAATGATCTTTCGAAAGAGATAAAAGCAAAAAGCAGAAGCGCATAATCTCCGAATCGATCCTAACATTGTAAATGCACATAAAAGTACTAATTAAAAGCGGGACATTGGAAAATCCGTGCTGAATCGTACTGAGCAACGCAAAACAAAGAAGACTCGTATCAAAGAGATTTATTAAAAACGGTGAATCGAATGTTGGAAGCATTCCCAAACTAGATTTTAATCTTAAGTTTTTTATGGCTCTTTTTTTTCTATCATCATCATTGTCACTAGTATTTGATACAAAATCATTCAGGTTTTTTAAAAGAGCACTTAGACCTTATAGAGATGCTAATACGCGGTTTGGTAGGAAGCACACAAATATGTAAAAATTAATCTGTATGAAACAACAGCGTATTCTGTGCAGTGATTATTAGTTTGGCTGCACGATTAAATTGATAGCAAAAAATGCTTCTTTGATATGATATTACATCAAAGAATTGATATTTTTTTTGGACCTTCACACCACTTATACTAAAACGACAAACCTTTTGGAATTAGTTACGGCTTTGATGCTCAATTGACAATAGCCAGATAACTCGCCTCTTCTTTGACTCATGAATTTGCGAATTTATCCTCTCTGTCACTTATATAACATTCAGATATCTGGAGCCCACTCCTATCCGGGCAATCTCGATAAAATTGTATAAGAGGATTAAAAGATTTATTGTATAAACCTCCTCAAAGGGTTTTTTCGGATGCTCTCCTCTATTTTATTTTGTCTGTCTGTTTCTTCGTAGCCGTCGTGCGTGCCCGCGCATAACTTAACCGAAAATGCTTAAACTTGTTCGTTTATTTGACTCGTTCACGCTGGGGGGACGGAAATATTGCGATGAAATATTTACTTCACGGACACTTTTTAATTCAAGATGGGCTTGCGCTTGACGATAATCTCACAAGGAAGAAGCCTTGTTTGAAGCACAGTCTGCATTTAACTGTTAATAGAAACCATTAAAGACCTTTAGTCAGTATTGTCTGCATTTAACTGTTAATAGAAACCATTAAAGACCTTTAATCAATAAGTAAAATATTTAGTTCAATAAGAAGGACACAAGTTAATACATAACGACAAGTTTAATGTTTGAGTTAATACCAAGAAATGTAAGATAAGAAGACACAACATTTTCTTGCCCTAACGTTCTGAAGAAACAATATTGGAAATGTCGACTCATTAAGAACAGACAACGGTACGTCGATGATTAAAAGGAATTGGAAAAATAAAATAAAAGATTCGAAGAAGAAGGCATTTCTATGATTCTTTTATGAATCAGTCAAGAAAACTGAACAGGCGTTGCTTTTTAATTATAAAATAGCTAGCCATTTCCACAATTGATGCCTATAACTGTAATATACTCGTATAATAACTATTAGAATTCTTTTTAATTATGTTGTCTTAAATTTTATGTCATTTCTAATAACATCATTAAAAACAGCATGGGTCTTGAAACTCAGTATAATTTCAAGAGCAGCATAGATTACGTATCTATGATTAATAACTGAAACAACAACTGAAATTAATATTGATATACTGTAAATGTCTTGTTGGATGTAAACCTTACTATAGCGTGCTTTTACTATGATATTGGAAGGAAGATTCATACTGGAAAAAATATTCACAAAAAAATGGTCATCGTAACTTTATAATCAGAGATGCTGTTCATTTATAAATGATTTTCCTTATGAATAAATATAAAAAACCTTAAAACTGAAATACCACTTGAATGAAAATATCCACTTCAGTCTTCATACCTAGCTGCATTGCAAGATTTGACTGCTACAAAAATATAGAACCCCAAAAATTGAAATTTTTATTATAAAAATAACCCAGTATAAATAGTAAAAGTTGCTACGCCCATTCTGAGTATTAACATATTAAATTAACTTTACATTATTTTTACTGTTTTGTGATACCTATAATAACAGTGAAATGGAAATAATCCATGTTTGTAATATAAAAACAGAAAAGATTATAGACATACAGAGTCAATTCAATTACGAAGACAGAGTAGGTACCACTTCCAAGATATTCTCCGATAATGGAACAAAATTGAAACGGAATCACGAACTGAAATCACCCTGGGCAGAATTCGTGATCCGGGCGCATGCTACATCCAAAATGAAAATCGAAACACGAGGTGGAGTGGAGTGCTATTGCCAGAAATTAGTGTACTTTCTCGAGCTGCTAGAGCCGAATCCATTAGTGGCCCGGAAAAAACAACTTCTGCGCTTCGGCACTGCCGAAAAGGATTTACAAACTCAAAACGAGTGTAAATTAAGTCTTAATCTACAGTGCCTTCTCTATTAAGTCCTTCATGCTTGCGATTTATGACAGGATTAAGGACTTATACTACTACGTACCAGCAATAATTCAGCTTGCTTTATAATTTCGATGGCTCGGCTGTAGTACAAGTCAGTGAGAGTTCTCGTATTTGATTTCCGTCATGGATTAATTAAGGATTTTGACGTTTTCAAATTGATTTAATAGTCCAACAATATCTTCCATAAAAAAAATCAACAAACGTAGCAAATAGAGAACCTATATTTGAAATGTAATATTTATAAGATCTCGCTTAATAGTCTACAGAGCAATGTTGCACCAGAGCGGTCGTCAAAGCTATACCTTCAAATATCTCGCCTTCAGAGCAGACGTGTTAATTGCAGACGTCTGGCGTATCTATCTTGTAGTTTATGTTGCTACTATTGTCTGTGGCTGCATTCCCTCGAGCACGATTATCGGATCAATATCGTTCAATTTTCTTTTAGATTACTTCTATATACGTACATACCCACGTTGTTATTTGTAAACCTGGTTACATGTAAATCTTAAAGATAAATAGACAAAACTTATTTAATTAAAAAAAATTGTGATATGGTTATTACAGAGATGAAAACTAAGTTTACGATCTTTCCTAATTCCTATGCAGTGGGTGGAAGTCCACAACAAACTCACCCGATTATCTTTTCGCTGTCGCCATTTTCGAAAACATTATTATTTGAACTAGAGCAATTTGTTATGACCATATCAAAAATCATTTAGTTATTTTACTAAATCATAAAAACGACTCACACCGCTAAGAAATTCTAACAGCAAAACATAACTAACTACTTTACGAGACTTTAACTATATATCTAAGAGGATTTTTCCATAACCGAATAATTAATTATATCATCAACGCGATGCTGATAAATATTTTAGCTCCCTAACTACGTCGTCTAAAAACTCTATTAGAGGGTTTATTAAAATGAAATTAACTGGGGGATAATTTGATTATGAGTGACGATGCAGTATAAGATGAAAGCAAGCTGAATTGGAAGGGGTAAGGCAGTTTGTTGAAACTTAAGCCCATTACCAAAATGTTCCTTGCCAAAATAAGCTTATATTTATTTTCTATTAAGTAAAAAGCGTTGACTTTGGCTCGCGATTTACGATGTTATTATTTAAGTACGGATTTATGTGAATCGTAAAAATGCATTAGTTTGACGTTTATTCTACTGTATGGTTTTTGCTGGAAAAGATTGGTATTAAGATCGTTCAGAGGTCATATTATGAAATGGTTTTGGCAGAAACGCTATTAATTTTTATTAGGGGCATATTTATCTAAGAGTCCTTGTTTTTTTTTTGTTGTGTTATATTATTGTCATAGCGAGTTCTTTTATCATATTTTGTAGGATTATTTTTTCTTAAACTTATTTTTTATCTGTTGCAGGTACAGTGAAACAAATATTTATAAAACTGCATGGTATTGGTAAATACGTAAATATATACTTGAAATAATGTCTTCACGCATACTCTGAGTTTAAACCTTTATTGCCAAGACATATTATTGTTATTACTTTTAAATATGAGGAGATATGCACAGCCAATTTTAGATGCATAACCCTCTTACAAGGAGTTGAGCCATCTAACTGTATTAAATTACGGTGTTTTACTCAATGGTTTAACAAAACCAGCAATTCTTTGAATTTTGAGTGGTATAAATTAGTAGTGTATTTAATAGTTTGACTTCCTTTATAAAGGTTAAAAAGTTCAATTCTTCAAATAAATATTGTTTCCTGTCTAGTACTAAAAAGGGAGTACGAGTCATCTTCAAAATTAGCAAAAGCAAACTTCCTCTTGGCCCTTGCAACCTCTTAAGTAGACTTAGTGATACTTCCTTTAATTTGTGAACTTCAAGAGAATGATAAACTATCTAATAAAATATAGGAGTAAGTAGTAAGTATTCTAAATACATACTTTTTTATTATACATGATCAAATTCATTTTGTACTATACTAATAGAAAGAGAGTACATCCAATGTTTTAATCCATCCCAGTCCGCTAATTAAAAGTAACCTCGTCCGATTTTATTAATAGGCACAAAGTGATTACAATCTACCTAATGACTAGTGCCAATCTAGGTTTAGCGTTAAAACATTCGTTTCCTGTTCTGTTAGTGACATATTAATTCGTTCGTTCACTTAAGTAACTACATCCTCATTAACTGTTTTGTTATTATTTAGTCTGTCTCGGCTGTTTGTCTCTGCGTTTATACATGTTACCTTAATGATTTAATTGTCTTTTTCATTTTTAGGTCGTCCATTAGTTTAAGATTTCGGGCTCAAAATCGAGAATCCAGTGTTCCAAATTCAAATGCATTACTGTTTGAAGATTGTGCGTTATTTGACCAAACTATAACTTAAGAGTTTTCGATGATCTTAATTAGAAAGTTTTAATTAATTATTAATTTATGGGAAATCTACTAAACCGCACTCTGTGTCTGTAAAACTTTTCAAAAAGCTAAACATAACAAGATGATTTCACTTCGTATAACTTGGTGATGACTTCCTTAATGTTGACTTTAGGAATTGGTCTTCTAACATTCTAATTTATTTAAGATCTCAATTAAAGTTACGATATCTCAACAAAGTTTCAATATCGGCATTGAATTCCTCTGATGGAATACTTCGTTCTATTACGAAGTTAAAATAAGTTGGAGCGCAATGTCTGTTTTTGAACAACATCTTAAACCCGGAGGAGCTAAATGTTTGACTGATTTAATTCGAGTTCTTACAGTGAATTAATGGATTCTTGCCCCTTGTTTGAAGTCTGTTACGGAAAGAAACCAATCCCCTCCCTCGTTGGGGGTGATACGCATCTTTCCCTTCTATCAAAGTACCGGCCCACTCGGTCGAAAAATTATAATGAGGTAGATTTCACTGGAGTGTGCGTAAGTTGTAGCTATATCCTATAACGTACATAACTAGATACGCCGTCCTTTTTTCTGCGGTTTATTTTTCTTTTAACCCTATCTCAGCAGTCAGCAGTCATCATTTTATAATCAACGATGCTTCCCTTGCTTCCTTTTATATAAATGAGACATAGCGAACATTTCGTAGCGGACAATTTTTTTAAGTTTTGTATACCAAAAGTGACGCTATTACGTATCACCATTATTCTAACAGCTAAATAACATATCTATCTGCAACAAAGCACACCAATTTAATGCTGGGGCGAGTGTTTCGGTATTATTGAACTAGAATATCACCCTATCGTCTGGTTCACGTGTGAGTCGATGAGTCAGTTACGAACTTCATAGCCAAAAGTTTCCAGTTTGTTTCAATTTGTCAGGACCTATAGAAATTCAATGGGTATGACAGCGGAGTCTTTGTGCCCCAAACAAAAGATGTCCCATTTTGTTCCCCCCCTCCCGGTCGTGTCATTATCCCTTCTGTACATTTTGATCGACGTCGATTGGTTACGCCCGCTAATATTTTATACCATTTGCGATCGGTATTGTTGGTGACGGGAATTAATTAGAAGTGAGATGGCAAATACAATTCGAAAGGCCGTAGTTCGATCGACATCCGTTGAAGTGTTTCATCGTACCTATTCACACTTTACTATAATAATTAGTCGCAGGTTTAATTGAGTTTATAAGTCATAAATAGAACAATAATATGGAGTCCAATTTTCTTAAAAAATATGTTAAGCAGCATTAAAAATGATCTTAGAAATGTTTCTACAAAGATTCAAAATAAAATTCGTCGCAAAAAGCTCTACATTTTTAGTATACCAATTTTGTTTCAATTTAATTCGTAAATTAATTTTCTTTGCACTTAAAGGTTCGTGGGCCATCTGTTTAAGCCAAATAGTTAATGTTTCTTTCTGCAGAACATCGTTATCAGCCATATATTTTGACGACCTCCGTGGCGACGCGCGCTCAGATATGAGTGGGAGGTCGCGGGTTCGATTCCCGCCACGGGGCCCACTTTGGAATTTTATAATTTCTAAATCGGCTCAGGTCTGGTCTGGTGGGAAGCTTCAGCCGTGGCTAGTTACCACTACCTACCAGCAAAGACTTACCGCTAAGCGATTTAGTGTTCCGGTGCGATGCTGTGTAGAAACCGTTGGGGTGACCTTACTTACCCCTTCCAAGTTAGTACGTCAACATCTTCGGCTGCATCATCACTTACCATCAGGTGAGATCGCAGTCAAGTACTAACTTGTATAGTGTAAAAAAAATCTGTCATACTAGGGTACGAACTCTTAAATCCGTTTTCTCTTGTAATTGAAGTGTACTACCAAGTCACAGAATTATGTACTTTTGTTTTACCGAAAGAATTATTAACTCTTGTACCAAATCCCCATGGAGCTTAATGGATATTTGGGGCGTAATAAAAATAATATTTAGTTGCGAACTTTTTTTACCCATTTCCTCTCCCTAAGGATGAAAAAGAATATAGCATATTTTTCTCGCTCCAATAAAACGCTAAGTTGCGAACAAGGGTAACAAATATAAGGAAATAGACTGTCACGGGCAGGACTGTGAGCCAATTTGCTTTGGGGAAGTTCGTGAATTCTTATTTTTATTTAACTTTGAATACTTCTCCATATGAAATCCTAATTTTCGAGGCTGGTGTAGACTTAAAGAGCTTTTGAATAATAAGTACTGATAATGTTTTCCCCATTTTCCCGTTGTGTTTTTTTTTTTCGAGAATATTTTATAAACCAAAAATATCTTGAGTATTTTTATTGAAGGATAGCTGACACAGCAGATGTTGTCCTGTCTTCACAGCTTAACCTACGAGACTATCAAAATAAGTGCCAAATTTATTTAACCAAAATCATTCAAGCTGTTTTTGACTTTAAGACAAAAACATACATACTAAAAAAATCACACACAAACACACTAAAAAAATCTCAAATAAGCTCCATGTTATTATGCTCCATGAGCTTATTTGAGATTTTTTAGTGTACTTCTACCATTTTTTATATATAGATTTAAATTTAGAGATAGTTTAATTGTACAGCTAGTTTTAATTTTTAATCTCAGTTAGTTTTAAAGTTCATGTTTAGTTTTCAAGTTTGTATACTTTTAGTGCTATAAACAAAATTTACACTTTATTATGGAACATCGTCTACTAGCCCGAGTTGTAGCAGCATGTTAGGTAGAAGTCCTATTACGGGAGACATATAGGTAGAGAGATAAGATCTCTGGAATTCATTGAGTATTAGTATTCATTGAATGAAAAAAGCAAAATTTCGTCGCTTCAATTTCAGCACAGCTCAAAGACAAAGCCACATAAGAAACCAAGGCGAGTCAGTGGTCTATAAATTAAAATAAAGCATAAAAGACAACCCTTTAAGATCAAATTTTTCCCGTCTCCTCGACATTATGTAGTATAATGAACCGGCGGGAAGTAAGTTAGCATTAAGGATTCGCGTTTGCGGCGCGGTCTCTGTCGAGACAGTTAAAATTTCACTTGGCTAAGCAAAATTCTCTGTCCGCTGCAAAAATTTTCCCCTTTTACAATCTGTGTAGACGTGCCAACTATCCACTCCAACTCAGATCGGCAGCTGCTATCCTAAGCTTATGACATTTTAATGAATTTTATTTATCTTTGAGTTTAGTATGTACTAATATTTCAGTTCCTGTTAGTGACGGAATGAATTGTGTTTAGTTTATTTATTTGTAACGTGCAACATTGTGTGACTGTTTTAGATAATAAAACAATTGCATCTTCGTTGCATTGCATTTTTAAAGGTTTCCTTCGTCATGTACTAAACAAGCATAGATTTGAAATTACCACATGATTATCCGAGCGAAAATGTCAATCCATAAACTTTCTAAACATTAAAAAAAATATTGTTTAATACTAAGTACTAAAAATTGTATATAGAGACATTTTTTTGAAAAGAGCAAGTACCGAGTTTCTTGCCAGTTCTTCTCGGTGCAAACCTGCTTTCCGAACCTGGCGGTAGAGTCTCGACATTTCATGAGAGCTTATATCTAAGCCTATGTGAAATAAAGAATTTCATTTCATTTCAAACACGACAGATTGTCGGTAGACTACGTGTCGGAACGTCTGTTGAAGGCTTAAGGGCGAGGGAGTTTGCCGAGCGAATTCTTGCATAAAATTTACATCGAGTGGTCCATACAAATTACCATTTCACTTCTTGCGCTGATTAAATGTTGTAGAAAAAATATTGCTCACTAAATGGAACAGAAAATTCCTGGTTTTTCGGACTCATTAATATTTATGTTTTGTATTTATGATACACAAAACACAAGATTGGTTGTTGTTAATTAACAGAATAACAAAGTTCGCACTGGTTACCTATGTTATAGGCAGCATTTCGGAGATGGGCTACTGTCTTCTATCATGCTTTTTGTCTCGAGAAAATGAATTTCCCTAATAGATTTCCCTATATTTATATGGATCTTTTTTTCTAAATATGAAACAAGAGTCTTTAATACACCGCGTAGCGATTTAGCATTCCGATGTGATGCTGTGTATCAACCATTGAAGGTTTGAGTTCCTAATTAACCTTACTTTACCTTTACCTTTGATCATATCTTCTTCGCTTGCATTGACACTTAACAGTAGAGATCGCAATCAGTCAAGTACCTAAGTAAATTTTAATGTGTAAAAATATGGCAAATGTCAATTTTGGAAAGATATATCCTAATATTCTATGTCAATGGTTTTCCACTCATTAAAATTAATGTTTTTTCTCTCAGCGGGCGGACGCCTAAGCGTGATTTCTTTAGTTCGCAATTTTCTTTTTTTCGTACTCAAGGCTGTAGCGTTTTTCTTTTTGTGATAAAGTAAGTTTTTAATTTGTCCTCATGTAATTGATTTGGGACGAAATGTACTTGACGCGATTTTAATTAACTTCGCTTTCGAATAGACTTAAAATGAAAAATAAAAAAAAAACATCAAAGAAAAAATCTTTAATAATACCTTGTTACCTGTGTATACAGCAACACAATTATTTTGTTTTTCAAATAAATTTATAGTTTAACTTAATGAATAATAAAACAAATGTAGACAAAAGTATTTTCTCAAAACTCTCTAGACTAGAAAGACATGAGTGTCCCCGAACACTCAGTGGTAGAAGCAAGGTTTTGAATGGCACCTAAACTTAAAACTCCATTGCATATTTTCCCGTGTAGATGGCGCAGTCTTCAGTTACGAATAGCTCACGCTAATGAGTTGCCCATTCTCTTCCATGTAAGAGAAACTATCATTATAGAAGAACTTCGAAGAATTTTAAGATTTACTTGCATTTTCGCAGATTTTCGTAGATTTTCATAGATTTTCATAGGCAGAAATCGTGAATGAATATAATTAGTTACTTCGTGTTACCCCCAAACAGAACTTTCATAATTCACTATTTTTTTTTTATTTCATTTCAGTATTTATTATTCTGCTTCATGAAAAAGACAGTATGATAAAAGTTTTGATCAATATCTTATGGCTGATGCTTTTTAAGTCACATATCCTTTGTAACTAAAGAGATAAGAGCACATAATATTTTTGGAATCGCTCCAGTAGTTATAACAATGTTTGCTTCTTACATAATAACCAACTCGCACGTCTTCGCTTTACAATATGTGACGTAAAAATACACATTGAAATAAAGAGGTTTAAGGAAGAACCACTAAGATTTGACAGCAAAAACAAAACATCCCTTAATGGCCCAAAAGAAGTGTGAAATTTCGCCAGACTTGGCAATTTCCTTGTGGATTTCTTCCAAAAAAAACAGTTAAGTGCCAGTCGTGCTCTGTTACGAAAGGTTCCGTTGCATCGAGCTGCAATTGTTTAAATGAGTCCCATCAGCTACAATGAGCATAAAATATATAATATAGTACTTATATCTATTCGTCAAAAAATATATATTTTTTAATTTCACAGTTGCCTATTTAAGAATTCAGTTCGTGTACAATATAACTACAAATTATTCGGATTTTCATCTTAATTTATCCTAAAAGACCACGTGTTTTTTTTTTTAATTTTTTGATTTCAGGACAATGAAAGTACTCCATAGGTTTAGGTACTCTACCGAAACCCATAAAATATGAAATAATTTATTTATTTCATGTAGGCTTAAGGTCAAGTACTGGCTCTTATATATTTGGGATCAATTTCAACTTTACAACTATACTCATTGCTGAGAAAAAGGTCATAAGACAAACTAGCAGACAGACTGATAACAAAGTAATCCTACCCGTTTGTCTCGTTTGAGTTACGGAACTTGTAGGGAACCCTAAAAGAGGTGTATGTTACAACAACTTCGGCGCATAAGGGCGAGAATGTACTGAGAGCGGGGCGAAGGATATTTGGCAGGCATCTACAAGCTAATGATCCTTCTGATTGCGGTAAGTGTCGCTATAAAGCGGCCGGAAGCTGCCAACTTTGAAAAAACATCTGCCTTCCTAAGTGGAGTATTTTTGCTGGCACCCGACCGATATTATGAGACAATTGCCTTCAGTGGGCGACAATTGAGCTGCCTCCCTTGTTCTACAGACTAGCTTAATGTTAATAGAATTTTTAAACTGCATTAATGCACTGGTAGGTCTATAATAGTTGTTCAGGATTCGATTTCCGATACCAAATCATTAGGGTTTTCTGTGAGGAATTGCGTGGAGTTTGGAAGATACGAGTAAGTTACTGTTTCTCACTTCTGTACCGCACTTTAAATCGTTAGCTCAAATGTCTTAATCAAGGGTATAAAATTATCAACATTCACACATCAAAATCGATTCAGCAATTGTGTAGTAGTAACGCACATCCAGGCACACTTTTAGTTTCAAACTTAACTTTTAGTTGAGTATAAAAATAAGTTACTGTTAGTTACTGATTTTTTACTGTTAGTTTCAGAAGAACTGGACCTTCGTAATAGTCCAAAGAATTGGAAAAATATTAAAAGCGCGGAATCCGCAAAAATGCTATGAAAATAAAAACACTTTTGACGCGCGCTCGGATTTGAATGGGAGGTCGCGGGTTTGATTCCCGTCACGCCACTTTGGAATTTTATAATTTCTAAATTAGCTCAGGTCTGGTCTGGTGGGAGGCTTTGGCCGTGGCTAGTTACCACCCTACCAGCAAAGACGTACCACCAAGCGATTTAGCGTTCCGGTACGATGCTGTGTAGAAACCGTTGGGGGGTGACATAACTAATCCCTTCCAAGTTAGTACGCTAACATCTTCGGCTGCATCATCACTTACCATCAGATGAGATCGCAGTCAAGTACTAACTTGTATAGCGTAAAAAAAAACTATTGTATTTTGTCTTTGAGATAACGTTAAAGGAGGATATAATGTAGAAGACGGTGTAAACAGAAATACTTTAACGGAATTTCAATTTCGCTCTCTGTTTGAAGGTAGGTAAAGGATCTGCCCCCAAGGAGGTCGTCATAAACAATTTATTTCGCGGGTGCGTTCAGCGAAATTAAATTATGATTTCAGAATTGATGAGGCATTTTGAGAGGCACTTATATAAGGACTGACAACGGCAGAAGATTGTTTGTTTGCTACGAACGCTGTGGTGTACCTAAATATTGTATTCGGGTCGTGTTCTATACGAGTTCTGTTTTACTCTTATTCGTGGAAAATTTATTAAGGTTACATTTGGAAAGTTACGATGTCGTTCATAAAATAATACAGCACTTTTTTTACATAATGAAGTACGGTGTATTAATGAAAGTAATAGACATTATTTATCAGTAACAATTAATGTTTAAACATCGGCCGTTAATGAGGTCCCTTATGTCCTTCAGTCTTGGGCCATTATTCTGTTTTTTGAAACAGTAGTATAAGCTTACACCTTTACTTGTAGTTGCTAGCGGCTCCAACCGCGTGAATTTTGGTTTTTACATATCCCGTTATATTGAAGCAACCTTAGAAGATAGACATGTGCAGGTGTCGACTGTTGTGGACCTTTTTTAGAACTTTTAAAGAAGATCAATTCCGTGATACATGACTTTTGCGTAACCGTTTACGAAGCGCACCCAAAGGAAGCTCTCAATAAAGGTTCCGACGAATTGAGAACCTCATCCTTTTTTTTAAATCGGTTAAAAAGGAATATTTTTTCCCGTGTTTGTAATATTTTTTATTGATAGTCCGCTCTGAAAATTTTCAATTTAGGCCAGTAGTTCCTGAGATAGGCGCTTTCAGACAAACAAACTCTTTAGCTTTATAATATTGGCATAGATTATGACGGTTCTCCTAATTATCTTCTCATTTCTATTTTAGAATTTTGTTTTAATACGTAGGTATGTATTATATAATGAAAGTAAACTTTCCACCGCGAAATTAGGATGCGCAAAAAATCTTTTTAAAAATTTAAAGTCTCGCAATTTGGCGAAACTTTTAAATATTAATTTTTAATAATGTTTTAAGACCGCGAAACCGCGCGAGCTGTCAGCGCCGCGGCGTAATTTTTGGCTCGACTTTATTAAAAGTTGATACTGGGTGCAGTGGTGGAGCCAGCCTGTGAATCAGAGGGGGTTTCAGAGCTATAAACTTGGTACTGTAACCCGAAAAATTTTTGAGATAGCTCTACATTTTAAATAAGAAAATGATTAATCTACTTTTAGGTACAAACTATGTACCTACTGACAAGGGCTTATGGTGGTAGTTAAGATTGTCTTTTGAGTCCATCTAACAACCCATTTTTATTTTTTCTAAATTATTACTGTATTAGAGAAGCAGGTATTATTAATTCATAATACCCTGCTGCATAATAAACATTTTCGTAATGCTTATTCCGACGACGATAGTAGTAACTTAATAAATTAGGTATGGTACCTACTTATACCCCAAAATTCTTCTGACGCTAAGTTGTTTTCTTAAAAACCAACATCCAGAAAAATATTTAAAATAGAGCGCTCTTACATTTACACTTAAAGATTCCATAACAAATACACCCACCTTTTTTGCAACTAAAACAAGTTTTAGAAAGCAATTTTCTTAGGCTCAGAGAGTTCACGACCCGCGTGAACCCTCCTGAACTCACTGATCCGTCCCTGCCAGGGAGGCAGCCGCCGCGCCACTTCACCAAGTAATATAATACTTTTGCGTTGGTCAAATCAACGTTTCAATATTCAGAGGGTTCATTAATCACAGTAAATTGACAGGGAGGGGACTTGCGACGCTGTCAGACCCCCCCAGCAGGCTCATTCACTTGTTACGTTTTCGTGTTTTATTTTGCAACCATACTGACATTACTGCGTCTATTTGGAAAGTGTTAATGTATGGAAAATGTGGGGGTTTTGAAAAAAATAGTCATCCATTTCTCGATTTGTTATTATCATTTTTATGCTCTAATTGAAGTCACTGTCTAACTCTACGGAGCTGAGTGGCTTTCATTTATATAATGATCGCTAAAACCTTACGTTTTGGGGATCTTCACGCAAGGTTTTTACTGAACGTAGCATCAATATCATGCAAGTAGGGAGTATAACTTGGACTTAAAGCTTGTAAAAAAACAACAGCTCTAACTCTTAATCAATATAAATATATATTGTATATAAAATTGAACGAGAGGCCGTAAAAGAGCACGACGTAAAGTTAAACGGGCAAAAGGCGAAAACTTCAGAGTTCTAAAGCCTTGAAAGTTAATAAAAATCGCTCCCGAACGACTCTAGGAAAGTTCCCGGTAAACAGACCGATGCCTTGCCGATACCGGGATAATACACGATAAGTTCCAGACGACAACTTGCTTCGAGTATTCCGTAGATATACTTCTGCTGTTCTTTCTTTGATTTTTGTTTGAACATTGAGCCTTATAATTCTGTGAGTTTGTATGTATGAAAAATTTTAACGAGCGGGAAATGATCGCCGATATCTTGTTTTCTGAAAGAAAAAATTTAACTAATACGTAAACATTTCAGTTGAAAATAAAAATTTAATTTTGCAAATCAACCAATCCCAAGATTTCCATTGACCACAACATAGTCGCAAACAGGTGGTACAGTTTATAAAAAAATTGGACGAGACAATTCACGAAGGAATGTGATATTATGCTAGATTGAGACGGAGTGCCCTTCTTTCTATCACACTACTTACACTGGACTAAATCTTATATTGTAAACAATCCTAGAACCGCCGATATATATTTTATCAGAAAAAATGTCTAATCTCTTATTATTAAAACGTAAAATTTAAGAAATGTAACTCTCTGACTTAATTTTATTGACTAAAGATAAAACAAGTAAACAAGCATCATAATATCTTACGAGTACATCACACTATTAAAGATACGGAACCCCAAAAGGTAAACACTGCTCCCCTCTTATAAACAAGGGAAAAAGGGAAAAGTAATTTGTCAAGCAAATCCTTCAGGTCTCAACGATAGAGATAGATACATCTTACACGAATAAACGAAAGAGACGGACGATGGATGGTGTTCTGATTTATGATGAATGCCCCATTAATGATAAATGGATGCTTTTGCACTGAGATTACATCGCTAAGAGGCGATAATATCTTCTTATACTGCATGAGTGGTAACTATACGTAGGGTATAGATATAATTATGTATGTACATCCGCTTAGCGCTTTATTATTTGTTTTGTGTAAGCTTACCTATTATTTTCACTTTTTATTTAATATGATTTTGGCGCCCTTTGAAACTGCCGCCCCGGGTGTTCCCTTGATTTGCCCCCCTCTAGATCCGGGGCTGCGAACGTTCATGAAATAGATTCATTTCATTATTGATCATGAATTGTTCATGAAAATTTCGGTCACATCATAGACATCATAGATAGAGTTTAGTGTTTAATACTCGTACTTTTATACAAGTTCTGAAGCAATATTTGGCTGGGACATAGGTATTAAATATTTTGTTCAAATTGATTATTCAGCCTGTTTCTAATAAGCCACAAAACTTGTCAAAAAGCACAAACTCATAATGATGTATAATAATTAATATAGGTACGTTGCAGAATTCACGTGCTTTGGTTTTATTTTTTTTATATAACAAAGAATGATGAGACGAGCAAGATGTTCACTAGAGCGAGCCAAGGTCAGATGCAGCGCGTCCCATAATTTTGCATTGCAATGTCACACGACACACTGCAGTGCGCTCATCAGCTCTTATGTCTCATTTGCCTCAGTGATCACGTCAGTGTACAGTGCCCTTCAAACTGAAACACAGTACTGCTTCACGGTAGAATTACTGACACTGCAGTGAAACCTACCCGGACGTACTCCGCAAGAAGAGTCCTACGACCAATAACAAATGTGATAGAACCAATGACGAAATACGCTACGCTAAGAGGACGGGAAACATGTGACGTACTCGTATGTTGGAGCCAAAAATGTCTCGAATATGGCGTCGCGCTTCATACATTTCGGTACAGCTGACAGCACACATTAGCGCCATTTTACAGTTTTGACAACTTAAAAATGTAAACCAATGACGATGATTGCCGTACTGGGTTTCTGCAGTTCGCGTCAGAAAAGCTGCCAGAGCTAATGGCTCTTTTGTCTAATAATTTGTACTACTTACTTATTTTATTAATTAATTGCACAATATAATTGTCAGAGTTAAGCTTGCCACTATGTAAACAGTGGTGATGTATTACGATAAAAAAAAAACTTAAAAGTGCGCCTTCAGGGCGAAGCCTATATATGTACCTATGCGTGACGTCAGTAAGTGCTGATCCTTTAATTTGTTTAATCAATGGATAGAACTAGCTTTGTGTGTCAACGATATATAAAGCAATAGATTGTTTCAATTAACGAAGACACGCGTGGTCTCAGCTAACTCAATCAGCGGAGCAGCGCTGAGCAGCCGTTACTGAGACGGTAATCGTTAAATTACATCTACATTGTGCTTGTAAATCGGTACAAGAGCGAACTAGCTCGGGTCTAGTAGTCTAAGAGCTACGAGTGTAGTCTACGATACTGTCACACTACTTTTTGACGACCTCCGTGGCGCAGCGGACGCACGCTCGGATTCGAGTGGGAGGTCGCGAGTTCGATTCCCGCCACGGGCCACTTTGGAATTTTATAATTTCTAAATTGTCTCAGGTCTGGTCTGGTGGGAGGCTTTGGCCGTGGTAGTTACCACCCTACCAGCAAAGACGTACCGCCAAGCGATTCAGCGTTCAGGTTCGATGCTGTGTAGAAACCGTTGGGGTGACATACTAACTTACCCCTTCCAAGTTAGTACGCAATCATCTACGACTGCATCATCACTTACCATCAGGTGAGATCGCAGTCAAGTACTAACTTGTATAGCGTAAAAAAAAACACTTATTTTATTCAAAGACGTAAATTTTTTAGTGGATAGGTATCTACTTATAATGTTTTTTTTTCATGATTAAAATAAAATTCTGATACAATAAAATACTTAAATCACGTTATCAAAATGATACAATATAATCCTCAATTTGTGTCCCAAAAATTGGTTTAAGCGTACGGCGATGAGCTGCCTTTATATCTACGGCTAAGTTTAGCTAAACAGAGGCAATAGCGCCGGCATCTTAGATTTTTGATTTATGATACAGTTTGTTAACTGCAGGCTACATCCAAAGAGTTTTTGTGTGTTGAATATAGTGTAAACTTAAAAATAAAATTCAATTAATAAATTTTATGATGATAATGGAATTTTAAAATCAACATCTCTTTCATTCACCCCCTCTCTGCCTAGCAGTAATATAATAATAATAGGCCTAACTTTAATCAAATACGCGGCTTTAGGCAATTTCAGTTCTAATCACAAATGTATTAGAATTCAAGTTTGAGTGAACGACACGGGTGTGTCGGAAACCTCGCTTGGGATTGAGTGGGTGGTTGGCCGAGGTTCGTTTCGAAAGCGCTTGCGCAGTTTAAGGACATTTCTGATAAGTTCAATACTTAGGTATGACCTACTGATTAAAAACGTAATACCTACTTACTTTATAGCCCATTTCAGAAAATCTTTTGTACTTGTGAAAACCTCTCTAGCACAGTAGTAGTAGCACAGGATTTGACCGGGAGTTGCCGGGTTCGATTTTCATCTTGGGCCATTTTATTTTTTTAATTGGCATTGGCTTCCAAGCAAAATATACGATTACAACGGCGTGATTGCAGTTGAAAAATTGTTGTAGTGCCTTTTTAGGGTTCCGTACCCAAAATACAAAAACGGGACCCTATTACTAAGACTTCGCTGTCTCTTCGTCCGTCTGTCACCAGGCTGTATCGCTTGAACCGTGATAGTACTTGACACTTCAAATTTTCAAAGCTATATTTTTTATTAAATATTATATTTGAAATTATTTATTTTAAGAAAGTTTATGAATATCTTTGACACCATGATTCTTTCAAAGAAGTAAGTAAAGATTATGGAGAGTTATTGTAATATTGAGAAGACTCGAGCGGTGTTCCACTAGCTTCCTAGATTATTTTAATACAGAAATTTATCAATATTATTGTAGTGTGAAATTGCAAAATATTCGCTTTAATACGTGTTTGATAATATTGTTATGACGCTAATATGCTAATTAATTATATTTTTATACGCGAGCCAAGGTTTCTCGATTGATTACTAATAGCTGGCCGGTCGATTAATATTTATGTTTGTAAATGAGAAACTGAATTACTTATAACAAACACATAAACTGCGGTACTTTTGGATTTTTGTTTGTACACACATTTCTAAAAACTTAACATCCATAGACTTGCAATGGTTTGTAATGGTTAAAGTTTTAAAATGGATTCGTTTCTCATTTTAGTCTTGAAACAACCTTAAATGTCTAGATATTTTTATGGACACAGATTTTTATAAAAATACTAACTGACCCGGTAATCGTTGTTTCGCCCTTTCTATATATGAAAAATAGTTTACGTCCTTTTCTTAGACATACCACATGTACACAAAGAAAATCTCTAAGCTATCTCCATAACAACGATTGCATTTAAAATGAAAGAAGATAAAAAAAACGTTTTGAAGTCGAGTAAAACCGCGTTAATGGCTAGTATGTAGTTTGTTATAAGTTTAGTGTTGGCGCCACCTGGCCCATTAACAGAGGCACTGGTTTAATTTATCGATTGATAAAAATTTAGAGATCGATTTTAATCGATAGTTCGTTAACTTCCACGTTTGATTGACGATTGTAAACTTCACGCTGGGAATATTAATTAATAAAATAATAATTTCACGTTAACAGCTAAATAAGTTGATGGTTGTGTTGTGTTGTATATGAAATATTATTTTTTCAGAATAGTGCTGAAATAACGTAAATTATACGATGGGTATAATCTTTGATTATTATTTGTAGGTGCATGTTTTAAATTCCAACGACTGCTATCGAATTTTCCTTAAAATAATTCGATAAATATTTATTATGAATATATACAATTATTATTATTAACCATGTTCTACGAATGAGTTGTCCACCACTGCTGCGAAGATTTATCGATGTTTTGTAGTTTAATCAAAAGATCTATAGCAATTAATAATAATTATATTCATTAGATCATCATAATAAAAACTCATAACAATAGTCAAGAATGTTGTTGCTAAGTAATGTTGTAAGGTCTACAAAAAAAAAAAAAACAAACAATACAAATAGTAATCCAGTATTAGCTAAGGTCAAGTTTGTTTGCATCTTTGGCCGTGATAATGGTACTAGTGGTAGTAAAGCCGGTGTTATGTACTTAATAATAACGTAATACGCTCATGCGAACGGTTTCGTAATTCTGAATCGAGGTTAGGTGTGAAAAAACGTACCACTAACTCGAACAATTTAAGAATTACATGTTAAGGCCAATGGAATTCACAATAATCGAAATAAAAATTTTGAAACCTAAAATTGTAGTCACTGATCGAAATTTTTGAAGGAATTTGAAAGCAATGGATCTTGAATAAATTAATACAAGTGTTATTCATGTCCTACGATACCTTGACAATAATTTCATAGAATTATTTTAGGACCCGAGATCCCACTTCTGAAAAAAAAAAACTATTTACAAGATCGCGGACCGATCCGAAGAGAGAAAGCGTTAACTCTCACAGACTTGTATACTAAGGACAGGGCGAACAGCGCGAAAAAATGTCGCCAGTTTATGGGAGCAAAAATGACTCCCCCGTCAGTAGTCAGTAAAGGTAGATAGGTAAAGTCCTATTTCTTTTTTTTTATTTATTAATAATAATATTGCAGGCAAGGTGACCACAGACACATAGATAAAAAATATAAAAAAATAAACATGTATTTCGCAGGAGTTTCGATAGATGGTGCTTCATTTTCTTGTATGAAGAACGTTTACGTAAAATGTTCGGATGGGCCTATCTTGACTATTTTTATCTATTGTTAACTCCCATAAGAATAAAATTGCTGAATTTTGCTCTCCCCATCCTTTGCTTTTCGCTATTAGTTAGAACTATGGTCTCAATACAGTCTGGTATAATTATCATGTTCATGACCTTATATAAATACAGTATAGTGTACGATTTAGTTGTAATCGTGCTGTTTAATACAAATGCAAATGAAGACATTAGGCTACACGGAGCACTCCCATAATATCAGCGATGCCTTTACAAGTATTACGACATTCGCCGAGTCAATCCTTGAGAATCAAATATCACCGCTCCTTTCTAATTCACTGAATTTCTATTCACGGATGGAGGCAATCTCAATTTTGAGGGCGCGATCTCTCAAATGAAAGGGCGTTGCCGACTTGTGATGCAATCAAATTACGATCATGATCTCTATCAAAGAGCGCCGCTTATTCTTCGGCCATTCAAATTCTTATTGACGAAATTAGTGGTTGAAAAGATGAAATGGTTAGATCTTTCAATGGCTAAAATTAAATTAAATGAGGTCACTGTTTCCATGAAATGAGATTGGTGATTATTGATTATATCAAAACATTAGTTGCTTTAGTTAGTTATGGGTTCTTCTCAGTACAGGATGCGTTTGTTGGTTACCCAAATATGATATGAGATCAGACAGATAGGAAATTAAGTCTAATTTTTATATTTATGGGCTTCAAATTTTTATCAGGCGAAAAATATAGCTCACGAGGGAGTAAAACATAATTTTTCGTAAGTGTACCGGGTGGTAGGATACTTTTTGCTAAGTCATTATGGTTAGATACTTCTGAAGTCTCAGATATTCTATCTAACGCTTTCATTGCGAAGCATTATGCACTGAGTTTCGGTTTGACGGTTAACGTTTCAGGTGACATTACGGGTCAAAATGAGGCTTAAGGACTGATGTCTCAAGAAGACAAACTCGGTACAGTAAATGCAATGTGTGACACTGCAATGTCTTAGCAAGCAGTGATCTGACGTGAGGGCAGATATTTCACTTACCAGGTATACTTTGTTAAAATAAACTTAAATGAAAATTAATTAAACAAGGACCCATAAAGGACAAAAATGAGGTATTTGCCTACCCTTTTCAGGTAGATGGTAAAGAAAGGTGGATTTACCGATACAAGTACTAATGTTCGTATATAAAAATCTACATAAGAGTAAAGAGCACAAAGAGTATAACGTGTAAAAGGTATTGTTAGGACGGGGAATTCAATAAAATGATTGAACCAGACACAGGTGCAAGCCTTCGTAGTGCGTTGCCATGGAAACGGAATCAAAGGCTGCTCTTGGTTTTACAACCGTTGTGTTGTTGACCTTCGTAGCGCAGAGACACGCTCTCGGATTCTAGAGGGAAGCGGGTTCGATTCCCGCCACGAGCCACTTTAATTTATCATTTCTGATTTGGCTCAGGTTTAGTTGGCGGTTATGGTTGCAGCTGGTTACTATCCAACCGGCAAAGACTGATAAGCTATTTAGCATTCCGACGCGATGCTGTGTAGCAACCGAAATTCGAATTTTGATGAATTTTCACAAATGAAATTGGGAATGATTGCAGTAAAGTAGTAATTACATTAGTTAATACTTGACTACACACAATTAGCTTTCTGCACTCCTTCAAGTTTTTCTTATTGTTTTTAAATCTCTCTTTGGCCTAATATCGACCACTATTCACTCATACAACTCCGAATTTACGAAATCCCTCACGCTTTGCACGTACCTAATATGCTTAAAAGGGCATATAAGTACATAGAGAGTTCACTTCAAGTATCAATATGAGAACACCGCTTACTTTTGAGTTATTGAGGCTATATTATAAACTCTCTCCTCGAAATAGCCCGCACGCTCTCGGTGCATCACGGCTTCTTCCCAATATCGGTGTAACGGCCAATAAAAGTCAAGAGAGTTTGCACAAATTGTGCTTACGTGCGTTGTAAGTGCTTAAATTGGATTTTTAGAAGTATTTTGGCACCATGCTTCGGGATTAATGCTGATACGTGTGTACCAGTGTGGCTAGGCATGTGACTGACTCGATAAAAACGTATATCGATAGTCGATCAAATACGTGGATTGTATTCAAAGGAAAAAGACAAAACAGAGTATAACTATTCAAGGTTTATTCCACAATATTGAAATATCGAATGAATCTGAATTCACAATGTCACACTATTCCTTTAAAAAACACTTTGTTTAGTAATTTTCATTTGTTAAGTTGTTGACGTTTCTTTAATTATGATGACGATGACAACAGGTTATGATGAACTTTACTCTTATTGGTGTTGATTTTTGCGCGATTTTATATCTAAGTATTTACCTATTGTCTTATGAGTTATTGCTCTAACAAAAATATAAAATCGAAAATTCTTTTCAAAAAACCGACTTCAAATGCCACTACAAAGAGTGAAATAATTTTTCAATGAAGGTACACCAATTCGAAGTCGGGCGATTAATATGAAGGACTATGATTGTAAGAATTGCCCGACTTCGAATTGGTGTACCTTCATTGAAAAATTATTTCACTCTTTGTAGTGGCATTTGAAGTCGGTTTTTTGAAAAGAATTTTCCATTTTATTTATTACTTTTTAGTGGAAAACAACAAATGCACAGGGCATTGAAAATAATGCCCAAATCGCTTGAAGAGTGCTTATAAAATCTGAAGAGTTCCCTCAGTTTTTCCGAGATCCTATCATCAGAACCTGACTTGATGACTGTAGTCATTAAGTTAGCATCTGCAAGGAAATGCACTAGCAACTATTAAAAATACCCAAATCGCTTCAAGTATATTAGCAAAATTTGAAGAGTTCCCTCGATTTCACCAAGATTCCATGATCAGATCCTGACCTGATGACCATAGGAAAACCTGGAAAATATTACTCTTTCAAACAGTACCCAAATTGTTTCAAGTATCCATATAAAATTTGAAGAGTTCCCTCGACTTCTCCAGGATCCCATCATCAGATCCTGACCAAAAAAATTGAACTATCTGGGAAGTATACCCTTTCAAACAAAAAATAAATTTCCAAATCGGTTTACGCGTCTTCGAGTAATCGGTGAACATACATAAAAAAAAAAAGATTCCGACGAATTGAGAACCTCCTCGTTTTTTTGAAGTCGGTTAAAAATGGACGCAAAAGTGTATTTCAAATCTGAATTTTTTTTCGAAAATGCCACTCAAACCAGTTATTCTACTGTTGTATCGATATAATATATTTTATCGATATTCGTTACTCTTATACACTCACAGCCCTATTTTCAACGGGCTTGTGTTCAAGCTTAATAGGTAATCATTTAGCATGATAACATAACTTTGTACGGATTTCACAAACTTTTGCCCAATATATCAAGACGCTACATTTGGTCTTAACTTTTTGATGTTATTTATACTTGTTCCGTTTATTCGTTCAATGAGTCCTATGCTTACTCGTGGAATTAAACTTAGGCCTTGCTCAACATGAGTTAG
Organism: Coenonympha glycerion; assembly: GCA_963855885.1. Lineage (NCBI taxonomy): Eukaryota > Metazoa > Arthropoda > Insecta > Lepidoptera > Nymphalidae > Coenonympha > Coenonympha glycerion. The sequence continues at coordinate 1,081,141 of OY979646.1, forward strand.
TTTTAAGTTTTATTGTAGGGTGTAAGCCTAATCTATAACTCTTTGATATTGCGATTTCGGGGTAAACCCTCTTTGTTACTTTGAAGTAGGTTATAGGGCTAAATATTTTACAATTCAATACGGCTTATATACTACTAGATGTTATTACACGAAATTAAAAAATCAATGTTATAATGAATATACTAAAATGTTATCATGATGCTTACATAAAATCTGTAAACCGATTCTTTTTTGCTTTACTTTTCTACAACAAACCAAATTTTTTAATACAGCTGTAAAAAATCGTTGCAGAAAAAATGGAACTTAAAGTTGAATTAACTTGTGAAGGCTAAAGGGTATCTTTATGACTCAAATCTCGAGCAAGAAATCTCGTCTTAACGCGATTGTAAGTACGCCCTTAATGATCATAATGAAGAGGCAATTTAAGTGTAAGGAATAACAAAAGTGATAATGCTTTTGTTAATTGCTGTGCCGGAACAAAAGGTTTAAACGATTTTGAATTAGGGATGTACTTTAAATGTAGCAAAAATTATATCGATAACTTTTAATGAAATTACTTCACAAGACGGTCTGGGCAACACTAGTTATTTTACTTTAAATTATATTCTCATACAGCTATAAGATGTTTTCGGTCTTCTATTAGTACCGAATTTTTTTTGTCCCAATTTATTTATTTGTATCTGTTACAGGTAATTCATGCAAACTATATGTCACTACGAAAACAACAACTACAACTTATGAAATTGATATGAGTAAGTAAAAATATTTTTGTCCTACGTTATAAAACTTCTAACACCTATTAATTTACTAGGAAGATCATTTCTCAACCTTTATTGCAGTAGTATCCATATATTTATGTCATGGTTATGTATTGATTTCTCGATATAACTCCCCCAACACTATAAATAATCGACGCTTAATATAATCCGTGTTGAAATTTCAACGTCTCATTTGAACAATCTTGACGATAAATCGGTTGGGCGTAGTTATTAAGTCGGGTATTGTTTAACAAATTATAACCCTGCCAAATATAAGGGCCGGAAGTTTCGTATAAGAACCCTAACAGCTGACAGGCTCTCGTATTTAACTGGCACATAATTAGCACTAAAGCGTGAACACACAGAGTTTGGTGTGGATACGGTCCGGGGCAAAAACGAATTTTACTATAAAATTAATTCATTTTGTTGCCATTTTTTGTAAGACTAGCTGTTCCCAGAAGTGTCATTATCGATTTTCGTTTTTAAAAAAGGGGAAAACTGGATCCATGGATTTCATTACACTTACAAGAGAAAAGTACACCTCAAAGGTGTACTTTTCTCTTGTAGGTGATTCTAGTTTCATTTTAATTAATTTTTGAAAAGATAATGAGCATAATGAGAACATAAATGTAGCTTATTTAGTAGTATTTAGAGCCCATTCCAGGCTAGGTTCCAGGTTAAAATCTATCTCAAGTCTTATCCAATAATATTCCAGATTTACGCAGTCTACTTTTTATAGAAAATCAAAGGATTTCCACAAGACTTGTACTCGTACCAAGTCCAGGGAGACAGTTTGTGTTTATTTAATAATAATAAGTGTGCAAAATCTAACGGTCTGACCATATCAATAACTTCTGTTGTCATCCAAACGCCCCTGATTTATGAATAGTTTACCCCGGTACATTCCCGCCACGGTCTGTGTATATTTCAAGCTTAGCATCTAACACGTTCTGGTATTAAAGCAGTACATAATCCCCCTAAAACTTGGAAGTGGTTACACGCGAAGTAGTTTTAATTCGAGATTTTTATCTGTTCAATGGATGGGTGTGTACTTGTATAGTTCGGTAATGGTTTTAGAATAAAAAACAAGAACGGGTGAAGGTTAGATCTGACTGATGAGTGATTGGGTGTAATTCTACTGTAATTTGATGTATAATAAGATTTATCCGTACAATGTTGATGGGAATACAAGTTAAACAAAATGTTTGCTTCAGTAACACAAACACATTAAAAGTTACTTTTAGTAACTACGTTAATTGAATTACGCTAAAACCTCGGGAACTACTTGTTTATTTTAGACCCGTAGCCACAACAACAATGGCTTAGTGCAATTTAGTCTCATTTAGATTTAAAACATACTCTTTATCTTCTCTCCTTTTTGAAAATCGCAGAATTATGCTATCTGCCAATAAGTAAGTATGATAATCTTTGACTAGAAGGGAGTAAAATGCTGATCTCTATGTGTCTTAAGTTTATCTGGAATTTGGTATGTTAAGATGTAGAATACGGTAAGTACGGATTGTGATTAATGGATATCTCCAATATTTGATTTTGTACATAAGTATCTTCCCAAAAGTTTTATTCTAGCAACGCAAGTTACATAAATTCTATCGATCAGTTATAACATCTGATCCTTGTTGACACTTAATTTAATCATGCGTAAGTTTGACATCTCTCCTTTCTTTATAAAAAATGCATCTGCTATATAGGAACGGCATCACAACGATTATCTAAACATCGGTTAAATGCTTTTATTAACTAATTATGACAATTAGATGAACACTAATTTAATATTTTGCAGTTCTGCATCATGTATTTTGATATTACCATTTATTTAACATTTTTACATTCCGAAAAACGAGGTAATTTTTAAATGTCCCACAATTTTAATATCCCTTTACGTGCCAGATTTTTTAAAGCTACGTATTAATTCGAGAGATTTGTGCGTGACTTCATTGCCACAGTTAACGTCCAAATTGACAGAGTATTTTCGTGACACTCTTTAATGTACCGAAGTCTTATAAGTTTGTCTTTTCAAATGTGTATATCTTTTTTTATCCCTTTTTATGTCACTTTAATGTGATCGAATCCGGCAAATTGCCGCGTATGTTGATTTTATTTATTTTATAAGCGATTTTAATAAGTTTTTTGCGCGTACCTTTTTTTTCAGGTCAACCAATTATTTAGTGTCTTGTCACTGAGCAATTTAGCACTTTTACTGCAAAATACTGTAATTTTTTTTACTACTAGATACTGCTTTAGTATCGAGTAACCATTAAAGCTTTTGGATATGTTAAAAACAATTCTTGATGATTCAAAATTAAGTTAATGCTAAATTGAAAAAATGAAAAAATATAAGTCTGAAAATCTCCATGACGACCTCCCTTGTTTGTGGTGTGTGAGATTTTTTTATTTTCTATTTATTTCGTTCAGGTCTGGTTGATTCTGGAGAAATTTTCATTCTACATTTTCGAAGATTTTCGTACATTTTCTTAGTGATGGGATTTTCGTCACGCAAAAACCCGTTTTTCGCCTAGCCCCTTGCGCAATACCGTTCTAAAAGAAACTTTCTGATGCAAGCTTTTCGACGGTAAATTCTCGTACCTACTATAGTCTAGTATATAGGTAGTATAGTGCACTCAAAGTACCATCCAGCGTGCCTATCGCATGTGTATCGATACGTAAAAGCCCGGTGATGTGGAAGAAACGATTAGTGCACGCGCCCCCGGCTCGCATTTCGACGAGTATCGTTATGTCGTTCGGTGATATTATATTTCTCTATGTTACGGATACAGTGATTAACTTACACCCGAGCTCATCGCATCAATTAACCACGGGTTAGTGAACCAATCCTTGCACCTCTCCTTTTTAAAATATGCATATAGCATTACATAGGGACAGCGTTACAAATTACTGAAAAAGGGATAACATTAAAAATTGTAACTGAACGGGGGTAAATGCTTGGAGGAATTAGATCTATGAACCATGAATTATTTTAAAAAAATCTGCCATCGTTCCTTATTCACAATTTCACTATGCAATCTGCAAAAGAAGAGAATTCCAGTGAACGTTAAACGAGGGTTTAAAGTCTTTGGTGAAATTGGAGGCGCCAGAGTTCACTAAGGAAATAACCGTGTTTTAGTAACCCATTCCTTGCATATCTCCTTTTCTACAAGCAGTAACAGTAGCTTACTATTGCATTTTCATCTATTTATACATTAATAAAATATTTTGTATTTTTTTCATTAATTTTTGTGGTTCAATTCTTTTATAAAAGAACTTCTAGAGTATAAGACTTCTCTGGGCCTTAGAAAACTTAACATACTACATTACGAGCCAAGGCCGCAAAGATCGCGTAGATATAGAAAAACCAAAGAACTAACTGTCCATTAGCGCGAAGTCATGAAAATAAACCTCATAAATTGTAATCAAGAATTTTCTTATTAAGGTCAAGATTAGATTGTAATTTGTAACCTTCATTTACATTTGGACGTTCACTTGGATCGGTCGCTGTCATTGATATACTGCATTCGAGATATTCCTCAACACATAATCCAGTCTCTTATTTGTATAATGATATAAATGCAGACCATCAATTACTGTAACAATATTCAAGTACTCGCTACTTGTGCTATTACGCTTTACGAAAACGATATATTTCGATAGTAATCAGTATAATAGATGAATATAATATTATATTACTTCTTCATTTTGCAAATAGGACCACATCCCATTCCTCTGTAGTTTTCCATGGGGTTACTTAGAATTAAATAGCTTTTGCATTCGAGAGATTCTTACATTTTGTTTCGTCAAGAAGCTTTTTCATTTAAACCCTAGTGTCTAAAAGCTTCGACTCGTCCGGAATTACTTTAAGATTTTCAAGGATCTGTGTATCTTTATCTCATCTATATCAATGTGTACGAGTAAAACGAACGGGTACACAGACACCCACGGCATATCAGCCTTATATAGATATTGACATCTCCGAGGCTCGGGGGTCGGGTTACAAAAGCCATAGTCATTATCGCCGTTCCGTTGAAATTATCTTTAATCTGTGGAGACTTGAGACGTGACGGCCTAGTTTGAACGCGTGGACTACACCAAGGGTAGCGGGTTCGAATTACGAGTGGGCACTGCACATCATTAATTGTCAATCAAAATTCAATTATTAATATTCGGGTCAAGTTTGTTACATGAAATGACTCTAGGTACTGCTGTGTTTGGGGAGGAAGACCCGAAAAATTCAGTATCTTCTCTTGCTTCAGTAAATATTAAATCAATTTATAAGTTAGGAATGGATTTTCTAAATTCGAAATGTTTCGCTTATTTTTGGAAAAACGGGTAAAGTACTGGGCAATTAATCTTATTTAACAATATAATATTTATTATAATATCAAAACGTCGAGTACTTACTTATATCTATTTCTAATATGAAACTCGTCGAAAAAATCTTCTTTTACTTTTGGCCTAACCCTAATTAAAAAGGGCAATGCTTTAATTATTCCATTCGAAATATACTAACGCGTTAAACAAAAAGCAAAGTACGCACAAAACGATAGTATTAAAATACAAAGGCAGTAAAAAAAATGACAATGGAGATTTCCCAAATAAAAAAGACAGGGAACCAGCGTGTCCCTTTATCAAACCCGTCGCTCAGTCTCTGGAAATCTGAAATGGCTTCCCCCTTTTGTTATTATGTATATTTTTGAGGGAAATTGTCGTAAATTCTTTAAACGCTTCCTTTCGCCGTCTCGGCTGAGACGTTTTCGTGAGATCGGTAAGAGAAAAACCTCTATACGGGATCCTTTTTATTGCCCATTCTGTGCTCACAGGAAACGTGATTTTGAGTTAGGTACGAACAAACACTTTTTATTCGAATCGATAAAATGAATAGGTACGATATAATTTGGTTTGTGTCTATTTTTATCGAGGTGATTAACTTTATTTTGAGGATAGTACTATGTACTAATATCAGGAGACAGGACGATACTTGTTGCCCGACAGTCCTATTGTAAAACCCGTGAGTGCGATAAAGGGGGGGTTGATTGCCCATTTTTTTGCCTGGTGTTGCGAGATGTTGCAACCAGTATAAATTAGGCCAAACTTCTGTGTATTTCAATGAAACAGTGAAAACGACTAGTCAATCAAACTCAAACTCAAAATATCTTTATTTCACATAGGCCTAACATACAGGCGCTTGGCTTAAAATTTTTATTTAGAATTTATAAATAAGAACAATTCCGTTGTAATTGATGTTTGCATAACTTTAACCGTTTACGCAGCGCACGCAACGGAAGCTCTGGGCATAGAGGTCATAGAGTGACGACGTTTATAAATCTATGGCTCTGGGAAAGGATAAATTTTTCCCGTTTATGAAACTTTTTTATTGATTATCCGCTTTTATTGGTCATAGCGTGATTTTATATAACCTTACTCAATAAATGGACTATTCAACACAAAAATAATTTTTCAATTCGGATCAGTAGTTTCTGAGACAAGCGCATTCAAACAAACAAATTCTTCAGCTTTATAATATTAATAAAGATTAAAGTACCCTCAAATGTCAACGATTATGTATAATTCTTAAATTCTTAAATAACGAACGCGAAGAATATCAAATTTCTTTTTCACATTTCCCCCAAATGTTAATATCGGGTATAATATTCTGTTATATATGGGTTCCTTCCCCTTTATTACGGAGGTTCGAAGTTGCCAAAGTTAAATATGATGCTGTCGCGCTATAATACCTAACGCGTCACGGTTATTGGCTAATATTGTTTTATATACAGTGCCTATAAACAAAAATTGCCTTTTACGTGAAATAACATGAAAAATGCGTCGATTTATATGTAAAATTAAACAAAATATGACGCTCGAATGTTTCTGATTGCACGCGTTTCAATTTAGCTGTGCGGCGCGATTTGGTTTTTTATTTCAAATTCGTTTGAATAAACATAAAAGAACGTTCGTTTTTCTATTACTTAGGAAGTCGCTGTATTGTTAATTTATACTTCGTTGTGGGTGGGTTTTGGGAGCTTACGAAACTTTACTTTTAAAGGATCTGGGTGATGGTTTTGCTCGGTTGTTATTTTAGATTCATTGTTTAACAGTGCCACCTTAAATTGAGAACTATTGATTATGCCATGAAAAACAATTTCACTAAGGTAGATAAATTGATGCTATTGCAATATAAATTGTAGAGAATAGAAATACCCTATAAAACTATTTGTATATTTTTTTACTTTTATATTTTAAGTTGATAGGGTGCTAAGGGACATACGTCATAACCGTTCTAAAAAAACAAATGTAATAACTAATTAATTATTTTGCAGTTTCTCGTTATTACCTTTTCTTTATTGGTAATGAGTATCATAATTTAAATACGACGGATATACTTATATCTACTAATTGTAATAATTTCCTTCGATTATCTCAAAAAATTGAAGTTTAAGAAAAAAAAGCTTCCGGTCTGTTTCAAACATGATTAGTACAATGTTCTCTTCGGTGTCTACAATAATGAGAATTTCGCAAAGTGCCCGGGTAAGGAGAAAGGGGGGGGTAACCGCGACCCCAGAGGGGGGTAACCACGGCCCGGGAAGGGGGGAACGCGACCAAGCACAGAATGGGTAATACAACCATATCGTCCTCTCACACGCTGCCAACAGTTTACCATAAACTTTAATAATACGCATTCTTTATACGCCACAGGCGAGTATAATCAAAATTTAAACAACTAGATCGGATATACATAATATAAAGAATACATGAATGGTTTCCGAGTGAAAAGTAGACGTAAACCACCCATATGGACGGTAAACTATGAATAATGCATGCCAATATGGTGAATTACCATTTTTTCTCCTTCAAATCTGGGTAGAGATTTTATAAAAATTTTGCCGGTCGTTCAACTTTTGCTCGCTCGAGACAGATGCAAATCATGTTACGTCATGATTTCATGCGATTTGTATGTGCCTTAATGAATATGTTAAATGGATTCCCGGCCATACATAAATATATGTTTGTGGAAACAGTGGAGCTTCGTTCACAAATCTGTAGGACCTTACGGGTTCCATACGTCGCGTTGATGGTAAATGCTATCATATTATTTCAATTATTTAATATATTGTTTATGCAAATACCCATATATTTTCAACATCCACGCTTCGCCATCCCCGTTTCGTCGTTGACCATTTTCACCATCCATGTTTCATCGTGTACCAATTTCATCATCGACTTTCATCATCATTGCGTATCATTTCACTATTGGCGTTTCACCATGTACCAGTATCAACGTTTTATCATCTATCATTTTCATCATCGACATATCTTGAAACTTTCATATCTACTCTTTCTCATGCCTACTCTGTTTCTCATCCATAAACATTGCATTGAACCCTGATATTGTTTTTTTTTTATTGATAACCAATCCTACTTACTTATTATGGCACTTACTAGTACTCCTACCTTACCACAAATTTTATTAACAATCATGTCACCTATGATAAGTTGTGTTTACGTTCCAAAAATGAATACACACTTTCATTTGTGTTTCTCGTAATATTTAAACAAAAATGCTTTAGTTAACTCCATTGTTTATGCCAGACCTTCAAATCAAAATTGAAGACGCATAATCTAGACAACTGCGTCTTATCAAAAAAAAAAACTACTGAACCAAAATACTTTCGCTATCCACGCTAACATGGCGCGAAAAAAAAACATCGGGACATTATCACACACCTATTTGTCTGACACTTCGAAAAATCTTACGTACGCGACGCATACGCCCGAATCGTGTATAAACATATACACTCAGTTCAATGGCCTCATTATCAGCCCGCTAGCGAATAATATATAGGACATTTTCGCGCGACATTTCGTCATGTTGTCGTCACGCCGATCGCTTATCTGAATCGCAATTTTCATACATTGACGCGGAGTTTATAGACGGATTTTTTTTGCGCAACATTCTCTCGATTGACTGTACAACATCGAGGTTCGAACGTAAAAACAGGGGCCGTACCACCATTTCTTATAGCAGTATTATTGTAATATTGTTTTAAAATTTTCGTACTGACACTGTATGAAAATGTCAAAACAATATTACAATAATACTGCTATAGAAGATGGTGGTACGGCCCCAGGAATTGGCAACAAAATTGTTTTCTCATTTCAAAAAACATATTCTTAGCCCCAATTCCATCAAGCATTCAACCCTTATTTACTTAGTTTATTATTGAATGCTGTATCTTTTTGGAAGATGACATATGCAAATTTTATAAAGAAGAGGAAGAATGTTCCAAAACGAATAAGTAGTAAAAGTTGCTTTTACATATATCAATGTACTACAAGTATTTCGCTATACTCCACGATATCATCAGCTGTTACCACTTTAGCTTTTCTATAATTGCTTTTGGTAAGCTTGTTATTAACAAGACGGTTGTCATTGAAAAGTCACGTTATCAATTTTTCGATCGGATACGATATATCTGATATTCGACGACCTCCGTGGTTGAGTGGTTAGCGTGCCGGTTTTCAAGGCGCCACTATCTCTGAGGTTCCGGGTTTGATCCCCGGCGGGGGAAATTTAGAAAAATAACTGTTCTACATTGTCTCGGGTCTGGGTGTTGTAGTACCTTCGTTGTTTCTGATTTCCATAACACAAGTGCAAAAGCTACTTACTATGGGATGGGAGCAATGTATGTGATGTTGTCCTCTATATATTTATATATTTATATTTATATATATATTTATATTTAATGTTTTAATGTTAATTCATTCCATAAGCGTACAAAAACCAATCGTTGAAATAGACGTATAAGACTTTACGACACCACAAACGAATAATAAAATAGATGGAAGATTAAAAATTAATGAGCTCATCTAACTCACAAAATAATGATGTGTCTAAATACAAACACCAATGGCCGATCTTTGTCATAATTTGACCACGTAAAAACCGACAGTTAAACACCATTTAAGGAGCACACCACGGGTGTGCCCGCGAAATTCAATTTTTTCGTGGTTTTTCGCGATTTTTAAGCTAATAAGACATAATAGGCTTATGGCCGTCAAATTGCGATAATCTCAATATCTTCTTCACGTGTTTATATAAAAATCTCTGCTCGAAAGTGTCGAGTTAAAGAAATTAGTCCGAGATTTGCGAGTTACTCACATAAAACTCGATACTTACTTGGACTAATTTCCTAGGATACACATTTTTATGCAAAGATTTTGATATAATCATGTAAAGATACTGCCATTCTCGCAAATTGATTGCCATAAGCCTATCATGTCTAATTAGCGTACAAATTGCAAAAAGCCACGAAAATTTTGAATTTCGCGGGCAGACCCGTTGATTTCACGTTAACGGCCAGTTTTCACGTGGCCGAATGATGAGCTGTCAATGAAAGGTTACAGGTTAATAAACTTACGGTGACGTTCGTTCGCATTTCGATTGTTCGTCCCGAACCTACGCTCGTTCGCTTTGGGACGAATATTGGCATAATTAATATTGTTATTGCTCGCCATTAAAATTTTGCCGTTTGTAACTAATTTTTTATCGAAAATTGCTAACGAGCGTTTATATATATTTATTTATACTTATTCACCTTAACAATTTTCAGAGTGCTAAGCAATAGACGTGAAATGAATCATTTTTTTTCAATTCAATGCTAGTTAGGCCGCACTACTATTTACGACTGGTAGGGTTGTCAGTTTTAAACATCTACAAGTAGATAGTAAGTCAATCTACTGTGATATAATGATATGAAATCTTTAAAAGTACGAAAATAAAACTACTAACTACCTATCTTCATCAAAATTATTAACTTATCTGTGAAAAGTTTTAAATTATACTTCCTTTCTTCTTTGTCACATAAGGAGTTCCACACACTTACACACATCACACATCAAGCATCAAAATAATTAGAGTTTTGATTTTATAGTCATAAATAGATAACAAATATTTACTTTTACAAGTACTTAACTTTGTTCTCAAGAACTGTTGTTATTACTCATATTGTCGGCGTTTGAGAAAAAATCAAAGGGGCTATGTACTTAATGCAATTATCATCAACTTACCATACACATTACAAACAAGCGTGCGTGTCGTATATTACTATTATTATCTTCGTACACCTACTCTTAATACACGATAACTATCAACTAAACAGTCTTCGTGAGATGGAACGATAATTTTCGTACACAATAATTTTCTAGTAAGTATCAGTGGCAACCCTTATTCACACGTATTGCGTAGCCGCACGAAACGAGTGCGTCGACCTTGTTATTTATGTACTAGCTTTTGCCCGCGGCTTCGCCCGCGTGAATTTCGGGGTTTTACAAATCCCGTGGGAGTCATGGATTTTCTGGGAAAAAACTGTTAACTTAACTTCATTATTAATGTGTATCCCATTGCTTAACCAAAACACACATTATAAATAGCGAAACAATTGTACTTTCAGAACCTTTATGGGTAGGTTCCCATTTCCACATTTATAGCATTACTAATTACTATACCATATCCCATAGCTCAACTAAAACATACATTGTCAGTAACGAAACAGATGTTAGTTCAGAGCCTATATCATATAGGTACCCGTTTTCATAGTTATAATATTATTAACCTGTATCTCATTGCTCAACTAAAACACAAAATGCTAATAGCGAAACAATTGTAATGTCGAATACAGGTACCCATTTTCACATTTATAGCATTATGCATTATTTATAGCATTATAGCATTATTATTTATAGCATTATTATCCCATATCCCCTTGTTCAACTAAAACACACTTGTTAAATGCGTACAGTGCTATGTTCAGAACCTACATAGTGGCTATTTTCACATTTATAATGATAATATCATCAGTTTTTGCCCGCGGCCCCGCCCGCTTCAAATTCGCTTTTTCATGAATCCTAAGGGAAACGTCATTTTCCCGTTATCGTTCCCTATTCCAACCTTTAAACATGCTTTCAAGCAAGTTCGCTTGAACAATCTATCAATAGATGTAGTTATAGATTTCTGTAGAAATTTTTGGGTTTTTTCAATATCCCACGGGAACTGTGGATTTTTCCGGGATAAAAAGTAGCCTATATTTCAATCCGGGTTACAATCCGGGTTATAAGCAACCTATGTTCCAAATTTCAGCCAAATCGGTTCAGTAGTTGAGGCGTGAAGGAGTAACAAACATACACACAAACTTTCGCCTTTGTAATATTTTTAGGATTATAATCCCATATCAACTTGTTCAACTAAAACACACTTGTTAAATGCATACAGTGCTATGTTCAGAACCTACATACTACAGTTCCTGCCCTAGTCTTTGAACATGAGCATCCTGATAGCATTTATGGAACCTTATTCAAAGCTATAGATACGGAGTTTAATAATATATTTAAATTGAAAAATATAGATGTTTTGAATAATAAATTAAAGTTCAGCGATTGGGCAACTACCGGGATTCATAAAAGTAGAAAAAAATTGTATGAGCTTTATGAGGAAAGACAGTTTAATCAATCTGCAACTTTCCGAGATCGGGTTAAAACTTATTCAAAAATCTTTAAAAATGTTTGTATGCAAGCGAAATCTCTTCATTTTAAAGAAAAAATAATTCAATCCGATAACAAGATAAAAACAACATGGAATGTAGTTAATAGAGAAGCAGGAAAAACCAAATCTCGCAACTCCAAGATTGAAATAGTTGCTAATGGTAATAAATTAACATCAGACATAGAGGTCGCGAATACCTTTGAAAACTACTTCCAGAATGTTCCTGTTTTGTTAACGGATTCTTTGAAGTCCTCACCAACAACAGCTCAAAAACTTTTAAGGGACAACGTGAAAGAGTGCTCTGTCGTATTTAAATTTGAACATATCACTGCAGCAGACATCAAGAAAACCTCCCGGTCGATAAAAATTAAAAGAACTGGCGACCTTTGGGGAATGTCTGTGCAAGTGGTTTTCAACATAATTGACACTATTGCCCCATGTTTGGCTATAATATTTAACCAATGTGTTGATTTAGGTATTTTTCCAAATTTAATGAAACATAGTAAATTGATACCGCTATTTAAATCTGGGGATAAACAAGATCTTAATAACTATAGACCAATTTCAATCTTACCAACACTTAGCAAGATATTTGAAAAAATCATACTGGACCAACTCAAGTCATTTTAACTCAAATAAAATTCTTCATTCCGAGCAGTACGGTTTTACTAAAGGCAGGAACACCACTGATGCCGGTGCCAAGTTATTAAGTCATATCTATGATGCCTGGGGACAGTCTCAGAATGCTATCGGAGTCTTCTGTGACTTGTCCAAGGCTTTTGATTGCGTTGAACATCAAACGCTACTATGTAAACTAAGCCATTACGGTATCAAAGACAGGGCTCTTGATTTCGTTGCCTCTTATTTAAGTGATCGAACACAAAGGGTATGCATAAATGACACAAAATCACAGGGTTGTTCCCCCATTATGGGTGTGCCACAAGGCTCAATATTAGGCCCTTTTCTATTTTTAGTGTATATAAATGATTTGCCACACCATGTAAATGGTATTTGCGAGATAGTATTGTTTGCTGATGACACTTCCCTAGTTTTTAAAATAGATAAAAGTAAAGAAAATTATGACGATGTAAATTGTGCTATCGCGCACGTATCACACTGGTTCACAGTTAACAATTTGGTTTTAAATTCAAAAAAGACTAAATGCATTGAGTTCGCACTTCCAAACGTAAAAAAATTAGTTAGCAACAAAAAGGTGATTGTGAATGGAGAAACACTAAAAATGGAGAACTCTACAGTATTTCTGGGGGTAACCTTAGATAATAAGCTACAATGGGGCGCTCATATTGAGACTCTGGCAGGTAAACTTAGTTCAGCTGCCTATGCTGTGAGAAAAATTAGACAATTCACAGACATTGATACAGCCAGGCTTGTTTACTACGCCTACTTCCACAGTGTAATGTCCTATGGTATTCTATTATGGGGCAAAGCTGCTGATATTCAAACTATATTTGTATTGCAAAAGAGAGCTATTAGATCCATATACAAAATGAAGCCACGCGAATCTCTTCGCCAAAAATTTAAAGATATAGGCATTCTTACAGTGGCGTGTCAATACATTTATAATTGTCTACTGTTTGTACGTCAAAATATTAATAATTACAATAAACGGATAGATATAAGTAACCGTCCAATTAGAAGTGGAGCACATAAGTTAGTTGTAGTGCCACACTGTTTGCGTAAGGTACAGAAGTCCTTTGTGGGGTTGAGTGTACGTTTCTACAATATGATCCCGAAGTCTGTCTTGGACTTACCTTTGCACCGGTTTAAAGATACTGTCAAAAAACATCTAATAAATCATGGTTACTACACCATTGAAGAATTTTTAAATAACAAAGATTCTTGGAACGATAGTGATATGCTTCCATCTCCTCACGAGATATCTTAAAAATATTGTTTCATACTAAGTACTAAAAATTGTATATTGGACATTTTTTTTGAAAAGAGCAAGTACCGAGTTTCTTGCCAGTTCTTCTCGGTGCAAACCTGCTTTCCGAACCTGGCGGTAGAGTCCCGACATTTCATGAGAGCTTATATTTCATTTAATTTCATTTCATTACATAGTGGCTATTTTCACATTTATAGTGATAATATCATCAGTTTTTGCCCGCGGCCCCGCCCGCGTCAAATTCGCTTTTTCATGAATCCTTAGGGAAACGTCATTTTCCCGTTATCGTTCCCTATTCCAACCTTTAAACATGCTTTCAAGCAAGTTCGCTTGAACAATCTATCTATAGATGTAGCTATAGATTTCTGTAGAAATTTTTGGGTTTTTTCAATATCCCACGGGAACTGTGGATTTTTCCGGGATAAAAAGTAGCCTATGTTTCAATCCGGGTTATAAGCTACCTATGTTCCAAATTTCAGCCAAATCGGTTCAGTAGTTGAGGCGTGAAGGAGTAACAAACATACACACAAACTTTCGCCTTTATAATATTATTAGGATTAGGATTAGGATTATTAGGATTAGGATGTCGCAGCGATGAGTAGACCCGAGTTACGGCTATTCAGCTAGCATCATTTTTAGGGTTCCATACCAATTTGGTAAAAATGGAACCCTTATGGTGAGACTTTCTCCGTCCGTCCGTCCGTCCGTCCGTCCGTCCGTCTGTCACACTCGATTATTTCAGTAACTATTCAAGCTATCGACTTGAAATTTAGAATAGTTATAGGTTATAGTGACGCGACGTCATAACAATCGTAAAAATTTTAAAATTGTTTTTATTTTTATTTAAAAAGGGGGGAAAACCGGGTCGACAAATTTTCAAAATGAGATAACAATATTGAGTGGGGTATCATATGAAAGGGCGTTACTAGTGTATACTTAAACTAATTTTTATTTATTTTTATGGCTGATAGTTTTTGTTTTATTGGGCAAACTGTCGAAAAAAATACAGTTCCCCCCCCCCCTTATCTCCGAAGTTTACCAATCGAAAAATCTGAAATAATTATGATCAATAGAAGTTAATGTACATTTTACAGGAAAAATAAAATCAACTCACTGACTAATATAATTTTTGTGATAATAACAATAATCCGCCAAAAACAAAGTTACGTTTGCGGTTCGCCAACAAAAGTACCTACATGTAAATTATACTCGTAAATTCATGAACAAAAGTGATTCTTTCAATGTTTTACTGCTTTTATGGTATGGAACCCTCGGTGCGTGAGTCCGACTCGCACTTGGCCGGTTTTTATTTTTTTGTAATGGCTCATCGTACGCCTTCCACTTGTGGGTAGTCTCTGGAATCTAGATTAATACCGTCGCCGAGCTCTATATTATCTATGCTACGCTCAAAGATCGAACAGCTGACACTGTAAGCCACATCGTGAAATTCATTTCATAGTTCCTAAAAAAAATACTCACAAGTTTGAACTTTTCTTTTTTTTCAAAATCAAAAATAAATAAATAACAGGGTTAAGGTACACATGTCGAAGTGTCAGAGTGTATGCTTCCGCGGTCTTTTTTGCCCCATAAAGGACGCAAGTGGCCCCGCTGGGTCTTAGCGGGTATTTTGACTGCTTCCCAGTCAGTAAGTCCTTCATACCCCTTAGGAGATCGCGCTGTTGCTTGCTCCGCTCGACTCGGTGTGGTAAAAAACAGGCATGTTAAAATATAAGGCCGCAAAACTGCTTTTTGTTCAATGAGCTTTTTCGGTTTTTGACTGAACATCTGCAATAATGACACCTCTCAGAGCCCTGTGTTTACAGCCCTTACTTTAGAATACTTTTTCAGCATCCTTGTTTTCTACTTAGTTTTTTAAGAGTAGAGAGAACACACACTGCTAGTGCCACAACTCATAATTTGGTGCATCGAGTCAAGTTTACCTTAAAATTGATCTATATTTCATTTAACCATCTAACCCTAGATTATAATTATAACTCCAAAATTACCTAACCATTTTTTTTTCAAATTGTTACATCATGCTCTAATTCTCCCTAAATCTCACGTTTATCACAGACCAAAAATCCCTGTCTACATTCAATAAAAAAATCGCAGCGTCAATTCGGAAATCGGGGAACGTATTAAAAATACCCGATCAAGTCGGACGCGGGATTACGGTACGTCGAGCCGGTTTAATCTACGTTTATCGTCGCGCAACAGCCGCGCACGGTCAATAGTGACGCTGCCGGACGGCTTAATCCGTGTGCTCTATGCTTTATATCGGAAAATCTGGGGAAATTCGACGGAATTCGGGGAAATCGGGAATTTACAGGTTTTTTGCGACGACCCCGGCTTATGTTTGTTCTTGATACCCAATGCGATCAGAATGACGAGTCTTATGGGAGCTTTCTACCCCACTGTCCTAAGCGGAGGGTTAAGTTTTGAAGTTAGCGATTTATTATTCGTATTAACCTCGTGTTGACGACCTCCGTGGCGCAGGGGACGCACGCTCGGATTCGAGTGGGAGGTCGCGGGTTCGATTCCCGCCACGGGCCACTTTGGAATTTTATAATTTCTAATTTGGCTTAGGTCTGGTCTGGTGGGGGGCTTTGACCGTGGCTAGTTACCACCCTACCAGCAAAGACGTACCGCCAAGCGATTTAGCGTTCCGGTACGATGCTGTGTAGAAACCATTGGGGTGACATAACTTACCCCTTCCAAGTTAGTACGCTAACATCTTCGACTGCATCATCACTTACCATCAGGTGAGATCGCAGTGAAGTACTAACTTGTATAGCGTAAAAAAAAAAATTCTTACTTATCAAAAAAAATGTAATGCAGTGAATAGTTCTTGCCGATGACAATAAATATTTATTGCTTTTATTTTGTAATATATAATTATAACTGCAAATAATTTCCACACTCGTCTTATAAAGGCGAGAGATTGTTGTGTATTCTTGTTACCGTTTTACGCAGCAACTATACTGAACCTGATTACGCACCGCGCCTGTGCACGATGAATCAGCGGGCAACTGCCGGGCCCATCAGAGCAGTCCAGCGGATTCCCACAGGCAGCGGCGGTGGCGGGTCGAAAAAGGCCCGCCAAAAAATTTTATTGGCGATTTGCACTGGGTTTTATCCCGCGACACAGAGTGACTTACTACTAGGTACTTACCGGCGCATGGAGACAGCCAGCACGTGGAATCCGGGGAGTGTGTTCGTGTAGGATGAATGTAGTGTGTGATGTCTGCGGTGTTAAATGCAAATAGGAACACACTCGCCCTCCTTGAGGGATCTTTCGCGGCGGCGGTACGAATTCGCGGGTAGCGAAGCGAGTCCGCGGCGGCGTGGTTTCCAGATGGCACGTGAGCACAAAAAACAGTGTTCCTGATAGTAAAATGGGCCCGCAGCGTTAGGAGGACGCGGCGGCCAACACGGCAAACGAAGGAACTCAATAAATCGGAGCTCGTAAAACTAAACGACACGGGCGTGGCCGGCAAATTTCACGCGGGCAACGCGGACTTTTTCAGTCGGCTTGTAGAAACGGACTCGGAGTGGCGGCGTGGCCGGCAAACAACACGCGGGCGACGCGGAACAAAATGGTACGCGATAAATAGCTCCTCACAAATAATAAGACAGAGCGATGCGGCGTGGCGGGCGACTTCACGCGGGCGAACGCGGCACACACAGTCGACCGACTCCGTCGGGATTTAGCACCGGACTGGGCGAGCGAACGCCGCCGGGGCGCGCGCGGGCGCTGGTCGCAAACCGCTCGCGGGAGAGGGGCGTGCAGTGATAGCCGATCGACGCGATACGGTCTAGCGTAAACCGGAGAGTGCTAGCATAAAGCGCAAACACCCCCGCCAGTGGACCCAAGGATTTGGGGTCCACTAACCAATGGGCAAGCGGGATAAGGAAGAGACGGCTCGCTGCAAAACCGAATCTCCGACCATTACCTCGGCAACTCTGGGAACCCCATCGGATCCATATATCAATTTAAGAATGCGTCCACGACGCCAGCACAAAGGCAACAAATTAGACTCCTTAACTAGGACAAGATCACCAACCTTAGGTGGGTCGGTCTTGTCGGACCACTTAACGCGCTGCTGCAAGAGATGCAAATATTCTAAATACCAACGATGCCAGAAATTTTGGGTCATCTGCTGTAGCAATTCGAAACGAGACAACCGTGAGACCTTCACGTCCCTGAAGGGGTACTCGGGCAGGGCGTTAAGGGGTTCACCAATTAAGAAATGACCGGGGGTTAAAACTTCCAGGTCATTGGGATCGGACGATAAGGGGCAGAGTGGCCGAGAATTGAGGACAGCCTCAATCTTACAAAAAACGGTAGCGAGCTCTTCAAATGTCAAAATGGTTTCACCTATCACGCGTCGGAGATGCGTCTTTGAGACCTTGACGACGGCTTCAAAGATCCCGCCCCAGTGGGGACAAGCTGGCGGGTCAAAGGTCCAAGTTATCCCCATCTTGGACATTGCCGTGCCGAGGCCTATCTTATTTTCATTCAAAAATTGGACGACTTCCTTCAAATATCTATCGGCACCCTTATAGTTGGTCCCACAATCCGATCGGATCAGGTGCGGATATCCTCGGCGTGAAACGAAGCGGCCTAGCGTGGCTACAAAGGCTTCGGTGCTGAGGGCACTCACCAGTTCTAAGTGTACGGCCTTGGTAGCCAGGCAAACAAAAACGCAAAGGTAGGCCTTGAGGGAACGAGCATTGCGGAGGCTGGAGCTCTTGACGAAGAACGGCCCCGCAAAATCCGTCCCGACCGCCGAAAAGGGGCGCGAGGCCACGACACGGTCGGTGGGGAGGTCCCCCATAATGGGCTGCATGGTGCTGGCCTTCAGGCGGTAGCACGGAATGCACTTAAAAATGACGCTTCGGATGGAGCGTCGTCCCGATAAAATCCAAAATTCGCGCTGCAATATGGCCGAAAGGGCGTTGCAGCCAGCGTGGGCATTTTTGACGTGGTAATGCGTCACCAGCAATTTTACAAAAGCGCTATTGTTCGGAAGCAATAAGGGATGACGTGCCCCATAGGGTAAGTCAGAATTCCGGAGGCGTCCACCAACGCGTATCAATCCGGCGTCATCCAGGAAGAGGTTTAAGCGGGCGAGCGAGCCCTTCAAAGGTAAACCTCGCTTCAGTGTCTCAATAGCGGACTCAAAATGCTCCAGTTGAACCAAACGTATCCAAAAGGTCCGGGCCTCCTGTCTCTCCAGGGGCGACAAGACCGGGTTCGACATTTTGTCGCGTGGGTTCCGAGCGTTGTGGGTGAAGCGCTGAATCCAAGCCGTCACCCCAATCAATTTATCAAGGGAACTGTAGCGTTCCTGAAGATAGCTCAGCGAATTGGCTGGCTTATCTTCCACAACTCCGACTCGCAAGCCAGGTAACACATCGGGCTCGGAGAACCTACTCTGAGGCCAGGCGGACTCATTCCGAGTCAGCCAGTCAGGGCCCCACCAAAGAGAGTGGTTGACAAGGTCGGAAGCTTCACATCCGCGGGAAGCACAATCTGCAGGGTTCAGGTCCCCTGGCACATGTCTCCAGGTCAACGGGGTTTCCGAATTCTGGATTGGGGAAACCCGGTTGGCAACAAAGACTTCCAAGTTGTGGGGAGCGGCTCGCAACCAACAAAGGACAATTTCGCTGTCCGACCAGGCGTACACGTCCGTCAGGTCAACGATCGATAGGAGGGACGTACGCACATGGTTGAGAAGGCGCACCAAAAGAGCGGCTCCAGACAACTCCAATTTGGGTATCGTCAAACGTGACCGAATTGGGGCCACTTTACTTTTCGCCAAGACAAGGTGGGTTGCGACCTCGCCGGTGTCACTGACAGTTCGCAAATAGACCACGGCTGCGTACCCCTTTTCGGACGCATCACAAAAGCCGTGGAGACTGGCGTGGCACCTTCCGGGCGGTAGGAAGCAACGAGGCATCGAAATCCGATTAACATTCGGAAGTGAGGCCACAAGGGAGAGCCACTCCTGTAATAACCTCCCTTGAAGGGGCTCGTCCCAGCTGACTTCAGCCAACCAGAGCTTCTGCAGGAAGCATTTGGCCAAAAATACTACGGGGGTGATCCACCCATTTGGATCAAAGGTACGTGCCACCGTGGACAAGACCGTACGTTTGGTCCAAGTCTTAGGGGGGGGATCCAGTTTGACCCGGTAAGTAAAAATGTCCTGCACGGGCTGGTATTGTATACCCAATACTGTCAGCAAATTAGGATTTTCGGGATTTTCGAAAATGTGTGGATCCTGCTGATCTTCTCCCGGCAAGTCCCTTAAGACAAGCGGGGAGCTCGAGAGCCATTTACTCAGCTCGTATCCACCCGACTTCAGGATGGCAATCAACTCATCCCGCAAAATCAAGGCTTCCTCAACACTGGAAGCTCCAGTACAAATGTCGTCCATGTAGACTGACGACTCCAAAATAGCTGAGGCGCGAGGATACTTCAGTCGTTCCCGGTCGGCCAACTCCAGTAATGACCGGATGGCAATGTAGGGGCTGGACCGAAGGCCATAGGTGGTCGTATTCAGCTCGAACACTCGTATGGGGTCACTCGGACTCTCGCGCCATAATATCAGCTGGTACCTCCGATCATCACGATGCACCACGGTTTGGCGGAACATCATGCGGATGTCGGCCACAAAGACCACCTGGTGCTGCCGAAACGTCGTGAGGATGTCGGAGATATCCTTGATCAACTTGGGACCGGAGTGTAGGCACTGGTTGAGAGACACTCCGTTGGACGTTGGAACAGAGCCATCAAAAACCACACGGATTTTCCCATTCGGGTTTTTCAAAACGGCGTGGTGGCAAAGGAAGTAATGCTCGTTCGAACGCCAATCAAAGTTGGACGGCGACATGTGACCAAGGTCTTCATATTCCCGCATGAAGGCCACATACTTGCTACGGAAGACCGGGTCCCGTTTCATGCGCCGTTCCATTGATAGGAGCCTCTTCTCAGCGAGGGCCCGTGATTGTCCCAGGGGGGGTCGTGCCGCCAGGAGTGGCAAACGGGTTACAAAGCGTCCGTCCGTACGGCGCCCCGTGTTGTTCCTATAAAAGGACTCACACTCCTGTTCAAGAGGGCTAACCCGAGCGGCCTGAGGCGGCTCTTCAACCTCCCAAAATCGCTGGACAACCTCGGTCAGCGACAAGCCTGCGACCTGGATGGGGTCAGGCTCCGGGGAGGGGCTAGACCATAAAACCGGACCGAAGAAGCTATGGCCAAAAATAGTCGGCAAAGCGCAAAGGCCATTGGTCTGCAGGGCCCTAGCTCCCCCAGTTATAATAAGACCCAGCACGTCGGAACCCAAAAGAAGGTCCATAGGACCGGGTTCGGACCAGTGGGGGTCAGCAGGGGCTAAACCTGACGTACAGCGCACTGCGGCGTCGGTTACCCGAACTTGCGGAAGGGGACCTAAAATATTATCCATGACGGTCACCATAATCAAAACCCGCAGGTTTCCACGAATAGGACTAAACATTAACTCAGCCTCTCCCTTGTGCGATGCGGGCGTGGCGCCACCGACACCGATGACACGACACTCGCGCGGTCTCCAAGGGAGCCCTAGCCTTCCCACCAAGTAAGACGAAGCTATGGAGCGTTGGCTACCCAGGTCCAAAAGGCAACGAACGGTCATAGATTCACCATTAGGGTTATACACCTTCACTGAGGCCGTCGGCAAAAGTATGGTCTGACATACTGTCTGCTGTAGGTTCAGAGTCTCAGGGGAGGTGGCCACGGTGGGAGCTAGGGTGGCGGATACCTAGCGCGGCGAGGGTTCACCAGCGGGATCCCACTGACGGGGGTGCTCCGGCTGGGGCGGCGCTAGAGAGGTGGAGGGCATTCCGTACGGAGAGGTGACGAACATGCCGTACGGAGACCATGCCCCCATCCGGGGCCGCACCATGCGGCTAGCGTCCGGCACCCGGTAGGGATTGCCTCGACCTATGGTGGGTGGATGGCGCTCCAGTCGCGGCCACTCGTGTAGTGGCGGCGAGAACCGACGCGGGACGACGCTCAATGGGGCAGCCGCGATATCCCCGTCGTAATGACGCGAGGGGGATGTGACCGTGACGCGGGGTGGTGAAGCCCTCCTCCGGGGGGCGGAACCCCTACCTCCACTAGGAGGTTGGTGGTCCACCGGAGAACGCCTAACGGGACTGGCCGGGTGGCCAGGACTAGCGCCCCCGCCCATGGGGGGGTGCGCGATCGAGCGCCCCCGCCCATGGGGGGGGTGCGCGACCCAACGTCCCGGCGACCGGAACCACTCCGGTTAGCGCACAAGATGGCCGAATGGGCACCGCCGCAATGTGGGCAGGGCCGCTGGCGCGGGCAGTCTCTTACGAGATGCTGGCCCAGGCACGAGAAGCACCACTGGCGTGTCGCCACGTAATCTCTCCGGGCCGCAACCGGTTTGGCCAGGAAGTGCGGACACGAGGAGACCTGGTGGCCGGGGTGCCGACAATAGGCACAGGGGGGGCTTCGTGGCCACGGCCCCGCTGTACTGTGACACCCGGCGACCCTCTCTGGCGTCGGCTCCACGGCCTCGCCGGTTGGGGCCGGTCCCCGCCGAAGGGCCAGTCCTTGCCCCACCCCCTCGGACATGCTCGGACCTCCCAGGGGCCACTCGAGGGCCGGTAACTCCAGAGTTATCGGCCTGGAGGCACTCCTGCTCCAAAAACTTCAGGAGGTCGGAGAAAGGGGGCAGGTAGGTTGCACCGTCCCCTCCGAAGCGCTGCTCGAAGCGGAGCTTAAGCTCCGACGGCAGGCGGGAGAGCACTATGTGCAACAACAAGAAGGACCACTGGTCGACGGGGAGATCCAATCGACGGAGAGCATTGGTGGCCACAATGCAAGGGTTTAGCAAGGCCTCTCTGAGGCCGGCCACCCCGGTGACGGCGGGCAAGGCGAGTAGCTGGGCTACATGTGCGTCGGCCAACCGGCGCACATTTTCATAACGCCTGGCCAGCAATTCCCGGGCCGTGTGGTAGCTCTCCTCCGAGAGGTCGAGGTGCCGCACCACGTCCAGGGCCTCGCCCTGTAGCGAGGACAGTAAGTATGTCAGCTTCTGGGTGGGGGACAGGTCCTTCCTGGCGTGGACAAGACTGTCGAATAACGCCAGGAAGCCCATCCACTCTTGAAGCTGCCCACCGAATTTGGGCAGCTCGATCGTGGGCAGTTTCCCGAGTAATGCCGGCTGTGTGGGCGGTCGGCTGGGGGAGTCTCGAAAAGCGCCACTTCGACGCCTTTCATCAGCGGCGGTCCGGATCCCATGGGCGGCCTCCACCACCGAGTCCATCAGTTCGAAGAACTGGTCGTAATCGGCCTGAGCCGTCCTCAGTACCTCCTGTTCGGGACCGAGGGTGAGCAGGTCTTGAAAGGCCTGCTCCACGGAGGCCTGCCGAGTCCGCACCTGGTCCGCTCGGTGTAATAGGGCGGCGGTTCTATCTTCGCGGCCTATCAAACCCGCGGCGGACGTCGCCCAGCGAAGCTCAGACTGTATCTGTACAGCTAGCTTTTTTATGTTCGCGGACATTCTAACAAATTAAATGTAAACAAAAGCAAAAATAAAGCAACAATAAATTGAAAAGGCGGCCGGCAAGTCGGCGGGCGGCGCGAGTGCAAGCAATAATAAAATTAAAGCAATAGTAAACAAGTCGTATCGCGGTCGTGGTCGTACCGTAGTCGCAATGAACAAAGCGGCGCGACCGTAGTAGATACGCGTGTTAAATTACGGCGAGCGGGCGGTACCGGCACGCAAGCAAAACTTAAAATAAAAATTAAACTTATAATTATAATAATCGGAACGCGGCCGAAACGCGGCGTTGACGCAGCGGAACTGGCGGCGATTGCGGAATTTCCGCTAACAGCGCGGCGGACGACGCGGCGCGTGGCGGAAAGCGGGATTTATGCCAGCGGCGCAGAAAATGAACGGCGCGGCGGGCAAAACCAGCGCAAAACGCAAAGCGAGGTGTAGACAAACCGCGCTCGTTGCTACCAATAATGATTACGCACCGCGCCTGTGCACGATGAATCAGCGGGCAACTGCCGGGCCCATCAGAGCAGGCCAGCGGACTCCCACAGGCAGCGGCGGTGGCGGGTCGAAAAAGGCCCACCAAAAAATTTTATAGGCGATTTGCACTGGGTTTTATCCCGCGACACAGAGTGACTTACTACTAGGTACTTACCGGCGCATGGAGACAGCCAGCACGTGGAATCCGGGGAGTGTGTTCGTGTAGGATGAATGTAGTGTGTGATGTCTGCGGTGTTAAATGCAAATAGGAACACACTCGCCCTCCTTGAGGGATCTTTCGCGGCGGCGGTACGAATTCGCGGGTAGCGAAGCGAGTCCGCGGCGGCGTGGTTTCCAGATGGCACGTGAGCACAAAAAACAGTGTTCCTGATAGTAAAATGGGCCCGCAGCGTTAGGAGGACGCGGCGGCCAACACGGCAAACGAAGGAACTCAATAAATCGGAGCTCGTAAAACTAAACGACACGGGCGTGGCCGGCAAATTTCACGCGGGCAACGCGGACTTTTTCAGTCGGCTTGTAGAAACGGACTCGGAGTGGCGGCGTGGCCGGCAAACAACACGCGGGCGACGCGGAACAAAATGGTACGCGATAAATAGCTCCTCACAAATAATAAGACAGAGCGATGCGGCGTGGCGGGCGACTTCACGCGGGCGAACGCGGCACACACAGTCGACCGACTCCGTCGGGATTTAGCACCGGACTGGGCGAGCGAACGCCGCCGGGGCGCGCGCGGGCGCTGGTCGCAAACCGCTCGCGGGAGAGGGGCGTGCAGTGATAGCCGATCGACGCGATACGGTCTAGCGTAAACCGGAGAGTGCTAGCATAAAGCGCAAACAGAACCAATTTGGCTGCTTGCAATGGATTATAATACACCGTGAAAAAATACGGAGGCATGCTTTTTACCTTGATAAATCGATGGTTCTCGCGGGATTCATGAAAAACTGAATTTCAAAGGTAGCAATAGATAGGTAGATTTTGCCCTTGTGGTATTTAAGACGAAAATACGTGTTCAAATACGTTACGTGTAGTGTCCTTTGAAGTCGTTGTTTGGAACGAATATAAGCGAATTATGTGCTTCTTTTAAGGGTAAATGGAATTAATTAACTTTGCTCTGTTGGGTTAAAAAAAGATCTTTCGTCCCCAAATATTTTTATATGCAAGCTTTGGTATACCGATTCACTGCGTAAACGATACCAAACAAATTTCATTAAACATCAAAGAAATGAGATTAGATACATTTTTTTAATAGCCTTTATGTATATATCGATTACAGCAGCCCGTTGGTTCAAACCTCTCGTTGGGGGTCAGAGGTTTGAATCCCGGATAGACAAATTTGACTTTCAGGAGCTATGTGTATTTGTGAAAATCAAATAACATTAGCTTGACTTTGAAGTTAATCATTAAGAGAGGCAAAAGTTTTCAAATGTGTGTGTAAGGCCTGCTAACCCACACTTAGCTATCGTGGTGGGCTATAACAAAACCCCTCTTCTTCTGAAAGGAAAATTGTATTTATCAATATGTTATAAAAAAGGGGTAAAAACTTTTCGATTATTTATTATATTTTTATGGATAGCAAGTTTTAACAAAATTAATAGCAATCACCCTTAATGCACGGCCTAATTGCATTAAGTACTATTATTGCTGATACTGATAACCTAGCAGAGACCTGGATACCACCTAGATAGCACTCACTTTCGAGTTCTATTCAATACACACATAAACATACGTACATAATTTTATCATTACGAATGAGTCAGTTAAGTACTTTATAGTTGATACTGCCTGCCCTGGTAGTACATAACACAAAAATAATTAATGCAAAATTCACTTTCTATCAGTATAAAGATTAAATCGTTTTCCTATAGGTAGCTAGTTAATCTGCTACCTGACTTTCTCTTATTGAAGTCGTAAGACTAAGTTAATACGTTTGTTTGGGTTGCTATTCATGAACTGATTCGCAAATCTCCTTTCCTCTTTAGCGTCGAATGTGAATAGAACATATTACGTACTCTATGTATCTGAGAATTCATCCAATATTTTCGCACACACAGATAGCTACAGGGCATATATACCTACGTGAGGAAAAGGCAATATTTTGTCGACACCGATCCCTGAAAAGCCCATTTACGGCAGGTATCGTAGCGGAGTTTTTATGTGTGTGTTTTGTGTTATTTCTGTGAAATTGGACGCTGCACATCTGGTGCACCGTGCAGGTTGGGCTGCGGGGGTTTATTGCGATGTTATGACTGCAGCTCGAACGGGCCCCGTGGTGCGGACGGCGTTTTTTTGTGCTAATTTCGTTTATTAACGCGCCATGTTTCTTTTGCGGTGGATTAAATTTCGAACGCGGTTTGTTTTCGGTCGCTCGGATTGGTCGGTTGATGGGTGAGCTTTTATTGAGTTACATTAGTTTTCGATAAACTTTCTCGTATCTATCCACTGTTTGCTCTACTAGATTACATAGGCTCCATACAATCCTAAAAGGGATATCATTGATAAACAATTTAAATTTTTGTCGACATTCTAATTATAGTAGGCCATCATACATTATTTTGGCAAAAGAATGACGTACCTGTACTGGTCCTGACCTTTGCGCGGACGTCGTGGGTTCGATTCCCACAAATGAAAAATGTTATTGTGGTGAGCAAGAATCTTTTCCAGTGTCTGGGTGTTTCTGTATATTTCTGTGTGTTACATATTATTAATTATGTATAATCCATCATGACAAAAGCACCGATAAGATGCCAGAAGATATAAGGATATAAGGCACAGGACAATAATGGCTTTTCGAGGCATAGGGGGGAAACATCCATTTCCAAACTTCATTAAATTCTTCAGTTCGAACTGAAAACTACATCTACAGTCGTACGCGCTATATCAAGTCACTACTAAACTAATAAGACTGTTGTCTAGAAGTTACCCTATTTCAACATATCCGTCACATATTACTTCTCTGGTAACTTCGCTCCTACAAGCTCCTACAGTTGAAGGGTAATAACTTCTTAATTTTAACTAGTAGTTAATAAGTAATAACTCTCGTAACTTAATAGTACTAACAAGTTATTCAACAATGCTAGCAATGCAAAAACTTGTTTCAATTTAGGATACCATATCACGGTATGGCATGTCCATACACTAAGGAAAATATATTATTTTAATTTTGCTAACTCTAAGTTATTGTATTATGTTATGTCTTCCTGGATAATAAAAATGTACAAAAACTTGTATATTATTCAAGTCAAAAACTACAAAAAAAAAAGTATAAATTGCAATGCATTATAATCTGAACAATAAACAGGAATATAACGGTGTATGAAAAAATACTAAAATAATAGGCAAATAATGTTATTCTAGTCTTCAAGTTTGGTAATAAGAAATACTTCATTACCAACATGAATTTAAAAATAACGAGTATTTATTTTTAATGTTAATATTCTAGAATACAAATTAACATTCTATATCTAAGAACATCATTAAAAATAGAATTAAGATTTTTTTATATATCAAAAGAATGTTTAGTCTAAAAGATCATATCGCTAAACTTTGTTTTTACGTTTAAAAATGAGAATTCAACACTTTGCGAGATAAAATCTTTAGGTGCTATTGCTCCTAAGTTAAGTTCTCTGAACTCTCGCAAAGAAAAAAACATATCAAATCTTAATCACATTTCATACCTACTATTAATAAAAACTTTGTATTTTTTGTGTGTATGTTTAATAAGTTTTTTTTTTGGGAATCATTCAGACACGTAAGTTAAAGAATTCAGTATGAAGAAAAGCTTTACTTAATTTTTCATTACAAATATTGTTGAGTAGTTAATTTTTATAAAAATTTGCTCATTTAAAAATTTGTACGTTTAAATTTAAACATGAATATAAATCTTTGTATTGGCAAAATTAAAGTGAATTTTGGGGTAGAATTACACCGTAAACGTAGACAACAAAAAATCATATTTTAAGTATGCGAGATAAACCAAGTAAAACTTTAAGCATTTAACTCCAAATTAGTTACCAATTGTTTGGCAGATGACATAATTGCCGACTCTCAAAAAGTACAAATAAAAAAAATGCTTGTTGTTATTATTGAATACTTTTTAGCTATTTTCTTGGTGAAAATGGTCATTGCTAACTTTCGTTTGAGATAATGGTTGTCACAAATTACAATCAAGTTCTTTTACCTCCATACCAGTCCAACTAAGTAGCAATTATTTATAGCATACGCGAGCAAACGTGCACCTGATGTTATTACCGCCTTCCATAGACATTTTCACAGCAGAACTGCCAATGAAGTGTTTGTTAATTCACTCCTTGGATATGGTTGAGGGAATACTGCTCCTGGTAGCTGATTCTAACTTTCCAAAGTCCGCATGTGCATCTAACGATTTGGTATTCCGGGTTGTCGTGGGCTACCAGCCATCCAGGTGGTAGATATATAAATGTTTCTACGCCGAAGTGTATACATTTCGAAAATGTGTAAAGTGGAATTGGGTCTTACACTACTTTTGAATTTGATAAAAAATATTACTTTATTATAAACTAGGATAAAAATAATAACGTGCAGTGAAAGAAATATTAAAATCCAACGAAGATTTACAAAGTTACAGGCGTTTAAACTTTGGAGTGGGGGGATCTTCTATCCCTTTCTCGCAAAACGAAAATTTGTATGAAGCCGCACGAAGCTACTATGGCATTGGTAAGGTGTGACGTCACAATTTCATGTTGCTATCTCTGTCTAATCACAAATCTTTAAATGCTTATAACTTTTTTGTTATTTGATCGATTTAATTAGTTCTTTCAGTGCACGTCATTATTTTAATTCTACTTTATAATAAAGTAATAAAAAAATTGGAGTCAAATACCCAATTACCTCAAACAGCTCCAGAGGGATGATGCTCGTGAATAAAATTGTACGTCACCCAAACATACCTACATAAGCTGGTACTATAGCAACGCAAACATCACCGGCCAATCGATGCCTTATATCTGCACAACCTATGCAAATATAAACCAATCACAGCCTTCGCGAATTGACCGATGCATGGATTAACCAATCAATGCCCGAGATGTAACTTCGTCGATGCGATTATTATTTTTGCATAATCGCACAGCTGAAGTACTTTCCATTGAAGACAAGATAGAATACGCATAGTCTCTAGTGTTCTAAGGGTTCAATTCGTTACTTAGTGCCAGAGTACAGTCGCGCGCACTCACTAGTCGTTCACACGGTGCCGGCAACATTAATAATTCAAACACAAAGGTCGTTCCACTCAACCTTGG
This sequence comes from Coenonympha glycerion, assembly GCA_963855885.1. Classification (NCBI taxonomy): domain Eukaryota; kingdom Metazoa; phylum Arthropoda; class Insecta; order Lepidoptera; family Nymphalidae; genus Coenonympha; species Coenonympha glycerion. Next base: position 1,110,705 of record OY979646.1, read on the forward strand.
TGTTATCACGGTTTTTGCGGTAACTGTACCTACAATTTATTTCTGTGCGCAGCAAAAACTCCGTGAAAACCGCGCGTTTTCGTCATACCTAACATAATTTTTTGGCGATATCGCCCGAGGCGGTTGCCAACCAATTTTAATAAACAACGTTTAATGTCGGGTCGTGTGGCTAGGCTTTACCTAGTGTTTTACTATTTTCGCATTGATTTATAGTAACTGTGTTCTTATTTTTGGCATGGTTTTGTGATAATTTTCTATGTCACGAGAATAATCTTATATTCCTGATAATAAAATCAAAAATCAAAATCTTTGTTCCACATAGGACTCACATACAGGCAATTTTGGAAAAGAGTAAATAGGTAAGCGCGCGCTCCATCTTCGAACACATATTATTACCACGATATTTTTTAAACAAATTCCCTACTGTGCACATCCACAATAAATAAAAACAAGTGCGAGTCGGACTCGCGCACCGAGGGTTCCATACAATAAAAGAAGTGAAACATTGAAAGAATCACTTTTGTTCATGAATTTACGAGTATAATTTACATGTAGGTACTTTTGTTGGCAAACCGCAAACGTAACTTTGTTTTTGACGGAATATCTTTATTATCAAAAAAGTACATTAGTCAGAGAGTTGATTTTATTTTTCCTGTAAAATATACGTTAACTTCTATTGATCATATTTATTTCAGATTTTTTGATTGGTAAACTTCAGAGATAAGGGGGGGAACGGTTTTTTTTTCGACAGTTTGCCCGATAAGTCAAAAACTATCAGGCATAAAAATAAATAAAAATTAGTTTTATAATACACAAGTAACGCCCTTTCATATGATATCCCACTCAATATTGTTATCTCATTTTAAATTTTGTCGACCCGGTTTTCCCCCCTTTTTAAATAAAAATAAAAACAATTTTCAAATTTTTACGAATGTTATGACGTCGGGTCACTATTGCCTATAACTGTTCTAAATTTCAAGTCGATAGCTTGAATAGTTACTGAAATAATCGAGTGTGACAGACGGACGGATGGACGGACGGACGGACGGACGGACGGACGGACGGACGGACGGACGGACGGACGGACGGACGGACGGACGGACGGAGAAAGTCTCACCATAAGGGTTCCATTTTTACCAAATTGGTATGGAACCCTAATAAACCCCTCCATTCCATTTCACTATACGAGTAAGACGTTAAGCATAACTGAAAAGGTAACTTTTTACCAATATTAGAAATCCATTTGGTTAAAATTCAATAAAGCGTAGTGCATAAAGAGCGCGGGGTAGCTCCGACGAGCCGCCAAGCCGGCACGTCCTTACAAAGTTACTTTGAAAAATGAAATCGCCCGCGCGCGGCGTCGTCAAAAAGCCTTCCGCCCAATCATTTTAGGCGGTCCCAGAAATATTATAGCCTAAGAGCTAGCCCGAACTTCAAAGGTATTTGATAGAAGTTCCCTCTACGTGATTTGATATAATATAAATAGTTTGTGTTTGAACCTGCGTCATAATATTATGAGGGTATATTCATCATAAAAAAACCATTCAAATCAACAAATTATTTCAAATCGCATATGACAGTGGCTCAACTCTACAGAAATAATATTCGTCGTACCATTGAGTCTTGTTAGTGATGATTACTTTGCCAGTTACAAATTAAGTCTTCTTCCTTCGTCCCTTCCTTATCCCTTGTCTACATTATGTAATAACTAATGATGATGCTTTCGAAGGGGCGATGATTAGTCAGTGAATGAATGAACGAATGAGTCAGACCTTTTTAACAGGGTCCACTATCTAACCCACTACATCTTAGATCAGTACACGGTCTCTGAAATATTACCGCTTTTAAACATTGAAAATAGATACTCTGTTGTTGGAGGATGGAAAGTAGCGTATTTGAAAATTGGAAGATTGAAAATTGTTGGAAATATACCGTCGGTATTGGGTACTGGCGTATTTCCTATTTCTATACTAATGGAAAGGGTGCTGGGGGAATTTAAATAGATACTAGAATACTTATTTTAAGTTAGAATTCATAAAATTGTATTTTAGGACAGCTGCTGTTCTATGTGTTTTATTCTTGACAAGCCCTCGGGTTCTAATAGTTCTAATTGGGCCAAAAATGGAGAGTCTCTAATTATGGCCGACTGATTTTTATGTAACTTGTCTTTATTTAATATATCTGGAGAGTAGGACGTACACTTTTCACAACCCTAATTGAAAAATAATTTATATGGCAGAACAACGTTTGCCGGGCTAGCTAGTAATTTCTAAATTTGAAGGCTTCAGCCGCATCTGCACCAATTATTACCGGCATTGATGAACCGTTCCGGTGAGATGCTGTGTTTCAACCGTTATGGGCCTTAACCCCTTTAATGTAGCTCATCATCATAAATCATAAATAATCATGAACCTAAATCGCATCCAGCTAGCAATGTTAGTTTAACAATTAAGCCGTTTCAATAAATTCCCGAATTCGAATCGCGGACATAACTCACGGTGTGGGACATAAAACTGATAAATCACGGGATATGACACGGGGGATGCGTTTGTGCGAGTCCTACAAACCGACGCCCATAATATATATGGGATATATGGGACTGCGGCAAAATGCGATATGTTGGATTCTGAGTTGCGCGACCGTAATTTCGGACTCAGAATTCATGATACGCTTTATTCTGGACCTATATTAGCAGATACTTGAATTTCAAGGGAAATGCCAAAACCAAATTGTTTAAGACAGTTTTGGGATTCAAAGAAATTAAATTAATATATCAGGACGTTACACAAATCGCAAAGTAGCCCCAAAGTAAGCGATAGCTTGTATTATGGGTTCTAGATTACTGATAAATATACATAATATTATATATTAATATACCTGCATAAATAATTAATTGATAAAAGTTTTTCTTTTTAGTTGTTTTATTGTAAAAAAACACAAAGGTAAACAGAGATTTGTATTACTTCTTTAGAAGAATGAAATGAAATGATCTATTTGAAATTATTTATTTGCTTAAGAGATTCAAATTATCGAGTTTCCACATATATTATATTCAACAATGTTATTTATAAAAACAGCTTAGATGTAAAACAACCTTTTTTTCTGCATTGTCTTTCCTGCACATGTATTATAGTCTGGGTGCATTTGAGAAAACGGCAAATGAGTTCTTTGTAGGTACATTCTATGTAAGATGAAAATTACAAGCACAGACGCTTGACGGGTTAACCAGTCCTCTGCCGAGTAGGTCGAGTATATCATTAGAGAATTTTCGCTCAGTAACCAAAAAAGGATGGAAATACTGTTTGACTGTTAAATTTGCATATTCAGAGATGGTCACCCATTAAGTGGTCGGTATTAAAGACCAGCACCCTTAGCTATAATATGACTGATCTACACTCGTCAAAGAAGAAAAGACGGATTTTGTTCGAATTGGATGCGGAATGAGCGATTGATAGGGTTCAGTGACGGTTGTAGGTAAGTCATGACAAAGAGCAGTCTTTCTAGAAGTCCAGTTGCGGAGCAGGAAGAATTTTCAATGACCTCTTTGCCTACTGACAGTGGTCACGAACATTTTTTATACGAAATATTTGCAGAAGAAAAAAAATAACTGACTGATAAATTATTGATATACCTAAAGAATTTGTTTTGATTTTTCAGTTTATTAAAATCAAGTTCAAATTTATTACTACATGCAAACAAAAACGAACTTTACAGTCTCCGATAAAATGCCTGAGGACGGTCATTGCATCTGTACAAGCGATATGCATTATAATTATGCGGGAATGACAAAAATGGGCAATGACTGGTCAAAGACCAAAGTACGAAATTGTTTCTGCGTCCAGACTATCCATACAGGTGCCGGCAAACTTCTTGAGTATGAAATGACGTAGTGGGGGCAAGTTAGCGCACGCGACTCTCCGCCGATGCGCCCCGAACTTACCACCAAAAGGATCTGAAATTCGCTTGTACCACGGAATACCTAATAGTACCTAAAGGTACAAAAGGCTCACTCAGCAAGATGATTTAAAACAATAGCGACTCCATTACTGACACAAAAAGTGCAATTCAGTTCGCAATAGCGCCTGGCCACGCCTGCGTAAAGAACACGCAACAAACGCATTGTTGTGGTCTCCGACGTACTAGGGCTACCTCGTCATCGCGCGCACGCAGCGCATGAAATAGACCGTATCCGAACTAACGCAAGTATCCGGCGCGTGGTGGCCGTCTGAAATTAGTACGTCGAGACGCCTACCTGTAATTTCTCAATCACGTGATAAGTGGACTGTGGCCTGGTATTGTACACATCGGAACATCTATCGGATCGGACAGTGTGGAGAATCTTATGCCTGCGGTCGGAGCAGACGTAAATTGTATCAGTATAATGGACCCCTTGTCAATTGCGCTCCTTACAGAGTATTACGTTGTTACGAAACTTATTATGCTCATAGAAATAACTTTGATTCAATCACAATTCTGCGGTAAACGGGCTTTGAATCGTATTATAGGTAGCTCGTTAGTTTCGAAATTGTTGAGGTTTTGAAGGGATTTGGAGCTTCCATTGTTTCTATTTATAAGATAAGCTAAATTTTTAATTAATTAACGGACTGATTGTTTTGAATATTTTTAAAATTCTACAAAACGGGATATATTATCTACGTAACCTGTAGGTTTGAAAATTTTGATAAAGATATTTACTTTTGTATGGATTGAGTTAGGCAACATAAGCGTTCCGTTTTTCACATTCGAGGAACCCTCAAAGTCATGGATTCATGAGCCACATCAGTTTAGGTTCAGCAGAACCTATAAAGATGCACTGCTTTACGATTTAGTGTTCGTGTGGGATGTTGTGCAGAAATCTTTAGGCATGGGGTTATTAACTCCTTAGTAGGGTGTCAAGTATGCACTCTCTCTGATTTAGCCGCACCTCGAAGTCAATTGGGCCATGGGAGGATTTTCCCTACCCTTTCAGTTTTCTAGTTAGTACTATACATCTCTACGAACCTAAGGATGAGCCCATCTGAACTGTTGACGTAAACCTCTTCATACAAGAAAAAAGCAGCGCCATCTGTCAAATTTCCCGCTAATACGCCACAATATGGCGGAAACCGTCGCTGTGGTAACGCACGTGAGGACTAATAACAAGTATAGTGATCTGTGACAATCGGTCGGTTTACATTGACGACGTTGGTGCCAAAAAAACCTTTTTTTGGCACCAACGTAGAAGCCAGGACCTGTGTATATACGTCTATTTGTACTAGAACATTTTCGTCTACAACCCTAACCATCAGGTGAGATCGCTGTTAAGTACTTACTTGTCTGTGAAAAACCGTAGTATTTAGGTAATGGTGTAACTTTAATAATGAAGTTTGGCCCGGGCTTTAAAGTTAGGGGGGGGGGGGAGACCTACTACCTACTCCATATCCGGGTTTAGAACACACAGACACGGGTGGGGATTGTGAAATATGAGCCGGGCTCAGCGTGTCACGGCCAACGCCGGGAAGAATTTATCATTGCACGACGCCGGAGCCTAACACCCTGCCTGTTATGGTATTCCCCTATATTTTTTTATAGTAAGGATGACAAGACAAGCAAGGTATACGAGATCATTATAAACACCTGCCTAAGACATCCTCAGGCCAACCTTTGTTAGTACCTACCTTAATTCAGAAAACAATTTCAAAATACTCGTGGGTTAGTGCCTAATCATAAAGTTTATATGTGAATTACTTGTATCGATCAGTATTGTAAGAACTCACAAACCAACAAATTACCAGTCTGTCCAATCACAATAATAGTTTTTATTCTGTACAATATTTTAAGTACTTTTGGCAGTTGCATGTACTATTAATTTCTTGGGAAAATTCAGAAGTGCATCATATGCGATTATTATTTAAATGACATCTAATTGAAACAATGAAGCAAATGGGCTCTATTTATGAGCACCCTGACAATACTTTACAGCTGGATACAATTTTCCGTTTCGAAATGACTTTACAGTCTAAGAGACGGTGGTAAAAGAAAGATATTTTTTATTGGAACGATACATACCTTGAAAATAATTTCAAGTGTAACTTATCAATAACTTTTCTACATCGATTTAAATTATTCAATAATTTCTGGACCGCGTGTTTCTTCCAGCCAAAATATCGCTTATTATTTTGTGGATATATATTATCGCGATTATTCCTAATTTCCACTTCAGTTCCACTCAACATACTATCATTATTGACACAACAACACCAACTGGTTATGGTTTTACTACAATTTATTTTTACACTTAGGAAGTTATTTCCATAAATTTTTGAAAACTCAATAGGTAACACAGACCACCGGCACCGCAGTGAGAGTTATTCTCTTTAACACCAAGGATTACCTACTCATAATGAGATGAGGAACTGATTTCTGATGACAAGTAGAACACTACATCTGACATGAGCAGATATAGCACTTAGCAGCAACTAAACGTATTATTATTGGCCTGTCATTTCATTGTTTCAATGTCAGTAGGATTGTCACCACCGACTCTCGGACTACAAGTTAGGCTACTATAATTTAATATTGCACGATCGCTGCAGAAGCAGCGGCGGGCTGGGCTTGTGATTATGCAAGTGAATAATTTGACTGTGGAGTTTATTCGTCTCGTCAGGACCGCGATGCCTCAGCAACCATTATAGAACCAGAGGGCATATTGTAGAGCTTCTTGGGGAGTTCGAGAGGGTATCACTGCTGTGACAGTTATTTTACCGTGAAGCAGTAATGTATTGCTGTGTCTATGTTTGAAGTGCAGTACTGTGTGCTATGTTTAGCGTCTCAGGATCATGAGCGCAGTGCAGTGTCGTTTGATATTGCAATGCAAAGCACTGGGATGCATTGCATTTGTAATGGACTGGCGTATTACTCGTAGGTGAACTGAAAAATTAAGTAATTGAAGTAAAGGGTTGTGACAGACAGACTGACGGACAGACGGACAAGCGATCTATAGTGTTCTGTTTTTTTTTTTTGAGGTACGGAACCCTAAAAAATGTATAAAATCAAAGGTTTGAATTAATTATGTTTTTGTGTGTGTTAATCCTTTCGATTTGTCTGGACTTTTGAAGGAGATAAGTATATTGGCAGCTGGCAGCAGCTGTAGTCATGTAGACTCCTTAGCGATAAGACTTATCTATTCAATTGGTAATGGAACAAAAGTCAAAACATATATGGGAATGACATATTCGATCCAAAAAGTTTGATCATGTGACTTATCGATTAAATCAGTCATTCCTATACATTTTGTAAAAGTTTTCATTGACAATCGTAAAAAATAGAGTAGATAAATTATGCCTAAGCTGTCAGGTCTAAGGACTAAATGTCAGTACTCCAGTGTGATCATTTTCATTGAAGAAGCATGGCAGTCTCATTTTATGGAAAACTCGCAAAAAGACAGTGGGCAAAAACATTAAACAACTCTCCAAGAATCCTCAGTTTTAATTTATTCTCTTCTCGCCGCCGTCGGAAGCTGGGCGTCATTTCATTTCTGCGTTAAACAAGTTAAAGTCAACACGTTTATGCTTTTATTCCACTGACGGGAGTTTGGAAAATATACTCCCTTTGCATTAAAAGGCGTGGATGCGGTTTCGAACTCATTTCTAGGGTTCCGTATCTCTAAAGAAAAATCTCAAAACGGAACTCTGGTACAATGATTTTGTCTTATTGTCCGTCTGTTCGTCTGTCGGTTTATCTGCCACTTGCAGGATCTAGGAATTTGGTACAAAATAGTAAAATGATGGTGTCCACTTTCGTGGAAGGTGTTGGATAGGAGTTGAAATGACAATAGTTCAACTGAGGTCCAGTTGGACCCGTTGAACTTTACCAACAGTTCCACACTGAAGATAAGACTTATGACCTTTTGTTTAATAGTGTGCCAGTTATTTGTTTATCCTTTAAAATTAATGAGTTATGGCATGAAATTATTTGCTACTCTCAGGGAAAACCATCAAGTGAAAAATGTACAAACCTAACTTTATCACTCACTTGTTAAATAAGCTTTTGTGTACAGTTTTTCCTAGGGCCGCGAGTAAAAAAAATTTCCATCATTGTGTTAAAATCCTAAAATATCTTTAAAATGTTGTTCCGTGTAGTATAATAATAGGCTAACATTGATGACGATGGTGATTTATTTTTCTTATTCTGTTTCAGGTAATTATAACTTCTTGATAAGTTGGAGATTTTGACGGATGCAAGCATCAGTGAGTAAAAATCCTAAGTAATAAAAAAATTGTAAAATGTAAGGTATACTTAGGCATATTTGAAAAATACGGGTTGATACATAGACTACTGCGGCTCTATCGAATTGCTTAAAAAAATCCGTGAACAATAATTATGACGACGAAAATATACCACAATGTTTATTATAATTAGCCTATTAGGTATGTCGCTTAAAAATTATCCTGAAATTCTGTAGGACAGCACCTTTTGAAATACACTTAAGACCCAGTACCTACACTTATTTATTGTGTTGGTATTAAAAGCCTACATAGAAAACACTTAATCTTTGGAACACTTCTTCCTAACTTATTTAAGGCATCCTTTTAGCAAGTTGATCCTTAAATTTGTTTGGCTTTCTTTAACAGTTAGTTATTTGTTTAAAGTTTTGGAAGGCGGGTCTGCACAGATAAGCGCCTCCAGTTGTCTCGTTAGCTCCGAATTTAAGTGAATTACGGACTCATATTTATTACCAAGAGTACCTACCTATTTCAGATGGAGTCAAAGTTTTTAAGGTGATACCTACTTCGTTATGAAATTCTACAGTAAATGTTTTCAAGTTAAAAAAAAGCTTTTTGACGGCTTTCTTGGAGGTGTTCACGTAATATACAGGCTGGAGATTTTTTTTGTGATTTATCTATACCTTTAAAAATACTGAGTTTTTGTAAGTTCCTCACTGCAGGGCACATAAATATGTAGGGATATGTTTGCAAAATTTTACGTGTTTTTGAATATAGTACTTAATTGACATAATTACTTAAGGAATTTTCATCATTATTATTAGCATTAGTATCTATAACATCTTTCCAGAAATCAATAATAAATTGAAACTGAGTTTTCAGTTACTATCAATGAGGATAGTTGTCAAGTATCAAAACTTATTATACTTACATGCACTTACCTACGTAGTCTTTGTATATAAAAAATCGTATGCCACCACGCCAGTTAGAGAGTTTTGTTGACTACCTAAGATAGAGTCAAAGTTTTTAAAGTGATAGTGTACTTAGTACTTCTTTTGTGAGAATCTAAAGTTTTCGAGCTTAAAACTTAAAACTTGGGAATATAATACGAAATTTCGTCGCTGTAATAAAGGCTTGTTGTTTATGCTTGCCATCAAGTTAGATTGCGCCGGGGTACCCGAACGCGTATAAGCAAAATCTGCCAAGTAGGCCGTTCAGAAAGAGAACCTTCGTAAGGCTTGGTGGCGCTAGTTTGCTTAGTCACCTATTTCTTTAAATATTTTTTGACTATTGAAATACAATTATTGTTTTCATGGTACATTGTATAAAACTTTAAATACTATAGCAATTCTCAAAAAATGTTTTTATATTATTACTTAGAATTACAAACAGACAAACCATTCCCACCCACCCATACACCCGATAATATAAATAATTTTAAGCGGTGCTAGGTAAAATATGTTTTATGATACATACATTTTATGTAGCACCAGCCCCCTAGCGAGTTAATCGAAACAGAGACTGTGTTTGCATGAAAGGTGAATTTTGCTTATACGCTACTAGTAGTCATTGTTTTACTTAGAAGAGTTACAAGTCTTAAGCGACATTACAGAACACCGAGTCTTGAACATTCATGAATATAATTAAGGATCCGCCTACTAAATATTTTTAAGCTATCTAAAGTTCTACATATTATTATCTATCTATCAACACCATTGAATCAATTCCTACATTTGCCAGCATTCGTTGATCTTTTCTTAGTAGGACAGATTAATTTATTTTGCTATAATCCGCTACTTGAAAAGATTCTGTATAGTACAATACGCAGGAACATTGCCCTCACGAAACACCACACAAAATTTTCCAATACTTTCTTCTACTTTCTCATCTTTTTTTTTTCTTTTTTAGGAGCCACTTTTTATTCGTCCCAACGTCCATTACAATATTCGCAAATACACAACACCCGCTTCTCCCGCGGGACGAAGTTAAAAGAACAATTCGAAGGCAATAAGCTTCTATTTGCGGGTGTTCCGAACGGTTTGCTCTTAAAACACAACCCCTATTGTGCGAGACATGCAAAGCGTCCCGTTTAAAAAGAACGGAAGGAATAAAATGTCTGTAAGCAAACAAGAAAGTTGCTTGCCGGTCGTTCCTCAAGTCGAATGAAACTAGTTTCTTCCCGTATACATGCTGCGGGGAAAATTCGAAGGATGGGCAGAGTGGATAATGCTCGGGAAGATACTTTTTACACGACTGTCCAAAAAAATCTAAAAAAAAAAATTGGTTGCCTGTAAAGTCGGTATACGGGCGAAAGTTTTACGTGACAACGTATGTCTGTCTCTCTCGCTCTTAGGCGGGCTAACCATGCCCGAGTGGAAGGGACGCGTGCCTCTCACTCGCTCTCATTGTGAGCGCATAACGTGAGCGGAGCGTAACGCAGTTTCTTGAAGTGTCACCCGGCAAACCAATTTATAAGACGTTGTCACGTCAAAAAAGGAGTCTAATGTTTTTAGGGTTCATGTATGTATATGCGTTTCTTTATTCCACCATAATTCCTGAACGACTGAAGTTGACATGTTCAGTATCGATTTTACGACAGGTTAGCGTTTTTTTTGTAAATTATAAAAATTTGTGTATTTTAATAGCTTCAGAGTTATTTACGAGTATTTCTCTAAATCACTTTTCAATGAACTTTATGAAATGAATGAAAACTTTGTAAGGGGTCTGAGCAAAATTGCCTCAACCCGGTAATTGTTAGGTTTGCACATCCATCAAACTTAGCCCGTAACATTAAAACATTATTAAGTTGTGCCTGGAGCGGGCACAGTATTAAACGTATCCGAGTTTTTAAAGTCGGCCGTCGATACTACCGAGTTGGGAGACCGCGAAACAGCCCCCACAGAAATAGAAGAAATAGAAATAGAAACAGAAACAGTTGGCAGGCGACGCCGATTCGAGAAATAAAATGCAGGCAACAGTTTGTTGTATCGGGAGTGTGTTCGTGCAACTGAAAATAATTATAAGGCACACATTGTGGGAAGGAAAAATTTTACTGTTAGCATTTCTGGTTCGGTTTTAAATAAAGTTTTATTTTTGATATTATCATCGTCTAAGAGTTTAATATTTACGGGCTTGAGTTTCGTTTTGAATAGAGATCACTTTGTATTAAAATCACAGACTTGTATACTAAGGACAGGGCGAACAGCGCGAAAAAATGTCGCCAGTTTATGGGAGCAAAAATGACTCCCCCGTCAGTAGTCAGTAAAGGTAGATAGGTAAAGACCTATTTCTTTTTTTAATTAATAATAATATTGCAGGCAAGGTGACCACAGACACATAGATAAAAAAATATAAAAAATAAACATGTATTTCGCAGGAGTTTCGACAGATGGTGCTACATTTTCTTGTATGAAGAACGTATACGTAAAATGTTCGGATGGGCCTATCTTGACTATTTTTATCTATTATTAAAATTCTGACTGGATCACTTATCTGTGTTGCTGCCCCTAACGTCATTTCTGGAAACCATAATTAAAACGACGCCTTAGTACAAAACTGGAATGTCCTTAGTTTGTGTACACGACTTTAATGTACATAATTAATAAAAAGAAAAGCTCTGAATTCTCCCCAGCCTCGACACATGGTTACAGAAAGTGTTGAACTAGATAAGGGATAAGGACGGATTATAAAATTTTCACAGGATCACACGAGAGAAGCATAATTAGGTCGTGTGTCCCACGCTGTTGGAAAATCTCCACAGAGATTGACCGCCGTGGCCTGGAGGACAATGGTGCCAATTTTGTTGTGTAAAATCTCTATACTCGTACCTACTATTAATTATGACCTAATAATTTTCCATGGAGAACATTTTGATAAGAATAGCACAACTTTTATATTCCTCGAATTCGTTCATTCTGCAATAGACATAATATACTCTGAACAAAGCGGAGGGCCCGAAAAAATGTCGTTAGTTTATCGGTGCCGAAAATACTCGTTTTGTCACCAACAGTAAGGCCACGTCGTAGTTAGCTCTGCAGCCACCTATAGAATTTTGACAGATGGCGCTACTGTTTCACGTAAATCGATCGTATGCCTCCTGAGGGTTTTTGTCTGTAGATTTTTTAAACAGAAGTGGCACCATTATTCGAGTAAACCAGCTTCAAAAATTTCGCAATGTGACCGTGGAAACATACTTTTCAATTGAAAAGTTTCCCTCACAAAGCTCTGGCGCATATTTCAAGGGCCCAAACAACCGAGGGTCCTTTAAAACAAATTGGCAGTTCAACTCGATATTTGCGAATTTCCCCCAACCCTCCCGGTACTTCGGGGGACAATTTTGACAAATAGTTGTTCGACTAATAAATTCTCATTGAAACCCCCGGATAACTTTCCGTCAGTCAAACTCCAAATTGGGACATTTTAGAGAGTTTAGCTATAACTTAATTATAAGTTGAATTACACTTAAGCAAATACAAATATAAGTACAAGCTTACGAAATGTAATACTAAGCTAACAGAAGTAGAATCAATGTCTATTATGTATTAAAAAACTGTCGTTTTTCGGATAGGTTTCCGTAACTGATATTGACTCAATTCAGGGCGATTTAGAACCCCCATAAACTAAGTTTTTCAGTTGTTAAATAGTCATCACGAAGTTAGTATAATCATATTTTATTGACTATTCATAAGAGCCTTGACAATCTGATGTTATTTATTTTCACAGAAGTAGATACGTGATTTTCACTTCTGTTTACTGAATATTTAATGCCTTAAGATGTTCCTTTGAATTGCGATACTATTTACCACATAGTACCTACACTATACAGATTAATTTGATTTGTTACAAGCTTTGGATTGTTAGTTGCTGTCACATGTTATATAGGTGCCTTGTATATACCACTTGTACTATAGAAAGGATCATCGTCACTACTGCACCTACTTGATGTTAGGCCTGCCAATCCGCGATGGGCTTGTCCAATTTCTCGTTCTAGGAATACCTACTTTATCTTTTGTAGAAGCACTATACCGCTAAGTACTTATACCTAATATAGTACAATTATAAATAACACCTGAAACAAAACTCCATTTACCCATGATATTTCACCCATCGCTCGATAGATGTTGTCTTCGTCTAGCTCACGCTAACAAGTTTAATACGTGATTGCATGTATGCCCATTCTATTGACTAGTAAGAGAAACTATATTTTTAAATTTTCGTGGATTTTCTTTGTGACGGGAATTTTGACATGCAAAAAACCATTTTATAATTTTATCAAGTAATTTCATTTATAATCTGTTGGTTTTTTAAATGATGTTAGTCTCTAATAATATGCTTCTTCAATCTCCGTTGCCGTAGATACACCCTTTTTCGGAACCCAAATGGAGAGCTGGAAATTTTTAGACTGGAAAATTTAATATTTTATATAAAACGGACGACGGAGCGACGCGATGTACGGCTGGGCATGACGAAATTGGCAACGCTGATTAACCAATTTTTCCGGAGCAGATGCGAAAACTGGAAGATCGGAAAGATTTAGCTAAGCTTATTAAATTGGAGATGAAACGACCTTTCCTTCCTTCTATCCCTTTAGCGTGAAAACGTCTAAACTTCTAAAGCTGAATGCAATTTAGAAATTATGATGAAAACTGATTACTGAGGTGGTTACAATTTGATGTTAGGTACAGTTCTAAAATTGTCATCTACAATTATTTACAGATTAGTAGAAACAGTACCTACTCGTAGTCATAGACCAATTAGACACGAAGGGCGGCATAGACTAATTGATTTTTTTTTTTAATTTATTTGAGTGTAATCAACAGCGTTTTTCGCACCGATCACAAAGGCAGTTTAAATTAACTTTTCGTATTCCATACTTGTTAAATTGGATCTTCTAAGTCAGGGTGACTATATACAATAAATTAATTTTAAATTTAGAAGACTCTACTCAAAAGGTAGTAATAATTTGATTTATTTAAAATTAAATTGTAAATACATTTTTTTCTAAACAGGGCTAATGCCGAGTTCTTTGTCCGTTCTTCTCCGTTCAAAACTGTTTTCCGGACGTGTCGGTAGAGTTTAACATTTACATTTCATTTTATAGGAGTAAAAGAATAAATATTTTGATTTCTGGTAAAAGAATAGGCTACTTTTTTATCCCGGAGAAATCCATGGTTCCCTTGTGATTAGTAAAAAAGCAAATTTTAATGCACGCACATGTTAAAAATTAGTAAAATAAGGATTGTGTTGTGCAAACTTAACCATTTTAAAATAAGATAGGAAAAGACACTATTTTTAAACTAGTCAAATTAAACTGATTTAGTTTAAAGATTTTGCTTAAAATTGGCACCGTTAAATGATTTATACGATACCATCCATGCAAAGCCAGGGTGAGTCAAAAATATAATAAAAATCAGGTTTTATTCACTCTACTAAAACCACAACACACTTAGCTTTTTTTGATATAATATTCATAAGTAACGACTTATTAATGATATATTTCCCTCAAACAAACATGACAAATGACGGCAGCGCTCGCCTAGCTTTCACGGGCGGTTATGTGTAAAAATACCCGCTTTTTGTTGATTTTATTAATAGGTTTCGCTGCTAAACTATTAGGCTGTTTACAAAAAAAAAGAAACACGATGACGAAGCAAAAATATTGGACGTTTCATGTTTTTAATTGGTGGGACAGTCTGATCATTTTGGGTGCAGTGTTTTGCACCAGTTGGGTTAGTACAGGTTTTTTTATGAATTTCGAATTGAATCGCACACGAATCGAATTCCTCCATACATTTACAGTCCGACAAGGCTCTCCTGGCACTTGGAGGAAAGCGTTGTTGCAAAACAAAGGCAGCCATAATAAAAAATCCCCTCAATTTTACTTTAATTTTAGTTTAAAATCGTTGATAGTAAGCAAAAACAGCATAACATACAATATTGATATACTGACAGAGCGAACTATCAAACAGTAGCACAAGATAGCGGCGTTAGTTCAGACTTTGGCCACGCGCCAAAATAGCCTTGTCGCACTGTAAAGCCAACGCCATCTATGGACAATCACTGACATGGGGCTGTCAATAGATGGCGCTGACTGTAAATGTATGGACACACTCGATTCGCTTGTGCGATGCGAGTCGACTCGAAACTCCTACAAAACCTGTACTAAGTACTAACCCCTCTGAGTTTAGTCTTTGAATTTTTATTCAATAAGAAATAAGCTGAAATCTCACATGGTTGTAGGAACTGCATCAGAAAGATGAAGTCCAACTCATTAATGACGTTATCGTGTACAGTCACGGAATGAATAGGTTCGTCAGCTTAGTGTCAGTTTTCGCTTGTACTGCAAGAGTCCATTATGCCCACACAACAACATAATAAGAATTCGCAAAGCGGTGCGTCTTTGCTGGTAGGGTGGTAACTAGCCACGGCCAAAGCCTTTCACCACTGAGCCAATTTAAAAATTGTAAAATTATATAAAATACCTAACACACGTCGGGGGTCGAACTCGCAAAACTTGCGATGGTACAGAACCCGTCATGCTCGAGACCTACTCGCACTTGGCCGATTTTCATGCAAATCGTTTCTCGTACCGTCTATTTATCGCACGTAATAACCTTTATTTGCAATTAACACAGTGTGAAATCTGTATTTATTTACTCGAATGTTGCAATATTTTATAACATCTTTTGAATTATATTTCTGACGTGAATTTTCAAATACCCTTCTAATAAATGCTCATGGCTTCTAATAAAAAAACATTAGATTTTCTTACAGTTAAGGATGGCGTGTAAAATCAGACTTTAGTTGATTTTGCCAGTAATTCTGTTTTAGAGTCTCTAAAATTAATCGCGTTTTAAAATCTTATGATATCCTAATGATTCTAATTTCTGCCTCCTAATTTAAGTTTCGAATCCCTTTGTTAAATAAAAATTACGTCTTGTGCTCGAAGCTTTTATGTGTGAAACCTTCTAACCCACACTAGTGGTTTAAGGCTGTATAATCCGTTCGCAGATGCTTTGCCGATGACTTCCCCTCCCACTTCATACTACCGCCACCCGCGGACGTCTGATAGCAGACGAGCGCGCCTGGCGGTAGTATGGAACGACTTTTATGTGTGGAAAGCAATTAAAAGCCGCATCCCATTCCTCTCCCAAATCTTACAGATATAAGCCCACCATAAAGCTTACAAACTGCTGGATAAAACCACTACTCTTTCACAAGAAAGGGGAGAACATACTTATACACTGAAATATTGTACAACCGTTGAGGCCTCATTAAAATCATTGAGTTTATTACAAAATAGAAACCATCAAACATTGCGATCGAATAATTCGAGAAGCATAATATCTCGAATATGCACATGCATGCAACGCTCCCTAATGACTGCGATATCGAAGTCCTCGACTGTGTTTGTGATTACGTAGCAGTGTGCTATGCCCTTAAAGTCTGAGATCCAAGAAAATGCAACGTATGCCAGACCTATGATTTGCAGCTAAAATGAAACTTCCACAAGTTAAATATTTTTTTTATTTAAAAGTGTACCTTGCTATATTTTTGTCTGCTAGCTTAACTCATTAATATAACACCAGATAATCACTTTTTCCCAAAATTTATATTTTTTATTACGAACTTCTTCATGAAACATAATACTTAGTATAGAAATTATGTTGGCAAATATTATAGTCAACAGATAAAAAATAAAAAATAACATTAGTAGGTACTAGGTAGTGAAATGCTAGTACGTACGACATTTAATACCACTAAAAATACCTAGCATACGAACAATAAAAAAGTATGTCTTCTACGTATACTTATTGGTACAATAAGTATTTACTGCACAATATATTTTCGCTTCTCGTGACATAGGTCTGGCTTTACTACCAAATCCGGGCTCTTGGTCCATTAGCGCAGAAAAAAATTACCACAACATGATATAATCGCAACACGCAAGGAGCGAGTCTGAGTACGAACACGTGAACTGCGCTAATTATGTAAAACTTGAATAAATCCTTGAACTTATTGTAATTGACTGTTTTACATTTAAACACGACAAAAAAGGCGACTGTAGAGTGTGTACCTATCTAAGACCGGGTGATTTTGACCCTTCTGGCGTAATGGCGCACTGTTCAGAATAGAATAGAATAGAATAGAAAAATTCTTTATTTCATATAGGCCTAGCATACAAAGGCTCTTATGACAAGTCAATTTGTTTTACATGGTCACTTTAATGGTGATAACCATTCACGACTTAAAACTAAGTTTACGAGGGTTCACAAACGCGCCCTGCCGCTGAGAAGAAGCCCACAACAAACTCAGCAGGGTATTTTTTTATGTTATCACCATTTGCGACAAGTCCAGGTTTGGTTCCAATTTGAGATTTTATCACAAAGTGTAGTAAGGGCAGAGTTTCGTGGGTCTATCTGTCTGTTGCTCCTTGGCACCGTAACCCTGAACTTATTTGGTGAAAATTCAGGAAAATACAAGATAACTAAATCGACTTTCACATGGGCAAAGCCACATAAAGTAATCGGTCAAGTTTGAGTCTGATTCGCACACGAAGAGTTCCGTACCATAAGGTTTCTATAAAAACGACAAAAAATACGGTTCGTTGTAGTGTGATACTGTAATGTAACTACCCATTTTAATATAAAATGACTAAGCACAATATGATAATAACATTTTATTTATTATTAGATCAAATACGTGTAGTTTAACAGAGTTTCAGTCTTATTTTTCCGACATTGGTTAAAACTCAGACATCTGTGGTTAAAACAATACTTTTTCTTGGGATCTTATCAAAACAAAGAAAACGAGGGAGGTACAAATGAAAACCCGAACTCAAGATGGGTAATCCAATAAGCGCAATGTGGTTAGAGAGCAAATCCCAAAGAAGCAACAAATATTTTCCTGCAAGCCTTAATCTCTCGGAGAGGTAATTTAGTTACCATTCGGTTCCCCTAGCGTGATTACGTGTAGCACCGAGACGAAATTCGATGTCGAATCCTCAATCGGACCTTTTAGATAAATGCAGTGTGACCACCGATAAGAAACTCAGGATATATTGGGCGTACGAAAGATTTACGTAAACCTTTATCGTACAAGCAAACAGTAGCGCCATCTGTCAAAATTATATAGGTGGCTGCTGAGCGAACTACAACGTGGCAGAACAAGTATTTTTGCCATCAGTAAACTGTCCAGAATAAATGCCAATTAATGTGACCTAATAAATACGGAGAGAAGATCAACAAATACCATAGACACAAGATACCATAGCCATTTAATGATAACAATTACGACTATAATTATTAAAGTTAGTAAAATTAAATGTCAATGATAAGTATAGATTTCATGATCAGAGAGCTTCGAGAAATACAAAAGCAAGATTGGATATTAATATAACGGCTTGAATTGAAATTATTTTAAAAATCCCTACTATAAAACAAGTTTGAAAAGAAAATAGATCACCAAAGAAAGCGCACTTTATTCAACCTTCAGTTTAACTATTAGCGGCTTCTACTTATTTTTTTAGTACGTACTTAAAACAGTACGAGATAAAGGGAGATAGATCTTTGCCGGCTTTCATGATTTCAAATATCACTTAACTACAACTTAAATAGCTTAGAACGAAAAAAGTTTTCGAGTTGTATAGCTTCATTCTAGGGGTAAGGCTAGGTAGTTGGTAACTAAATTTACGTGTGAAGTTCGTACGCGGCTACAAACTGACGAAATCGCTAACTTCAAGTCATATACACTTACACACCTATTCCTATGTATATTTTGTAATTTGTCAATTTGCGTCTGCAACTTCCCCGTAATATGTGAGATCTTGCTTAATTGAAGTTTCTTTAGATGCGAGTATTTCGGAATTTGTTTAGCCTGATTGACTGGTCTGACAGATGTTATTTATAAGTAGAGCATAGTTATAAATTTACCGTAAGTTTCCTTCTTTCTATCTAAAGAAATTTAAATGTCTCAGACTTAAAATAGATTGTGTATCACAACATCAAGAAAAGCTCACTAATCTGCCTGAAGCCGAAGCAAAAAACAATGACAAATAAGTTTAATCTAAAGAACGACAAATGGAAAATAAATCTATCATAGTTTTAAAACATGGGAGTCATTAAAATACATCAAGGTACCCTAGACCAGCGGTCCGCAACCCTGGGGTCGCGACCCCGTGTGGGGTCGCGAAAGATATTTATGGGGTCGCCAAAAAAGTCAACAAGGTCCTGTACTTATCGAATTTTACTAAGGTTTATGCATAATATAACCTCTCTTTACATACAGTTACACAATTACACAATGTCCTTAAAACTGAGAGAATCGAAAATAATTACGACTGTACGACCTGTCCAGTCCCGCCCGTCACAACCTCACCGCTCCCGCGCCCGCGCCTCCACCCCGATCTCTCTTTCTTCGTTCAGTCTGTCTCTCTGTTCAGTCAGTTCTTTTTCAATTGATTTTAGCTAACAAAATAAAAGCTTTTTGTAGGAAAATAAAGTTTGTGGATAGACAAAAACAAAAAAAAGCTCGAAGAAGAAATTAAAACCAAAATCATGATGCATCTTACAAACTTTAAGCAAGACTTGGAAATAAGATTCCCAGATACGTCACACGGCGACCAATGGATAATTAATCCATTCACTTGTGATCTTAACACTATGAAGATGAACTTAAAAGAAAAGGAGCAGCTGATCGATTTAATGTCCGATGAAAGCCTTCGATCAATTTTCAAAACCACGGATCTATCCAAGTTCTGGATAATGACGGAAAAGGAATATCCACTGTTATTCAAAACATCTCTGTTGAAATTGCTGCCATTCGCATCTACATACCTTTGCGAGACAGCTAACTGCTATAAAAACGAAATATCGCTCCAGACTTAACGTAGAACCTGATTTGAGGGTGTCTGTTTCTGATAATAAGTAAATCACCAAGAATTAATATACTGACTGCATGTGTGCAAGCACAAGGTTCACATTAGTTTGTAAGGTTACGTATAGGTACCTCTTTTTTAATAAAATATTAAAATAATTGCTTGTCTCATTTAATGCCATCATAAATATTACTCGTTTGTTAAATGCATATTTTCTAGTTTGCTCTAATATTACTTTCCAAAATAAATAAACTGTTCAGTATAAATAATTTACGAAATAAAAACTGAACCAACCTTTGCACTTGTTAACTCAGTGATTTTTTTTCTGGGGTCGCTCATAACTCTTTTTTGAATTTTGGGGTCGCAATATCAAAAAGGTTGCGGACCGCTGCCCTAGACGATGTAGCTTACAGACTACAGTTACTTTATTTGTGAGATACCTATTACAATATAAAGGCCAAGTGAGAGTCCGTTTATTCATACTCGGGTTCGGTACTATTATTGATTTATTAGGTGGTAAAATCGAAAAGTAAACCATAATTTAAAAATTACGTGCAATAAGTAATCATGCAGTGTTATTATTAATTCAGAAATTTACGTACAATTCATGAGAAGAAGGATTGAAGAAACTTAGATTTATGACTTTGGGTGGAAATTAGAACCATTTCAAATGAATTTCCATTTTCCCAAGTGTTACTTAAAATATGTTAAGAATTTTCCATTTTTACATTGAACATATTTTGGTCAACGTGACAAGTCATAACTCGTAATACTTATACTATCACTTTAAAGTCGTATAAAAAATTACCCCACAGTGTGCAGTTCCCTTTTTACCATTTGGCTACGGAACTCTAATATACATGTGCAGAATTTCTTGACCTTACATTTACCTTCGAAGTTCCAACGCGATCGCAAAGAGAATGGTAGTTTTATAGTATTTTTCACACTTGGTTCCCAGTTTTACTGTGCAATGTTGACGAAAAACATTGTAAGGTAATATTAACCGTCTAAAGAATGGGAGTATATGAAAATATTTCATTTTACGACGCATAAAACGGTGCGATATGAGTTTTCATATCAACGTAGAACACAACGTAGTCTTGATTACTATGTATTTATGGAATAGCTATTTTAGAAAGTAGCCGATTATTTTATTTTATTTAGTTCAATTTTTTTAAGGAAAACTTACAGCTATCTCTTACTGTCTAGTCTGAAATCTTTTTTTCTTTCTCAAAGTTTTTATAGATAGGTATAGGCAAAAGATAGAAAAGAAGAGATTACTTGACAAAAGTAGCAAATAATGGAAGTTAGGTGGAAGAAGTTGATGGAAATGGTATTGTACTGGTAGAAGTTTGGGTATCAAGAAAGTACTGAGTAATAGAATGAAAATGGAATGGAACGTCATAGGAACAGCAGACTCGCTAAGGCTTTATCTACATAGGTAAAGAAGAGGTTACTCATATTGTATCAAAAAGGGTATTTTTACTGGCATTTGTGTCATCATCAATCAATCAATTCATCAATCTTATTGTTAATTGTTTTTTGGGCGCACAATAAAAGTATATTCATACATCAATTAATGATAGAGATCATCAGGAAATTAAGCTTTACTATTTAAAACCCAAAAGACACATTCGCGAGTACTATTAGGAAATAAATTGCAGTACACAGAATGATTCGTACATTTTTTTTTTAATTCCGGGAGCATAAAAATTAGAATGTAATCATCACTGTGCTGGGATATTATGAATGCATATTTTTCTGAAAAGCGTCTAGCCCATAGTTGCAGTAACTCGCAAAGTGGGTATTTACACAGACGGTAGGATCAACAAAGTCTTACTGCTTTATGGGGCGGAAAATTTTAACTTCGTTCTCATACTTTGCTCTATGATAATAAACCCATTTATTACGCATGTAAAACTCATGAAAGTGTAGCTCGTGCGAGCGAGTTCGGAGCCAAGTTTTGTTCGGAATCAACTAGAAAGTAGTTTTTGAAGTGCATCTAATGACTCCGTAAATATCGTCTGTTCAACATCTTCGAACCTCTGAAGTTATTCATAATATTCCGTCTGAAGTAGAGATTAAGTAAACTGCGGTCTTGCTGAGGTGCTGGGGAAATTTTAATACTGTGTTTTTTGTAGATAAAAATGTACATTTATAACGTTATGTTTTTAATGTTTTCTTGTGCAAAAATATCAAAGCTTCAATAGCATAGTGATTGCGGGAAATCTTGTTTGAAGCGATATTCTTTATTAAAGAAATATTTACGCCTAATGGTATAAGATGGTTAGTAATGTCAGGAATAATTGAATCTTTGTAACTTTTGCTTTTAGATTAAGTTGAGGAACCTAAATTTTAACTATTGCTTAATAATCAAGAATAACGAACAATTCTGATACTTGCTCGCCTCTTTTCTCTAATAATATATTGTCATATTCAATGACATTCATCATTATATGAGAGACAAGAGCTGGTTCAGCTCCATACCATACCAGAGAAATCCTTTGTAAAACTGCTCCAGTAAGTTTTTTTATGTTAATTTAAGAAATTTTTATAACTAAGATCTACACTTTGAGCCATAATAGACGTCATATCCAAACGAGAAATTTATCACGTGATAAATTTCTCGTTTGGACGTGACATATCCAAGACAGCTAACATTCCCATACATGACACTCTAATTTTATTGCTCCCGGAATTAAAAAAATCGCGAGAAATTATTGTGTAATTTGTTTCCTAATAATACTCGCAAATGTCAGAAGTGTCTCCTGAATTTTAAATAGTAAAGTTTCTTTTGTGTAACGCTATTTACAATACTAGTTATAACTTTAAATCGTAACACACATGCGGGTAAAAAAAGACCCTATTTGCATAAATAAGACCCTATATTAAGCATCATCTATGCTCTATTTTTGAGGGGTATAAAAAAGTTCTTCATCTATTCTACAAGTCAGCTCAAATGAACACGTTTTTTTATGTTTTATATGTCATATAAGGCTTAACATCCCTCGTACGTGTAACCCAAAAAGTAATATCACAATTGTCACCGACTTTTAGTGCCGTAATTTCAAGGAATATGAAATGTAACTGATATACGTACTACAAAACACGTCCCCGCCACAAGCTCTTATTCCCCTGAGCGTGGAATTGCAGAAACTTGGACCTGTCTCCGACATTACAGGCGTCTACGATATAATGACAATGCAAATTGCAATGCTGCAGCGCCGCGTCACGGCTCCCTTTATGTCGAACGAAGAAAACTTTCAAAACTAAGTGCTAAACTACTGTATTGTTTGAAATGTTGATTTGTCTACGTATTTTCTTTACGGAATTTTAAGTCTCTGAGAAGTCTCTATAGTTTTTTTTCTCATTAGTTTATTTGTTAGTTTTGTGACATAACCTTATGAATAGCCAACATACACTAACTATTGTTTCTTACTGTAACTTCTTGGAGTATCTCTTTTTCAGTTTCTTTTTTATGTTCCTGTAACATAACTGAATGCGTATCAATTTGCATGATACATTTTGCTCTATTAACATCTTATATTTCCTAATTTGTAGTTCTTTGTAGAAAAAACTACTAATATAGACATATTTAAAATTTGCAAGCAAGAATTGATGATTATGTAATGAATCAAAATGAATTCTCTAATGACACAAGAACCAAGATCCTTTTAAGCAAATGATACTCAAGTTTCCCAAAGCAAATGAATTAGAAACTAGTGGAGTACCTAAATTCTAAAATAACTTCACAGTGGCTACTATAAAGGATGTCAAAGTTAAAGGGGACAACTCGTGGGAATACTCGAAAATAGACGAGCTTAGAATTTATGCATAAAGATGAAACGGAATATTCTACGGGTTTTTACTTTTAGTTATTAGTTCCTATTGCTAACTATAGGAAATGATGTTTCGGTAAAATACTCGTAGGTAAGTAATGTTTTTATTCTTTTTCTCCTCAATAATCTTTCGTGAACATCACATTAATTCTCTTTAAAGACTTAAATTCATTTCTATTCGATTCTAACGTTTGAAAGTACGAACTAAAAAATAAACTTTCAAATTTTAGTGCCTAGAATAAAAATTTATTAATCAAAAATCTTGCAAAGTCTGGAGAACGAAAACAAGTTACGAATTCATGAACAACCATGATGAATTAATTAAAAACAACTACAACTTTGATCGGAAATTTCGAACAAACGAAACTCTCTAAGTCCAATATGTGCAATCACTTCGAATCTTGTTAGCTAAAGTAAATTTAAAGCGAGTACCAATAAAGTTTATTCAGAAACATCGACTCTTGTTTGACCTCTCGGAGCCTTGAGTAATTGAAATGGATTGGGGGATATCGGTCCGAGTTAATAGAAACAAGCTGATCATCGAACCTCCATTGTTTGTATACGGTTCTAAGTAAATTAATGCGACCCCACCCAATATCTGTAGATTTGGACTCCTGAAAGGTTTCCTTTCTAAGAGACAACTTAATTGAAATGCGGTAAATTAGAGCAACATAGAAACCAAAGCACTACTTACTCTAGCAACTAAATGTCTAATACGAAATAAATTCTCGATAGAAACAAGATCTTTTAGCTTAAATTGAGTAGAGACAATATTATTATTACAATTATTAAAAGAAGTGTGTAATTTTGGCTTTTTTATTATGAAATGTAAATCGAAAGTTACTTTGAAAAAAACTGAGTTGAAACAGAAAGTCCTTACAATTTTTCTAAAATCCAGAAATCGTAACAAACTCAAGGACAAGCAAATTGCTACGACCAATAGGTCCTTTAAAAACGAATATATGAACAACAAAATAAGAAAAATGTACTGCGGACGATCGCCAAAATGCGAAAATAACATGCCAAACACGGGATTAATCCACATATAGCGGATGCAAAATATCATTACACTAAATTTATGAATTTAGAAGATAAATTGAATACTAGACTGGATCGTGATTTCCTGCATTATAATATATTCGAGTCAAGCGGTCGAGTCAGCTCGCTGTGTTCGAAGGTTGTCATAGTTCATGGAACGCAATGTAGAGCAGACAAGTAGAGAAACATGTTTGGATACAGTCATAAAATAACAATTTAATAAAATATTCATAAATCATAACATGAAAATAGAGCTTGGAAATTTTATTGAGAACGTTAAAATGAAAACACATTAACTTTATGGCAGGTAGCAGATCTATTTTATATTATTTATAATATCAAGCGCCATATTATATCAAAACATAATATAAAAAAAACTATATACTATTCCTAAGCAAGGGAGATAAATAACACAATTAAGGTATGACATTACTTGTAAACATCGTATTACAGCTTTCTTAATAAGGCGAAATTGATGTTAACAGTAGTAAATGCAAGGTTTATTTCAAGGTAACTAATAAAATGCGAACATAAAACAGCTTCCTCACTACCATTAGATAAAGTAATTGAATTACATAAAAACGGAGTGAACTTCAACAGTAAAATTGTTAATGAGAAAACTGATGTGAACAAACAATTCAGAAGATTACACGTTTCAGACGTAAAACTTGCGTATAAACTCTGTGAGGCGGATAACGTGTAGGCATCGAACGGTCGTTAAAATAAAGCTTCTGAACGTAATCTATTCGGCATACGCATCACGTAGTTGCGGCTATGTGTGCGGATTACAGATACGCAGTTTTTTATGCCTCGCCACACAGTGTTTATTGAATCCTGTATCGGGTTGCGTAGATCAACCATTGCGACTTGACTTGCACAAATGATGACCTTTAATGTGAGTGAAAAGTTATCATTGTTTTGAATAGAATTTATTGAAAACCTTTTGAAAAGTGTAAGGTTTAAACCATGATAGCTATTCTAAACGATTGATCCTCAACATCAGTTCGAAATTGTCGTTTGATTACTGAAATCGTACGTTTATGCTACCAAATGAATACCATTTTCATCGTCAAGTTTTACGCAATCGCACCTCAGATACTTCTAAAGGAAGGTTACCAAATTATGTTTGTAGGTAAAATTAATGATAATTCCATAGATAATGATGAAAGCCTTTCAACAAAGATTAGTGACTTTTTTTTTCTTTCAATAATATTTTATAAACTTCGATCCCATTTATGTTTTAGTAGTGTTTTATACAGATTATGTGTTTTATTGATATTTGTATGCATTGTTTTGTATGTTAGAATTTGTCATACTATTTTTAATGAGAAGTTGAAAGTAAAGTATTTATGTAAAATTTTGAAATTTGAACAACTGGACTGCAGACTGAATATTTATAAAAAATAATGTGGGATATATTTTGTAAGAAAAACAAAAATAACATAAACTAGAAGATCCAATAAAGACCATACCATTTACTGTGAATGATCAAAGTTATGACAAAGTTTATTCACATAGAAAGATTCCGTTCAATAGACCATTTGAATTGAGATGCTATTGGTCGTATATCGAAGTATGTACTCCTCTTTTCAATTTTATGTCCATGTAAAAGATAAAAAGCGTCTACGCTTTATGAGAGCGTCCACCTCTGATGTCATTTGAGTCTGTACAGATTTTATTTCGAATCGTAAATTATTTTGTTTACATTTAGTTATCTAGACATTACTGTAGGTAAATCTTCGAGTGTGTAAATACGATAGTAAATCAAGGATACGTCGCGTCAGTTTCTGGAGTGATTGCTTGAGATTTATTAATTTTTGGTATCAATTATCACGTTATTACTTATTATAACATGTTTTAGCCTTGATGTTCTGTCTTTAAGTATTAATGGCACTACTGTGTTTTAGTATAAAGGGAACAGTAGCCGAATTGTTGTTACCTACAACTGTTCCAAATTTCATCTATAAACCTTTAAAAGATATTGAAATAAAGCGGTGTCATAGACAGACAGACAAACCAACTACAGAGTGATCTAATAAGGGTTCCGTTTTTATTTCTTTTGGTGGAACCCTAAAAATGCTTAGATTGGCTTGGGATATTATATGGGTAGATGCGAACAAATCACGAGTAGTAAGCTAGCTGTAGCTATCGTTATGCATACAACTTTAATTATACTCTTCTAACGTTATATTTTGCTATTAAAGGGAAAGGCCCGGTCTGGTTAGCATTAAGAAGTTTCACCTCGAACTAAGTGGTTAATATAATCGATAATTGTCATGTCGGCCGTTCGATTCCTGTTCTGCGCCAGTTTCTAACTTGACCTAGTGAAACTGTGCTTTAATACTTAAACTTAGTACTTACTTGGGAATTACTTACTAAGGATGTGAGCATAAAATTTGTTTTCGCTGATTACCAACTTATCATCAGATGTGACAGCGGTCTTAGGTACTTTTACTTTCTAACTTAAAGAAGTAATATTAAAGGTTTTCTTATGAATCAAAACCAAAATATTCTAGGAAAATAAAACAGTAATTTTTTAAGAACCATTATGGCACTAGGAGCTTCTTTTTCATCTCCGGAATTTATTATTGCATACAAAAAGTTACTTTCTCTTCAATGCATATTTCCTGTCATACAGATTTTATTGAGAAATACAACTTGATTATTTTCCTTATTAAATTATAAATGTAGGAGCTCATGTGAAGACCGAAGTCTCTAAAAAATAAAGTTTGGATTTTAATCAGCTTGGTACGGGATTCTGATACATCCTTGGTCATTATTCTTTAATTCTTATTTTAAAAACGAGACTGTAACGTCATACCGGTTACATGCACTTACTTACCATCAAGTGATAATTTTACATCGTGTCCCCAACCTTAAATATAACCTAAGATCCCATACATTCGTTAGTTTAATGTTACCAAATGGCAGTGAATTTTACGTGTGACCCAGAAATTATATTCAATAAGAGATAATTTTGTGTTACAAAAAAATAAATCAAATGAGTTTAGTTTTGGGACCTTTATTTCACCTTCCACGGCTATAGTGTTACTTACAAACAGATACAAGCTATTATGTGCGACTTCTGACGCAAAAAATAAGAGTGATTACCTTACAAAACGTGATTTGGTTGTACGGTCAGAAGAAAAAAATTACTGTTGTTAATAGTATTGTGGAATTTTTGTTTTTGATAAAGAGCTTCATTCAAATTACTTTACAAAACGCTTTTGGGCGTTTTGGATACTTTCACTGGAGAAAATATAATTCATACTTATCTATTTTTAATTCATAATATCTATTTTTAGTTTTTTTTTTTTTAAGTTATGTTCACCCCTATATTGGCATTGGTAGGTTTAAGTCAAAGTTAGCTTGGTTATTAATTCGAATAAATATAAAATGTACTTTTTCCTAAGTACCTAGATAATGAAAGGCATGATTCTTGGATGTAAAATGATCTCATAACATTTTTGAGTGTCTTTCCATATTTTAATTATGTCTAAGGCCCGGTTTCCACCAATGCGGAGCGGAACGAAGCTGTGTTTGAGTGACCAATCAGATTTCGTCAATTAGACATCTCCGAAACTGAGGAGACAGGAAATGTCGAAATTACGAAATCTGATTTGTTACTCGAACAGAGCTCCGCTCCGCTCTGGTGAAAACCGGCCCTGAGGCTGCTGCAAAAGGTTTTCTGTACTGACCCTACTAAGAGTTAAGAGTATCAAAATAAAATAAAGTGGTTAAAATTTAGAGTACTATACATAGATACCCAATATAATTTATATTCGGCTCTTAAAAACGGCTCGAGGCGCAACTCTGGCCTTGGCTTTATAATGATTGTAGTAACAACCTACAAAACTGGTATATGCCTCCTATAGTTATATTTAGCCTAATGGTTATTGTTGTAACCAGTTATTTTGATAATCCAGCCGCCCGTAAGAATTATGACGTTAAATGTACTCCAGTTATTTTTTTATTGCTGCCTGTTAATCTAGCGGTTAGATGTTCCACTGCGGATCTAAAGGTCTGAGATTCGAGTACCGTTTAAGGATATTTTTTTATAGAAAGCCATGTACATAACGTATAGATATAGATTATAGAACGTTTTCTATGGACTTTTGAGCTTAACCGAAAAAAGTCTCAGAACAGCCTTAAAATCCAGTTAGTACCAGGTAATGAGTACCCCCCTGGTGTTAGTTATTATATCGTAAAACGTGAAAACGTGAAGTTTTCTTTTGAAAGGCACGATAGCCGACAAGATACTGGCCAAAATGAGACCTTAGAAAATTAGTCTCAGAATGATGAGCACAGTAAGTACAATGTTTCGTTTTATTGCAATGCAAAGCCGCGTGACGCACTCCATCTGACATAAGCTGGCTTATCACTTATCATCAACTAAACACTTAGCTCGGCTCACTATTTAAAAGGGTATATGACAGTTATGCGTTGAACGGTCAAGTTCCTTACAGTCTTCAGTTGGTCTAATCTTAACCAATAACATCCGGTACACGTTTCGAGGTTTCGAATTCGGGAGAAGTTTTCCGTTTTGCGCTATCAAGTTCAGGATATATTGTCGGGATTCTGGACACGTGTCGGGTGAAGTCATGCGAGCGGCGCGGCGAGCAGTTCCCTTTTGTTTTCGTATATATAACTACCTAGATCCACCTCTTTCTTGTTTGCTTTAAAATCGGTACAAATAAACATTTACACAAATGTTTTCATGTTCGGTTTACTTGCATCCGACTCCTGAATATTTGAAGCCATGAAATTCAACCTTATTAAATTTCAATTGAATCTTTGAAAATTCGTCTCCTAAAAGGATAAAAAAATTGTGATTAAGGTTTTGGGGATTATAACGTATTCTGTGGATGAGTTAAAATAGAACTGGTTGAACTGTTTAACTTCATTGGAGTAGGATCTTTGTATCACTTAAAGGGATTATCATCTGTTAAACCTGCTCAAAACCTGTTTTTATGAGTCAGTATTACTTATAAGCTGGTTAAATTAGGTACCGAGAGATTTTTTTTTATATTTCATCTAAACAATCCTGACTACCATTCTTTATATTATTTTATGTAGTAATAGTATTAGAGTATAATCAAAAGTTTACAGCTCACCTTTAAAATCACTAAGCGAAACATACGGGCCAAGGTTTATAGCATTGTAATATATTATGGCATCACGTACTAGCTCTCGTTATAAGGCGTTTTTTAGACGATCTCAGCAATAAATCTTATAGCGTTTCGGTGTGGGCACATTGAAATTCTAAAGCGGTTCATTTTCAATAACGGATGCTGATTGAATTTCTTGTTCTCATCCCGGCACGTGAGGAGGGTCGCTGTTTGTTCTTTATTAACGTTTATTATTCTTCGATAATAATGTTATTTACTTCTTCTACTTCAGCCGCGTTGTTTTTATGTGAATACGCCCTTAAATATACTTCCATATTGGAACATGAGAGGCAATTCAAAATACTGATACAATTGGGGGGATACAGTTTTATAATATAGCTACAATGTAACAATCAAAACACGTAGGTACCTAACGAGCAGGTTTTTGGGGCGATATATTGTGTTTCGTTTATTGTTAACATATAATAACATAATGTTTGTATCACAAAACAAGTAAACGCAATGATATCGTTGCTTAGTTCAAAAATAATGTCTAATAACGATCATGAGAAAGTTTCAGATTGATGAAGTGATAGGCCAGTGAAAGTGATCCATATAATGTGTTTCACACAAGGGGTTTTATTAGGTCCATAATATTTTTATGTATTCACCGTTTTTACAAGAAAATAAAATAACATAACTACGTATTTTACACAACATTCAAGTCATACATGCGCAAGCAAATGCAAACGTATCGTTTCTTAGCACAAACGTGATGTCTAATACCATTACGCTGGCTCTATTCAAGCTAATGAACTGACAAGCTTATCACGGTTCAGTCGGTAAGCCTAGAGGCGATAAACACGAATGGTTTCGAATTCAATACCCGGTGTCTGACGTCTGCTTGACGTATGGACTTGGGGTTAAATACGTATAGGCATTGTTGTCGAATAATCCAAGTAACAGACATTCAATGCTGAATCTGATATTCCGATGAAATATAATTTTAATGCATTTAGTTAAGTTAGCATAAAGCTTAGTAATCGGGAGTTTGTACCCGCCAAATTGAACTCTAGCTGCAAAGAGGAATTTCATGTGGGGCCTAATGATGAAATAGGCTACGCTAAGAGGACGGGAAAGACGTGACATATGTTGAAGCCACAAATTTCTCAAATCTGGCGTCGCGCTTCATACATTTCGGTACCGCTGTCGCGTCGGTCGCATACATTATCGCCCTTTTACAGTTTCGACAACTTAAAAATCCGGCTTCAGGGCGGAGCCTAAAGATGTATACGTGACGTCAGTAAGTGCTGATCCTTTAATATGTTTAAGCAAAGAATGCTGGGGCAATACCACCATTTCTTATTGCAGACGGTAGTACGGCCCCTGTTATTTGATATGTCGTCCTAAAATTGCTCAATCATTATTAGAGCCACTAATATTTTAGTTATGCTGTCTGTACAAGTTACAAATTACATAGATCAAAGTATGCGCCATTATTTAATATTCGTCCAATTATTTATTTCTTCACGGTAGAGACTGTACATAACTAGTAATCCAAATTGACAGTATTTCTGAGACAATCATTATTTTATTTAATTTAATACAAAAGTGCACCATTAAATCCGAACCGCAGACGGCGAATCACTTGTAATAAATTAACGCTCAAACAATATCCAGCTAGTAACTACGAGTAGTCACAAAAACCCTAAGTTATTGCCTCCGAGAGAGAAATGTACGTGCAATTCTACTCCGTACCACGGGTGTAATAAAGCATTAAATGGTGTACATAAAATTGATGTACGACCGCGAATTTGTTTCGGTGCGGTACAATGAAACAATAATAATCTTCTTCTATATATGGAACTAGTAGGGCGCGTGAGTGCGCGGGCCACATGTGGCCCGCGTGCAGTCTTCCTGCCTATAAAGGTATCGCCGTCATCTCCATCGCCAATAGGAATCCGATTGGCAGTGGGCTTAAAAAATGACCAAGGAGCACTGTCATGGTTTTGAAGATAGTTAAGGGCTGTTCGAACAAAAAATACGCTGAGCGTATTTTTGCTCTAACAGCCCTTAACTATCTTTAAAACCGTGACCGTGCTCCTCAACCATCATCCAAATCCTAGATCATCATCACTTCTCATACTTTCCTCTGGCAGGTCTCTGAAGATATTCTGCGTCAATGCCTTGGATAGTTCCCTACTTATTGTAGTATGTACATTTTCCATGGAGACATAAATTCCTCCATTTAGTTTTTTTTATTCATCCCGTTAAACTTGAAATCCTGATCACTGCCACCACTCCCTTATCTTTTATACTTTCTGAGATAGAATAACACGAAATCTGTATGGCGGCCATTTTGAATCCGCCATTTTAATTTTTTTTTCAGCTCACTGCCAATTGCATGACGTTCAGAGTATTTTTTGTTTCAGCAGTCGGTGACCTAACTATAATACCTTGCCCATGCTCCTCGACTGTCTTCAAAACCCTCAATCATCATCTCATTCCATATTTTTCTCTAGTAATTCTCCGAAAAACGCATCAAAACCTTGCATAGTTACCAATATTTAGTCTCTTCAACATTCTCCACACATTTTCTATGGTAAAAAAAATTCCGCCATATTGGATTTTTTTTCTAGCCATCAAATAGACCTT
Organism: Coenonympha glycerion; assembly: GCA_963855885.1. Classification (NCBI taxonomy): domain Eukaryota; kingdom Metazoa; phylum Arthropoda; class Insecta; order Lepidoptera; family Nymphalidae; genus Coenonympha; species Coenonympha glycerion. The sequence goes on from OY979646.1 coordinate 1,143,424, forward strand.
TTTGTCCTGATCAACTCTTGTCAAGAAACCGGTCTTCAATCTTTTATACTTTCCGAGATATCGACGAAATTCGAATGGCGGCCATTTTGAATCCGCCATTTTGAATTTTTTTTCAGCTCACTGCCAATTGCATGACGTTTCAAATGACATTTGGTCGAGCACCCCCCACCTATCTACAATACTTTCGCTGTGCTCTTCACCCGTCTCCGAAATCCTCAATCATCAGCTCTCTCCATATTTTTGTTCTTAATTATTTTTTCCTTTCTATACGACATGATCCTTGAAAAAAAAATTTTTCATACAAAATTGTTCAGGAGAGGTGATCAATCAGTCAGTGGCCAATCAGCACAAGCAGCTATATATATATTAATGGACACTCCAAGTTCGTAAACACGAAAATGGTCTGCGACATACATTTACGTAGCACTAGTATTTAAGGATGACTTTGTTTCGCCTTTGGTATATTGTTCGTAAGGTTTAAGGCCACTTAACCTATTTTAGATAAAAATAAATGTCTTTTACTACTTCAGTGCATTAGCATTTATCTTTAGTTACTATGATTATCTAAACAATATAAATCAATAAGTAGGGTTGTCGAACGTTAAGGTTGTTCTGGTTAGTGAAATCTAGATTCCAGTTTATCTTTTAGATTATTCAACATTTTATCTTACCGTGTTTTGCTTATCATACTCTATCAACTAACCTCAAACTATTTACAATGAATATTAACCTAAAATTCACAACTGATCTAAAAACTATGAAGCGAGATACTGGATTTAGCAGTCCTGTAAAGCAAGTATTTATTACGATGATCTTGTGATCCAAATACTAAATTTCACTGTAAAAATTAAAAATCCTGAGGACAATGATGCAATAACTATAAGCGTATCATACTAAAGTAACGTTAATATGAGTTACAGTAATAAACAGATTGACGATGCAACATGTATCATAAGGCACAATAATTCCCTGGCGTGCTACGAAAAAACGTGCAATGATAATCTACATGCGCGTACTCACCTAGTTAAGATGCGAGGCATGCTCATGTGAATAGACGATTATGGTGGAAAGGGGTCGAATCGACGTATCTTTAGAGGACGGCCGAGTTCACCGCTGTTGACACGTGTTAGGCCAGGTCGAGATTTGTCGCTAATGCGGACTACGGGGGAAAAAGTGTCGCTGCAAATTGCTTTGGTGAAACGTTACATTTAGATTCTAGTCGACTGATTCACAAATATACAAAACCCTTCTTGCAAAAGCAGTAATAGTTCATTTTGTTCGAAGCTCTACCTTTTATGAACCTATAGGAAGTATTCTATAGAATGTAATATTTTGGAGAGTGTTAATCTCAGAAACTACTTAATTTGGTTCTTCCGTCACATTTTTATCATATCATAGAACTGCAAGGCATTATATATGTTTATACTCCTACACAGTTTACGCTCCAAAGTCTAAAGATACTTATGAAGTGATTTGATTCCTCAGCCCTGATAAGAAAGGTCTGGAATACCCTCCCAGGTGTATATTGTGTTCCCCATCAACTTATACAACAAGTTACATACAAGTTTGCGATTTAAAAATAAATGTACGATTACTATGAAGACAGCATTAAGAAATAATATCAACAATAGTTCACAGTGATTATAGCCATTGTAATCGTTAATACTCGTATAACGTGATATAACCCTGGAATTACAAAACATGATGGATAGCCGAAACGCCTACTACAACTGCTATAGAATTGAAATCAAATGATAATTGCATCAGTATCAAATATTCAATGCAATGTAATACGGCTTTAGATTCCTATGTTGCTATTGACTAAGAATAGTGTTTAATGCTTAGTATAGCCTTTTCAACTCTTATCAAATTGCTTGTTAAAGTTAATCGGGCACTATTATGATGGTTGTAGACCATCATAATAGTGCTTTTACTATGGGTGGATTTTAATCTGATTTAACCTTGCAATATTGCTGGTGTCAGAAAAATGACCATGCATTTTTTGGGGATTTATAAAACCCGAATTTTATATGTATAAAGTCACCGTCATATTAGTTGTTATTGTCCCAAGATAATATGGACATCAGCAGTATTACCCCATAACAAGTTAGTATATGAAATAATAACTGTCCATCTAGCTAGGAATGCAACAACCGGTCGACATATGCTTCACATGACCTATCGACGACAAGTGTCATTCTCATACATTTTTTGAATGTCGTTCCGTATTTAGAATGAGTGATTGATATACTCGTATTATTATGACGCGCGTTGATAATAATAATTCAAATTCCTAATGATGCTGATGTGTCAGATGATGATCGCAGTGGTCTAAAACGTCAGGTGTTCCGTACCTATCACTTAACATCATGACTAGTTTTTCATAACTTTCCATTATTTTAAACAAATAAAAACTTCCACATATCTCTTTTAGAGATGACCTTTGACACTACAAACGCTAATAGACAGTTTACTCAAAATAGTGTCATCAAGATAGTGTCAAAGTTATGAGATGTGTGTGAGATTAACCTAGCTTTTGTTTGTCGCTTGGATTGTGGTTTTTATGATTTTTTGCCGAAAACCCTGAGTGTGAAATGCTGTTATTACGCTTACTAGCATAAAACTAGGAGTATTTTTTATTTTTGGCTTCTTCTTGGGGCCTTTGATGTTGGTTAAAGCTTAAGACCACAGACCGAAAGAGCTATCAAAACAAGGTCTCATCTCATAAGCAAGGTTAATTTATATAATTTGGTTTATAGCTCGAATAGTTAGTACATTTACAATCTAGCTAGTATAATCGTCTGCGTGTTTAAGTTTAAAATAATGTAGACCACCGTAAAGTGATAAAAATGGTCCGCATACACCAACGTATTCATGACTTATACTCGATTTATAGTTTTATACTTGCTTCCTAGAACAGCGGTATCTCAGCATTTTCTGTAGTCCTTGCTTAACATATATCGCCTCGACAATGCTCCTAAGAGACGGTGATATTTAAACTTAAAACAATTCAAAAGAATTCTCTAGTATTTTCTTTCGTATTTAGAGGGCTTTTGTCAAGCGCTTTCTTTTTCTTTTAAATCTCTCAATTTGCCTCGTTGCGAATCTTTTTAAGTATTGCAGTTTATTTTAAAGTAGCTACGGGCTTTTTTAGTTCTATTGTGGGCATTTTATCGCATTATTTTCTTCGATGTTCGTAATGCATATTTTATTTATTTCCTTCATTGAGATTTCTTTTGGGATAATTCAGTTAGGGATGTGTTATTTAAATTAATGCATTACATCCTTTTGATTTTTGATCAATTAATATGACTATAGAATGTAGTTAGCTTCTTTAAGTTCATTGACTACAAGTACCTAAGGACAAGCGTTCAACTTTCCAGTGCGATACTGCGTAGCAACTGTTGGATATTTTTTATCCCTTCCAAGTTAGTTGTAGTAGTACTTTCAGTAGTTAGTAAAATGATCTAGGAAGCTTTTAAAATCCTTAAATTAAACGTTTAATTCAAACACAGCGATTCCCTTATGATATAGACAAGGAATAAGGGAAATACCCATCGGATCACCCGAGTGAAGAACGGGAGGGTCAACTAGTAAGTATTAAACACACCCCAATAATAATTTCAATGTGACTCGAAATTTTTCTCAATAAAGCTCAAGATGTCGTCGCCTAAGAAATTCCATTCTTTGTTCTCAAACGATCCCGATCAAATTGTTTCAGTAATAAGGGTCTGCCTTAATAAAATGATCGGTGAAGCGTGAATTTGATATAATATTTCGGGGGGTCCCATTTATTTCGAGCGTCGAATTATTTATGTCTGAGTTACCTTTCACCTCTACGGTCAATAACGGCAGGCGGTAGAAGACTGGAACACTAAGTATTGGGTTCGTTTCGGAGACAAAACTAGCCCGAAAATTCAGAGGCCAGTGGTTAATAAGTATCTACATTAATTTGCATTTACTTTCATTTTTAAAAGCGTTGAGAATCGTTGGTTTTCGGGAATGAAAATGATAATAATAGATGGTTTATCCGCATTCAAATCCATTTAGATCTTAGGTAAGTGTAAAGGTTTTTTTATAAACCGTTTTTAAAGCTTTTATACTGGCTAATCAACTTTTTATTCACAAATCGTGATCTACTTTTAGCCGCACCTTTATCTTTAGATTTAAATTAGTATACGCACTAGGAAGTTATTAATCTGTATAATTTTAATAGGATCTATTGAATAATTATTGTGGGTTACTTCAAGAACAGGATTAAGTTTATAAACTAGAAGCAGTCACTAATAACAACTCTACAGCAGTTTATGTCTTTGTAATGTTTATTTTAATTACTTAATTATCTAAATGGGTCTATAGTTTGCTATTTTTTTATAACAAATTCAAACCGTAAGCACTTTTCCTCTTTTCAATTTATGTTGACAGACCATAATTATTATCATCAGTAGTATCTTCTGAAAACCACTCTCAGAAAAGAGAACTCTGTGGTTTTAATACCAAACATGGTGTCCTCTTAAATGAGATGGATAGCTCACCAGGGTGGCTTTGGTAGTCTTCACACGCCTTCGGGAAAGTATGAAGAACTCCCAGTCCTTCGGGATTTTTGATATAAAGTAGCCTCATATACAAATCTTCCACACTCTACTGGGAGTGGCTTAGCACTGAAGAAAAAGACCATCTTCTGAGGTTTCTTGAAAAATACATAGTGGTTTTTATTTAAATCCGACCGCTTTTATATAACACAGAACTACAATATGAATGATCGCGTCAAACGAGTGGGGCCCTGCAAACATCATTTATATCTGCTTCATAATGTCCCGGGCTTTCGAATTCAAAGGGGTCCCCAAAAAGTTTCATTTCTACTATTGTAACTCATTATCAGGGAGCACAAAAGGCCTCATCTGGTGGGCCTCACAATGAGGCCGTCCTAATCGCCTGCTCAGTGCTTTTGTTCGCTGGCAAAGGACCGGGGATTGTCAACATCTTCATTAATATTTTCCCGTGCCTCGCATTACTCGCTAAAACTCTTAAGGGCTTAAGCCCTTCGACTGAAGTGTCGGGTTTAGCTGCTTCTACGTTCATTACTATCGCGCTTACGATTCGGGCTCTTACGAACGGATTAACATCGGTAACGTTTTCAAACAGAGTTCTATTGCTTGAGCAATGTTTGAGACGGACACAAGATTGCGCTTGAGGTTATTCTATAGAAACCAAGGCCGGATATTCCTACAAAATATTAAGAAAAAACTTCCACTAATATTTACCTGATGGTATAACTATTTTTCTGAGTCCAAATACCACCACTGTGCCCAGATATTCTGCCGTGAAGTAGTAAAGACGTAAATCTTGTTTCAATTTGAAGAGCACTATAGCCGGTGACATTATTGATTAAGTGATACTTAAGATGAGTGCATTGCAGTGCATTTTGTGACATTGCAATGCAAAGTCCTGGGACGCTGCGTTATAGGCATGTTTATGACTTCAATAGACCTAAACGCTGGACGAGGCGGACCACTAGAAATAGTTTACCAGTACCAAAGCTGTTTGTTTTGACACCGAGAGTGACAGTGGTAAACCGACAGCAGTATAATTGGGTCTTACACTACTTTTGAATTTGATAAAAAATATTACTTTATTATAAACTAGAAAAAAAATAATAACGTGCAGTGAAAGAAATATTAAAATCCAACGAAGATTTACAAAGTTACAGGCGTTTAAACTTTGGAGTGGGGGGATCTTCTATCCCTTTCTCGCAAAACGAAAATTTGTATGAAGCCGCACGAAGCTACTATGGCATTGGTAAGGTGTGACGTCACAATTTCATGTTGCTATCTCTGTCTAATCACAAATCTTTAAATGCATATAACTTTTTTGTTATTTGATCGATTTAATTAGTTCTTTCAGTGTACGTCATTATTTTAATTCTACTTTATAATAAAGTAATAAAAAAATTGGAGTCAAATACCCTATTGTCTATAGACCTGGGCCCCTGCTACAGATCACTACCTATATCTACTATTGACAAATAGTCTGCACGCACGTTTCCATGGAGACGGTTTCCGCCATATTGGCGTGTTAGTGGCATATTTTGACAGATGGCGCTATTATTTTCTTGTATGAAGAAGGCTTGCCTGATGACCACAATATACGTCGGTGCTGAGGACTATATCCTTAGTTTCCTGATCGGTGATGACTTCACACCAGATACATCTTACCGTCTAGTCATTTTTTACTTAAGACAATTTTTCTTATAATCTATCAAGTTGAACTTTGTATTTGCAACATTAATTTTAGCTTGGCGTCGTCAGAGGTCATCGTCGTGTTTGCTTCTTAATTATGTTTATAGGAACCGGTCCCCAAGTGGACCCAAAGAATTCGCATCTAAGGAAGTAGTTGTAAATCATCTTTAAGAGCATTAATCGCTGGCGCTGCGGTGACCTCCATTCGAGTCGCGAAAACCCCGGAATTAAATATGAATACGTGCTTGAAACACGGAAATCTAATGGCCGATACTTCGCGGACACTGTGCAGAAAGCGTACAGTTGTCGATAAAATTTTGAAAATGAGTGAGAGCGACCTATCAATATCCAAAACGCAGAATCGTATAGGCGACGAATTAATGTGATGGATTGTTGATGTTTTGTTATTTACGAAACTATTTCTATTTCAAGTAATTTAAGTATTCAATGATTATGAAGTTTGATACGTTCGTTTCTTTTCGGACTGTATGTCTGGGAGCTAGGAGAAAGAAAATGTAGTTTTTCGTCACCAAAATCCCAACATGAAGAAAAATCCACGAAAATCCTATAATCTTTAGTAAGTCATTTATTGAATCGATGTACAAACAATGAGCATATTATATCAATGTGTACAAAAACATGACATCAACTATTACGCGGTTTCTAATACCTACTAGAAACTTGTTAGCGCGTGCTAACTCTACACAGCACCATCTATCGAGCGGTGGGTGAACTTAAAATAGAATAGAATAGAAAAATTATTTATTTCTTACCTTATGTTCCATTTGAGTGTTCCACAACACTCACGCATTCTTTTATTATTTTTTACATGGCTCGGCATCACCAAGGCGCCTATTTGTTCACTCTCAAATATCACACTTGCGCCTTGTGCCGCAAACATCCATTTTTGAACCCGGTGCGCCATTTCGATGGGTAAACAAACAATTAGTCTCGCAAACGCTATTAATAAAACATGAGCATTTCGCTGATTTAATTGCGGATCCGCTGATACTGAGCCCGGGCCGTATACGGTCGTATTGTGTCCGATGAAATATTAAAATGGTTTAACAGATAAGTGCGATACGATCATCGGTTGAATGAAAGTTGTATTGATGACTTTGCTGATCAAGTTATGACCTGTGGTTTAAACTTTTTTTAAATCATCTGAATGATAATTGGATGTGTGTGACACATATAATGATACTGTAGATTTTCTAAACGGAAGAATGTATTAGTCGGCACACACACTCAAAAACACACACACACACACACACCACACACACACATACACACATACAACAGCTATAAATCGATTTACAAACTACAGAAACAAATACAATATGCGTACCTACACATTAGAATTTAGAAGGCAAAGCCCATAGCTATAGATATAAGTACATGTAATGGAATCATTTAAAACATATTCGTGTCTTGTTCACTGTTCAGGAAGAGAACTGGCCGCCCTTGTATGTCAGTACGTCAAACGACGAGTCAACATAACTCCAAATAGAAGGTTGCTTCGCCCGTATATAGTTGCTACTCGACATCACTATACATACTACACTTGAGCCTATTTGCTTTTGGTTCCGTAACATATTTTTTCCTTTTTAGGAACTACCAATGTGGAATAAATTTTGTTCGAACTTGTTTGTATAAATTTCGAACGATCGTGTGGGAGTTTGTTATAAGTTATGGTAGTATTGGATTATTTTGCTGTTTGTCTATGAATGCTATCTAAATCCCAAATTCGCCAATTTAACCGTCGTTTTTTAATCATTGTAAAGCAGTAGGTACACCCGCGCTCATTTTGACAAAAATTAATTTGTACGTTTTTTTACGCTCTACAAGTTGGTAATTAACTGCGATCTTACCTGATGGTAATTTACAATGTATCCGAAGATGTCGCACTAACTTAGAAGGCTTAAGAAAAACGGGATGAGCTTGCGGTGCGATGCTGAGTAAATGCCATAAGTGGTGAAACCACTTAAAACCCTTCCAAGTTAGTACCATTACATCTTCGGCTGCATCATTACTTACCATCAGGGAGACCGCAGTCAAGAACCTATCCACTTGCAGAGCGTAAAAAATCTGCATCACTACTGTGAGTCGACTGCATGGCATGACAGTATATCAAATTATCGTGACCAGCTGTGACATTTACCTTTAAAAAGTTTCTTCTTGTTTATATGATCCTAGCAAAAGGAACCAACATTTGGTGCATTCATACAAATGTGTTATGGCATTAGGTTGCAACTCTTTATAGTTCTCAAGAAATTAGTTAAAACCTAAATAATTCTCCTGAAAAACTGAAGTATAAATCCCTTATTATATTCTCATCCAGACCCGAAGTATAATAAAGAGCAGGCCTCCAAAATTACCAGTCTCTTGTTAGCAGTAAAATTTTGGAGCGGTAAAAACTTGGGTGGTTGGAAAAATTAAATTATTTCAACAAATCCTGTGTCAGTCACTCCGCGAATACGTAATAAGACGTTTAACAAAGTAAACCCCGCCGAGCAATGGGAGGAGACATAAAACGAATATTATACAGCTTTTGTGGAGCATGAAAAATGGAGCTCTAACAACAAGCGACACGTATATCAGCTGACATATTTAACGCCAACATAATATTCAAACATATGTATAACTAAATACATACATTTTAGAATTATTTGAAATATTTCTATGAGTGGTAATATTTGTCGACTTATAAAACTAAGGTTATGCAGCGAATTTCTGGTAAGTAGAATTGCGTGAATAATGTAACACTGACTCGTTTTGAGTACATGACCGTAGATAAGGAATAAAGTAACGTCGTATCGCATAGCAAAAATTCTCGGGTATTGAATCAATAAAAATCTTCAAAACATCTTTATTTTCTTGGAATGTACCAAATTGTGATAACTATTCATAGTAGCTTAATTCGTTAGGCAGTTTTCACAAAAAAAGAAGCGTATCATTGAAACTTTTAAGACCCATTGGTCCCATATTTTGTAGACATTTTATGTGCTCACCTACCCAGTTCGTTCAAATGCTTCTCGTTTTTAAATACGCAGCACCTTGGACAAATTATACAGTGGATTAAAATTGAGCAATTATTCCTTTGAAGTTAGAGATAGCTAGCTTTTTCTCTCCACTTCGTTCATTTTAAATACGTACTTTTCGTTTTATCTAGCAAAGATTGCACGCTTATTTTACAGCAAAAAAAATTAACGAATAATTATAATAATTGTTTTAATTTTCATAATAACCAGCCAATCAGCTGTCTTTACCAAATAGATATATACCTTTAAACGAGCAATTCTTGTATATATATTTCTATATAATCCGAATCTCGGAAACGGCTCGAACGATTTTCATGAAAATTAGTATACAGGGGGTTTTGGGGGCGATAAATCGATCTAGGTAGGATTCATTTTTAGAAAATGTCGTATTTACCCTAAAATAAATAAAAAAATGACTACTGCTGCCACCTATTGGCCACCGAGCGAAGCTCGGTCACCCAGATATTGCACAGTTAAACGAAAAAATACGATTTCAAAATGACATAATGCTGGTTTTATTAATTGTAACTCATCTCAGAAAAACAAAAAAATAGTTCCGTTTCAAGACATTGCCAAGCTATACATAATACAATGCCCCTACAAACGGACAAAAGTATATTTCTCTTTTCGTAATAGCTTTTATGAAGGACAATTCCGCGGCGAATGCTTTTTAATCGTTGTATAAATATAGGTCTGTGTATACATGTATATTTTGATGTTTTAATGATAGGTCTCGCTCTAACTGTCAGTGTCGGTATATCAAAGCGGTCTGTTTAGTGTTAATTATCAGGTTTTCATGTAATGATATAGTACTTAGTGTGAATTTGGAAATCTTTGATTGACCTAGCAACTTGTCAATTATTAGTACCTACCTTATGAAAGCATGAAGCTGCTAAGACAAGTCTATTTAACTACATAGTTTAAATTCAAATCAAATCATTTATTTCATATAGGACATTACTTGTTAGCACTTATGAATAGTCAGTAGAATAATTAAGTAGGTATATATACTTATTAATAGTGATTTGTTGATGATTGATTGAGTTTAACATTTAAGAAAATCAAAACTTACACAATTAACTGTAGGTACTTATTACCTACTCACTTAGGCATACTAGGTAATTTAAAAAACTATTCAAATTAGTATGCCTAATTCATTGATCTCATAATTTGCGTTCATCACCTAAAATACTACTTCTAAAGCACAAGAAAGAGTATGTGATACTTGATTTAGCTTAACTATATGCCAACAGTAATATTATCTTCATAGAGAAGGAGTGCGGAAAGTCAAAATTAATGTACTTGGCACGGGAGACTTTCGACCATTAGCTAAGTTATATATGAGTTACTTTATTGTTATAGTGCTTCACACACTAGGTATAATTTTATAAATGAAAAGTGTATCAAACTTAACGCTACCAACGGGATTCGAACCCGTGACCACCACCTGTCGCGGGTGATCGCTCTTCCACTGAGCTATGGTACTTTTCATTTATAAAATTATATATGAGTGTTTTACTTTAATTTCATAAACTGAATTATATTGAAACAAGTTAATATAAAACCTGATCGTACATAATATAATTACAAATTGTTAGGTACGATTTCCAGCTGCCCCACAAAGTGGCAGCAAAGGTATCCTAATACTAGTATTAGCATCGGTAACCTGATTCCGTTTGACGTTCGAGCGGTTGCAAAAAACTTCCTACCTCAGTAGACTTCACCTTGAGAGCCGGAGTGGGCGTACCGAACTTGATTAAACGTGAACGCACATCTGTTTGTGCCGAACATGTCGAGAATTAGACGACAAGCCGAAAAATTCTACAGAAATAGTATCGATCTACGGTATATTACGTACTCGTAGGTACTGATTGATGCCACATCAAGGAATCACTGAAAAAAAAAAGATTAATAAGCACCGAAAGTCCTTGATGTTTCTGGGCGCAGTGTGTGTGATTACTAATTATGTAATTAGATAATGTGTAAGACAGATGTAATATGCTACTTGAAAATAACTATCTATATGGCCGAGAATATAGTGGATTACCGATTGCGAAACAAATTGAATTTGTCCTGCTAATTATGCATTTCTGCAAAATTACACCTGCTTTCATTCAATTTACAAAACCCTCAAGCATTTACATCTGTATTTTCTTTAGTGGAAATTTCATTGTATTGTATTGATAAAAAATGATGGTGATATGCTACATAAAATAATTTGATTGACTAAAACTCAATTTGCTTGTTCCAACGCTTGGATACTGCGAAGCTCACAGCAAACCATCAGCAGCTACCCAATATTTAAATGACCGTCTTGGCCGAATGAAGCGCTGTCGATTCTTCGTCACGCACAAATGTGCGTTCTCCTTTACCCACCATCTGACAAACCCTTTTTTTGCCCTGAATATAAATAAGACGGGCAAAAAATATAAAGTCGAGTGAGATTTTTTTCGCCTCCGCTGTTACCAATGGCAATGGTGCCTGAACCGAGTTTAGCGAAAGTAACATTTGAATAATAAAACACATATTCGCGTATAGTGCCTCGGTGGTATGTTCTTTTATTATATCACTTCGTCGGAGGCAACATATTGACGTAACTTTTCCCTATTTTACCCCCTTGGGGGATAAATTACTTGAATAAATCACAGAAAGACCACCATCGACCTTCCGTTACTATACTTCCCTGGTATTCAAGCGGTAGGTCTTGGTAAAAGGGTAAAAGTTTGTTTGTGTCTTCCTTTTTTATATCAAAAGAAGATGCTGAAACCTGCTGAAAAGAATTACCTGTATTGATTTTGCTTTTAAACTATTTTATGCTGTCACCGCTTTTACGAGATTTGTAAGAAACTGAAGTTACGTAAAAATATTGAACCCACAAACAAATTTCAGTACCGACTGCTAACCGCTGCGCTATTGCGGTGTTATTGAGGAATTTCGATGTCAGGAAAATATAAACTAAGTATCGACTCGTCGACAACTCTTCCTTCACGATTCGATAACAACTTCCTGTGTCCTTCCTTCTCTATCAATGCTTTACATTGGGATCAAATTATTGCTATTCTGTAATGGAAGTTTTTGTAACTTGACACTGAGAGTTTTGAATTCGCCTCGATTTCACTCTTTCTTTCATTTCTGTCAAATAGCAAACGCCGTAGAAGCGAAATAAAGGTTCAATTTCCCTTTACCTAAATATTACATGAGTACAATCTCACTGAGCTGAAGTACAATAACGTTAAAACCTATCTCAAAATAATTTAGCAAATAAGAACCCTGATTTATATGTACCAGGACTTAGTAAGGGCGTAACTAACATAATCAATGATTGAATTAACATGCCAATTTAGTTGAGATTATAGTTTTTGTTTGCGCTTTACGCTAGCATTCCGGTTTATGCTAGGCCTATCGCGTCGACGGCCTGCACGCCCCTCTCCCGCGAGCGGTTTGCGGCCAGCGCCCGCGCGCGCCCCGGCCGCGTTCGCTCGCCCAGTCCGGTGCTAAATCCCGACGGAGTCGGTCGACTGTGTGTGCCGCGTTCGCCCGCGTGAAGTCGCCCGCCACGCCGCATCGCGCTGTCTTATTATTTGTGAGGAGCTATTTATCGCGTACCATTTTGTTCCGCGTCGCCCGCGTGTTGTTTGCCGGCCACGCCGCCACTCCGAGTCCGTTTCTACAAGCCGACTGAAAAAGTCCGCGTTGCCCGCGTGAAATTTGCCGGCCACGCCCGTGTCGTTTAGTTTTACGAGCTCCGATTTATTGAGTTCCTTCGTTTGCCGTGTTGGCCGCCGCGTCCTCCTAACGCTGCGGGCCCATTTTACTATCAGGAACACTGTTTTTTGTGCTCACGTGCCATCTGGAAACCACGCCGCCGCGGACTCGCTTCGCTACCCGCGAATTCGTACCGCCGCCGCGAAAGATTCCTCAAGGAGGGCGAGTGTGTTCCTATTTGCATTTAACACCGCAGACACTACACACCACATTCATCATACACTAACACACTCCCCGGATTCCACGTGCTGGCTGTCTCCATGCGCCGGTAAGTACCTAGTAGTAAGTCGTTCTGTGCCGCGGGATAAAACCCAGCGCAAATCGCCCTATAAAATTTTTTGGCGGGCCTTTTTCGACCCGCCACCGCCGCTGCCTGTGGGAATCCGCTGGACTGCTCTGATGGGCCCGGCAGTTGCCCGCTGATTCATCGTGCACAGGCGCGGTGCGTAATCATTTTTGGTAGCAGCGAGCGCGGTTTGTCTACACCTCGCTTTGCGTTTTGCGCTGGTTTTGCCCGCCGCGCCGTTCATTTTCTGCGCCGCTGGCATAAATCCCGCTTTCCGCCACGCGCCGCGTCGTCCGCCGCGCTGTTAGCGGAAATTCCGCAATCGCCGCCAGTTCCGCTGCGTCAACGCCGCGTTTCGGCCGCGTTCCGATTATTATAATTATAAGTTTAATTTTTATTTTAAGTTTTGCTTGCGTGCCGGTACCGCCCGCTCGCCGTAATTTAACACGCGTATCTACTACGGTCGCGCCGCTTTGTTCATTGCGACTACGGTACGACCACGACCGCGATACGACTTGTTTACTATTGCTTTAATTTTATTATTGCTTGCACTCGCGCCGCCCGCCGACTTGCCGGCCGCCTTTTCAATTTATTGTTGCTTTATTTTTGCTTTTGTTTACATTTAATTTGTTAGAATGTCCGCGAACATAAAAAAGCTAGCTGTACAGATACAGTCTGAGCTTCGCTGGGCGACGTCCGCCGCGGGTTTGATAGGCCGCGAAGATAGAACCGCCGCCCTATTACACCGAGCGGACCAGGTGCGGACTCGGCAGGCCTCCGTGGAGCAGGCCTTTCAAGACCTGCTCACCCTCGGTCCCGAACAGGAGGTACTGAGGACGGCTCAGGCCGATTACGACCAGTTCTTCGAACTGATGGACTCGGTGGTGGAGGCCGCCCATGGGATCCGGACCGCCGCTGATGAAAGGCGTCGAAGTGGCGCTTTTCGAGACTCCCCAGCCGACCGCCCACACAGCCGGCATTACTCGGGAAACTGCCCACGATCGAGCTGCCCAAATTCGGTGGGCAGCTTCAAGAGTGGATGGGCTTCCTGGCGTTATTTGACAGTCTGGTCCACGCCAGGAAGGACCTGTCCCCCACCCAGAAGCTGACATACTTACTGTCTTCGCTACAGGGCGAGGCCCTGGATTTGGTGCGGCACCTCGACCTCTCGGAGGAGAGCTACACCACGGCCCGGGAATTGCTGGCCAGGCGCTACGAAAATGTGCGCCGGTTGGCCGACGCACATGTAGCCCAGCTACTCGCCTTGCCCGCCGTCACCGGGGTGGCCGACCTCAGAGAGGCCTTGCTAAACCCTTGCATAGTGGCCACCAATGCTCTCCGTCGATTGGATCTCCCCGTCGACCAGTGGTCCTTCTTGTTGTTGCACATAGTGCTCTCCCGCCTGCCGTCGGAGCTTAAGCTCCGCTTCGAGCAGCGCTTCGGAGGGGACGGTGCAACCTACCTGCCCCCTTTCTCCGACCTCCTGAAGTTTTTGGAGCAGGAGTGCCTCCAGGCCGATAACTCTGGAGTTACCGGCCCTCGAGTGGCCCCTGGGAGGTCCGAGCATGTCCGAGGGGGTGGGGCAAGGACTGGCCCTTCGGCGGGGACCGGCCCCAACCGGCGAGGCCGTGGAGCCGACGCCAGAGAAGGTCGCCGGGTGTCACAGTACAGCGGGGCCGTGGCAACGAAGCTCCCCCCCTGTGTCTATTGTCGGCACCCCGGCCACCAGGTCTCCTCGTGTCCGCACTTCCTGGCCAAACCGGTTGCGGCCCGGAGAGAATACGTGTCGACACGCCAGTGGTGCTTCTCGTGCCTGGGCCAGCATCTCGTAAGAGACTGCCCGCGCCAGCGGCCCTGCCCACATTGCGGCGGTGCCCATTCGGCCATCTTGTGCGCTAACCGGAGTGGTTCCGGTCGCCGGGACGTTGGGTCGCGCACCCCCCCCATGGGCGGGGGCGCTCGATCGCGCACCCCCCCCATGGGCGGGGGCGCTAGTCCTGGCCACCCGGCCAGTCCCGTTAGGCGTTCTCCGGTGGACCACCAACCTCCTAGTGGAGGTAGGGGTTCCGCCCCCCGGAGGAGGGCTTCACCACCCCGCGTCACGGTCACATCCCCCTCGCGTCATTACGACGGGGATATCGCGGCTGCCCCATTGAGCGTCGTCCCGCGTCGGTTCTCGCCGCCACTACACGAGTGGCCGCGACTGGAGCGCCATCCACCCACCATAGGTCGAGGCGATCCCTACCGGGTGCCGGACGTTAGCCGCATAGTGCGGCCCCAAATGGGTGAACGGTCCCCTGCTGATTACCAGCGCCCTAGGGGCGGTGGGGCTTCACCCCCCCAGGGGGGGTCACACCCCCCCCAGGGGAGGGTCACACCCCCCTCGCATTTTTATGACGGGGGTCTGACGGCCGCTCAAATGAGCGTCGAACCGTCTAGGTTTTTGCCTCCCCTCCATGTGTGGACGCAACTGGAGCGCCATCCACCCGTGCTAGGTCGAGGCGCTCCCTACCACGCTCCGGATGCTAGCCGCATGGTGCGACCCCGGGTTGGTTATGCCGGATGGTCCCCACGTTGGGTACCCTCCCCCTCTCTAGCAGCGCCCCAGCCGGAGTACCCCCGTCAGTGGGCTCCCGCTGGTGAAGGCGCGTCGCGCTAGGTGTCCGCCACCCTAGCTGCCACCTAGCCACCTCCCCTGAGACTTTGGATCTACAGCAGTCAGTATGCCAGACCATACTTTTGTCGACTGCCTCAGGGAGGTTAGGGTCTCAGGCGACAGGAGTGGCTCTCCCTTGTGGCCTCACTTCCGAATGTTAATCGGATTTCGATGCCTCGTTGCTTCCTACCGCCCGGAAGGTGCCACGCCAGTCTCCACGGCTTTTGTGATGCGTCCGAAAAAGGGTACGCAGCCGTGGTCTATTTGCGAACTGTCAGTGACACCGGCGAGGTCGCAACCCACCTTGTCTTGGCGAAAAGTAAAGTGGCCCCAATTCGGTCACGCTTGACGATACCCGAAATTGGAGTTGTCTGGAGCCGCTCTTTTGGTGCGCCTTCTCAACCATGTGCGTACGTCCCTCCTATCGATCGTTGACCTGACGGACGTGTACGCCTGGTCGGACAGCGAAATTGTCCTTTGTTGGTTGCGAGCCGCTCCCCACAACTTGGAGGTCTTTGTTGCCAACCGGGTTTCCCAAATCCAGAATTCGGAAACCCCGTTGACCTGGAGACATGTGCCAGGGGACCTGAACCCTGCAGATTGTGCTTCCCGCGGATGTGAAGCTTCCGACCTTGTCAACCACTCTCTTTGGTGGGGCCCTGACTGGCTGACTCGGAATGAGTCCGCCTGGCCTCAGAGTAGGTTCTCCGAGCCCGATGTGTTACCTGGCTTGCGAGTCGGAGTTGTCGAAGATAAGCCAGCCAATTCGCTGAGCTATCTTCAGGAACGCTACAGTTCCCTTGATAAATTGATTGGGGTGACGGCTTGGATTCAGCGCTTCACCCACAACGCTCGGAACCCACGCGACAAAATGTCGAACCCGGTCTTGTCGCCCCTGGAGAGACAGGAGGCCCGGACCTTTTGGATACGTTTGGTTCAACTGGAGCATTTTGAGTCCGCTATTGAGACACTGAAGCGAGGTTTACCTTTGAAGGGCTCGCTAGCCCGCTTAAACCTCTTCCTGGATGACACCGGATTGATACGCGTTGGTGGACGCCTCCGGAATTCTGACTTACCCTATGGGGCACGTCATCCCTTATTGCTTCCGAACAATAGCGCTTTTGTAAAATTGTTGGTGACGCATTACCACGTCAAAAATGCCCACGCTGGCTGCAACGCCCTTTCGGCCATATTGCAGCGCGAATTTTGGATTTTATCGGGACGACGCTCCATCCGAAGCGTCATTTTTAAGTGCATTCCGTGCTACCGCCTGAAGGCCAGCACCATGCAGCCCATTATGGGGGACCTCCCCACCGACCGTGTCGTGGCCTCGCGCCCTTTTTCGGCGGTCGGGACGGATTTTGCGGGGCCGTTCTTCGTCAAGAGCTCCAGCCTCCGCAATGCTCGTTCCCTCAAGGCCTACCTTTGCGTTTTTGTTTGCCTGGCTACCAAGGCCGTACACTTAGAACTGGTGAGTGCCCTCAGCACCGAAGCCTTTGTAGCCACGCTAGGCCGCTTCGTTTCACGCCGAGGTTATCCGCACCTGATCCGATCGGATTGTGGGACCAACTATAAGGGTGCCGATAGATATTTGAAGGAAGTCGTCCAATTTTTGAATGAAAATAAGATAGGCCTCGGCACGGCAATGTCCAAGATGGGGATAACTTGGACCTTTGACCCGCCAGCTTGTCCCCACTGGGGCGGGATCTTTGAAGCCGTCGTCAAGGTCTCAAAGACGCATCTCCGACGCGTGATAGGTGAAACCATTTTGACTTTTGAAGAGCTCGCTACCGTTTTTTGTAAGATTGAGGCTGTCCTCAATTCTCGGCCACTCTGCCCCTTATCGTCCGATCCCAATGACCTGGAAGTTTTAACCCCCGGTCATTTCCTAATTGGTGAACCCCTTAACGCCCTGCCCGAGTACCCCTTCAGGGACGTGAAGGTCTCACGGTTGTCTCGTTTCGAATTGCTACAGCAGATGACCCAAAATTTCTGGCATCGTTGGTATTTAGAATATTTGCATCTCTTGCAGCAGCGCGTTAAGTGGTCCGACAGGACCGACCCACCTAAGGTTGGTGATCTTGTCCTAGTTAAGGAGTCTAATTTGTTGCCTTTGTGCTGGCGTCGTGGACGCATTCTTAAATTGATATATGGATCCGATGGGGTTCCCAGAGTTGCCGAGGTAATGGTCGGAGATTCGGTTTTGCAGCGAGCCGTCTCTTCCTTATCCCGCTTGCCCATTGGTTAGTGGACCCCAAATCCTTGGGTCCACTGGCGGGGGTGTTTGCGCTTTACGCTAGCATTCCGGTTTATGCTAGGCCTATCGCGTCGACGGCCTGCACGCCCCTCTCCCGCGAGCGGTTTGCGGCCAGCGCCCGCGCGCGCCCCGGCCGCGTTCGCTCGCCCAGTCCGGTGCTAAATCCCGACGGAGTCGGTCGACTGTGTGTGCCGCGTTCGCCCGCGTGAAGTCGCCCGCCACGCCGCATCGCGCTGTCTTATTATTTGTGAGGAGCTATTTATCGCGTACCATTTTGTTCCGCGTCGCCCGCGTGTTGTTTGCCGGCCACGCCGCCACTCCGAGTCCGTTTCTACAAGCCGACTGAAAAAGTCCGCGTTGCCCGCGTGAAATTTGCCGGCCACGCCCGTGTCGTTTAGTTTTACGAGCTCCGATTTATTGAGTTCCTTCGTTTGCCGTGTTGGCCGCCGCGTCCTCCTAACGCTGCGGGCCCATTTTACTATCAGGAACACTGTTTTTTGTGCTCACGTGCCATCTGGAAACCACGCCGCCGCGGACTCGCTTCGCTACCCGCGAATTCGTACCGCCGCCGCGAAAGATTCCTCAAGGAGGGCGAGTGTGTTCCTATTTGCATTTAACACCGCAGACACTACACACCACATTCATCATACACTAACACACTCCCCGGATTCCACGTGCTGGCTGTCTCCATGCGCCGGTAAGTACCTAGTAGTAAGTCGTTCTGTGCCGCGGGATAAAACCCAGCGCAAATCGCCCTATAAAATTTTTTGGCGGGCCTTTTTCGACCCGCCACCGCCGCTGCCTGTGGGAGTCCGCTGGCCTGCTCTGATGGGCCCGGCAGTTGCCCGCTGATTCATCGTGCACAGGCGCGGTGCGTAATCAGTTTTATATACAGGAGTATCGATAAGTCTGTCTGACACCACGACACGCAGCGATGAATTCGTAATTCATATTTTCGAGTCTACTAACAAAATCGCTCTACAGATGAGGAAATCGAGCACTCGAACGCTTCACATATCTGCCTATTAAACGCGCCAGATAATTTGAAATAGATTAAAACTAGGTCACAAGTAACATGAACCAAGCGCAACGCATTCATACTATCAGTCAATTATATTTACTGCCCCACTGGCATGGTGGTTAGCATGTTTCACTGCATCATGAGGTTTTGGATTCGATTTTCAAGTCTGGCTGGATTTCTCAAAGAACGTCTTGCTTTTTCTTAGATGACATTTAAAAAGTTTTCCCCGTGCCTTGAAAGTTACTTAACAAAATCTTTCTGATTTATCTGATCTGATATTAGTCATATTGAAATCTGCTATTTTACCTTACCTGAGACCTCTTTAATATGAAGATTAATTACTGCCCTCTTACGACTTCCGGACCCACTGGGCTATTAGTGTGAGAAACATAGAGTGCATCCTTATTTGCGAACACACTTCTAACTTCCGTGTTAGTGGCTGTTTCTTTAGAGCCAGTTGGTTTAATTTTATCAGGTCAATTACAGATTCGGATAGCGTAGGCATTGTAAAATTTTCCTTGCACTATTAGAATCGATTAAATTTATTCTTGTTTGTAATAACAGTAATAATTCCTATGATAACAATATCATTAATAGTGAGGACGCGGCTTAATGGCGTGAGGCCATGCATACTAATGGTCGAAGGCAGCTCTTTGCCAGAGCTCAGAACGTCGGGCATGACTGAAATAATAATTAAGCTCCCATGTTCAACTGATAACGCTGATTTCCTGTTTGAACTTAAATCTCAATACAGATTTTCTTCGTTTAAAGATCTCAATATTTTTAAAAACATTAGTTTGGGTTCGATACTAAATTGTCTCAAACAAAGTTAATACGAAAGTTATAGATGAGGTTAGAGTGCGTGGTATAAAAACCTTAGACCATCAAATACGAGGCCGAAGTCTTAACCACCAGGCAACAACACAGTTTCAAGGTGGTGATCATCCCAAAACGCTTGCATCCAACAAACATCTATTTTTGAAAGCAAACTTTTAGGGTTGTTTTAGGCAATTTGTAGCCGGCTTTGTACATACGAGTATTTTTAAGAATTTACGTTATGTTTTTACGGGATTACCTAACATTTTTTTATTTCTTTGTCCACAGACGAAAAAGAACAACCCAAACCACATAAAGAGGCCGATGAACGCCTTCATGGTCTGGTCGCAGATCGAGCGCAGAAAAATATGCGAACAAACACCAGACATGCACAACGCGGAGATCTCCAAGAACCTCGGCCGCGTGTGGAAGACCTTGAACGACGAAGAGAGGCAGCCCTTCATCGACGAGGCGGAGAGGCTGAGGCAGCTGCACATGCGCGAGTACCCCGACTACAAGTACAGGCCTCGCAAGAAGACGGCCAAGCCGACGCAGCGGACCGGCGCCGTCACGAAACAGAAGCGCAAGCAACGGGCAGACAGCAACAACAACAGAGGGGTGACCAGACGACGAAGTCGACCCGCTCCTACCGTCCCCAGCGTGCCGGTGGAGACCCCCGCGCCGCCGGCATTACCAGCGTCTCCCGCCGGATCCCCTGACTCCCCGGAATCCGCCTGCTTCTACGACGACAACACGCGGCGCGAGCAGACGGACCTCACGGATCTGTACTCCATCACGGATCTGCTCCCGTTGCCCGCGGACTGCGAGGTGGATCTCGACGCGCTGACGGACATGGAGTCCTTCGAGACCGCGTCGTCGTCGTCCGGCTCCCACTTCGAGTTCTCGTGCACGCCGGACGTGTCGGACATGCTGAGCGAGATCGGCGTGGCGGGCGACTGGGACGACCACACGTTCTCCTCGTACCTCACGTCGTCTTAGAGCGGTGCCGGGTCGCCACGGCCGCTGGCCGCCACCACTGATCTCATTTCGAGCCGCCACACGGGGGCCGACGACGCGGCGACCGCTCGCCGCCCCGCCTAGAGAGTGCCTACATCCAATTGACGTGTCGACATTTGGATTCAATGTACAAAGTTATTTAATAAGATTCGAGGGTGAAATTTGATTTCTAACCGCACCGGCCGCGTGGTCGTCGTCTTCATTTCTTTCGGTTCCTCTTGTGTTGAACGCGAACTATTTGGAACGGCTCCCGGCGCAGCGTCGGGTATCATACATACGTAGGCTGTGAGTTTGTTCTCGTTAAAACGTGTTGCTTTTCTTTGTGGTTATGTTGTAAACAAAGACATTTTGGAATGATTTCCAAACGGCACGTCTCAGACGCATCTCGATAAATAAATCCGTCTTACTCTCCGTCGCCTGATAGCAAACGGTCCGGTCAGGTCGCTGCCATGCACCGCGTTGTCGCGTCCGTATTCTGTACAAGTACTCGACTTGGCTTCTATATACTAAGTTCGCAATTCCTATGCCGCTCTTAATTTTACGTTATTAACACTTACTGTAAGAACGGTCGTTTATTTGGATTCGTAACAGTCTTAGCGTTGTATCGATCGTGTAATAGACACATATTAGGACTAGGTTATATAGTAATGTTCGTCTTACGTTGTTCACTGTTCGTGAGTTCACTTTATATACTTTGATGCACACATAGTTATAACGGCATTATAATTTTACGTTCGGAAGCTAATCGGTATGTCGGAAGAATTTCGGAGTGCGGGTTTTTCGAGTGGGAGTTCTTGGAGGGAGTCCCTCGCTCGTCGTTTGTTTCGTGTTTTCATTGGAACAAGCCACGCGTATATTTCGGTCGGCAGGCCACCCTTTTTATTCGTTGCGCGCGTGACTTTTTCCGAATTCTACGGCGAGACGGCGAGGGATCAATGTAGGTGTGTAAAGTTGATACGTCTTGCTATAGTGTATGTTGTTAGGTCGTTTAAGGTAAGGTAATTTCCGTTCAATGGTAAGGTACGAACAAATGTATATTGCGAAGAAATGAAGGCACCTCAGGATCGATGCGTAGGGACACTGTTCGACTTTCTTCTTTCATTCTAACATTCTTCACGCTTCAATATGTAAAAAAAAACGTCTATAGAAAGATACATATCAATAAAAGGAGTGTATTAATTCGCGGGATGGATAAAACTTATCGTACGAACGAAACACTAGTTCGGTTCCAGACAAAATGTTTTGCTGTTTAAAACTTCTGTGATTTCCTTTGTGGATTTTCTAAATTATAAGGATCTAGTGGAGACTGATATCGCATAGATTAGTTTTAGCAGCGCTAGCTTCTCTAACTTTTTTTAATTTTTAGAACTGGGCATAATTTTAGTGAGGGGAAAAAACATAACGTACCTATTTTTGATAATTTGCCTTTCTATGGAGATCGGGTTCCGAAGTCCGATCTTGGGAATAACTTGTATTGATTGCGGAGTTTGTGTCTGAAGCTGAACTAACATTACGATTTTGCAGTAGGCACTGTTTCAAATGTTAGCAAGGTGTTGGACCCGATGTCCAGAGTAAAGCATGACCTAATGAACCCAATTTGTATAAAATTCGCAGAAACTGTCAATTCATTGAAAATGGAGTCACTTAGTTAGCGGGGTAATGTTTCCGAAACGAATATCGCCTCAGTCATTCTAAGATATAATAATAAATCTTCTAAAATATAATATACTTTTTCAAATAAACGAACAATATTTGTAGATAATCTGTGTCCCTAAGATATATTTCATTATAGTAAGGGATCCGTTGTGCTGATTGATAAAAAAAGAAAAAATATGCTTTACTATATTATTATTATATTCTTATAAATATATTATGTAAAAATGACTTCGTGTATTAACTTAGTGAGTGTCTACGAAATCCAATTATTTTTAAAGAAAAAAAATGCATAAAAATACAATATGTTATCTATACATTATTATCGTAATGTAAATCTGTAAGTCTTGTGTGTTGTAGGACGTCGGTATTATTATATACTTTATATGGATAATAAAAGTAAAAAATAAATTTGTGCCTAATGATTGAATAAACTTGAAAATTTTTCATAATGTATATTTTAGTGATGCTCAAGAATAACTTTATAAGCGCGTAGTGGTTTTTAGATGCTGAAACATGTACATTGTAAAATTAAGGTTTTATTTTGGACGCCAGACATGCATTTTGAGTTTATTTTGCTTTTCTATAAGTTTGCTATTTCGTCACATTTATGATAACTTACTTCATTACGTGCGTACATACTCTTAAGTTATGAGATCGTTCAACCAGATAAGCCATTCGAACTTGCTTGTATAGTATATTCTTCATTGAACTTGTTTGAGCATGTACGTATACTTGTGAATAACTATTTTAAGAATCAGCATTCATGACTGCACCATGTCCGAATTTTTCCAGAATTTGAATTTCGTCCTTACAAATAAAAAATACTATTCGGATGTTGGAGTAGTAGTGAATGTTGCCCTTTTAAAAAAATATCACACCCAGATATATATTTACCTTTAAGGAATAAGTAAGCTTTGTATTAGCAATAAACCTCAGAGCTTCGTAGAAATTTTACAACATGTTTTACGTTACGTTGATGAAAAGTGTCAGGCTCATTATTATTATACATAATCGATATACTTTTATAATTAATAAGTAATCATTATGAAGTAAAATTAGTTGTGATTCTGTCCTTATTCACCATTAACATTCTCTACTATTTCTGTTTTTGCAAGTTTTTGAAAGTGTTTTTACCTACAACTTCTGATCCTTTGTGACTTATTTCATTCTTCGCTTATAATAACAATGATCACTCAAAAAAAATTAAAGCAATATACTATAGTGACACAAACGCTCAAATTAGATTAATATCTCGCCTAATCTTATGTATTTTGTCCTTGGGTCTGTTTTAACACAATTACTGTCATAATTTCATGAGTGTCAGTTACAACCATTTTGGATGTTAGTTTCACTACTGCATTGAAAAGAACGTAGTTTTTTTCGTTATTTTCATTTTCAATTTCTCTCAAAGATTTGGTAGCGAAGATAAATGTATTAGATATTATTATAACCCCAAAGTATTGGTAAAGCAACATCGAATTTATTGTTGTATTAGCGCTTCTCGTTGTGGTTCTTCAATAATTGGAATTATCAGGGTTTCGATGTTTCTTTTAAATAAATAAGGATTGTAAAAAAACCTTTTGTAAAAATTGTCTCTTTGAATCCCTGACGTGATCTTTTCTAATGATGTTTCCGAATTCTTTGCTTCAATTGATAGGCTTTTTCCTTCGTAGCCTTCTTAAAATCTACCAAGGTATTTTAGAATGTATGTAAATAAATAAGTATTGAAAACTGTTTATAATAAATGTAAAAGTCAAAATAAAGCGATACTGTGAGAAAAATTAGAGGGTATATTAATACGCGTCTCAAATAAAATAAATATCACAGAAGACGTAGTTAGTTGTTGTAGGTTATAATTATTATATGTAATTAAAATAAAATTGTTGTATACTTCGATGTAACTAAACTTTTCCAACTTCATCTTTGAATATCTGATTGTATTATTTCTTTGAATAAAATATTATAATAAGATGATCAAAGATGTTAGTTCCCTGTAAAGGTCTTCAATTCTTGCAACGTCTTTAAAGTATAACAGCTACTCACCAGTAACTCAAGTCAATATTGAAACACCTCAGATAATAAAACTTTGACATGGTCTTGAGATAAAATCTCTTTTCAAAATAATAAAATAAATACAAATCTAAGTTGATAAGCAGAATTGAAGATCCCAAAACTTTGCCTGAGTCTATGCTTAAAAAGTCGCTTGTCATACAAGTAGATCGGTGTTTTCTTACTGAAACAATATTAGTAGAGTAAAAATTATGTATGTTTAACATTATTATACATTAAATAAGTCATAAATGCGATTCGATGAAAAAAAAATGTTAGTGATTCATTCACAGAACTGAAAACGTTAAAAATATTCTCGTTATGTTGTTTGAAAAAAAAATTGATGGTAATAATTATTATATCTCTGTATTATATGTATGTATCACTGTTGTTGATTTATTTAATGTAAGCGTCTTCTATCCTAAGATTTAATTGATTTACATTTCAACACTTTGAGACACAACGAAGGAAAATCTGTTCCCCCTCTACGTTCTGCAATATCACATAACTATAATTAATTAATTAGTGGTTATATAACTGATATTATATAATTGGTGTCTATAAGATGGTTAAATTTAAACAATAATTAAACGTAATAATATTGTATGTCAACTTCAACAAGTAGTGAATGCATTTTATTAAAATATAAAATATCTGATTCGTTGTTGGCGTAGATGTGTCATTAATAATAATAATTATTGGTACGAAGATAAAGTTAATGATATTTATAAAACAAAACAAAAAACTTCGCACAATCTGAGTCAAGGAATTAACATAAGAATAGTAGAATAGGAATTAATCGTACTAAATACTACTGATAAATAATTTTACAGAATTAAGTGTGATAGTTATTTTTACGTTCCATACCTACTATTAACTCAAGAGAAACGTCTAACATTCTTCGATTTGTTTGAAACTTTTTTGCTTTAATTCGTGTTTTTAATTATTTTTATACGTGAACCACACCATTTGAGTAGGTTACTTGTATATTTTTGTATAATATGTTTTACTATTTTACTTTCTTCACTTTTATTATTGATTTTACGAGTAAGTTGTGCTATGTAGGATTTTCGATCAAATTTTATAAGGAACAAAAATTATTAAAAAAATGGTCCATTAAATTCTATCGAGTAATATTAAGGTTTTATTATGAGTAGCAGCAAAATATGTATACTTAAAATGTGTGCTTACGATTTGTATTAACTGGAAGAAGTACCTTACATGCCAAACGAATTCAAACTTTTGAAGCTATAAAGCGTGGCTTTAAACTTAAAAGTGGGACTGAAGTTTCATTTTCATTTCTTTTGTTTTGTTCTTTTACCATTGGACATTGTAAATACCTTGTTAATAAACTACTTAAGGCCACATTATTTTAAGTTCTTCTTTTTTTTAAATAAATCACACTGCAACCGTGTGTTCCGAACTATTCTAGTCTTGGAAGATTTTGAGCAGGTTTCAATTCCACATCCAGTAGAGTCCTCACTGTCTTAGACTTCTTGGCTTTGTTCACGTTCTCGGAGGACAGTCGTGGCCTTTTCGTGATTGATACCTGATTTTTTTTTATAATTTTTTTTCAATTGATACCAAAAAATGATGATGCTGTTAGACACCGTTACCGATGGATCTCTCTCTTAGCACTAAACAGTTTATGGTCATTTGGCTTACCAAATAGTGGTAACACTTCTGTGTTACCAACTTTGTAATTGGTTCTAAAATGTTGTACATATACATTATAGACGATCGTTGATTTAAGTCATTTAAACGCACGGTTCTCTAATTTTTTTTGAATCTACCCTCTATACGTTATTGGGTTGTTTCAATGAAATCTTATTATCGGGCAAAAACTTTTAGAATTAATTTTTAATGATAAGTTATTTTCAAGCGAGGGTGGAGTCTTGAACTGTCCCTCGAAAGTTGTATAAATTATATTGAATCGTATCTTATAAGGTACATACTGTAACTGCATATATGTACGTAGTTTTTTAAACTGTTAAGTATGAAATAACATTACTGTAGTTATGGAGTTAAGGAAAACGTGTACATTTTGTATCGTACTTTGTTTCAATAATGAATATATATTATTATATGGTAAAAATAAATCATCCAGTTTTTAAAAAATAACCAGATTTTCAATTACCTACCCTCACTCCTCCTATCCTTATGAACATTAATCTTAAGAGAGAATAATAACTCATAGCAGTATATTATAACTATCGAAATCATTATAAGATAGGTACTTAGGTACAGCTTTTAAAAACTACTACTCTATGAAAATATCATAGTACCTACAAGCACAGAACGTAAGTATAAAAATCTATAAGAATAATCATAGACAAGAAATGTACGTGTCTATGATGAGATAATGGACAATAAGGTATTTTTTTTTATTTTTTATGTTATCTTTGGTAGATCAATAGATGTTTCCACAATCAGTCCAACAAGCCACAGACGATAATTTGTCGTCTGTTTTTGATGAGAGAGAGAGATAGTAATAGAGAAAAATATAGAACCAACATGAGATAGAGTGAAGCAGTAGGCAAAATGTTAATTGCACCTTCTAAAAGACCTTCTAGAAGGCAACTCGGTAGATAGACTTCGAACTGCTCGAAAAAAAAATTAAGTGGTAAGTAGTAACTAGTAGTTAATGCTGGGATAACCTCTATGGTGGCGTTTTAGTAGCAGCTACTTAGCTACCTTACCTATATGGATACTCGTCCAAGGTCTAAACCTGGTCACCGGTTCCAGTTGTCTGCTGTACGTCATCGCTGTGGGCTGCAGAGGGAAGGAGTTCACACCAGGTCATCATAAATACTGCCTTCATGAGGTCTAAGCCACATATTTTAATTCAATGGATGGAACGAAACTCAATGAGAATGCCATAAATGTCCGATCGCTAAATTCCCATACATTGAAACTCTCATACATTTTCCATAGATTTATCGCCCGCGCTCCGACTAGATAGAGCCCTTCCTTAATCCTAACAACCACAGATCCGTGAGTGAGGCAACTTTTCGTTGTAGTGTTAGTGTTCCTACTTAACTGCAATCTCATCTGATGTCAATGTAGTCAAAGGTCCTACAAACTTAAAAGGGTAGGTTCTCCTTATCAGGTACTACACAGCATCGCTCTGAATGAAAACACTTATTGTCTTTACCGATAGGGTGCTAGCTAGCCGTGGCCGAGCAGCACACCAATTTTCATACTGATATTGTATGACAATGTCAAAAAATATTACAGTCAGTGCTATATGCGATGATGGTACGGCCCCAGACCCTAGTCATTTTAGAATTATGAAAAATATCCTGGTAAAATCAAGGGCGATCGTCAACGTATACATTATGTTAATTAATGGGCAAATTCCCTCAATGTGTTAGGGGTTATGAAATTATCTCCTATTTTCAAAAGTCTTAGTATAAGTAGCTAAGTGCGAAATTTGTCACCCACAAGTTAAGTTTCCTCAAAATTTATTTTAAGAATTGTTGATAATATTTTGATATAGTATCAATTAATATTAAATTAATAACAAAGGAACAAAACAGTACCATGAGTTAAAGTTACAAGTTACATGAGATAAACCTATCCAAATCTTATGATAAAGTTCCCAATCAAGTATTTTAACTGAAAAAAAAAACATTTAACAATCAGCGGTAGGTAAATAATATTATTTAAACACAGTCGTGGTTTCCGTCTGTTAATTTCAATCAGAAAGTATAACGAAGAACTCTACGATTTGAGTCCCGTTTTCTTTTATCACGACCAATAACAGCGACTGTCGTGGCTGCATACTAATGTCGATGTTACTGCCAATGTTAGTATGACATCAAAATGTTAAATTTCCGGACAACCCGGAATTTCCGGAATTTATAAAGAGAATCAACCAAATCCGTTTATGATATTCCGATCCCGATTCTAGAACCTCCAAAAATTATTATCCTTTACACCCATTACCTCTACTACTAATAATCATTTTTATACCAAGAGACAATTGCAACAAAGCCAAATTTTTCTCATCTGGGGACATCTCAGATCCTAAAATTGAAAAGCGTTAAATTGACTGTAGTATGCCGAGGCCGCGGCGATGAGTGTGGTTGCCTGTGCTTTATTACGTAAGGACGAAGGAGCTGCACTTCCCGCAGCGCAAGAGACGTCACAGATCCGAATTTGTACCTATTTTGGAGCTGTCATACTTATGATTTGGACACTCCTGCAGTTGGCTTTTACACACATTGCCGGCAGTGGATTCGGTATTGTATAATATAGAATACCTAGACCAAGTATAAAATGAATAATATTTTATACTGGGCCTGAACGTTTTAGGCATTCTATGCATTGCCTAGTATACAATATCGGATTATACAGATTGCCGCTAACATAATACATAAACAGATAGATAAGTATTTGATATTGCAGATTACTTCCGACTTTTACCGACGAGGTAAATCTCAAGTTTTACCGTCGCTCGATCTTTCACAGTAACAGTGGGACTTGCTATTCCGAACCTCATCTGATGTCTTCTGGCTGTGACGTCGCAGATCTGAGCGTACATACCTAAAGGGATTATGAAGTGACTGGGTTGAGTAGGTCCAAATCAATATTTTCCTATACAGCGAAAAATACAGCGCGTCCCAGAAATTTTCATTGCAATATTTTGCGATGCACTGCTCTTCGCGCTTGAGACCTTATTTAAGTCCCTGCCTGTTTGGTATAGTGAACTCTAGTGGTTAGCGAGGTCTTCCTGGGTCGAGAAAATTAAATTAGGAATGGGTTTTTCTATCAGGAAATTCTTAGACCTAGCTTGAAGTTTAGAAATCGGTGGTGTTCCACCCCCGTACCTTGTAGAGCTTTATCTCTCTCCGATCGTGTCAGAGCTTTTTGGAATACGAGAGTCCTGATGGATCCGTTTTCTGTTCATTTTCTTCCTCGTCTTTTTTTCCCAGAATTTTCACGCGTCTCTGAATAGTGTCTGTTCATTTAAAGGCATCCTTAGGAAGATGTTCTAAAATTTATAGGTTTTGCTAAGATTTGACTCGTAATTTTTTCAAAGCATCCTACTTGTATTAAATAATATATTTTTTCCCAAATTTCTGCACTGCTATGTGGGGCTTACGCCCACTAAAAACTGACTGTTTTTGGAAGATACGAGTATTAGTATTTGGTACGCCGCTAAATTCCTTTACTGCCTAAAAGTTCTCATACCTATTCGGTAGAGACGAGTGTTTAGTGTGTACCTACTCTTACATACAAGTGCATAGTTTAACCGTACCTAACAAAACATCGCGCGCCCTTCTCATGAGCGCAAACCGCCACTAGATTTTGGTTTCACTCGCAGCACACCGTAATCTGACCACCAACTATTTCCTATTTAGTGCCAGTAAATTCTGAAACCGGGCCATTTTAGCCGGGGAGCTAGTGGGGAACTCTGTACGGCACTTGGTTGTGTATAAAGTACCCCTTTTCTTGCGTATAACGAACAAGGTAGGTAATACTTGTGTACAACAGAAGCTCATCAATAAATCTCATGATCGTCTTAAGGATTATTTACGTGAATCAAATCTTTGAGACGGAATTACTCTACCAAGTCCCAACTAAATGATTTGGATTCGGTGGATCGCCATGCTGGAAGACTCATCGGCAACCAAACACTCTGGTCAGCAAAAAAATACAAAGCCTGAAACATCGTCGTAAGGTTGCCTCTCGGTATTCTATGGAACAGGAGAGTGTGCTCTGAAACTATTTAATTTGGTTCCCCGACACCTTTTTACCAGGCATCGTAATGGTTACTTACTTACTTACTTACTTACATAGTTGACGTACCAAAGACACGTACAAAGCGGTTTGATTCCTCGTTCCTGATACGCACCATGAAGGTCTGGAATACTCTCCCAGGCGCTGTCTTTCCAACCACCTTCAACTTGGGCACTTCTGGTCATCAGGTGTGATCACCGTCCTATGCTAGCCTATATGCCTAGTTAAATAGATCTACTTTAATTAAGTTTCATATTTCATAAAAATTACCACCAGCTCTACATCCATTTGACCTTCTGTGACCTTCTAAAGAGGCTTTAATTAAGCAAACTCACAAATAAGATTCGAGCACGCCCCGGGCGCCCGGGCCGGACTATTATTCAAATTTATTGCTTTAATTTTATATGCTCCTTCATTCCTTACATTGGACTTTTCATTATTCATTTTTGATGACGTCATCAAACGTCCGAAGTTCTTAATGACCTCATAACTTGAGCGGGGCTTAGGATACATACTAATGAAATGGAAGAAAATTGTTTTTTATCACACCTATTCGAAAAATGGGCATTGCAGGCTTAGAGTGTAGAACAAAATTCAATTTTGATCTTATGATAGTTTGAGCTTTCTCTGTTCTGATTGGATCGCGTTTTCATTCATCTTTTTACATTTGTTTTTCTTAGAAAGTACACACTTGTAGCACTGTACTCTGTAAATACGAATTTGAAGAAGGTACTCTTACATAATTTATTTTACATAGATGTAAATGAAAAAGTGTGGAAACAATGTGTCAATGAGATAATGTGGATAACTTGGATCTCGAGTATCTTAAATTTAATTTTCTACTACATTCAGGATTCTTCGAGGCAAAAATCACTTTGGCCCTTTCTTCTCATGAATATTATTTATAAAATTTAGGTACTTGGCCCTTTATAACATAAAACTTTAACCATTACTGCAGTGGCTGTATGCCATTTTAGCGTAAGACGTCGTCACATTATTTGCCTTATATCTTTTTCCTTCTACAGACTTCAGATATCAAAGACCTGTGATTTTTATGTCGAGCGTCACAATTATCTTCCTTAAACAGCCTATAAAATAATCAATTCATCATCATCATCTCAACCCCTTTTTATGTCCTACTGCCGGGCACGGGTCTCCTCTCAGACTGAGAGGGGTTTGGCTATAGCCCACCACGCCGGCCAAGCGCGGGTTGGCGGGCTTCATACACCTTCGAGAACATTTTTGTGAACTCTCATTCAGGTTTCCTCACGATGTTTTCCTTCACTGGTAAGCAAGTGATATTTAGTTTCCTAAAAACGCACATAACTCGGAAAAGTCAGAGGTGCGTGCCCAGGATTCGAACCCGCGACCTCCTTATGAGAGGCAGAACCACTCAGCTATCACTGCTAATAAATTTATTGCTTTACACCGTGAAACCCATTCGACGAATTTTTTTATATACTAGAGCTTGAAAGTACAGCAGATGATGAAACAAAAACGAGAATCATTTAAATACAGCTATGAATAACAATAGACAAGCGAAGAAATTGAAATTATACACTTCGTTATTTTAGAAATTGTAATTCATACAAATTTCACTGTACTAATGGAATGCTTCCGGTTGTACTTACAAGCACTGTCTTTTAAAGTCAGTTCATCCATAATTTTGATGAAATTTTAATTAAGATTTTATAACGTCTTCTTTTAAGTGACTTTATAATGAAAATTATTTTAGGCTTATTACCTACATATTATGGGCTTATAAGAAGGCTCCGATTAGATGGACGAACGACATTAAGGGTGTCCCTGGATACAAGTGGCGCAGGACTCTGGAGGTTGGATATCATTGTAGGAGGTCTTTATCAAGCTGTGGGCGTCCGTCAGCTGAAACGAACGGACGACGATACTTTCTTATAGTGAGTGGAAATATAGTTTTTTCCCGCAAAGAGTCTAAGCCAAACCAGACTTATGAAATCTGGCTCATGCCTGGTATCAAAGACATATTAGTTTTTTTTTAAATATTATGTAGTAGCTAATAATGACGAGGCATCTTCATGCTTAGACATCAACTTACAAGTCAATAGCCTATCAATGTCAGAAGTTACAGTTCCTTCAAACCTTTTTTTATAGACAGAAAATGCATAACACATACCCCTCTGCCAAGGGGAAGCGAAGGGTTACGTGGTGCTTGCACCTACTTACCTGTTTCTACGATGTACCTGCTGGCGGTAGTACGGGATTCAGTTGTATTCACCGCGCTTCCGCCAGGTCTCGTTACTCGACAGCTGGCTGCTGCCAAACCGTCTAAAAGTTGCACCCATATCTGGCCTGACCTGACTTTTATGTTTTGTGCGATGGACGGCCTCTAACTTCCGTGACCCGTGACATCGGCAACTCATGAAGACTCCGAAGGTCATTGACCTCTGGCACCCGGTGCGTCTCCTGCGAGAGGGATATACCGTTTGATTTTCCCTCTCGCGCTCCGCTACCTTCTTTGTTGTCATCACCTCCTCGCAAAAGGTGGCAACGCCATTCGACGCTATCTCGCTCCGAACCGAGAACGATGTTTGGGAGCGAGAGGCCACCGACTGCTGCATCGAGTACACGGCGCTACTACGCCCAAGCTGGGCACTCTCCAGTGTATGCTGCGCAGTGGCTGTATGCGCAACTAACTATACCGATCTAGGTATACTCTGAGAACCCTTAACACCAGCTGGTAAGAATTACTTAAGCGTACACAAGTATTTAACTACATTACAATATAAGAAAAATACACTCAAAACCCCATAAAAGAACACTTTAACAATAACCAGATAAGGATCTGCAGTGATTTAATTTTTTACAATACACATTTAGGTACGAGATATTCATCGTTAAATGTATAAACTGATAACAATCGTTTTAGCAACAGACCAGCAACATATTGAGTTTTGTTAGAAACTTAAGGTGGGGTTTAGCTGGGGTATACTACAACATCACACAAGTGGGGTGGGGTGTGGTATACTACAACATCACACAAGTGTCACGTGAACTTTAAATTATTATTTATCAGCACTGCAGTTGTAACTAATAGCCATGTTACCTCATCAGTTAATAACAATAATCTCATATTTTACTATCCGTTAAAAATGTATCAGAATAGTTGTCATCAATAAATCACATGATCGAATTGTCTACCGGATATACCATTCCCACACAGTTTTTTAAATGCAACCGTAAACAAAGATTAATATTTAAAGGAAACTGCTGGCTTTATGCACCGTAAATGAGCTATTTTTACTAATAAATGTGTGTACGTCTTCTGTCAGCTCTAAAATTCTGCAAAATACTTTTAGCATTGACGAAGTTGAATTGAATGAATGCACGCATCGGTCAAACCACGTAGCCGCTGATTGGTTAATCAGGTTGTGCAGCTTAGGCGCAAACTGACCGTCGATACTGCTATGGTAACCGGCGATGTTTAGGCGATGTACAATTTTATTTAGCATCACACGGCACACCCCATGTTTTAAAAACTCGTATCTACGATAAGCGTTTTATAAAACTGTACCTTAAGCACCGTATTAGGCCGAAACACGTACCAATGTCGGCAATGAAGACTTTATCGGGCAGCACTGATTAATTCAGTTGGCACGCATTATAACAACTGCTACTAGGGGCCCGCCTCGCAAGCATAAAAGGACTAAAGTATCACACCATACTGTCAAAAGAAATATATCGCATGCTGTCGCCAAATGACTTTTTGTGAGAGAAATCATTAAAGGCGGTTTTAACTAGGCAATTTTATATACTTAATTAATATTGTGGGATGTAGGAAAACGTTCTGTTAATATTGTTGTTATCCTATAGAGCTGAACAAATAAACGTTAATAGCAGTGGAATAGTTATTCCCTGTTTTGTCCTTCTCTGTCATCTGTAAATACGACATTCGAAGTAAAAAGACAAAACAGACATTATTTGAAAGTGATAAATAACGATGTAAGTTACACAATTGCCTTAATTTTTAAAATCTATATTATTGGTAATCTACGAGTATATATTATACTGTCAGCACAAACGGATAAAATTTATCTTATAATTCTTATTGACGTTAACATGCGATATATTCGCGATATAGGTTTACAGTAGGCCTGCTGTTTGGACTTAATGAATTCTAAACAGTGGAGACCAAATTAATTCGACCGGTTCTTGTTGAAGGTTTTATAAGGACCACCTCCGTATTAGGAAGCTCATGTATAATACTGATTGTTAATCGAATGTTTTAACGCTCAGGTTTCCTAGTGGTTATTTAATTAATGGGCCTCATAAGAAGGCTCAGAGTCACTCAGCGGGCGATGGAGAGAGCTATGGAGTTTCTCTACGTGATCAAATCAGAAATTATAGGAGATCCGTAGACGAACAAGAGTCACCAATATAGCTCAACGTATATCGCGAAGCTGAAGTGGCAATGGGCGGGGCACATAGCTCGTAGAACCGACGGACGTTGGGGACCCAAAGTACTGGAATGGCTCACACGGGAAAGCGCAGTGTTGGCAGACCTCCGACCAGCTGATGAACTGACGACAAAGAGAGTCGCGGGAAGGACCTGCAGTGCTATTCTACAAAATGTCCATCTCTGAAACAGCTGCCAGACAGCTGCCAAGCCGAAGATGGCATGCAAAATTGTACTCTATAACAACTGACGAATTCATAGATGACGAATTTAAGTACTTTGCAGAATAGCACGGCTGGATACAAGTGGCGCAAGACCGTGCTGGCTGGAAATCATTACAGAAGGCCTTTGTCCAGCGCAGTAGACATACGTCGGCTGAAACGAAACGAACTGTGGAAACGAACGATTTAGGTAATTATAAGTCATTGTGACTTTTGTTTGAAAAATAATTGATGATTAAACGAACTTACCTGTAAGTGAAGTTCTATCACAATTATGTGAATACATTTTATTCGAAAATAATAATAAACACAATCAGGTACGCTCTCATTGTACTGGCAATTTCGCACTTTTATTTATTTTGTTTTTTAAAACTGACCACCCTGATGGACACGCTGTCCCAGCCTACGTCCGCGCCATGCTTCATTCTTTAGAGAATATTTAACAAAATTTTCGTATTATACTCATGGGTTTTGGGTATGGGAGGGACCTTATATTATTATTTTCGAATAAAATGTATTCACATAATTGTGATAGAACTTCACTTACAGGTAAGTTCGTTTAATCATCAATTATATTTCATACATTTTATTCTTCAATAATAATAAACACAATCAGGTAGATGTTTAGAGATGAAAATTTTTGTTAAATTATGGACATTAACAGATAGTAAATTGTTTCCTATTATAATAGGAAATAGGTCCTCTTTATACCACAGAAGTATTTAATTAACGCAATCTTTTCGTTCAATTCCTGGATCAATAAACCAGTCACATTACAAATAGGTTTAATTTATATTTAGATAGATTATAATGATTAATGATTAGAGAGCAAAAGAGCTATTGCGACAGAAGCATCATCGCTCAATAAGAGGTTATAAAACTTAGGTAACGTCCGTAATGGTTGTTACCAGCAGACTGCTTTTCTGATGAGGTCAAGCAACAAACGACGTGCTCGCCGAGGAAGTGTTGCGTACTTGGTGCTGAGTACACTGAAACGCAGACCTCTCTCGTGAGAGATTATATTCCTCGGCAGACACGTTCTCACGGTGGTCTGCCTGCAGGCGACCTTATGAGGTCGCTTCAACATTATCAGGAGGTTGTCTATTATATATCTTGGTCTAAGATTTTGTAAACGACATATCGATTTGTTTTTCAAAGCTGTGGCAAATTTTTATACTTTCTCTTCAGTTTTGATTATGGTATAATTAAAACTGGTTCGCCCTGAGTAGTAGCTGGCGTTGTATAAACTCAATAATTCCCTTGAATTATATAAAAACAATAATACTAACTTTAACTAATGCTAATGTTTTCATTCTGTGCTGTGTCTACTGCCTAAAGCTAAAAAAGTTACAAGATCAGCAAAGCAAAGTTACGGAATGAATAAAGTCTTATTAAGGCCCATTGAGCAATGTGTTAGCATACTATATTGTGTGCTACTATGTGGTGTTTGATGTTAATTTATCTATTCATTTTCGCAATATAATATATACATATATATATATATATATATATATATATATATATATTTTTTTTTTTTTTTTTTTTTTTTTATTTGACCCAAAATCATCAGCAGAAATTAAACTCAATGCCGAATGATAACAAGTAATCGTACCATATGCTACGTTGTTAACAAGTTGTTCTGTTGGAAATTACGAGGTTGACTTATAATGTACGGATTGTACGGATCTCAGTCGTTATTAAAGCAGTATTGCCACAAAACTTTGTAAATAACACAAAATTTTTGAAACATATAGATTATTAAAAATTCCAACAAAATGTCCTTTTTTTTTTTTTTTTTTTTTTTTTTTAATGCCTTCAGAGAACTTCCTCCAGTAATTCCTATGAATTGTGGTTCTCTAGGGAAAGACCATATTTATTTATTTATCATCAATAAATGTACTATAAGAAGTAAGTCTTTTGACACCTTATGTAAAAGAAGGAAATCCAAAGTTGTAGAGGTCCTTAGACGATGTATGTCTAAAGCATTGTCTATAATAGTATTTTTAAGCATTCTACCTCTAGAAGAATGTATAGAAGAGCAAAGGTAAACTTGGTGTTCCAAAATGTTCAGAATGCGTCTGTTTCTAAGACGTCTGGGTTCATATTGATTACATTTCGCATTATTGCAAGAAGCGATAAATTCAATAACTGGATTGAACTCTTTGAATAACTTTGAAGTATATAATTTTACAGCGATAGCTTAATCCCATTAACTGGATGTAACTCTTGGTCAGCTTTTGATTATCTTTAATTTCCATATAAGAAACAATTAACCCAATCGTTTAAATGAGGATATTTGATATCCTCTATGCAACTGATGTAAATCATGTGTATCAAAATAGATGTATCGAAAAATATGGCCATCAACTCTGTAAAGAGGTATTTCGATTCATCTTAACGTTAATTATTACAAAAACAAAAATCCCTCTAATGAAAAGAATTAGTCTTCATCTAGACCGGGAAATCGTGTGAATCACTAGTTCAACCTTTTAGGTTTAAGGGAGTTAGATGACTTAAAAAATGTTTTGTAACCACTGGCCATCTGATAGGATAACCGATGATGGACGAACAGCTGCGTCTAAAGTCTAATTTTTCTTACGGGCTACATTTTTTGTTTCTACAGACGTTCTGTGTAACCCCATCCATACCTAATAGCTGGAGAAGTGGACTTTAGGACTTTTAATCGGAATTAAGCTTAACTCTTAGATGATACAACGAGTTAAGCGTATAATTTTTTTACAGAATTTGAATTGTTACATAATTCACGTCATAGTTTGCGGTTGGGTAACGATACTGCCATATCGTCAGAAATTAAAATAAAACCAGGAAACTGAGCATGTTTTGAGGGTAGTAAATAACTTTAACACTCTAACACCTAACAAATCTTCATGAAAAAACCGCGGTAAGTATCTGAGATGAGTCACAACTTCTTTATGTATTTTACCAAGGATGAATCGGTACTTTAAAATAAGATTCTTCAGTTCATAGGCATAAAACCCTTTTTAAGTATTCGCTTGTAAGCTGTTCTATGAACTATCAATTTCAAAGGATTTTGAACTACAAATTCATTCAACGCCTTTAAATTTAGAATGTATCTTTTACCACGTAAGATTTTGAGGTTAGACACATCTTAACTATAATCGAACATACTTGACTCACTCCCACATTATCTCACCCAAAAAAGAAATGTCGATTGTCAAAGACATTTGTCGCTTTTTCTTTGTTGTGAACGTGTAAGGCGGTACACTGTGTTAGTGTACGATTTTTAAAATGGTATTATGTAATAATAATTTTTTGGAGCTAGTTCCTTAATTTGTTCAATTCATTAAAATATTTTATTGAATGTACGTACATTTGTACACCTAGTGAAAGTCAAAAAATAGTCTTCACTTATTATAACTCCCGAAATTCTAGATCATGTTATAGATCGTGACGGATTCCTTGTCAGTGATATGTAACCAATAAACTTCAAAATGTTGAAGACAACTGGCATATAGGTACCTTAATGTCTAGCGTCGTCGATGAACCTCGTCCTTGTTGTGGCTGATGCTGGAGACTCGCTGCCACGTCGCATCTTCCTCGCGGCTGATCGCCAATACTCAAGTGTGTCACGCCCCCCCTGCTGGCCGAGCCGTAACGAGAGGGGGCCAGCTAGTTTCTCGAGAAACGAGATTGCGCTGTCCCAGCGGTGGGTGTCGATAGCAAAGTCGCCCGCCGCGCCCTGCTGGTTTCTTTATTTACAACACCTGACGATCAGTAACCATTGAAACTAGTATAATGCCCGAAACTATTTCTCCGAAAAAACATCTGGTCCCGTTCGTGAACTTTAATTACTTGTCATTTGTCGAAACAAAATGTCATTTGTCAATACTTAAGCTTCTTCTCAGTTCAGGACGCGTTGTGGTTTAAGATTTTTATTAGTTTCAGAAAGAATTTAACAATTCACTTCAATGAAACTTTCAGACTAATGGTACATTATACATAATATTGTTAACTTATTGAGTTTTGAGCTAACAGTTAAATTATCATCCCATTACACAATCTGAACATTAATTTTCGAAAGTAAGTAAATTATTTTCCACCACAAAATCTAAACATTATTGTTGTAGGTAGTTAGAAAAGTTCGACGCGTTGGTACCCTCGTGGAATTAGTTTTTAAGTCGTGAAATAGTTATCACTGATAAAAGGCTATAACGTTTAACTGGCTATTCATAAGCCAGGCAAGTATATCAAATAAACTATTTGATTCTTTGCAATGAAGGTCGGCTAGAATTTTACAACTGTCGGGACTAACCATTAATATAGTTCTTGTGACTGAGCGCCGATAGCAATTCGGGATCAAAGTCCGGGAGGTCATGCGGAGCCACTTGTAGTGAAGCCGAGAACAGCGCCACACCGACATCGTCCCCCGTTGGTATCCGCAAAGTCCTTTGAGGTTTTTTAAAATCCTTCGTGTTGACCCGCAGTCAACCTCCAGGAGCATTGACGCATCATGCTATGCTTTCGTGGTATCCTCAACGTGATACCCTCCAAGCTAGCTTAGAGATGCCTGGACTATTTCGCGCATCATGCTATACTTTCGTGATAACCTCAATGTGATACCCTCCAAGTTAGCTTAGAGATGCCTTAGGATTTCAATTTTTGGACACACTTTCGTCAGCATTGATATTTGAGTTGATGTGATCTCTGGGAAAAAAGGTTAATTTTCACTTACCCTCTTTCCTCGGAGTCTGACGAAGATGAATGCACAATTATATGATTTGATTTGATTTTATTTTTGTTATAATAATAAATTTTACTAGCGTCTAAGCATTATCAGTATAGAAAATTAAGCAAGTTTTAACACTGAACACTTAATTTTTTTTTACTTTGAACCTAAATTAACAAAAACGAGACGTGTTTTTGTAGTCGAGTGCTCATTGCCGCGCACAATAAAAGAATGAAGCATGGCGCGGACGTAGGCTGGGACAGCGTGTCCATCAGGGTGGTCAGTTTTAAAAAACAAAATAAATAAAAGTGCGAAATTGCCAGTACAATGAGAGCGTACCTGATTGTGTTTATTATTATTGAAGAATAAAATGTATGAAATATAAATATTTTTATATTTATATTTATTCTAACTTTTGTTTGAAATACGCCGGAAGAAGAGGAATGCTCTAGGTGATTTCTAAATAGTTGAAAAAAAAATCTACTGTAATTTGAAAACTACTTTAGAAGCTTTGGGCATTTTTGAGATATGAAAAACCATTGAATCGCGAGTTCAGTCATTGTTACCGTAACCGACACCTCACAAACATGACACGAACAAGACGATCTTATTTTTGTCCTCCTCGACGGACGGACTCCGTGAGACGGTACGTTGGACCCACCAAATCGCAAAATAATACAGCAATCATAGATTTATACAGCAATACGACCCTATATTAAAAGAAGAAGAAGAGATTTTGGTTTTTTTTTTTAATATCTCACAGTAACTATGGTTTTTTTCTAGAAAGTAGCCTATGTTTCAAATTTGGTTATAAGCTATCTATGTTCTAAATTCCTACCAAATCGGTTCAGTAGTTGGTTAGGCGTCAAGGAGTAAAAAACATACTCACACACACACAATTTTTACCTTAATAATATTAGTGAGATTTTTTTTTGTGCAAACTAAATAAAATGCTTGTTAAGTACATCAGTAACTCCCCGCGCGCTCGACGCCGCCGCCCGCGCTAATCAGCAACACTCGTTGTTATCAGCCACTCGCTCGGCAGACAATCTGACGCTGTGATAAGGAAGCACATGTAGTCATCGCTATAAATATAATTTGTTTAATAACATACTCTATCGTCATGCTGTGCCATCTTCAAACCGCGAGACCGAAGAGACCGGTAGGTAGGTACCTAAACTTAGCCCAAGGTTGCATTATCAGTAGTTAGGTTTTTTTTGGCAAAATGGAACCCTATTACTAAAACACCACGTTCTATCTCAAGAATCATGATAGTTAAACAGTTAAAATTTTCACAGATGTTGTAGTATCGGTTGCCACTATAATAACAAATACATTATATTATAAAAAAATAAGGGATATTTTTAATTTGTGGCATTTTGAATGTGGCGGGCAGAGGTGTTTACTTTACTTTAATACTTGGTAAGACTCGGACTTAACCATTTTCTTTTTGATATTATATATTTTGATCTAACAGTAAAAATCAGATCAGGCACTTATAATTCTCGTATTGCCACTTTTCAGCATTGCCTTGATTGACCATCGTTGTGGAGTATTTCAAACTATATCCTATCTAGAGGGAAAAAACATGCAAGGTGTTGCGGCCCTACCAGCCCGCGAAATTCAAATTTTATTTAGTTTTTCGCAAATATTAAACTAACTACACATTATAGATTTATGGCAATGCATTTTGCGGGCCTACTTTTTACGCATCTACACGTTTTTAATAGAAACTTTGCTCGAAAGTTCCCACTCATCTCATATTGGTTCCCGAAAGATAATTTTTTGCAGTTTCCCAGATTTCGAGCTATCGGGAACCAATATGAAGTAAATGAGGATTATTGAGCAGAGTTTTTGTTAAAAACATGTAGATGCATAAACGTTGTGCCCGCAAAACACATTGCCTTTAACCTTCGATGTATAATTAGCCTACTATGAGCGAAAAATTAAATAAAATTTGAATTTTCGCGCCCGGGTGGTACCCATCGCCCATAATAGTGTGCCGAGGATACTATAATATAATGTTGGTTCAATTGACATCTACTCTAGAGTCTAGACATGGCGAACCACGCGAAAAAATGTTGCCAGTTTATTGGTGTCATTAGTACCAACAGTATAAAGCCACGCGGTAGTTCGCTTAGCGGCCCCCTATAGTATTTTGACAGTTGGCGCTACTGTTTGCTTGTACGAAAAAGGTTTACGTAAATCGTTCGGATGCCCATATCTTGAGGTTAGTAATCAGTGGTTGGTTCTTCATAAATAAATATAAAGACTAAGTACTCAAGGTCTGGTAATGATAAGTACATACGTACAGGGGACCTAAACACTACAACACGATTTGGTCTATAAGTATAGCGTAATAACTTGAGCACGTTTATTCATAAGCGACCAGTTATAATCATTATTGAGTACTCAGCCATCAAGAAGGGAATTCAGTGCGAATTTCTTTAAAAAAAACTTTGCCATGTTTCTTGAAGATTCAGTCTCCGCGGAATTCGATTAAAAATTATCTAGTGGTCACTGATGACGACTGTGGGTCGAAATTTTATCGTTATTTATTTCTGCACTTCTTCTTCTCTATATTAACTTCAGAACAATACAGTATAAGTAGATTATGATCTATGACAGATCTTGTTCGCCTCTATTTCTTTACTATCTCTTTTGGCATCCGATGTTGAGTGTTTTCAGCTCTTTATAAACACCTGCCTCTGGATTGTGAAAGCAAAA
Organism: Coenonympha glycerion; assembly: GCA_963855885.1. Lineage (NCBI taxonomy): Eukaryota > Metazoa > Arthropoda > Insecta > Lepidoptera > Nymphalidae > Coenonympha > Coenonympha glycerion. The sequence goes on from OY979646.1 coordinate 1,186,060, forward strand.
CGAGTTCGTCGTTATCGCAATCGTTTATTAGTAAATCGTTTATAAGTAAATATTCTGCCCGCTGTTTGGTTCCCTGATTTACGTCAGCCAATCGGGCGGTAGAATTCGCTAACGATTACGATAGCGATGAATACGTTTTTCGTACGTAATCAGACCCCTGATGGGTATTATTGCTCTTCTTAAATCTTCAGTGTGTTGATTCTGTATCGTTCACTTAGTTAGTTAGCAACCCAAACTGGGTTATTAACTAAGAAAACGGAGGCCAAAATCCTATTTTTGTATTCTTTTTGTACAAGATAGCAACTAGCATGGTATACTGATATGATACCATACCGACCTAGGTTGGTAATTTGTACAAAAATAGGATTTTTGCCTTCGTTTTCTTAGTTAATAACCCAGTTAGGGTTACTAACTAACTGTGAACGATACAGAATAAGGCCCCTGGATAGATTTAAACACAAAATTTTCCACGCCTTTCCACTGAGTGAGTACTCAATTCTGACAGCCTGCAGTTATAATGACCGGCCGATGCGTAATTAAGGCTAAACCGGCGGCCATTACATCGCTCCCCAGTGCAAACAAGTAATTTATCATCGGCGATGGAATAATAACTGGGTAACACCTTTAGATAGTAGATACTTGAAGATAACGCGGCGGAAATCCTGCCGAGACTGGCTTTCCACTTGCACTGGAGCATATTCGTATTTTTCATATTCACACCGTTCCGGAGTGGGAATCTCGATTCGGTTTCGCTATGCCATCTATCTATATGAGGACAATAACTATCGTATATAACAATAGATAAAAATAGTCAAGATAGGCCCATCCGAACATTTTACGTACCTAAACGTTCTTAGTACAAGAAAATGTAGCGCCATCTGTCGAAACTCCTGCGAAATACATGATTTTTTTTATTTTTTTTTTTTTTATCTATCTGTTTGTGGTCACCTTGCCTGCAATATTATTATTAATTAAAAAAAAAAGAAATAGGTCTTTACCTATCTACCTATACTGACTACTGACGGGGGAGGGTGCAAAATAGTCATTCTTGCTCCCTTAAACTGGCGACATTTTTTCGCGCTGTTCGCCCTGTCTTTAGTATAGAAGTCTGTGTATAGAACTCTATCAAATTTTTAAACTTTAGGTGTCAACGCTAGTTCGCTATTTCTTTAAATCATCTTGCGGAGTGAGCCTTCTGTACCGTTAGGTACTATTATGTATTCTGTGGTATTAGGTAACTTTTATTAGCCCGGCACATCGCGCGGGATGCAGCTTGTGATTAGTAGTTTCAAGAATGATCATCATTACATCATTTCATTTGACGACCTCCGTGGCGCAGGGGACGCGCGCTCGGATTCGAGCGGGAGATCGCGGGTTCGATTCCCGCCACGGGCCACTTTGGAATTTTATAATTTCTAAATTGGCTCAGGTCTGGTCTGGTGGGAGGCTTTGGCCGTGGCTAGTTACCACCCTACCAGCAAAGACGTACCGCCAAGCGATTTAGCGTTCCGGTACGATGCTGTGTAGAAACCGTTGGGGTGACTTAACTTATCCCTTCCAAGTTAGTACGCTAACATCTTCGACTGCATCATCACTTACCATCAGGTGAGATCGCAGTCAAGTACTAACTTGTATAGAGTAAAAAATAAAAAAACATGCGATATAACATATTTAAATACTTACATTTTATCAATCATAATATCGCAAAGAAAGTGATCGAAAGTTGTTTTCCTCACCGAACTTGATTACCAATCTGATAAGAGAGGATAAAGCGCTTATCACGTGACGTCACGACCTTGGCTCGGCAGCGAATAGGTTGTTGACACGATACACACGGTTTGGAGCTCACGAAAATATTTAGCGAGCGGATGTTTGTGACGTCACCGAGTCAATCATAATATTTTGCATTATAGTTAGTAAGTACCTAGACAATTTAGTGGCTAATGAGCTTGCTGTCGAATGTAATAGCCTAGGATCCCGCTATACAACGACCTTCACCGAGCTGCTTATTGGATGAAAACTATTTTATATCCAATTAAATATGTCAATAAATATATCGCAAGTGGGTTGCCTAAAAAATTTCAGTCCAGGGTATGATTAATTAAGAATTAAAAAAAAACCATTGTAACATGGACTCCTATTTGTTACAGTTTAGTTGAAATCGTAGTTCAAATTAGATTCAAATTAGATTTAAATTCAAATTACTTGGGATCCCCTACTATAAGCCCATCGGAACATTTTACGTCAACCTTCGTCATAGCAGAAAAACTTTCCGCTAATACGCAACATGGCGGGAATCGTACCTATGAGAACTCGGACTGCCGACTAATTACAAGTATCGTGATTGGTGGCGTGGCCCGCGGTCCATAGACAATACTGCACATTTTTGAAGCTTACTGGTGTCAAAACATTTTTGACACCAGTAAACTTCTGGTGTAAAAAATGTTTTGACACCATCGGATCGCGCCAAATAATTTCGCCAGTTTACTGGTGAAATTATTTGGTGCGATCCGACGGGTCCTATGTACAGTCCGACAAGGCTCTTTTGGAACTTGAATGACATTGACAGGAGGGCGCTGTTATACAACTAAGGCAAATGAAATCTCCTCAATTTTACTTCAATTTTAGTTAAAATATAGTTTATAGTAAGCAAAAGCAACAGAACAAACAATAGCGATATACCGACAGAGTGAACTATCAAACAGTATCACAAAATAGCAGCCTTAGTACCGATTTTGGCCACGCGCCAGAATAGCCTTGTCGCACTGTATATGCCTATTGCTGATTCCGCGTTTTTTGACAGACCTAAAAATAGCTTACAACTACCCTCAACAACATACACAGAAAATTTCATATTAATCGGTACAGCCGATTTGGAGGAATTTGGTAACAAAAATGGCACGAAAATTTTAAATATTACAAAATAATTACCTATAGCAGAAGAAGAGAAATTTCAGGATACGTCAATATCCAGATAAACGTAGGTACGGTCCGACAAGGCTCTCTTGGCACTTGAATGACATTGAGAGGAGGGCGCTGTTATAGAACAAAAGAATCTATAAAATAAAATCTCCTCAATTTTAATCCAATTTTAGTTTAAAATAGTTAAAAGTAAGCAAAAATAACACAAAATACATAAGCTATACACCAACAAAGACCTGAGCGAACTATCAAACAGTATCACAAGATAGTTAGTACCGATTTTGGCCACGCGCCAAGATAGCCTTGTCGCACTGTAGTGTTAATGACACCAAAAGCATTGCACTAAAATGTGACTGACCCTCACGTGAAAACTTGCCAAGAACGTTCTGAAATATAGGTAAATGACTTGTGTGTATGAAAATATTATTTTCATGTAGGTACGAATCTCGTTTCAATGACCATCCTATCCTACAAACTCAAAACATGTGTTTGAGGAATTTTTGGATAATTTGTTTTAAATATTGTTTTATCAGTGGTATGTAACCCGCTTCTTGAAAATGTACATCCCTGAAACAGCTGTCAGATACCTGTCATACCAAAGATGGCATGTAAAATTGAATTCTATTACACCAGACGAATTCACAGATGCATAGATGTACGCTCGTCGCTGCTTTAAGTATTTTTAGCAGAATAGCACGGCTGTACGTAAGGCCTATGTGAAATAAAAATACTTGGACTTTGAGTTTGTATATTTATCGCACCAATAGAATTGTTCGTTTTTTACGAGTATGAGCTATGAAATCAAATTAAATTGTTTTGGTCTTGCGTTCGACATTTTCAACGTAAATAAATAACATCATCTAGACCGATCCGGCTACGGTAGTTAATCTCTGCCGAGATTTTTCATCTACGCAGGACAGACAGTCAAGAGCACTCTCTCTCGGAAAGAGAGCAAGCCCAGAACCGACGGCTTAGTGTGTTTTTCGAGACGCGGAGCTATTATTAAGAATTCACTGACAGAAAAATCCAGAACATTTGATTGGCCCCACCTGTTGGCCCGCCCCGGGAATCGATCCTTTTACCTCGTAATCTGCAGTTGAACATTCTCACCACTGAGCAACTAGGTACCCTAACCAACCGACAAATAGATGTACATTTTATAATTTTAATATTCAAATTATATTTTTATTTACATGTTAAAATCTGTGTTGCATTCTAAATAAATAATTAGTACCTACAAACCAATTACAAACATTATTTTTATTGGCCAATCAGGTCAAGTTTGTAACCATGACACTATATCAACAGAATAACACCTCGCGTGTGTGTGTATAAGTACGAAATCCTTAAGAACCTTCAAGTTCAAAACTATTATATTTAGTTATTTTATACGTGCACGCGATTAGGGCAAGCACGCACGATTTTCGAATCGAGCAATTTTCCAACGATGAAAACGTACGAAAAGTAATAGATTTTAATGATGTCCGATTTGCAAAACGAAAGTGTTAACAATGTAGTAAAAAAATATAGGGAGAACATTCTAAGCACTATAAATATTCGGCCGAGTGCGAGTTGGACTCGCATACTAAGGGTTCCGTACCTTTATCTATATAAGGTAGCGTGATAGTGATGTAGAAGTTAGTAGGCCCATTTACCTACTACTACTACTATACAAGTACAGTAACATGAGTCTACTAGATCAACGACCATGAAGTTGTACCAAACCTCAGTCAATATCCGGGTCCTCCCAAAGTCATACGCGCGCCAACTACATCATTTAAACATCGCTAGTAACCATAACAACGCAACCATCATCAGCCAATCGTTGCCTTGGCTGCACAGCAGAGCTAGACAATGTAACATAAGCGTTAAGGAGCATACCACAGGTGTGCCCGCGAAATTAAAATTTTTGTGGTTTTTCGCGATTTTTAAGCTGACAAGACGTAATAGGCTTATGGCAGTCAAATTGCGATAATCCCAAGATCATCTTCACGTATTTATATAAAAATCTCTGCTTGAAATTAATCCGAGATTTGTGAGTTGCTCACTTAAAACTCTTTACTCGGACTATTTTCCTAGGATAGACACTTTTATGCAAAATTTTTGATATAAACATGTAAAGAAGTAACTGCCATTCTCGCAAAATGACTGTCATAAGCCTATTATGTGTAATTAGCGTACAAATTGCAAAAAACCACGAAAATTTTGAATTTCGCGGGCAGACCTGTTGAGTTCGCCTTAAGCGTTTACGCTTGTAGAAAAATCACGTCACCGCAAGTACAAAACATAATATGAAAGCAGAATGTACTCTACAAATAGTCGTCGACTATTTGGCGTTCTCGCAGACCTTGTAGATAACTTTAGCGTACCACGCGTGCGAGCAGCAGCAGCAGCAGCAGCAGCACAATAAACAGCGCTTTCATATGTTGTGTACTGGTGGTCACGTAATTTTTCTACAAGCGTCAACGCTTAACGCTTATGTTACATTGTCTATAGCCCTGCTGTGCACAATCGTCGAAGCAAACATTATCCAATAAAGATGTATTTTTAGTGAAGACGCACTCCATCCGTCTTCCGAATAGCATGCCTTAAGGTGTTGCGGCCCTACCAGCCCGCGAAATTCAAATTTTATTTAGTTTTTCGCAAATATTAGACTAACTACACCTTGTAGATTTATGGCAATGCATTTTGCGGGCCTACTTTTTATGCATCTACATGTTTTTGATAGAAACTTTGCTCGAAAGTTCCCACTCATCTCATATTGGTTCCCGAAAGATAATTTTTTGCAGTTTCCCAGATTTCGAGCTATCGGGGACCAATATGAAGTAAATGAGTATTGTTGAGCAGAGTTTTTATTAAAAACATGTAGATGCGTAAATGTTGTGCCCGCAAAACTCATTGCCATTAGCCTTCGATGTATAATTGGCCCACTATGAGCGAAAAACTAAATAAAATTTGAATTTTCGCGCCCAGGTGGTACTCATCGCCCTTAACGTGAAATCAACGAGTGTGCCCGCGAAATTCAAAATTTTCGTGGTTTTTTTGCAATTTTTACGCTAATTATACATATTAATAGGCTTATGGCAGTCAATTTGCGGGAATGGCAGTATCATCTTCACATGTTTATATCAAAATCCTTGCATAAAAATGTCTTTCCTAGGAAATAAGTCCGAGTATCGAGTTTGAAGTGTATTGTGTTTGAAGTATGAAGTAACTCCCAAATCTCGGACTAATTTCTTTAACTCGACACTTTCAATCAAAGATTTTTAAATAAACACGTGAAGACGATACTGAAAGTCTCGCAATTTGACTGCCTATTAATTAACTGCATGTGTTATTAGCTTAAAAATTGCAAAAAATCACAAAAAATTTGAATTTTGCGGGCACACCCGTGGCATGCCCCTTAATATAAGCGATTGTGAAGATGTTGCGTGCGTCTATGTGAATAAAACCCCTGTATAGTGTATACCTATAGGTATATTCCATAACTTCGTCGATGTTATAAGTATTTTTGCAGGGATGCTGGGACTTAGATACGTGATACTTCTGTCATCGTCTTCGTCTCTGACTCTTGCTAGACTAATGCTTCCTGCACCTTTTGACGATTATCCTGTATTTCTATAACACTGTCTTGTACTTAGTCCACTTAAAACGACTAAGAAAATGCAGATTTTCTTGTGCAACTTCCTTGTTTTTTTCCTCGTTCATTCCCTAGAAAAAAGAAAACAATAAATTAAACATGGTATACAACTGTATTATACGAATGTAATTTATGTAAAAATATAAGTTTCTAGGTCTGACCCGGTTAAAGCGCCCTATTTGGCGGTTATTAAATATTTAACCAGCGCTAACACGATAGTACGAACTGCACGAAGGGCGTAGGACTAGATACATCTGCACGAGCAGTTCTGACTCACATGCAGATAAAACACAAGGCTACATGCAACGAGTGTGTTTAGTATGAACTTGTACCAAAAAAATCGCAAAAAAAATTAATGCGTCGCCGTCCAGCAAGATGATTCCTGTAATTTAAATTGTACATCGTTCATACAACGCTGGTAACCATAGCAACGCAACCATCACCAGCCAATCGATGCCTTGGCTGCAAACATTAACCAATCAGCGCCTACGCGACTCGACCGATACAAGCATTAAGAGGATTGTGTAAGTTTGTGAGTCCTAAGTACGTGAGTATGTATGTTTGTTACTTAAGTCACTTAATCATGTCCCAAGTATTAAACTAATTTAGTTTGAAACGATAACCTGGAATAATATAGGTTATAGGTTAGGTCACTTATTTGTGAAGAACTGAATTTACATGGATGCGGAGCCGCGGAAAAAAACTAGTAAAGAATATTTTGTCTTTGGTATTTAAAAATATTGCAATTAACGATGAACCATAATATAGCAAGTTGCTAAGCCACTCTAATTTTGAGAGGGGACCCTGGGCCATACCAACACCACTTAAAGCAGCGATGTTGCAATACTGTTTAAATATTTTCATACCAAAATAGTATGAGAATGGGGAATGAAAATGGTGGGGTACGCCGTACCGCACTTATTTGGGCTGGGATAGATTTTATAGTCAGACTTTTCTGACCCATGAGACAGTTCTACTTAGTACTTCTATACAGGATATTCTATACGAATATGATAAGCCACGGCCAGAAATTTGTAAGAGGAAGTAACTTGTGACCAGTTTTGAGTCGAACAAACCTTTACCATATTATGACCAACTTTTGCTTTTTTTAAGAGATTTTTTTGGGTAGATTTCTCGATCAAGGAATACTATAATAGGAGGATATGATTAACTTTACACTTTACACTTTAACATTTACACTTTTAAATTTTTAGTATGGAAGAACAGGAGTTTCTTTTAACGCCTGTGTGACTCCGGCCGAGCACTTTACGCGAATCTTTAAAAATAAACTAAAATGATCGTAGCTCCACACTGTCTGTGGTCGCGCTGTCCAGTTTACACGCGAATCTGAATCACATAGTATAACAGTACTTCCTACATAATTTATAATTTCATGGAGCGATCACAGTGGTGGTGAGTATCTGGGCTAATTGTTGTATGATTCACGGCCACTGGTTTGTTTTGGTCGATCAACAGTGATTATTATTAATATTTAAATTGATAATCGCTGGTTGGTTCAGAGATGCTATGAAGGGTTATTATTTAAATGAGCTTGGTTAGCTTAGGTGGTATACTGTTAAGAGGCCTCTGAACTACAATGTCTCCATTCATTCAAAATACCAAATCATTTGTGATTCGTGCATATTTCGATCATGTTGTGGTGTTATTCGGATTCATATAGTAATAATCTATGCTTCTGGCCATATTTGGTTCGGAAATACTTCTTTAAAACGAAATAATAATCAATTTTGATCAAAATTTTTATAACTTTGGTCGAGTTCCGTGATAACAAAAATTATGAATGAAAACTTGTAACTTTCTTTATTAACTGGTGTTTTTCTTTAGCTGGACAATAAAACTGTGCTCCTGAACTAATGCGACGTGAGATAGTGTTGTTTTTATTACAAAACAAATAAGCAGAATACATGTCCTCCTTGACATAAAAATAAGCGAAACGAAATTCGTTTACAATTACAAGTATTACGAATGTACGGGAGACATCGTGGGTTATTGGATTCGTAAATTCTGGAATTTACCAGGCCAAATAGATAAAAATAGTAAAGATACGCCGATCCGAACATTTTAAGGGCGATGGGTACCATCCGGGCGCGAAAATTCAAATTTTATTTAGTTTTTCGCTCTTAGTGGGCTAAAATTAATCATCGAAGAATAATGGCAATGTGTTTTGCGGGCACAGAATTTATGCATCTACATGTTTTTAATAACAACTCTGCTTAACAATACTCATTTACTTCATATTGGTTCCCGATAGCTCGAAATCTGGGAAACTGCAAAAAATTATCTTTCGGGAACCAATATGAAATGAGTGGGAACTTTCGAGCAAAGTTTCTATTAAAAACATGTAGATGCATAAAAAGTAGGCCCGCAAAATGCATTGTCATCTACAATGTGTAGTTAGTCAAATATTTGCGAAAAACTAAATAAAATTTGAATTTCGCGGGCTGGTAGGGCCGCAACACCTTAAGTAAACCTTCTTTATACAAGAAAACAGTAGCGCCAACTGTCAAAATACCGCCGCCGCCGCTGCCCGAACTACCGCGTAACTACTTAAACTAACTACGCTAAACTACCTTATACTACTAATGACTCCCATAAACTGGCGACATTTTTTCGCGCTGTTCGCCCTGTCTTTAGTATACAAGTCTGTGCCAGGCCTTATCTTTTAAACAAGGCTTTAAAAAGTTATAAAATTATTAAACAAGTTACAACTCGACTTTTACACAAAAATGATTAAAAATTTTAAATTTCGAATACCTACTAAGTTGTTGAAGGGTTGACGTTATAGAATTAAAGATTTCTTCAATGTTAATTATTGTGGTACTTTATTTGTGTACAATATGTGCGGACTGTAGTAACGCGTAGCTTTGGAGCCCGCCGTGCCGTGAATGCCGTCCCACGCCGTCTTGAGCCGTGTGCGTGTCGCCCCCGCGCCAGGCCCCGGCGCGTTCAGTAACCAAGTACTGAACATAAGTACTATGTACCAGTTCAATATTGTATGTAAAGATAAAGTTCACTGACCCACCGATTTATAGATTAAAGCGTTTTGTTAGATAAATAATAAATTATTATGCAATTTGTTGCAAAAAATAACACTAAATAAATGAGTGTGTAGGTAGATATCTATATTGAATGTACCGGTTGACTTTTACCTGTTAACCTATATGAAATATTTATACAATGACTTAAACCAAGAAGCAAGTGCTTTTATCATTATAATACATACAAAACTGTCAACTTTGTGCGGGTTTGAGGTTTGGATCTCAGATTCCACAAATTTGATAAGTCTTAGGATTGTATTTGCTATGTTGCAATACATTCAATTTCACACTCTAAATCAATAGGTGCAAAGTTAATTTTTCAGAGTTATTTTTTTATTTTTTTTCTTGATTCACATCATTCAGTGTGTGAAAACGTTACATGAATCGCCCCCTGGGACGCACTGTACCACTTAGCATCAGGTGAATGTCTCGCTCGTCCCATCATAATTTGCTATTTAAAAAATAAAGTATTTTATGCTTGCTTTCACCAACACTTTAAGATACGCCTAAGCCGATAGGTGACAGTTTTTACTTACAACAACTGTCACCTAAGGGCTTAGGCGTCTCTTAAAGTGTTGGTGAAACGTAAAAAGTGTCAGCTCCTATCCTTCCAAACGGCATCAGTGATTTGTCATTATTTCTATCGCATATTATTATAGGTACCTATTGGGTCATTGTCCTTATTATCGACGCCCTCAATATCACCGATAGATACCCGCTATCGAATCTCGCGAACTTCGCATCGTTCATAAAAGTGAAATTGCCAGAGTTTTTGACCGATTCAATTTTTTTACAAGGCTTTTAAAAAAAACTATATACGTATATAAAACGTATATAGTTATAATAATAGTAATAACTATGTACCTACATAGGGGTGATGCAATTTTTTGTGAAAAGTTCTATTCCTATAAAACCGAAATATCATGATACCTCTGTTTAGAGTTAAAATTGACTGCGAAATATCCTGATGGTAAGTGAAGATGCAGGTGAATGTGTTTTCGTATTACTTGGAAGGGGCTAACAACACCTAAAGCTTGTTACACAGCATCGCACCGGAACCGTTTAAATCGTTGCGTTTAAATCTTTAGCAGTATAGAGAAGTAATCCGCTGCGAAGCCTCCCGCTAAACTAAACCTTAGCGAATTATAAAATCAACTGCCTCGTGTCGGTCATCGAACCTGGGACCTACAGCTTAAATTCGTGCTTGCATTGATAGCAGAAAATATTCAAATCTTGCAGACTTAGCTATAGATATGGTCACTATATTTGTAGATATTTCTCACTTTTTTCCAATTGCAAAAGGTGTATATATTTTCTTGAATAATGACAAATAACACTGGATCTTGTCTGTTATCTACAAATTGTAAAAGCTAAACGCGTTCAACGCTTAGGTGTCGGGGCACACCTGCGTAATAGTTTACGTCACTGAAATACAGCTTTGAACGCGTATCACAACTACGTACACAAACCATCTTACCTATTTGACTTACTATTCGATTTTAACTTTGGGACTGTGCCTTGTTATATAATAATGTACGAGTAAATTGTATGGGAGAGAAGCAAATACAATAACAGTCTCAAAGTATTTATAAAGCATTTTATTTTACATTTCGCATAGCAATTAGCAAACTACACATCGAGCGATGCGCTATGCGACTGGAAGTTCAGCCGTCGATATTTCAGCGGATATACTTTCGATATGTACGAGTATGTCTGAAGTTAACCGTCGTTTGCAATAAACTATCTTTCCTCGATTTTGTCTACCAAAGACATAACGAGTATGAACCTTATGTCAAATTTTACCTTTAGTATCCCACATCTTTAGATAGTGTATTGAAAACGATTGCAAGTAGGCAGTGTACCTGCACCTGTATGTCCGAACACTAAGGATCTCTAGGACCAAAGTTCGTTAAAAAAAATATTTTGTTACAATAAATTACTGAATATTTATCCATACATTTACTAGGATCAGTAAAAACACTGAAATAATATTTCGCTATCAGCAGACATAGATAATGCGTATCTAATAACATTCTATTTCGTAAACGATAACAAACCTTTCGAGTCGTCGACCGGCGGTAGAGTTTTGTGACCTTTGCGTTGACCGATAGCGCCGTGACCCCACGTGGTCGTCTGCGAAAAATGATAAACAACTAACTCTAATATCAAGTTAGGAATCGGAATAGAATCACACTTTTTTACACTAGTACTTGGACTTACTAGACTGGTTTAGTATCTCACGGCTATACTCTGGTAAGTGATGATGCAGCCTAAGTAATTATCGCACTTTGGAATGGATAAGTAAACTCACTCAATGCGTCTCTGTTGGTAGGGTGTTAACTACCCACGGCCGAAGCCTCAACTAGGAGTAGACCAAAGGGCCTATATATATCGCTATACCTATATTCAGCGATGTAGAATGTCAAAAGTGTACGGGATTGCCGTTAGCATACGCTATGCCATAGCTAATGTCAATCCCATACATTTTGGACTTTTCTATTCGCAAAATCGCTAATAGAATGCCAGTTTGTCTACAGGCTCTGAGCAATTTTAGAAATTATAAAATTCTGTAGATATAGAAGCCCGTGGCGGGAATCGAACCTTCCACTCGAATCCAAAGCCACTGTGTCAGAAAGGTCGTTGAAACAGTCAGAGTACAGTTATAATTAAGGTGAAAGATTGTGAAAGTATGTGTGTATGTGTGTTTGCTACTCCTTCGTAACATGATGTTTACGTCTTGTGAGTAATATTTAATTCTTAGTTGCCTTCTATGTATATAAACGTTCGTACCTCACATTGTATTCCGATATTGCGCGCGCCGAAATGGGAAAATAACCCAATAACGATCATCAAAACAATTTCTGAAGACATCAAACATGACAAACAAATTGTTTGTCAGTTATGCTGCTCACTCATCTGTTAGACCGCACCGCGCAGCTCTAAGAAATTTCGTCTCAAACAATCAAAAACACAAAAACATGAACACTTGAAAAATATGTCTCGTAATGTAGGTCTGCCACTAAATATACATCATCTAATTTTCTGTATACAACGATAAAGTCAAATGTCTCGAAGAGTACGTTAAGCTAAGCCATTGGTCCGTGTCATGATCCTATCAATATGAACTGTGTTTACTAACTCATTAGTATTACCGTGGAGATTCTTATTTAATTTCAATAAATGATCCCTTTTTTCCCTAAAAGAGGATTTTAATGTCAGTCAGTCACCAAGCGAAGGGTGATTATATTCTGACAATCTCCGTGGCGCAGCTGTTGTAGCAGTTGAATTTGAATGAAAGGCCGTGGATTTGATTCTTCACTTTTTAAATAATTTTTAAATTGCCTCAGATCTTATCTAGTGCGAAGCTACAGCCACAGCTAGCTATCCCTCTATCTGCAGAAACGCACCGCCAAGCGATTTAGTGTTCCCTTGCGATGCTGCGTGTGCATCTTTGGCTGGATCGTCACTTATCTAGCTGAACTCAATAAGATATTTCTATTTACTATTTCTTACCACCAGGTGGGACTGCAATCAAGTATCTTCATCAATTCAGCGTATAAATAAAAGGATATAGATGTATTTTGGGAACGCTCTATGGCAACCGCAACCGTGCAATAGAGCGTTCCCAAAATACATTGCGTTCGGTGCGTGCGGAGCGAAAGCGTGAATAGATGAGCGATCACTTTTACATGAGCTCCAGAATTTTAATCTCCAAACAATGTTCTCGAAGTTTCAATATCTTTGGAGATTGTATTAAATTTTTAAGCTCAGTCAGCCTTTGTCCAGGAACCAAGGGCGGAGGCCGGGGACATCGGGCTGGATTGAGCTAACATGTCAAAGTGTTTTCTATTAGAAAATAGAGGAGTAATATTATTTTATTACGGGAAAGAAGACTTGGAAACGGGGAATTTCACTATTAATGACTTCTACAGCGCATCGCGCTGAAACGCTAAATCTTTGCTGCAAACGCTTTGCTGGTACAGTAGAAACTAGCCACAGCCGAAGCCTCCCAGGTCAGACCTAAACCAATTTACAAATTACTACAAACTAGTACTGCATATTCGGTGATACGAAAATTTTGACGACATCCCTGGCGCAGGGGACGCGCGCTCGGATTCGAGTGGAGTGGAGTGGGAGGTCGCGGGTTCGATTCCCGCCACGGGCCACTTTGGAATTTTATAATTTCTAAATTGGCTCAGGTCTGGTCTAGTGGGAGGCTTCGGCCATGGCTAGTTACCACTCTACCAGCAAAGACGTGCCGCCAAGCGACTTAGCGTTCTGGTGCGATGCTGTGTAGAAACCGTTGGGGTGACTTTAGTTACCCCTTCCAAGTTGTACGTTAACATCTTCGGCTGCATCATCACTTACCATCAGGTGAGATCGCAGTCAAGTACTAACTTGTATAGTGTAAAAAAAAACCTACAGTGGTACCTTTGCCTGATTTGTATTGGACCGTCGTTGTTTTCCAGATGTTTGTATTAGTTCGAAATGTAGCGCATTAGTTCTCTCGCAAGCCCCCACTCGCGCAGTTTCGATGCAGCGCGATAATATTTTAGCTTTATCTCGGATGCTGTAACTGGAGATTCTCTCTCCCACGTGGTCACAGGGTAGAGAGTGCAGCTGGATCAGAATTTTTGATGTTTAACAGTATATAATATTATTATTACGCACCTTACTTCGAGAGATCGTTTTCAAATTATTATAAAGTATACACTTATGCAAAACTATAAAAAAATTCAGAAAAACTCAGTCTGTCTGCCTGTCGTTTCAGCTAGTCTGGCTATTTTTCGATTATTATTATTGTCTTACTGATTGATTTTTAACGCACAGCTATTCTGCAAAAATCAAAGATTTATATCGCTGGCAAAAATACCTAAAGCAGCGATGAGCGTACATCTATGCATCTATGAATTTGTCAGTTGTAATAGAGTACAATTTTGCATCTTCTACAATTCTGTCTGGCAGCTGTTTCAGAGATGGACATTTTGTAGAATAGCACAGCGGTATTTCTAACCACTGGACGGAATCGAGCACTTACATTAAAAATGAGGTTTTTTATATTCAATCCTTATATCAGGGAAAGGAAGGGATCGTAATATTGTGACTGAAGCCGCAGATGTGATTTTCTTAGTCATGATAAAAATACGTAATGATAGATTTTTTTTAATAATTAACCTACCGCGGTTCAGGATTAGTCGTTACACTGTGCGACATCGCGGTGTCGACATGTTTATTCTGGCTGGAAGTGCACAAAAACTGCAATGTCCCGTGCTCTTTAACATAATAATAGATTTCGGATGCCGGGGATTTATATTTAAGTCCGGGCGATATTTGAAGGGTCGCCTGCATACGAATAACCATAAAACTGCCGTTCGTATTCCAGAGTACCTACTCGCTCGTAAATAGTTTTCATTATGCGAATTTTTCGCTCAGAATAAAATGGTAGAGACAAATTCCGAGTTGACTCGGTCTCGGTCTACTGAATTTAGTCATTTGAAGGCACTTGACTTCGTTGTGGTGAAATCTGAATATTAGACGAAGATTATACAATAATTATAAAAAAATTATCGCGATGACTGCAACTTTATCTTTATAAGATGGTAAGTGATGATGCAGCCAAGATGTTATTGTATTAACTTTAAAATCGAACCCGCGACCTTCCACTCAAATCCGAGCGAGCAACACTGTGTCAGTGAGGTTGTATTTAACTAATATGAATCATACGAAGGAGAGTTTGTATGTGTGTGTGTATTTTTTACTCCTTTACGCCGCAGCTATTCAAAGTCGAAATAAAAATCTAAATGTTTTATTATTTCACAAACACCTAATACCGCCAAGTTCAGGACATAGAAGAACTCGGCACTTGCTCTTTAGAAAATCGTGTACATTTTTCTTGAAATAAATTATGAAAATATTTTTCTGAAATTTAGAACGGATACAGATTATACCTTGGATGAACAGGCTATAGGTGGAATTTTCTAAAAATCGAACTTTCATTCAATGCTTTCAGTGGTTTGAGCTATGCAGTATATAATTATCTCTATCGGTCGGTCAGTCAGTCAGTGTCCTTATTTTTATTATCTTAACTGTAAAATATGCCCATAAAAAAGATTAGTGTTATAAAACTCATTTAACTAAAAGTAGCAGCTACAGCAGATTAAAGGTATCTACCACACAAAAAATTAAGGCTCTGCTATTTACGCCGAGGAAATGACTGCAACAAAATGAGGTATCTCCAAGGTATCTTGATACTGCCATCATGATGTAAGGTCGTAAAGCCTAAAGTCCTACAACTACAGCCTTGAGGCTGATATTCTTTGAGATATTCGGTGCGAACATCCCAGAGAGGGCTTCTTTTAAATTGCTCGTAAAACGTTGTCAGGAAATTGTTTTGACGTTGTCAACTGTAATATAAAGATAGGTGCACATCGCGCGTCGTCGCTAGAATTTAGAAAAGCTCATCGCAGCAACACCGCATTGGAAGTTGTCACTTACTACAAACCCGCTTTTGGTTATTAAAAGAAATAATAAAAAATACCAAATCGCTCTCGTATGTATTTGTTTACATTAAAACTAATACATTTTGATCTACGACTTTTCTTTTTACTCGATAATTTGAGAAATATTGAATATTCTATATTCTACAATATTTTACAATGATACTCTACTTGTTCCTACCATGTAATGTAACATCGGCAAGTGGCAAAGGCGCGGCGCGCGACCTAGCGGTGCGAAACCGCGACAGTGTAATGTCACTTTACAGAAATAACATTTTTATGAATGAAATAAATCAAAAATGAATTTTGAAAAGTTGTAAACAACTACAGGCTAAGAGCGATTTGGTATTTTTTTATAACTGTAGCCCTGTAACCACGTAACCCTGTGATGGTATCTTCCATACTTATTTTATTGAAAGCGTTAGTATTTAAATGTATAAAAATATAAAGACAACATAAATATACAAAGAAATACTGGCCAATTGATTGGTGACTGACTGACATATAAACGCACAGCCTAAACAGCCTGAGCTTATAGAGATTCTTTTGGTACATAAGTAGATTCCTTAGTTCCTTAGTTTAAGGTGTGTTTAAGGAAGCACTAAGAAAATATTTTTCAAAGCTCAACCTACATTTTTTGGAGATGGGTATAAAACTCGCGACAATGTAACTGTTATCGACACCTCTGCATATAAGTATCTGTAAAAGTTTTCATTCTTTCGCAGTGATATATAATATATAAAAAGGAGCAGATATGTGACAAGCGCGCGCGTTGTGAAGACTCAAAAATCCTACAATTGTAAGTTTCGTAGTTAGTCTGCGTCGAGCGCAAGCATTATTGTTGTCTCTTTCGTTTGCGTGCTGTTTCGTATCTTTTGTTCTATTATCAGTGAGTGGCAGTTCGGCACAGATTTAAAACGCAATTTACTATGAACGTAACGTATCTTGGTGATCTATGTTCTTTCGACATTCGCGGAGAGCCACTATTTTTATAGTTAAAGCTTCTTATAGGCGCGTTACTTACTTACTTAATTGTTTAAGTTTTTTTTTACGGTATCCTGTACCTTCCGTAAGTATCCTCGTCGAGTCCGTCATTTCGCATTTTTACGACGAGCCTGAAAAGTGCGAGTTAATCAAGCGGACGGCGAAAGCTCGAAATGCTTTTAATTAAGCTTCATTACACGTTCCTTTCAACTGTTGAGAGATTTTATTATCAACGCGACGGCACTTCAGCGGACATCTGCTGCGAATTGGCAGATTTGCAAATTAGCTCCGCGTATTTGTAATTTGTTACATATACAAGGACTTGTTGGATATACAAGGTATTTGTATAGCGTGCCCGCAGCTAACCTTTTAACTTGATCCTAGAAACATAATATTAATGTGAGCAGAAGTCCCAAATATTTCCTTTACAAAAATATTATTTCATTTAGAAAAATGAAATTTAGCAACCCTAAATATGATATTAACAAACCTCATATATCATTTTCATTATTGATTAACTAGCTGTTTTAGGGATGTCACTTGAATTTTATGACATTTTTGAACACCCTATAGTTCCCTCAGCTACATTTCTTGTAATCAAAATAGAGGTATCCATTCATTTGACGTATAGTATAATGGATGTGTGTGTTTTTTTTTCAGATTTGGGCATTTACTAAGTAAGTCCTTCTTCAAAAATATTAATCACATCATCATCTAAATGTAACTAACTATTAACAAGACGAGTTGCAAGCAAACGAGCAGTCGTTAAACGACGTTAAACGATGACCGCCGCCCATGGACATTTGCAGTACCAGAGGAACTGCAAATGCGTTGAAAAGTTTATTTATTTGCCCCTTGAACAACTTGAGTACACTGCTAGTGGTAGCTAGTCCCATAGTTTGTATCTAATCGGAAAAAGGTTCTAGCATGGTGGATTTCAGCCATCTATATAGATCCATATAGTTTGCAGGTGCGCGGAAAGAAGGACCTTACATACCTGTTGGTGGATAGCCAGCCCCATCCCAGTGCAAATGATACAGAGGACCTCATTTTGGTTCTTGGAGGTCAGTAAAAAATCTACGACGTTGCCACGTGAATAGGCCACGTGAGAACGGTGTAATATTTTGCACCCAGTCTCCATCGAAATTACCAATAATATTATTCGTATTTCAATAGTAAAGTTCCCAACACATTCGTGGGTCCCTTTCAATGTCCCATGTTTCGAGTTAGGGGATTCGTTTATAAGGCGTCGGTCACGTGTTGGGCGGATGGTGTGAATAATTTAAACTTTGTCTACACGGGAATAAGTTCTAGGGTTTGTGGGTCGTCTTAAGAACTCGGTTCGTTTACACGTGGCCGTATGGGTTTCAAATACAACTTATGTTACGCAATAATTATTATAAAGGTAAATTATGCATAGACTTACGGTTTCGGAGGTCTAGTAGTTTTGATGACCTCTCTAGCGTAGTGACGCCTGTCTGGATTTGAGTGGGGAAGGGAGGTCGGGGGTTCGATTCCCGCCACGGGCCTTTTCAAAATTTTATAACTTCTAAATTGGCTGCACCAGGAAACAGTTTAGTTTTGGGTTTTTGTAAGAGGTAAGAGAGGAGGTAAGAGGCCGAAAGACGGGTTTTTCTTCTTCCTTTATGATGGGACGGGAAATCGCCGCCAGGAACAACAGCAGCTTTTTAGCTGAAAGAAGAAACATTTACCGGGTCTAGTATGAATTTCCCCTGGGGGTACGTTTGTACATCAATACTGGGCAGGACCAAATCAGGGTTACTGATATACACTGTTATTGATAGCATGTCGGCAATCTGTTAAGGGCACTCCCTTACTCCCGAGTAGTAGGAGGCTCCTACACTTAGGAGCCTCCTACTACTTGTACTACTACTACTTACTAGGAGGTTAATTTGCAACCAGAATCAACGGGGGATGATGATGGGGATGAAATTTAATGGATGAGTTGATGCGGGCGTCTAGACATTTCAGTTAAAATTAATATATCAAATAAACCATATGAATTCAGTTTTTCATAAATGCAGGAATTGTGTTTGTTTTTTTTTGTAATTTACCTACATTTTTATGTTTAGGTACAATAAATAGGACACAAATATAAACTTTTCTGGCGATTACTGGTTAATCTATCTAGATCTTCTAGTGCATGCATATTATGCCTGGCTCACATCAGATGGGTTTAGCAGAGAGAGGTCGGTCTAAACAGGCTTAGTACAATCTATTTGCGGTTGGAAACGTTTAGTTTACGAATATAATAATACATTACGGACATTTATAACACAGGCAGTAGGTACTATAGTTTACAATAATTGCAATGCATCTACAATCATTCATTATTGCCAATTAAACGGTGATTACCAATACTTCTATAATAAAACATTGCCGGTGCTAATAGCAAAATTAAATATTGCGTGAGATGATTCTTTGATTTCAATAATAATTATTAATTATGTTCCATTTGAACTGCATTATTAAATTTTGAGTTAGTAGAATTTCCTCGTATTTAAATTGTAATATGGCGAAAACGAAGTTGAAATTCGAACGGAAATTTATCAGAACTACTACTTATCCTGCTGATTAAATAAAAAAATCGGTAGAAAAAAGTTTGGAATAACACCTAAAACAAAACTCCATTTTATATTTTCATGTGCAATGGTAGCAGATCGTAAAATTAATTTATAATTGTAGTTACGAAAAATTGCAATTAATAAAAATGTCGATGGCTACTAATTATCGTATTGAGCCATTACAAAAAGACAATTACGATACATGGTGCGTTCAGGCCCAAGCGGTACTAATTAAAAATGATTTGTGGCAATATGTCACAGGTGAAGCTACCGATAATAAAAAGCAAGATATGATGGCGAAGTCCGAGATTTTACTTCTCATGTCACCTAACGAGCTCAAGCAAGTAAGTGGCTGCACAACTTCTAAAGAAGTATGGGACAAGTTAAAATCTATTCATACCCATCGCTCGATAGATGGCGTTGTCTTCAGTTAGCTCGCGCTAAAGGGTTCTTCATACCTATTGATTATGTGATTGCATGCGTGCCCATTCTGTTGAGTAGTAAGAGAAACTCATTTTAGATTTTCGAAGGTTTTCGTAGATTTTCCCTCCCGCAATTTTCGTCATTTCTAATTTAATGACTAGTATTGGACCGTACTGAATTTTCAGTGGAAAATGTGAACGCAGCTATAAAACAGTTAAAATCATCCGTTTTTGAGTCCACTTATAACAAGTTTCGGCGGGTCTGCATTTTAATAAAGCCACTCGCGCAGCGCAGAGAGGTGGATCACAAAATTAGACGCGGCACTTTCCAACGCCGCTTGCTACAAGTGCTAACTTATCCCGAAATTCCTACTCCATATTCATTCGAAATTCGTTCATTTAATTATTGTTTTCCTTGTGTTTTTTTTTATTTTACACTCTAAAGGTCATGGGTTACTTTTCCCACAAAACTACTTCTTATTTGGGTCAGGGGCATGATTAACGTAACAATTTACACAATTTAATTTCACGATTCTACCTTATAAAAAAAATAAACAATTTATAGACACTAACCACCTAACAAATAAATATGAAATAGGGATGAAACAGTTATACTCTGTTTTGTCCTTCTCTGTCATCAGCAATTTGAAATTTGATGGAACAAGACAAAACAGATACCAATTCTAACTTTATTCCACGTTTATTTGTAGAAGGGCATTGATTTATAAACTAGGATTGTGGGTCAGCGCTAAAAAGTGTCCGGACCAAATGACATACAAAACACGAAAAGACATACAATCGCACTTCAGTCTCGTGTTTTAAAAATTAGGCTGTATAGTAATGGTTTAAGGCATAAATTACAATGTTTTAGTTTGTTCATAAGAATACTCATGTCCTACCCTCGTTTATAAAGGTTTTCTCGGGACACTTTTTGCGTAAATTGTATTACACCCGTCGTCTATAAATTAATAAGCCTATGTAGGAGGGTAAGAGTTTTCTGGATAAATCTAGCGATATCTTAACTTCAAAATTCATCCAGCTGTTTGAAAGATGCGATATAATAAATTCCTACAAAAACATACGAAAAACATAAATTTTCCTTGATAAGTAGTCGGGTAAATAAGTCCTGCCGAATTATGTTCTGGTAAATCGTGTTCCTCATTGAGCGAGACGTTTGTTTGAAACAAGAATGAATTGCAATATAAATACTTGCCGCGACGAAACAGTCGACTACAAAATTACCCGACCACTAATAGCGAGTGCCAGCGACTCAGAAATTTACTTGAATTTTAATAAACCCACTCCGAGCACGGGCGGATCCAGAATTCGCTCTGTGTTGCTTTTGTATTAAGTTATCCAGGATTGCCGGGTATTATTCATTCATTCAAGTTTAAAATAATATTTGCGGCGCTTGTTTACTTTAATTAAAGCCTGTCACCTTGTTTACGACTTTAGCTACGGGTTGCGTACTGTAATGGAATTGTGTGACAGTAAAAAACTGCTAAAAGCTCTGGAATAATATGAAAATAAAGTTTTGGTACATGTATTGTAGAACATATTAGAATTTAAAACAAAAAAACTACTGTTTTCCGCACTGCAAGGGTCTGGAATACCTTTCAGGCTTTCGTTTTTCCCACCTACAATTTGAATACCTTCAATTCAAGAGTGAACTGACTTTTTCAGACATATTTAAGGCAAGCGTGCTCTACCTTAAATTGTATTATCACTTTCCATCAGGTGAGATTAGAGTCAAGTGCATCATCAATAAATCTTGCTTCTCTGTCGTTTATTCCGCGCTCTCGCTTACACGCTCGGCTCAGACTGAACGTGAAAAAGTCACACTTTTTCGTAGTGCAGCTGAAGGACATCAATTTATAAGACATTAATCACCTCATAAAATATACAAAAAAATGAAGATAAATTTACAACAATGCGTCATTTAAAATCAACAGTTCTTAAAAAGGTAGGTTATTTAGTCTGTCACAAAGTTCGGGGAACTTTGTCTGAATTAATTCCTGATTAGAACGCCTTCTAACAAGAAAAGATCAAAGCCTTCCTATCCTCACACATGAAAAATGACTCAGGCCAGTGCGCACCACAACCGTTCTATTCTAAAACACTTATAACTTATAAGTGATGCGCTCTCGGAAAGGCCTATGTCCAGCAGTGGACGTCCATAGGCTGATAGTATAGCCTTCAGTAAATTTAGTTTACGAGAATGAGAGAATACTATTGATTGAGATCAATCTAGTGACAATCTTAACCCAACTTCCTAAAATTTCGTAACGAAAATTCCTAAACTTGAAAGCTTCCAAGCATCTATGAACCGGAAAAATAGCTAGGATTATTATCCTTGAATGCTTAAATTCTTAAAAACGAGCGTCCACTTGATCGCTGCAGCAATGTCAAGCAAGAAGGGGGGATTTTCTGAATTGTTACCAGAAACTTTTGCCCGGGAAAAAATTCCGACCATCGCGTCGTTATTTTAGGCATTTTCAATTATGCGCTGCGCTTTCCAGGGTTCCGTAAGAAATGAAAATTTTATCACCGACACTAAATAAACTGCAAATGGAAACATAGACCCTCAATCTCTGTCCAAATAGACCTCCGACCAGATGGGCTAAAGAGTTGCGGGATGTCGCTGGATACAAGTGGCGTAAGACCGTGTGGGCTGGAAATAATTTCAGAAGGCCTTTGTGTGTGGGCGTCCGTTGGCTGAAACGAACTAACGAACAAAATGGTTAGGTATAACTACAGCGGTAGAAGCCTTAGTCATATGATTTATCGATATTATGTTTCTACGAATGCTTAGTGTCCGTTTTTAAAACGAAATTCAATATGGGAATAACATACTCAATAGACATTTGACTTATTATCGACTTGTCACGTCACTTTGGTGACGGTTGTCGTTTCAAAAATTTTCTTAAATTTTGTTTTAAAAGCTTATCAAAAAAAATCGCGGCTGAAGATCTTTATGAATGTCTCTACATGAATATTATTAATGTTAAAAGATGAAATAGTTTTTATTAAATAGAGGGCTTGATACATTTTTTGCCGAGTTGACCCAAATGTGTTCAAGGTGTGAATAGATAATACTTACCAGTATTTCATTCAGATCAAAAACAAAAATAACGATGGTACTGAACCCTCGATGCTCGAGTAAAACGACTTGCGCTTAGCCATATTATTTTTTAGTTTTGTTCTCTCTCCGTCTGAGGACAACTATGTTTTTGATTTGTTACACTTTTTTCGAGTCTGTTAACGTTTTGTTTTTACGTTTTTTATCTTAAACGTTATACATTTTATAAAGAAGCACTAATAGCCTTGTACACGCAGTCGCAGTCCTGGATTCAAATGAAGAATTCTTTCCGATCCGCTTCCTTTGCGGAGGCAATTGTGTAAGAAAAAGTAGTCATTGCTATGATAATTGTAAAGAAATACTTCACGCTGATTGGCCAAATCTGTTATTAATATTTTTTCCAAAGTCAGAAATTTTTACCTTCTACGTTTTTTTACACAGTCGGCTAGCAGCCTATAAATCTCGAGTTTTTACACATCCAAGGGATTAATTAATTCATCTTGATAGCTGTAATTGTTCCTGAGAAAAAGGGCCATAAGTAGCGGATAGACAAACAGACGAACAAATGGACTACAAAGTGATTCTATAAGGCTTAAATTTTTCTCATTCAAGGTAGATATATACTCTACGAATCCACGCGATTAAAGCAAGGGCAAGAGCTTGTAATAAAAATAAAGCTTCTAAGGGAGCAAAGAATATAATTTAGAACAGATTAATATCACCTCGAAAAGCGCATAATGGTTTATTGCAGAAGTGCTGCGACCGGAGAAGTGCAACGCACAAGTTTCTACAGAGTAATTCTGTTCGTGCGCTTTTGTAACTCGAACGAGCGAGTTTCGAATCCATCTGGTTTTTATTTGCTTCTCTGTGTGCGTCTCAAGTATGAAGCAAGCAAACATGTGACTATTCATTAGTATCTATTACCTACTAATTGAAGCACGAAATTATTTTCCTATTTTCCACAATAATAAGTTGTACGAGGATGACATTTCAGTAGCATAATATACAAATGTTTTTGAAAAATTATCCTTTTGCAATTGGTGCATCTTCAATAAATAATACATTTCCTTATTTTGGTTCAATATTGCTGTTTAAAAAACGTCAGACCCTAATATACACATATTTTGCTTTAATAGCAAAGAAAAACATCATGAGGAAACATAATAAGGTTTATGCAACCAATCTACTTATCATATATCTCAAGCGAGACGCCTTTCTACCACCCCTAAAAGAAGTAATAATTTAATACGGTTAGATATGAATATTTTAAGAGAAGATGTTAAGGTTAATAAATGTGTTTAATATTAAGTAGGATATCAGCCATGGATTGAGACAGAAACTAAGATGGGTTTAAAACTCCCAATATCGAGTTTCAAGAACGCTTTTACAGAATAGCCCGGCTGATCCGAGCCGAGCGCGGATGGAGCTTTATTAAAATTCAGACGGAATAACTAGAGAAACTTTTTATTGGCGGTTTCGTTTCAGTTATTTCAAAGTTAACTGTTTTACCGCTGCTGGTTTAGAGAATTATAAAAGTTGTTTTAATATTTGAATACCGATATTGCAAATAGGGGACATATTTTACCTTTAGAAGTTGTATGACAAACTCGCAGGTTGCGTTTTTTCTACCTTTTCTTATAGGAACCGCTACGGTGTGGAATGCTCTTCTTCCCTCCGTGTTCCTAGCTAAGTACAATATGAGTGCCTTCGAGAGAAGATTAAATAAATATTTTTAAGGCAAGGGTACATCAACCACTTCATCATTGCTTTCCATCATGCATGATTGTCGTCAAGCGCAAAGCACTATAAAAAAATTACACACTGGCTAAGTGTGGTTACTTCGGGATATTCTTTCTAACCCTTTGTACCATTGTGATGGGCTTATCAAAATTATTCTCATTCTAAGACGAAACTTCTAGCTTCTTTACAAATGTTATTTCAGGTACTAAGCAAGGAAGTCTGATAGAAGCGAACGCTCAAAAAATATATAATAGTCATGTCTGCCACAGTTACAGTGTGTGTCGGTAATGTGCAGGTAGCGAGTTCGATGGTTTTTACCATTGATTAAACATAATATAAGGGATCAGCATTAAGTGACGTCACGCATTTATTTTTAGGCTCTGCCCTGAAGTCGAATTTTTTATTTGTCAAAACTGGAAAATGGCGCTAATGTAGGCGACCGACAGCGGTATGTGCTGTCAGCGGTACCGAAATGTACGACGCGCGACGCCATATTTGAGAAATTTTTGGCTTCAACATACGTCACATCTCTACCGTGCTCTTAGCGTAGCGTATTTCGTCATTGGTTTTTACCCATTTCAAAAATGTTCAACGTGCTTAAAAAAGTTTTGACTTCATGGTTACATAACAGGGTGTATGTACATAACATGTACCTATATTAAAAGGGTGTCTGGTGGTGCTGCGTGTGTTTAATAAATTTTTTACATTTCAAAAAAGCCCAACTTGTTTAACGAAGTTTTACCTTCAGAAATCGTCTTTTATTCTGACACTAATGTTGTTAGAATAATAAATGGTTTTATAAAGTCTAAAAGTGTGATAAACGTGTTCCTATTAAACCATGTCAAAGAAAGTGGGAGTAGGCATATTTCTGCTTTGTGTTTGTTAAATAACAAAACACGAGTTTGTTATTTCAAACACAATGCGGCGCTAAACTGTTTTGACAGGTCGAGAGTCAAACGTATTCTGCTCAATTGCCAAGTTGTCAAGCATGGCGAAACGATTTTCGGCGGAGAGATCTACAAGATAGAGCGGCTATGATGTTATGGAAAGTTTAAAAAGTGGGCGGGGACAATACTGAGGGCCTTTTGTGAAACACATTGACATGTGTGACCAATCATTCAATTTTTTCTAAAATAATACTTTTTGTTCGTGAAAATATAATTGGGTACCTCGTTTATTCGTATGTTTCAAAAATTAATATTTGTATTGAAAAATTCAAAAATCTAATTCGAATCAAAAGCATAACCTCATTTGAAATCAGTGCTTTCTTGTAATAAGTTTTTTGCTTTTCCGTAAGACTGCTTAGAATGTTTTTTTTTTCGTTCCAAATTTCCAAAGGCGTTACTACCTACCTATGATCTAAAATCCCTACAGAAGTGTGTTTCTGCACATCTCATAAGTTTCATACAATATTTACCTCCTGAGCCTAGGGGTAAGCATTAAGCAGCTAGAATATATTATACCTACCACTTAAAAATTTATTTCGGTAAACCATCCATTTTAGTTGGCTGTCATCAACTTCATGGAGTTCATGGAGCTGCACTTTTCTCCTATCTGTTGCCAATAAAACATTTCAATATCACCGCTTTCATTGCCCCGCGGCTTCGCCTGGTATAAGATTCGCGTAAAGAAATTTTTCCATTTTCGCATGTAAAACAAAATTTTCTCGCATTTTCGTTTGAGTTCACACCGAGTCGCTGGCCGTGACGGCATTCCGTTAGGGTGGCTACGTTTTGATTTATTGCCGGGAATAATTCACGAATTTTACAAAATGAAAATTTATATTTTCTCGGGGAATAAGTTTTAATTAGGTGGCGAAAAGCTGGCCGAGAGAAATCTTTATATACCCCTTTCATTAAATATCACTTGCTTTAAAAATTGGGAGGAAACATTAAAGCATAAAACTTCCAAAAGTGTGTAAAACCACCCTAACTTCTTATGGGTTAGTTAGGTTAACAATTTTATCATTCTCATTTCGGGGAAAGAAGCAATCCAGATAATAACAATATGTATTATACATATATGTACATAATATAAGTCATCATTCTATTGACTTATCATAAGAGCCTATAACTTAAAGCCTATGTTATATAAATAACTTTTGTCAGACTATGAACAAATTATTTATTCAGTGATAAATACTTTGAGAGTTCTGTGAAACATGCTTTTTTTGCGACTTAACCTAAGATTCGAACGCACCTTGTACTAGTAAGAGTCCATAAAATCTCAGCCTTTTTCTATGAACATATTCAGCCGTCACTCAGGGATCACACGCTTATAGGAAACAGCGGTATAGTTTTTAGTCTCCCGCACACAAAAGGCCTTTTTCAGGGTCACAGAACTTTAATAACCATTCCGTCCATGTTTTCACACATAACTGGTCACCCGAGAGTCGTCGTTGAATAGTTTCGCGGCTGTCAGACAGCTTTGGGGGATTTATTATTTTTATTATTGTTTCACGAAATGCCGACTCTGCCTTCCCTTAGCTAGAGTTGTGACGGGCGAAAATAAGGCATTATTGGAAGCGAGCTATCAGGCTTTTGTTGCTACGTCTTGTTAGTTGTTACCCCGTGCTACTCTTGATTGACATGACTTTCCCTGACTTACCCTTTCTCCTTACATGTTTACTGTTGTGGCTACTTATAATTATTGTTTATTTCCTAGTTTCTTTATTTTGTTTAGAAATAAAATAAGGAATTAGTAGCGGACTATTATACAATTTTAATGCCGCGTTTTGGTATAGATATTTCAATCCACGATAACGCGCCCCATTCTGTCAAACTCCGTAAGAATCGAATGAAACATAATAAATTTTGAGAGAATGGGGCGCGTCTTATCTATAACATAGGGTAATATGACACTACATTACCTACTACACGTAACAACACTGAAATCGAAGCTTCGTTATTGACCAAAATTGTCGTTCAGAATGCATGGCTTTTGTGGAAGACTCTGTTGAAACGAATTTCACCCATTGATACGTAGAGTTCACACGATAGATGGCGCTGTGATGAGATAGCTCGAGTTACCAAGTTTCTCGTACCAAATTATGTAGCTGATTGCACGCTTGCATCGGCGGATACTTTTTGTACTCGTATGTGAACACAATAAATGAGAATTATAACTAGTGCGAGAACTTTGAATCTTTTATTTATGAGTTCAGATTATTATGGATTTTTTTTCATGTTGGAATTTTGGTGACGGAAAGAACAATTTTATTTGGCCTAACCCCCTCCGCTGTACCTGAAAAGAAGCATCGTTTCAAAAAAAAGTTCGTATTAATAAAAAGTATATGACAAATGGTGCTCTTTGCGATCTCCTATAAAACTCCTTCCATTTTCTTTGAAGGCCTGACCGTATAATATCTCAATTCGCTAACAATATGGGTCCATTTGCAGGTCCGTAATGTGAAATTTTACGACGCCGGTCCGGTATTTTTAATTCCGTATAATAACGTTAAATAAATTCTAATGAAACGAGCTTAAAAGCTCACGTCCTTTAAAGGCCAGGGGTATTTGAATGGCACTCCAGAATAGACACTTCAAGTCATCTTTGCGCGCGGTGGTATGATGTATAAGTGAGAAATGAAAATACGACAAAATCCATATCTGTGGACACAATTATTATGCACTCATTGCCTGCTTATATTTCGGAAAGAGAAAATTTCGGTCAAAAAGCACCACCAGGATTGGAAATTTTCAGAGACCGTTGGAAACATAATAGACAAATTCAGGCATTTAATTCATGATATTTTGTTTCAGTATCAAAGTATGCCAGTAAGTGTCTTCAACGCATACGATAAGAGATTGTCCGAAGAGTCAAGGCTCCTGTCTGCAATCCTCACCCAAAACCAAAAACTACCACAGTGCAGTGTGCTTTAGCAGC
Source organism: Coenonympha glycerion (assembly GCA_963855885.1). NCBI lineage: Eukaryota > Metazoa > Arthropoda > Insecta > Lepidoptera > Nymphalidae > Coenonympha > Coenonympha glycerion. Next base: position 1,214,873 of record OY979646.1, read on the forward strand.
AAAAACCTTGATTATACTAGTCAGTTAATACTATAACAATTTTTGTTAAATAGTGGTAGTTAAAGAATACCCGGCTGAGTTTGTTGTGGGCTTCTTCACAGTGGTAGTATTGGAACTTAGTTTATGGTCGTGAAGTAGTTATCACCATTAAAAAGGTGTTGAAATATGAAATGATTTGTCATCAGTGTCCTGTAAGTCAGGCTATACTTAGGCCTAACTTACAGGTTAGGTTAGATTTTAGGCAAATTCGGGCGATAGACACAGGGAGTTTGTCGCCAGATGGAGAGTGGCATCTTTGTGTTCACGATGCACCTCTGTCGGGGAATTGAGACGCACATGAAGAAGGAAGGAGGGTCTGCCTCGGCATACACCGGTGTCTGGGTAGCGCGAGTGCTTCCTGGTCCCGTTGCCTAACCACCAGGCAACAAAGGTGAACACCGTGGGGTTTTAGTCGGTGCAACTCCGACAATTACACGAAGTGCCTCCCATATAGCACGCCGGTATCCATAACGGATTTTCCCATGTAAAAAAATTTTAAGGGAAATACTTTACTTATTACATACTATATAGATTGAAGTATATTTGAGTTTGCGTATTACTTGCCCTTAGCTCGAGATATACGAGTACATTCGTAAATAGTACTGCGCGCAAAGATGAGTTGAATATGGTAAAAGTAATTTAGCTTTACGACACCGCCCTTCGTAATCTCATTGGTAATTTAACGCCCCGTTTCAAATCATTCATCTTGGGGCACACAAGTAGGTCTGTACGCTTTACGGTGACGCCGTTTTAATTTAGATAAAAACACGGATATACGGGTTTTATTACGTATAAGAGGTTTAAATGAAATGAAAATTAAACGCCACTGCTAGGATTTATTTTATTTTGAAGTATAAATAAAATGGAACTAGACGGATTTAGGCAATTATCCTTGTAATACAAAACTAACATTTTCGTTATAGTGTAAGTTTATTTTTGGAAATACTTGCTGTCTTAAGAAATTCAAATGTTATTTAGTTTTTCGCAAATATTAGACTAACTATTACACAACTAACATTGTAGTTTTATGTTAATGAATTTTGTGGGTATAATATTTATTCATCTACAAGTTTTTAGTAAAAACTTTGTTTGAAAATTCGCACTCACCTCATATTGGTTCCCGAAAGATATATTTTTTTGCAGATTCCCAAATTTCGAACTATATGGATTAGGGAACCAATATGAAATAAATGAGTATTGTTGAGCAGAGTTCTATTAAAAACGTGTATAATGTAGATTCATAAATGTTGCCTACGATGTAGAGCCAACTATTTGCGGAAATCTAAATACAAATTGAATTTTCGCGCCCGGATGGTATCCCTCTTAAGACAAGAAACTCCCAGTCAGAAAACACAATGTTTTTTACCTATCCATAATTTTACCTCTATGAATTGAAAATTTCAGAAAACCTAGTTTATTATAGTAATACTAAGTAACAAACACAAAACAACAGCTTATCGTTCAGGGCTATAGAAGTAATCTACAAACAGTGAAAAACATGAGTATTACAATACAACAACACGGATCAAAAATAACTTTACCCTACGTCCTTCATACATTGGGTCATTGGACGATACCTGCGTAGACAGTTATAAGTCACAAGCGGATAGCGTTCTTTAACTTATTATAATAATACAAGCTGACCCGGCAAACGTTGTTTTGCCATTATGGATATAATAAATAGCTTACGACCTACTCTCAGACCTACCGAACATACAAAGAAAATTTCATAACAATCGGTCGAGCCTAGTTGAGTTTCGGAGGAGTTTGGTAACAAAGATTGGCTAGAAAATTTTATATATTAGAAGATGTTGCATTATCAATATGCAATAATGTCATAAAAGGAAGCCATAAGCAATCTTATTGCCTTGTGTGAGTGAGAGATTTAGATTAAAACCATATCAGGGTTTCTAACCGCTATTAAACTGGTGGAGGAAAGCGACTCTATTATGATAGCTAGGGATGGGGTGGTAACGCTCGTTTAGAAAGGCCCATTGATGTCCACAGACTGATTTTAATTTTCGTTTACCAACTTACGATGTTCAATGTATCTTTACTAGGGTCATATTATGGTGACTGATACGCTGGCTCTTTATTTGCACAACGTATTATTATTGGTCTAGCAATGTAGCGCAGAAAATATTTTTTTCGGTATAATTCCATGAAGGTAAGACTTATACAAAACATTGCCTAAATAAACATAAAGTAAATCTCCAAAAAAGTGTGTTCTGTGTCTGTAGGCTCGCTTGCTCTTATAGCTTGGACCACGCTTCTGTACAGAGATAACTCGCGATAGCAGTATCTCGATCTATACTGTCAAGGTGCGAGCTAGCAGACTCGGCGACGACGATTGCACGATAGCGCTGTTTGGTTTACGTTACACTGACATAGGTGAGTGTGTGTACGATTATAAATTGCTACTGTTATACCATGCTGCACGCGGGGCAAAAAGAAAAGAAAACAGACTGCCCGTTGCGCTTCCCGTCGCACTTGCACGTGACTTTTTGACCGGAATTATGATATAAAACCGATTTTAGTTTTATGTATTCTGCCATCTAAATTTTTACTAGCTCGCTTGCTCTTATAGCTAGGACTACATTTCTGTACAGAGATAACTTGTGATAGTAGTATCTCGATCTATACAGTCAAGGTGCGAGCAAGGAGACTCGGCGACGACGAATGCACGATAGCGCTGTTTGGCTTACTCTGACACAGGTGAGTTTGTGTACGATTGTAAATTTGCTATTGTTATACCTAGCTGCACGCGGGGCAATAAAGAAAAAAAACAGACTGCACGTTGTGCTTCCCGTCACACTTGCATGTGATTATTTTGACCGGAATTATGATATAAAACCGATATCAGTTTTACGTTTTCTGCCATCTAAATCCATATCAGTATTAGGTATTCTGCAATGTAAATTTTTAACTGGCTCGCTTGTTCTTGTAGCTTGGACTACATTTCTGTACAGAGATAACTCGTGATAGTAGTATCTCGATCTATACTGTCAAGGTGCGAGCTAGCAGACTCGGCGACGACGATTGCACGATAGCGCTGTTTGGTTTACACTGACACGCGCGTGTGTTTGTGTGTGTGTCTGTGTGTGTACATACATGCGGTCTGGGCTAAGAACAGTGTAAACTTGAATAAGGATTATGAGGTCTGGAAAGTTGGTGCTAGTTTCGTAGTTTAGTTACTCGTAGTATAGATGTTCCAGATGGTCTCGTGGTTACTATATACGGATAAAATCCTGGATAGTTTCATCATCTTCAACCATTTTTAAGGCATTTAACGACGTTTGGTGCAGTGGCGACTAGAAATTTTTATTTACTAAATTGGCTCAGGCCTGGTCTGGTTAGTAGTTTAGACTATGGCTATTTACCACCCTACCAGCAAAGACGCACTACTAAGCGATTTAGAATTCCGGCGCGATGCTGTACAGAAATATTAAGGAGTAGGTTTACTACGTGTTACATCCCTTACAGTCAAGTTGTACTCGTAGTGTAAAAAAACTATCGACGTTAAAAGTGATAAAATTTGTTTAAAATTTACATTAAAAAAATGACCGGAATCAAACTTGAGACCATCCATTGCATGACATAGATAGATTTTTGTCATTTTATTGATAACAGCATAAACCAATTCAACAACATTTGCGTATGGAAATAGTGACCGAATCAATAGTGCAAATATGAATAGCAAGCTCAGCTATCGGCTGCGAGCAGCAATATTGCTGCGCTGCTGATTTTACAGCTTGCTGACGTTTGCTGAATTCCAGCAAGCTAATGCTGGTGATTTCATGCTGATCCATTCTAAAATAAACCCTTTTATATAAAATAATAATTGTTATCTCGTTTATTTTGATCACAAAATGAAAATCTTACGTACAGCTACTATTAAGGATCTTATGAAAAGTTAAAACTCTATTACTACGGAAAGCAGGTTTACACCGAGAAGAATGGGCAAGAAACTTAGTAAAATATTCAACAAAAAACACCAATCATCCAAATATAGCAAAAAGCAAAAGTCGTTATTGGCAAAATCTCGTCTGTATGTAAATACATTTAAATTTTATAAAAAAAATTATATTCTTCAAATTCAATGCAAATACCAAAGTAATAAATACTTGGACAAATTGCATTTATAAAGTAACAAAAACACTTCGTTTATTATCACGGATTTCTGTAAAACACCTGATTCAATTCAGTATAGATGCTGAGTCAATTTGTCTACCATCCGGATTTAGCCTGTAACATCTACATTTGAACGAAGAATACGAAATTTTCTATCCAATTCCATTTTCCATCGCAGAATAATCGAGACTACCACTTCATACTAAAAGAAGTGACGTTAATCCGAAGATGGCCGCGCGAGCACTTTCAACGAGCCAAAGCTAGACCGCGATTCGAATAAATTGAACTAGAATATTCCAGAACATCATAAATCGAGCCAGATAGAAAACCCATTAGGCGAAGATGTCGAGATAGGTAGGCTTTTAAAAATTCTATTAGTCTCACGAAAATAGGGCTTTGATAGATAAAATCGAGCGAATCCAGAGGCGCCCTTAATCCCTCCATCTGACTCGGCCAATAAATATTTATTGCGAGCTCGTGATTGGTCCATTTGTAGAGCGAAGTGCTAATGGTTTTGTATTCTTATGTAAATTATATACAGGGCTAAATAAAAAATACCAAAACAATCTTGGCCTGTAATTCCGTTCATTAAAACCTACAACTTTTATATTACAGCTTTTCAAAAATTAGTCTTTAGTTTCGTTCATCATTAAGCGCCGGGTTAGTGAACTTTCACTGCTACAGGATTAAAAAAACAGAATACCAAGTACCTAATAGGCGATAAGAGCTACAGGATAACATACATTTATGATACATATTGATCATTTGATATTGCACAAAATATCTAGTTACAAAGAAAGTCATAACCCAAAATGTGTTAGCTTTAATGAAGGTAGTATAAGATTCTGAAGTTAATTGGTTTGTAAAGCAGCGATACCGTTATTACTACACTATTCTTCATATATATGTTATTCTTCAACTTGCTTTTCGAGGGGTCCGAGGGTCATTATACTCGCATCATTGTAAATGCTGGGATGTCATTGTTATTGTCTATTATTTTTTTAGACTGGCTGAAATTCTTAACGCAGACTTTTTATCAACGCTACTTCCATGCCCACTACCGTTTCCGCTTGCGCTTGCAACTTACCACACGTAACGCGATATATGTATGTATATTTTGTTATATGTTAATCTATCACTTACAGGAATTGTAAGGTGCTATTACATAATTTAAATCGATCGAATTGTTTCAGCAATCGATGCAGCTTATAAAGGTACTGATGAGACTGAATCTGTCAACACCGTTGTCATAAACACCTCTCCCGCTCTCGCTTGCGCCCGCAAATTGGCACACGCAGCGAGATATAAAATCTATTTGTGCTACATGTTGATCTGTCTCTGTACAGCAATTGTTCGATGGTATCTCGTAATTGCGGCGGCCGGTCGTCACGGCGATCGCTGCAGCTTATACAGCTATTAATTTGTTTGCTGAGACTCATTATTGGCTATTTGTCATACGTTGTGTTCGAGGCGGCTGTTTGCGGAACCGGAATGAGGGTTTTAATCAGATTTTATGCCCTCATTGCGATTGGCCGTCTATTGGTGCAGCGCAGCGGGGACTATGTGGAAGTAGAATTTGTGTTCTGAATAATATACTGTTGCCTGCGGCCTCACCCACATGAATTTCGGTTCTTATATATCTCGTTTTCATATATTTTTTATGATTCAATCATTACAATCCGGTGTGCCAGATCCTTCTTTCCACGCACATGCAAACTTTGGAACCAAATACCACCAACAATGTTCCCTCAAAACTATAACATGGGCTTATTCAATAATCGGGCGGATAAAGAATTTTTAAAGGATAATGATTCCGTCCTTCATATTTTTTGCGTAAGCGTACAGCGCACGCAACGGAAGCTCTCCAAAAAGGACATTTCTTCCCGTTTTGGCAACATTTTTCATTGATGGTCCGCTCAAATCATGGTATGATGTTATGTAATAGCCTTATAGTCTTCCTAGATAATTGGACTATTCAACACAATAATATTTTTTCAATTCGGGCCAGTAGTTTCTGAAACAAAAAAAAAAACAAACTCTTCGGCTTTATAAAATTAGTATAGATATCTATCTGTGGATGTTTCTGGTTTTAATGTAAATAATGTGCTATATGCCAGTGGTGATGATGTTACTAAAGCCCTGATGCAAAAATCTGTTACACAATTGGTGATGGAGAAATCTTTGTACCTACATAAGCCTAAGAGCCTAAATGAATAAACTTGTCATTCAACGATTTTAGGTAAGCTCCTTAAAGGTTATGTCACATTTCTCTTTGAACAAATTATGGACGGGCTGCTAAGATTAGGGGAATAATTATTATATATAATCCCCGTAAAATCATTATCATTGATAATCTTTTTCTTGATAAATAATCTACAGCTAGAACATCACTTTTTTTAGGGACTCTTCAATTAACGAATCTACCTATCTACCAGGGAGAAAAAAATTGTCGTCAGAGCTACTTACTTACATTTTTCTTACGGAACTGAAAAACGAGACTAATAATACGTTCGTGATATGACTGCCCATGACATCGCATTGCAGTGTCATACTTTGCACTGCAATGCACAATAACAATTTTAACTGGTGTACGAGTAGTATCCGGTAAACTGAAACATAACAATGCTTCGCCATTTCTATTTCATGGTAGGATATCTAACACTGTGGTACCCATCCTGACTTAAACAGATTTTCTCTTTAAACTGGGTCACGTATATTATAGATAAGCATAACAAATCACTGTATTATAAATATCAAGTTTATAATGATGAACGATCGCTGGTAGTTAAGTTTAAATGAGGAACTTAAGAAAATAACCATCGCCAATCGTGATGGTAGTAATTAAGATTATCTTTCAAAGCCTACAAAGCTAATTTGTTTGCGTAGAACGTGATTGCTTCTTTGATTTTTTTACGTTATGAGCTATGTCTGTCATTAGTTTATGCCAGGAGTGGAAATAATACCCCAACTTAAAGATAATAATTTATGTTTGAATACGAAGAAACTCATTGGTTCCGAGAATTCTCTACGGTTTGGTTGGTAACTAACATTTTGATTCGGACTTTGTAAATCTGATTTACTAGAAAATCAGTTGCCTGATTAAATCTTCACTCAACAGAGTTGGTATTTTAGTTCACTTTGGATTACCTATTTTGCTTTGAAAACTATTATTGAAAGTTATTTTTCATCCCACCCGCTCGGAAAAGCGTTTTTTAATGCCCGAAATGCGGGCGGAAAATGCTATTATATTCCCTAGGCCGCCAAAGCATTTTCATTTTTCCCACGGGAGACAAAGTAGTATGAAAATCCCTTCCGGCCCTTGGGCCGAAAAGCATTTCCAACGTCAAACTCGAATTAGGTACGTGTCATGTCAATGTCAAAGCTGAAGACTTCTTTTTTTTCTAATAACACATACGTTCAGTAAAAAAGTTCGACCTTAGAGTTTGTATAGGTACATTAGTTTTATTATTTATACTTTTTCTTAGAATATCAATAAATATAATAACTCCTATTTAGTTTTATTAATTATAAAAGAAATCTAATTAAATTCACGATTTTTCCTCGTTGTTTATGTAATTATTGTTAAAATATTTATAAAATTTTATATTTTCTTTGGTTCTTAGAAATTCCTATTTCAGAACGTATTCATAAAAAAATTAAAAAAAGTTTCTCAATTTTTTTTTTCTGGTCTAGTGATAGTTGTCTATGTTTCCAATCGTGATTAAATGAAAATACCTAATATTTTTATTACTTTATTCATTATTTTTTTGTTTTAACTTTGAAATAAGGTGAGTGATGATTGAAGGTGGTTTCAGTAAGTGAAATTATACAGAGTTACCAAAAACAATATTTAACATAAATCGCAATGCCGATCTAAAGTGTTCTTCTGGTGATTTTCCTCGCTGTGGTGAGATGAAAAATTTTGTGTTATGGACGGGCGCAATTTTTTTTGGGTCTCGTGTCTTTGAATGCCTCGCTATGCTCAGGATTCTATTCTTTGAACCCCTCGCTGCGCTCAGGGTTCAACCCTAGAATCCTTCGCCGCTCAGCATTCAAATTTGACACTCGGCCCAAAAATCCACTTTGCGCCCTTGCATAACAAATAACTATTCCGTTCCTAATTAATATAAAAAACTGAGCTATATTAGGTAGGTACTTATTACCTATCTATTACTTAATTGAAAAATATAAATTCGTAATTTTATCAACTCGTAAGTCATTGAAATGTTTTAAGGTGGATGGGTAAAATTTTCCCGCAATATTTGTTAAGATTTCTACAAACAGTTATTGCGTAACTACCCCAACAGATAGATATTATATACATGTAAAAATTATAAGACTTTCTGTTGATCTACGGACAAAATACTTATGGCATAAGCTACGCCATAGCAGTTGGCTGTTGGCAATAGAATTTACCTTTACTTAGTGACTTACATCTTCATATTTTTATAAGAACATTGCTCAAAAATAGTAACATTCTATCAATTTTTGAAATCTCAGATGTTTATTTATACTTTATACTGATGGCAGATATTTGCACGCAATGTACCTACGAAACGTAAGAGAGAGGTCAGTTGTTCGGGTCAATATACACCCTTAAACCTTACGCAAAAATAATCATAACGTCATATATAATATCGCTTATCCGTGATGAGTGCGCGCGTTTCCATAATCACCCGTCTAGACGTTGCCGGCACTCGATGACATTCAGCCAATTTCACGGGTTCACACACAGTTCGACGACCTACCGTTGGTCATTAAGCTGCCTATATAGGTATGATTTTATATGTGTCGGTGTTATCAAATGTTGTAATCTGCTCATTAATTTAGTATTATTAAAGGGAGGCAGGTGGTATGGATTGTCGAAGTATCAGCTGTAATTCACAAGAATATGCAGAATGGAATTTTGTAATGCCACCTGACGGGAATAGTATGTTTCATTACAAGTGCGGAAAGGCTGTTATTGCAAAGAGTTCCGACAAATGTCTACCCGAGCCGAGGCGCTGCCGAAAGCGAGGGTTGACAGTCGGAACAAGTTGCAATGACGGTTCCGCACGTGTACTGAACGATTATTTTTAATACAGTTGCGAAAAAATGAAGCAATTTAATAAAATAATAAAAACACAATAAACTCAACTAACTTAACATTTTCTGAAAAACTATTTGCTTTTTTCCCACGAAATAAATTCGTCGTATGTAGATATGTAGCGACTTTTTGAATTTTCCGGTAAAATGTTCTCCGAAGCATTTTGTGCAACAAACAACTAAACTCGCAAAGAAAATTTCTGAAAAATGGCGCCAACCGTAGAATATAAGCAGTTTTTTTTTCTTCACCCATGATTTAAAAAAAAAAAATAAAAAAAAAATTTGGTCATAGACTAAATAATATTCTGGTACGCAAAGGGAACTATGCCCATACAGCCAAGTCTTCAGTAGAATTTTTTTATTGATATGAAATGAAAATGAAATTTAATGAGATGAAATGAAACCTAACCAAACTCATTCAATCAAATCTGATATTGAAACAAATTAGTAGCTTCTTTTTAGAAATATACGTATTTGCATGAATCATATAAACTTCTATGAATTTTTTAGTAAAAACTTCATGGTTGGTTTTTCTTTTTAATAGACATTATTTTGACAGTTGGGAAAGATAACGCACGAGTTCGGGAAAGGTAAAAAAAAGCACGAGTATGTAATAGCCCACATCCCGAACGCTATACGTCCCTGCAATACGCCACTTTTTGAGCAACTGTATTAAAATGTTTTTTTTTTTTACGCTATACAAGTTAGTACTTGACTGCGATCTCACCTGATGGTAAGTGATGATGCAGCCGAAGATGTTAGCGTACTAACTTGGAAGGGGTAAGTTATGTCACCCCAACGGTTTCTACACAACATCGTACCGGAACGCTAAATCGCTTGGCGGTACGTCTTTGCTGGTAGGGTGGTAACTAGCCACGGCCAAAGCCTCCCACCAGACCAGACCTGATCCAATTTAGAAATTATAAAATTCCAAAGTGGCCCGTGGCGGGAATCGAACCCACGACCTCCCACTCGAATCCGAGCGTGCATCCCCTGCGCCACGGAGATCGTCGAAAGTACTCCTAATACCTACTGTAGATAGAAATTTTTACAATGCAAATGATGAAACGATGTTGAGGCCCGGTTTCCATCAAAGCGGAGCGAGGCTGTGTTTACCAATAAGACTTTGTCATTTTGACATCTTCGAAACTGAGGGGAGCGGAGATGTCGAAATGACATAATCTGATTGGTTACTCAAACACAGCTCCGCTCCACTCCGCTTTGGTAGAAACCGGTCCTAATGCATCCGTATCCTAATTTTCATCACAATGTTATACTATATACACTGCAGTACACTCTTCATCCTGAGACATCAGTTCTCAGGTTTCATTTTGCCCAGTAATCACGCAGGCGTACAGTTCCGTTTTAACCAAAACACATTACCTACTGCTTCATGGTAGAATAATTACTGATACCGTGGTGACTGGTGGTACCTACAGTACACGGCAAACTTCTTGGGTATATGACCTTGATTTGCGCACAAGCGAATTTTAGATTCTTTTGGTAGTAAGTGCACGGCGCTTTGGCGGTGAGTCGCGTGCGCTTATTTCCTCAACTAGCTGTTGCCCGCGGCTCCGCCCGCGTGAATTACGATTTTTTTTACGTAATATACCTTTCTACTGGAATTCCTTGATTTTTCGCGGGATTCTGGTGTGATGTTGTACAGAAACCTGTTCTTACTTTGCACGGGTTATCTTGTGGTGATTTTGAAAACTCCTTTTTTTAATAATAATATAAAGTTTCATTAATACGTAGTTGAAAGATCAAAAGGACGATTTTAACTGTCGATATTTCGACCCAGTGGCACAGGTCCAATGTATGGAAATATCGACAGTTTAAATCGTCCTTTTCATTGTAATTTTTATTCTGAAACCACGAAATATGTCAAACATTATTAAACCATGTGAAAAGTTGTACTGGCGGTAGAACTCTTCTTTCAGAGTTCGGCCGGGTAGGTACCACTGGGATAAATTACTCTACTAACAATATTCCACAGCCCAACATAATATAAGAGTCTTTTAAAAATCTTTGCTTCATCTCAATACAATCCAAAACATCAGAATGGACAATGGCTATATATTTCCTTACGTATAAAAACTTTGATTAGGTATATCTATAGTATCAAAGTATAAAAAGACCTTAGATGACAGTCAGTCGGTTTGGATCGATAAGACCTAAGAGTTAAAAATATTTGTGAACCATTATCTTACCCTTTCCATATTGCGGATGATAAAGCTTAAATCTGTTCATGACTTAACAGTGCCATCTTAATATAAAGTCAGGAAACAGTAAATAACATGACAGTTAATTTTTATTTAAAAAAATTCGGTAGTACCTATCTCAGAGATTTACATTCAAGTTCCACATAAATTGTAGAGATGGCGCTATACGGTATAACGTAGCGATAACGCCAGTTACATGATTTTTGTTCACCCTAAAAGTGAAAAATTTTAAACCATACAAAATCTCCTGCTAAGCCTATTTATTTACGGCTGTAAGGGTACTCCAGTCTTACTTGAACCCTACGTCCTAGCCCTAGGTTCTTTGTGCATTCCGAGTTTCAAGTCACCTACCTACTTGAACTTAAAGGTTCTGATGTCTGTAACTTCTGAACTACAAAAGTGATGATGATAAGATTTGTATGGAATAATCTTTAAAGAACCTCCTTTGTAACAAAAAAAGAATGAATGGAATCGGACAACGCGTTAATGAATTATAACTACAAAAACATTTGGACTTTGATGCCGTCTTCCAGGGAAACCATGATGAATTCCGGGACAAAAAGTATCCTATGTCCTACCTCGGGGTATGAACTATAATCATGTCAAGTTTCATTTAAATCCATCCAGCGGATTAGCCGTGATGCCCGGTCGTGAAACAGACAGACAGACAGACAGACAGACAGACAGACAGACAGACAGACAGACAAAAATTAAACATATTACAGTTTTGGCTTCAGTATCGACTAAATAGTGTCCTCCAACAAAAATTTTCAAAATATCTTCAATGTACAGAATGTACCCTTTACAGTTTTATTATAAGTATAGATATAGATATAGATACGTCACTTCTTGCTCAAGAAGTTTGCTGGCACCTGTACATAGACGAACTACGCAAGAAGAGTCCTACCATCAGTACCTAAAACATAATACACATTATTCACGGTTTATGATCCACAACTTTAGGTACCGAAGTCTTTGAATTTGTTACGCATTCTAAACCGTTGACCTAACTGTATCATAATAACGTCTTAATATTTTAAGAAGACGGTTCTGGTATTCGAGGAATGCTCACTTGCGAGCAAAATATTATAATATCCAATTAGATTATTGTTTTAAAAATTCAAACAACGCAACGGTTTATATTTAAAATAATAATTATTTAAATACCGATGATAAAAAAATAGTGGTAGTAAATGATAATAATTATAATTGAATAGGTGTTCTAATAAAACGTAGTTTGCTTATACCATGATTCGTCTCAAAAAATAACGTTTCCCTCTGAATTACTAAGTCAGCTATAATTATATATTTTATTCTAAAAATATTACAGCCTTATCTAATACGAAGTTTATAATGTTTGAACCTATGTTTATTTTACTTTTAACCACGTTACAACAACGAAGTTATTTCTCTACGAATTCGCATTGTGAAGTCAACATCCCCGGATTTCCCGGTGTCGGGACGAAACGTGCGGCGAAGAATGTATTGGAAAAATGTGTATGGTGTTTCATGTGAGCAGTGTTCCTGCATATTGTACCATACATAATCTTTTCAAGTAGCGAATTATAGCAAACTAAAATAATAATCTGTCCAACGAAGTGATTTTTTGAATGCATATTGCATAAAAATAATGAATTTTGTTTGTAAAAAATCATTAATGAAAAGTATATCATAAAAATAATTTACCAGAAAACTCTAAACAAAAACGTCCCCAATACTATCCGAAAGTAGATACTTAAGATAGCATTGAAACCCCATAATCGCATCGCTAAGTGTTTATAAAGTCCCATAGTGATGTATTTAATATTCCGGTTATTCCTTAAATTGTCTCATTTCTAGATACACAAACGCCAACTACCTATTGTCTCTCAGGGAATTACAGCTGGCAATGCATAGCCTATTACCTATCAGCACACAAAAATCAACTCTAATTCACTTACAAACAGAGTTTAAATTTATCTGCGAAAAAAAATTGTTGCCTAGTAATTTCGTGTAAACAAATCTATACCTTATAACGTGAGTGATATAGTTTATATTTTGAGTGGATTGTGTTGGAGTTACGCTGTTTTTGGTTGGGCATAGGTTTTCGACATTGGATAAAGGGTCTATCATTAATCTGACGATAATATCGGTTTGGTAATCATGGATTGCTAAATGATAGGCTAACGTGCTTGGTGTCGACGGCCCTTTGTCCGATAAGGGCCTTTGCGGAAAGTACTGCCTTGAAATACGTATTTGGGCCGGAAACGTTCTATTAACCAATTTTCGGGGCTGAGGATTTTTTATTTAATCATGCACACTGAATAAGCAATAGAGTTGAAAATATAAAATATCAAAGTACTCGCGGGTCTTAGTTGCTTCCATTAAAACAATAGATAAAAATAGTCAAGATAGGCCCATCCGAACATTTTACGTAAACGTTCTTACAAAAAATGTACCGCCATCTGTCGAAACTCCTGCGAAATACATTTTTTTTTATTTATGTGTCTGTGGTTGCAATATTATTATTAAAAAAAATTCAAAAAAAAAAGAAATAGGTCTTTACCTATCTACCTATACTGACTACTGCCGGACTACTGCAAAATAGTCATTCTTGCTCCCTTAAACTGGCGACAATTTTTCGCGCTGTTCGCCCTGTCTTTAGTATACAA